>JAOXXN010000446.1:7113212-7136146 GCA_026770055.1 Myrmophylax atrothorax | reverse complement strand
GGGGAGGGGCCAGAGACCTTGTGGGTTTAATTTCCCACAGCATGGGTAGGTTTGGGATCTGTGTTTGCCCTCCTTGGAGAGCAGCTCTGGACATGGGGTTTGGGTGGTGACATGTTTTGTTGTGGCTCTCCCCAATAGTTGGGCTTGGACTTGGAGGAGCTGGAAGAAATTGAAGAAGATGCTGGACTGGGAAATGGAGGCTTGGGCCGCCTGGCAGGTAATATGGGGAAAGGGGAGCCTCTTTCTCATGCAGAGTGCATGGGGTCCAAGGGGAGTGTGGCTGGAAGCTGTCAGACCCTCTCCACGGGCATCTGCCCACAGGCCTTCAGCAGTATGGTACTCTCATGCCTGCTCCTGGATGGCCAGAAACAAGCCTCCTCCACAGTGAGAGCATCCAGGAGATGTAGGTGTGTGTTCTGCAGTACAGCAGGCAGGCCTGCAGCTGAAAGAGGCTGTTGGTGCCTTTCTCCTCACGTCCATGTAAAATCTCTCACCTCTCAGAGGCACTCAGCAACTTTCACAGAGGCAGATTGTTGGCTGCTATTTTAGTCTGCCTGTCCCATGAGATGGCTGGAGATGAGAGCTCCCCAGTGTGGAATAAATGCTGGGGCTGATTTTTACCAGAAGTGCCAAGACTGAGGGCTGGAAGGGTTTCCTTTGGAAGCAATAATAGTTAAGTAGCTGGTGGTGCATCAGGTTGGGGTCAGAAGCCCCGCTTTACTGGGCAGATAGGCATACAGCGCCTCAGGCAACTTTAGAAGAGCTCTTACAGATTTAGGGTTTTAGTGACCTGTCCTTGTCACCAACAATTTTGAGGGATTCATGGTGGCTTCACAGGACATGCACAGGGTCCTGTTGCAGTCTCTCCTGTCCCTTCTGCCCATACATTTCCTCTGACTAATAAATGTTTCCAGCAGCACTGGTTGTGGGAGCTCCTCACCTCCATGCATAGCATGCTGTAGCAAGTGCAGCAAAAGAGGAGTGAGGTTCGTTGCAGTGTGACCATGCTCTGCTCTTCCAGCCTGTTTCCTGGACTCCATGGCCACCCTGGGGCTGGCAGCATATGGTTATGGCATCCGCTACGAGTTCGGTATCTTCAATCAGAAGATCATCGATGGTTGGCAGGTACATTGGCAAACTCAGGTCACCCATTATCCCTCTGTTTCGTGCTCCAGTGTCCACCTCTGCTTATGGATAAGGCCTGGCTGCATAAAATGCACTGCAGTGCCTTGAGTTGTTCCTAAACTGGGCATGTGAATCCATCACCAGGCAAGATCATGTGGGAGTTGAGCCACAGGGCATGTCTGAGATCAGAGGTCTCCTTGCCTGAGGCTCCATGGCACAGCTGCAACAACCCCGGAGTCCCATCCAGCCTGGCAGTGAGTGAGCGGGCAGTGAGTCAGACTAAGGATGGAGATGTGCCTAAATACCTCATGCAGGTGTCTGGTGAAGGATGGATTTGAACATGATGGAACACGGGAAGTGCCTGGGGTGCTGCTGCTCCTGTGGGTTCCCTGGGTCACTGGCAACAGGATCTTAAACAGGGACTTTGCTTTAACATTTGTGGTTGTATTATTTTCAAGTGAAAATAGGCTAAAAAAGTGCCCCAACTGGCAGTTTTCATTAGTGTATTGAAAATGGTTTCTATGAGGAGACTTTCCTTGCTTCTGAGCATAAACTACCTTTTTCCCCCTAAAATACCTCTCCATAAGTCATGGAGGGTAAGAGGTTTGAAGGTTGTTTTTTCCTCCTCCACGAAGAAGCTGCAATGCTAGGTCCTATAAAAGGTGAAAATGGGGAAAAAAAGCTTCTGCTGTATTTGGCTTCATGTTAGTTAAAAAAGAACAGGGGCGGTGACATGCTGGGTTATGGCTCAGACCTGATCTTTCCACCGCTGCCCCCACCCCCCTCTCTAATTGCCTCAGTGCCCTCTGGTTCCTGAATAACATCAACCTTGGTGGCTCTGATGGATTCATTTTGACTACATTGCCACTGGTATGAACTGAGAGGAGAAACCCTCCCTGGCAGAGGGCAAGCTGATTTACAGGGTGTGGCTTGCGGCCACGATTAGCACCGAAGGGTAGTACATCCCATGTATTCCACAATATCCATAGTCAAACTGAATGTAAAGGCATCAACACAGAGAGTGCAGTGGTCTGTGCAGTTTGGATGGCTTAAACCTGAACAGCGCTGCAAAGCCCATAGAGGCTGATTTATTTATGCCAGTTGGGATGCAGTCATCCAAGTGCTGGAAAGCCCAGCTGTCCTCTAGAGGCCTCTGCATATCCATTTTTAAAGCCAGCTTACTTAAGCTTTGCTTTTAAACTGGTCTCCCTTCAGAGAGCCTTGTTTAGCCTTCACTTGAAGACACAAGCCATCCCTTGAAACCCATTTGCCTCTTGCAGGTGGAGGAGGCAGATGACTGGCTACGCTATGGCAATCCCTGGGAGAAAGCTCGCCCAGAGTACATGCTCCCTGTGCACTTCTACGGCCGTGTGGATCACACTCCTGAGGGTGTGAAGTGGATAGACACCCAGGTACCACCACCATCTGTGTCAGTGCTGGGCTGGAGGTGACCAGGCAGGGTACTGAGGAGGGGGGCATCTGACCCCAGGCTGCCTGAGAGGTTCAGGTTTTGCTGCTCTCCCAGACTGGCAAAACAGTGTCTGCTACCCTTGCAATTACCCTTGCAAGTGACTTCGTAGCCTCTGGGATTTGAGGAATTAAAAATGTTTGGTGACTTGTTGTAGCAAGATTTGAGAAAAAAGAGGGATCAGCTGGGTCCCCCTTCTCTACTATCTCCAGGGTGAAGCCCCACAGTCTTGAATGGATTTACATTGGAGGATGAGTGTATCCTTGGCAGCTTTGCCAGGCTCCTTCCACACTTCTCCTGGCTACTGCTCCCTCACACCCAGTGGTTTTGCAGGTGGTTCTGGTGCTGCTCTTGTGGGTGAGCATGGAGCAATACCATGGGTGTTTAACTCCTGTGATCAGAGCAAGTTCCTCTTTCCCAGACAAGCTCAATGGGCAGAGTGCTGTCAGGGGAGGCTGGAGGTGTAGTTTCTAGTCTTCAGTCTGCCCAGAGGCCTTGTTTTGTGGCACTGTGGAGCACAAAGGCTCCTTCAGCCTCCCACAGCTGAGGAAGTAGTGCTGTACTTCAGGAGCACATGCTTGCTCAGGGCACAGGCTGCTGCATCATAGATGCATTCCCATCTCACATCTAAGGAAGACAAGCTGTGAAGAGGCACATTTTTATTAAGAGGAACAAAGATGCTTCAGCCTCTCCTGTGTAAGCACTGCCCAGGATGGAGGAAGGAAGGATGATTAATTTCTCTGGGATTCAGGGATATGACCTAGCCTTGTTCCCATGACATTCAACAGTCTCTCAGCCTAATGAGGCAGCTCAGTTCATCTGAGGAGCTCACAGTTATAGAGAGAGCCCAGCCGTTCTCTTCAGTGCCAAGAGCTGAAGCTCAGTTTCAGTCACCTGGGCCTGCTCAGAGGAGAAATAAACCAGGTCTTTTTCCAGGGATCTGGTTGTCAAAGGCTGTGCAGTGACTTAGGCCATTCCCAGGACAAACAGTGCAGGGGTTCAACACCACAGCCCTGTGAACATCTTGGAGCCACTGTGCCAGAGTTCTCTAGTCCCCAAGTGCAGCAGGCATCCACGTGGGGACTGAATGCCACTGCGTTTCAACATGCCTCTCTTCTGATCCTGCCAGTTGTCTGGGGTTTCAGGGATCCCAAACACTGATTCCTACAAGGAAGTGAATTTTCAGATAGTGCTGTTAAGGGAATGAGTTGGAAAGGCTCAAAAAAACCAAAGACGCAGTCTCCAAATATAGCATCACTGAGTTCATGTGATGTGTGCCCCAGTCCCTGGGCAGGCTCTCTGCCTGCTTCCATGTTCAGAGCTGGTAATAGTAGCTTAGACAGCCTGAGCTCTTGCTGATTCTCCCCAGAGGGGAGATGTTGCTGATGCCAGCACAAAGAGGCTGCCCGAGATCTGATCTGCCTGGGTTTCCCCTGCTCTCTGAATGCAGCTTCTCCAGTTCTCTGCTGTGTCACATCTTTGCTAGGGGACAGCCTCTGCCTGCCATGCTGTTGTGCTAGTATATACTGACTTGTTAGGAGGATGTGGGCTCCCTTTGCCGGTTGTCAGAGAGGAGGCCCAGGCTTCGTGCTGCACATTCAGGGCCTTGCTCTGCAAGCATTGTTCAGCTCTGCTGGCATAAGCCCTTGGCTTCTTTGTTTCAGGCAGAGTTCAGAGTGCCTTGCCTTGTCGGCAGCAGATCTGGAGGCACAGAGATGTTGGCACAGCAGTGTGCCGGAGGACACAAGCTTGTAAACACACCCATGCCTTGCTTAGCTAGTGTAATCTGAGCTAGGAGCCCCAGTGTTACTCCCTGGAGCCACATGTGCAGCATCTTGAGGCTTAAGTACCATCTGTAAACTGCACAGCTTCACACTGATGTTCAGTTCAGGTGCTGAAGATCTCAGTGGATTTATCCAGACAGGTTCAACAAACCCTGAATGTTGGGTAAATGGCTCTGGGAATGGTGCTGCAGTGGTAGGGTTTGGTCCTGGCAGGTTGCAGAAAGCTAATGGGCAGGATTCAGGCTGTGGAGTTTATTCCAGATGGAAACACAAAAGTCCCAGCTGCCCTGGCTCTACCCCAGCACAGACAGAATTACAGTGGGCAGCTGAGGATGCTTGCAGTGCTCTGGTCAATAACTAATAGGTGCCCCAGTTGGTATAGGAAGGTCAGCAGGTTGCTTGCAACTCTCTTTTGCATTTCATTGATGGGCTCTTAACTCCAGTTGGTCAGTAAAGCTCTGGGCAGTTCTGCTTCTCCTATAAATGCTTTACCAGTAGGTGGTGGAAGTGCCCATGACAGCAGGGGACTCTGTGAAGCTCAGCCGGTGTGTTTTAGTGAGATGAAATTCTTAACCATAAGCAGGAGTTATCTGTGTCCTCTAGATTTTTCTTTCAGAGGTTTCAGCCACTTTCCCACCTTCTCTGAGGCCACCATGCTGCTAACCAGAGGGGAATACTGTCCTTTTGCAGGTTGTCCTTGCTATGCCTTATGACACACCAGTGCCAGGATACAAGAACAACACTGTGAACACCATGAGGCTGTGGTCTGCAAAGGCACCCAATGACTTCAACCTCCAGGAGTGTAAGTGATGTCCCTCTCTTCTGACAGCCTCTCTTCTGGCCAGACTGGGACACGGTTGTTCTGTGTGCATGGCAGGTGACACAGCACTCCCCATCTGGCCTGCTTTATCCGAAACACAGCACTGTGTGCACATCCATGGATCACACTACCCCCAACTACTTCGAAAGCCCTCATGCACCAGGACACCCATCCATTCTCTTTTCATCCCTATCACACTTACCATGCTCTCACAATCTGCCCTATGCCTTTCCCCAGTGACAGTCCACCTGCCACTGGATTCCCTATATCACCAAATGAGCTGCAGACTTTCTGTGGAGGATCATTTCTGTGAAGTGTCATCCTGTAGTGCTGACAGCCCACCTTACTGTTGGTTTTGCTTTAGGTGCATTTTCCAGGCTCTAATTGTAGTGCTGAAGAGCAGATACAGGGCAACTAACATACCAAAGTTCAGTGTTAGGCTAAATGTTCAGTGTTACAGAAGGGGAAGGTTTTAGATTAAAGTGATTTGATTTATTCTTCCAAAATCTCTCTGCGAGAGAAGATGGAAAAGTGCGGTGTTGGGCATCTGCCTGCCTGAATATCTACAGCTGCTGGAATGCTGAGTGTATTTTTCTCTTGCTGCAGTCAATATGGGTGACTACATCGAGGCAGTATTGGACAGAAACCTGGCAGAAAACATATCCAGAGTCCTGTACCCAAATGATAACGTGAGTGACTCTCTTGCCCCTCTTTCCTGTTGCTCAGAATGATCCTTCCTGCAGTTCTTCTCCTTGTTTGCAAGCATTGGAAGGTCATGGCCACCTGATGTTTATTGTTGTGCTTTAATAAAATAGGTTGTCCCTGTAATTCCCAGTTCAAGGAATTTCTCACTGCAGGGGCTGTGCCAGGCGAAACTCTCACTGTGCACTGGATGTAAAAGGGAAGAACCTTCACTATCTAGTCACAGATTAGCATCTGTTCTGGAAAAGCTTATCATCCACTGCACTTTACCCTGCACCCTTTCATTACTGCTGGTGTTTTAAAATAGAGCAGCATATTGTGTGTGAGAGGCAGCTGGTATGTCCAGAGACACACTCTTAGTTTCTGGCTATTGCAGGGAGCCCAAAATCCTTTATCCAAAACCCTAAGGATCTTGCAGCAAGGTAGGGAGCTGTGCTGGCTCTGTCAGAGCAGCATGGATGTGGCAGGCTCTGTTGCTCTCTCTGGAGGCAGTTGTTTGGGATGCCAAGCCCTTTGTCAGTCCCTGCAGCTGCTGCCCCATCAGAGATATATGAGAAACATTCACATTTGCCCTGATGAGATGCTGAACTTGTGAGGCCTATTGGGAAGACCATCAGAGTGGATAGGAGCATCTCCAGGGGTTTGGCTGCCACGTGGGTATGGGTATGGCAGCTGCAGCACTGATGCTGTGGTTCCCCGCCTTTGCAGTTCTTTGAAGGCAAGGAGTTGCGGCTGAAGCAGGAGTACTTTGTGGTGGCTGCTACCCTCCAGGACATCATCCGTCGCTTTAAGTCTTCCAAATTTGGCTGTCGAGACCCTGTGAGAACATGCTTTGAAACTTTCCCAGACAAGGTGAGTCTGTGGTTAGAGGGTCCAAGGACATTTCAGACAGTCCTATCATGGGGAGAGCTGGACACTCAGGACCAAGTGTATACAAACATGTATACAAACACCCTGGCAATTGGGTTGTCAGACAGATGAACTCTGGGCCTATTTTCCCAGAGAAAAATTTGCAATTTGGAGCAAAACTTGAAAAATTTGAATAGCTCCATTACTGAGAGCTCTGTTTCTGGGGTGTGTGTTGCAAGAAGAGACTTGGAGCTGACCCTCACCCCAACCTGATGCACAGTCCTATCACTGCCAGAACTGAGGCCAGCAAGTCTGTGTTGCAGGTGGCTATTCAGCTAAATGACACCCACCCTGCCTTGTCCATACCAGAGCTCATGCGGATCCTGGTGGATGTGGAGAAAGTGGATTGGGACAAGGTAAGCATAGCTGGGAAATCTGTTGCGAACCTTTCAGGGGAAAGGGCTGTGGGATTTCCTTTCCTCTCCTGGCCTGGGCACGTCTGTGTTAACCTGCTGTCTGTAACACAGGCCTGGGAGATCACGAAACGGACCTGTGCCTACACCAACCACACCGTGTTGCCTGAAGCCCTGGAGCGCTGGCCGGTCTCCATGTTTGAAAAGTTGCTGCCACGTCACCTAGAGATCATTTATGCTCTCAACCAAATGCATCTTGATGTAAGGGACTGGGCTAGTCATAGGCTGTGTGAACTCAGGGGCTCTTCTTGATCTGACCATCTTTAGGATGGGAATGCACCTAGGTCCTATGGATGTGTCACTAACATCCCTTTTCCTGCCTGCAGCATGTGGCAGCTCTTTACCCAGGGGACATTGACCGTCTCCGGAGGATGTCGGTGATCGAGGAAGGAGACTGCAAACGGATTAACATGGCACACCTCTGTGTGATTGGCTCCCATGCAATCAACGGTGTTGCCCGCATCCACTCGGACATTGTGAAGAACTCAGTGTGAGTTGGGGGACACCCAAGGCATACACCCTCTCCACTCACTGGGCTTTCTCCAAGCTGGGGAGATCTAGCTGGGGCAACTGGGTATCCAGGTCTGCTTTGGCTGCCTTGCTGGGTATGGCAGGCTGGAGAAACTCTCTCCCTTTGGAGCTGGTGAAACTCTTGGCAGTACAGCTGAGGAAGGGAGTGAGAGGCGACAAAGAGAGTTCACACCTGTTACAGGGAAATCAACAGAGACTCCCTGAGTCAGGAGCACACACAGTGGGGACCCAGCTGAAGCCCTGGGCAATGGTGGGTGGATCAGTGCCCCCTGATGTTTCAGATTCAAGGATTTCTATGAGCTGGAGCCAGAGAAGTTTCAGAACAAGACCAATGGGATCACACCGAGGCGCTGGCTCCTGCTGTGCAACCCAGGACTGGCCGATGTTATTGCTGAGGTGAGTCATGAGCATGTGAAGTGAGGGGCTGAGTGCGATCAGTCTGATCACCTTTTCTTGTGGTCTGATCAGACCCAAGGCTGACACCTGGCAGGTGTGCATGGGGACAGCCTGGGAGGAGCATGCCTGTGGTTCGTGTAGGTGTGAGATTGGCTGGACTTTAAAACTGATGAAGAGTTGGCCAGAAAGAGCTGCAGAAATTTGGATCTGGTCCCTGCCCTTAAGGTGACAACACACCATCAGACACTGCCATAGAGTGTCAGCAAAATTATGCAGCTTCATGGGCACAGAGGAGCTCCCTTGGAGCCCCAGCTCTGTCTTGTCTGTTTACCAAGCCCTTTAGCACAGGTTTTTGCTTGACACTGTGACATGCCATAGCTGAATATCATCCATTAATAAATGTATGTTTATGTCCTATCAGTTTCTTGAGCTTCCAGGAGGCCCTGGTACATGTGCCTATATCCACTCTCCTCCCACTAAAGCTCCTTGAGAGGGTGGGTCTTGTTCGAGTTTTTGCAAGTGTCCCATTTCCATTGGGCTCCCTGATGAAGAAGAAAAGTAGCCTTGGCATAAAAAAACTTTGCTCCTTTTCCTGGCCACACTGTGTCTTCCTGTTCCCTGTGGGACTGTGGCATCTCTGCTGAGGAAATGCAGTTGTGGACTGGGTGAAGTGCCTCACAGGTATGACATTCCTTGGTTTGTTCTTTTAGAAAATTGGAGAAGGCTTTATCACAGATCTGAGCCAGCTGAAGAAGCTACTGGATTTCGTCAATAATGAGACTTTTATCAGGGATGTGGCAAAAGTGAAACAGGTAATGTGCACCGGAGGTAGGGTGAGGGGAAGAGGGCTAAAGGAACATCTCAGCAGCAAATACTCACATCTGATTCAAGCCCTGGGAGCCTATGTCTATTCCTCATATTTTTTTGCCAGGAGAACAAGCTGAAGTTTGCAGCCTGCTTGGAGGAGCAGTACAAGGTCAAGATCAACCCTTCATCCATGTTTGATGTTCAGGTCAAGCGAATCCATGAGTACAAGCGGCAACTACTGAACTGTCTGCATGCTATCACCCTCTACAACCGTAAGTGCTGCCTGGGCTGGTAGACAAGGAGTGTCCCCCAGCCTCTCATTGCCAGAGTCCCCGTGTAAAAGTATGGCAGCTGGTGGCCAGACAACTCTGGCACCTAGCTCTGCTCTCCTATCGTGAAAGGCTTCTCTCCAGGAGGGAATACAGAGCATCTGAAGGGTCATACAGAGCTTTGAGGAAAAGCTGTCAGCCCATGCCTCCAGCCCAGCTGGGGCCCACATAACCCCCACACCTGTTCTGCAGGTGTTGAGACTTGACCTGATCCAAGTTAAAGCCCCACTTTCCAGTACATGCTTCGGGCCCCTGCCCATTCCCTAAGGGAGGCAAGTCATTTGAGGTCTGCTTTATGCTGGCTTGAGTAGTTCTCTGAGAATTCTGCAGCCAATTTTTGCCCACCACAGCTCCAGTAAATGTCTGGTTGGGCTTCAGGATCCTGCAAGTTTGATGGGTCCTCATGACGTGGGCTGAGATCCCAGCACAGCTCTGACACATGCAGTGAACTTCAGTTGTGAGAATTACAGAATTTTTTTAATACCAAATTTGAAAAATTCTGAAGAAAGGTCCCTGCTCTTTTAGGCATCAGAAGTAATCCATCCAAATCCTGTGTGCCCAGGACTATTATGATTGGAGGAAAGGTAAACGCGTTACAGACTCGGTGCATGCACTGCTCAGTGAGGGTGTGGGGAAGGTACTGTGCTCTTTCTGTGGCTTGGCAGGGCCTGCTGCAGGTTAGCCAGCACATGTCTGCTGGCAGGCCCTTCAGGAAACACCTCCACAGACTAACTGGATTAAGCAAGGCCCCATCATTATTTCCCTATAGTTCAAGACTTCTCCTCCTACAAGGGTGTTTTTGCTAAATCATAGCTGGGAGAATTAGGATTGTTCAGTTTGGAGAAGTCTCTGAGGAGATCTTATTGCAGTCTTTCAGTACTTGGAAGGCAGCCTTTTAAGAAAGATGGAGACAAATTTTTTATCAGGACCTGTTGCAATAGGGCAAGGGATAGTGGTTTTAAACTGAAGAAGGGTCGGTTTAGATTAGATCTAAGGTGTAAATTTTTTACAGTGAGTGCAGTGAAGCACTGGAACAGATTGTCTATAAGTGGCAGATGCTCCATCCACCCCTGGAAATGAATATTCAAGGTCAGGTTGGACAGGACTCTCAGCAACTGGTCTAGTTGAAGATGTCCCTGCTTATTGCAGGGGGGTTGGACTAGATGGCTTTTTTTTGGTGCCTTCCAACCCAAACCATTCTATGATTCTCTGTGAACAGCAGAGGTCAGGCCCAGACTCCCCCGGCAGTGAGGACCCATGCTGGTATCTCTCATGCTCTCCTTTCTTTATAAGTTTTCACTGTTTCTGGGCTGCTCTTCTTCAGGCAGCTCCTGGCTACCACATGGCCAAGATGATCATCAAACTCATCACATCTATTGGTGAGGTCATCAACAATGATCCCTATGTGGGGGACAAGCTCAAGGTCATCTTCCTGGAGAATTATCGGGTATCCTTGGCTGAGAAGGGTATGTCTGGTCTAGTGTAAGCATGTATCAGGAGTTTGGCATGTCCCAGGAATTGGGTGGGCTAAGAGGCTATTGTGGTGGGACACCTGAGGGCTCCACACAGGGGAGGAAGTCAGATTCATGCAGGAGTGACAGCAGCTGCATGGAGTCATGACAAAGCTGAGCCTGGCCCTGCCCTCAGAATCATGCTGTTTGAGCTGAGGTTGAGGTCAGAAGTGCCACTAGCAGATGCCCAGGCTTGTATTGCTGTCCTGCTTGTGGGGAGCTGCAGTGTACCAAGGATTAACTCCTACCTCTCTTGCACCCGGCAGTGATCCCAGCAGCAGATCTTTCTCAGCAGATCTCCACAGCCGGCACAGAGGCCTCAGGTACAGGCAACATGAAATTCATGGTGAATGGGGCCCTCACCATTGGTACCATGGATGGGGCCAATGTGGAGATGGCTGAGGAGGCAGGCGAAGAAAACCTCTTCATATTTGGCATGCGGGTGGAGGATGTGGAGGCCCTGGATCGTAAAGGGTAAGTGCATGCCAGGGCTTTTCAGAGACAGGTCCCAGCTCTGGCAGAGAGAGCCATGTTGTCTGGGAGGGACACCTTCCTCCCTGGGCAGCTCTGGAGCAAGAAACAGCAGAGGGCTGGAGGCAGCCTTTGACTTGGGCTGGGCAGTGGATGATTCATCAGGTGTGGAGCTCACCCAGAGCACAGTGGCTGTGAATGGGACATAAGCCTGGGCAAAAAGTGTTTCAGGCAGTGCTGCCAGTCCAGGAGCCACTAGCAAGGTGCTGTGATGGGGACAGCCCCAGGAACAGGCCTCTCACTCAGGAGCCATACAACATTTGTGCCTGGCCTCTCTGCCCCTGACAAGTCAGGTCCTGTTCTCTGGGTGCTGGGCCCCAAGAAGAGCATCAGTCCCTACAGCCTGTCTCTGCTGGGTACAGGTACAATGCCCAGGAGTACTATGAGCGCCTGCCAGAGCTGCGACAAGCTATTGACCAGATCAGCAGCGGTTTCTTCTCCCCTCGAGACCCCGGTTGCTTCAAGGATGTTGTGAACATGCTTATGTATCACGACAGGTGAGTGCTGGGAAGCATCCCCTGTGGTGGGCTGCACTTAGCCTGCTCTGGTCTCCTTCTCTGCTGGCCTGGGTCCCCCTGCACACAGATGTCTGTTCTGCCCAGAAGGCAAAGTCCAGCCCTACTCTGCTTTTGGTTTCAGGTTTAAGGTGTTTGCAGACTATGAGGCCTACATTAAATGCCAAGGCCAAGTGGACCAGCTGTTCATGGTAAGACTACTGAGTTGGAAGAATGTGGTCTTCAGCCTTGGCAGTACAGTGGGGAGACTGGGGGGAGCCCTTCTTAGAGACACCACAGGGTGTGGGCACAGGGGAGGGTGAGGCAGGTTTTGCTGCTTTGGCAGCCCCACATCACAGCATTTAAACCAGTCACATGTGCATAGCCAGTGCCCTGCAAGGCTGTGAGCCAGGACACAGCTCGGTGAGGGACGGACTGCTGATATTGCCTCTCCTCTTCCCAGGATCCCCGTGAGTGGACTAAGAAAGTCATCAGGAACATTGCGTGTTCGGGCAAGTTCTCCAGTGACAGGACCATCACGGAGTACGCCCGTGAAATCTGGGGCGTGGAGCCATCTGCCACAAAAATCCCCCCACCTAACCTCCCCCGAGATTGATGCAAGCACAGAGAGAAGGAAGGAGGGATAGGCTCCCAGCCCAGGAGGCCTCACCTGCATTTCACCTCCAGTCAGATGGGCTCAGCTCTGCAGAACAAAGGCCTTTCCCTCAAGGGGTAGATGGATGCTCTGAGGAGGAGCCCTGACTGAGGAACAAGAGCTGGGGGGACAGGAGAAAGGACCTTGTGTTTGCACCCATGTATCCAGCTTGCATGTGCTGCATAGTGCTTTTAGTGAGATGACCATGGATAAGTCTTCCATGGCTCCATGCTTAACAAGGGCTTTTGAACTAAACTCTCCCCTCGCCCCCTGCATGCAAGGGCCTGACCTCCTTGACCCTGCCCCACAAGCAGGATTAGCCAACACAGAGCCTGCCTTCCATCCTCCTCTAGGGATCTGCTAGGCCCAAAGCTAGAAGAGGGAGAGGCCACTCTGCCTCCCTGGCCAACCCCTTCCCCAGTAACACCTACAGAAGGTGGGGCTGGCTGTTAAAGCGGCTGGCCCCAGGGCAGTCACCAATGTCAAACACTGTGCTAGAAGAATGAGAGCCTGGAATCAGTGACTTCCTTGCTCCAGAGCTTACCATGGTCTCCTACCACACCTCCTTGCTAACTAAAGGCCCAGTAACCAAGCCACTCCAGGGATTTTAGCCTCCATGTCTACATAGAGAGAGCTGTCAGAGCCAGCACTGCCTGATTGGTGGCTGATCCTTCTGGCTCTTGGCTCTCCAGGTACAGCTGTGGGCTGGGTGCTACCCAAGGGGGTGAACACAGATCACATCTCTGGCATTCCTTCACAGCAGGGTCTGCTGTTCCACGTGTCCCTCCCAGTGCTGGGGTTGAGAGTTTAACACCCATAGGGCTGTGTAGTGCACCAGTACTCCCATGTGACACCAGGTCATTAAAACAACCTGAACACCTGCTGGTTTGACTTTGGACTGACTGACTACTCCACACCTCTGGGTTCAGGTTGCAACAAGTTCAGGCCACGACTCCTGAACTGACGCTGTCCATCCCCAGCTATGGTTTCATGGGATGTGGTCCCGTGCAGCTGACAGCTTGCTGTGGTGCTGGCACCATCATGAGGGCAACATTACCCATGGCAGAATGGTCACTCTTGGCAGCGCACAGGGTGTGCAGGAAGAAGTTGATACCAGAGGCTGCACTGGCCTAACTCCAGCCAAAGCTATTTACTGGTACTCCGGACATGTTCCTTATATGCACTGGTGTGGTGGTTGCTTTGTTGGGTTTATCCTGCAAATGCCACACAGAGCTCCTGTACTAGAAATGTCACAGGCAGCTCCCATTCCCAGTGGAGAAGCAGAGCCTCAGCTACGGCCAGACTACAAGCACAGACCCTCTGGGCTCCAGAAGAACCATTCCCCCAGAGCTGGCAGCAGCCACAAAGATTTGCCCAGCCCGAGCTGCAAGCTCACCTCCCACACGCAACCCTACTGCAGCCTTGCCACACACCCAGCTGATCTGTTCAACCAGGGAAAAAGTCCCAAAAACTGCCAGATAAAACTGGTAAAGCTGAAGTGATCAGCAGTCAATGCCTTTATTAAAACTACATCACTTTTAAACATTTCACTTTAAATTTCCAAGCATATCACTGGCCTGCTAACAGGAATGGTGGTGTTGGAATCACCCATACCAGCAGTTCTCATGCCGGACTCCCAGCTCTGTCCCGCAGCAGGATGGCAGCCAGCCAGGCCCCAGCTCAGGCTGCGCTTTGCCCCAAGCCAGCTGCCAGCAGCAGCATAAGCTGGAATGTGTATGTTACTCTCCAGAACCAGGTAACTGTTTCTCTTCTGTCAGTGCAATACATTATGTTTGATGCACTTATATTTAAGTGGCACACCTAGCTTATGAGTATCATGGGTCAGAAACCTCAGGGACAACCGCAGAAGAATCTTGGTACAAGAACAAGCTGGTGCCTCTTTTGCAACTAGTATGAGCCTGCAGATATAACTTGGATGCATGCTGAGCAGTTTATACTGTGTTGTACACCCCTGAACAGACCCTTGAGGCAGCACAATTCACTCTGAGCACTAGTGACTAAACCTACAGCACTTTGTACTGTCTTTATAGACCGATGAGGGGCAAGGGCCAGATCCCATCAAGTCAGTGCAAGACCCTCTCCCATCTCCATGCAGAGCTCTTCAGTGGCATAAACCAGCCCCTGTTCTAGTCCCAAGCAGGGCAAAGGACATGCCCAGAACCTCTCCCTGTGGGAAAGGCTCATTTCCACTTCTGTCTCCTGGACAATGTGCTTCAGCCATGGCTGTCAGAGGGGCTGAGACGTGCTACTGGAAGTGCACAGAAGGGGGGGGAAGGAGAGATGGGTAGCAAAACCCCAGGTTTATTTTTGCATCAAGAACTGCATACCACTGCCTGCTTTTAACTACACTGGAACAGGATTGCCACCAGGAACCAGAAAGCCCGACCTAAGAAGTTAAAAAGTAGTTGAGGAAAAAAAACCCAAAACCTTGCCCTTCCCACTGGAAAGGAAGCATGTCGCTGTCTGCGTGTGTACAGGGGGAATGGAAGACATCCATTCCCACAGCCTGGGCACACGTTCATGGAACGGGAGATCAAACAAAAAAGTAATCTCATGCTTTCTGGCTGAAACACCCAAGTTTGCCATTTATATACATATGTCATTTCAATCCTAAGAGGAAGTGGATGTGAAGAGGGGGGAGAAGGTCCACAGAGTATAGCAGGGATGGGAGCAGAAATTATGGTTAGAAGGAAAAGAGTATGGGAAAAATAAAAGGGCACTAACTTTTCCCATTCAATAGATGTTTCAAATCAAAGAACAAAAAAAAATCTTTCATTTTATTTCCAAATGTGTGCAATTACCCAAACACTTGCAGCACACTGTGACTGAAGAGTTAATTAAAAATACCTCTCACTATCTGGATCTTCCATATATTTGTAATTACAGCCACGTACCAAAAAGGAAAGGGAAAACATTTTCTAGAAAGAGAATACCTCAAACCCAAGCAAAACAACTGTGGTATGGAGACATGGCAAAAGCCATTCACCTACAAATGAATCTCTACATGATCCCAAACCAGCACAGCGTTTAAAAGTGAAAGGAACATCCTTGGTCATGACACAGTGTCCTAGGAACATCTGTCCTCAGTGGTACCACATTGGATTGTTCAGACTTTGCTGTGCTTACATTTTTCATGATTTGGTACTGGCTTCTGGGGTGTTATCAACCCTCCATTCGCATCAAAAAAGAAGCCAACAACTTCTGCTGTCACAGATGCTGATGTCAGAAGCTGGAGTTGCCAAGGGTACACATCAGGACTGGAGTGGAAATCCCTGACCTTCTCTAGGGCCAGGGATGGAAGAATGGTAGATTGACCCACAGGGAGCAGGGAAGAAAAGGAGAGAGAGGAAGAAAAGAAGGGAAAATCTCTGTACTGACAAGCAGCCAGTCTTCAGTGATGATGCTCATGTTCAGATTTTCCCAGGAATTCCCTAGGGAAAGAAATGACACAGCAGTGACACTCAGCTCTCCTATACTCTGGTGCATGCTGCAGCCTGCAAGTCTTCCCATTCCCCTAGGAAATACTATGACTCAAGCATTTGCAGCTACAGGGCACAGCACTGAGCTTTGCTCTCACATCCATCAGTAGCTCCCACTAAGAAACCCAAGCTGAAGCAACTGCTCTGCAAATAGCTCCTCCAGAGCATCCAGCTTACAGCAGAGATGAGCCACAGAGAAGTGCTCCCAGATTTCTGCGGCTCCCCTTCCCAAAACCTGCTTTGCAAGGAGGTGGAGAGCTCTGACTTTGTGGTAAGCCAGCCCCAGTATCTCACCCACTCTGGAGACCAAAGGGTCTCCAACTGCCCAGCATACATCTCTCTTGCTCATGGCTGCAGGTCACCACAAGCCCCAAACCCCAACCCCACCTAAGCCAGAGGTGACCTTGGTGACCCGGGCTGTTACCGCAGTATTCGAGGTAGCTCTGGACTCCTGTAGATGTACTTGTGCCGGTAGCCGAGGTCTGTGTGGAACGGAACAAACTGCACCTTGTAGTCTCGGAAACTCCGTGATGTCGCAGCGATGTTGTAAAGCTGAATCCAAGGGGAGGCAGTTGAGGGACAGGTGTTATTCCAAAACAGCTACCCCTGCTAAACCTGCATCCCTCTCAAGGGTGGGTCATGGACCCTGGCTCATTTCACTATTGATCTGCCACCTCAAACACCAGAGAATCTGCAGTCCTTTTGGGCTATGTGTTTCTACATACACTCCTCTATTGCTGACTTTTCTATCCACACCTGTTCCTCCCACCAGATCAGAGCCATATGTATACCTTTTTTCCCAGATGAAATGGTACCACTGGATCATCCTCAGCATGAAGGATGAGCAGGGAGCAGGAAATGTATTTCACACTGTAAAACAGACAACAATGTCACAAAGACTCAGAGCAATCCCATCATTCTCTAACACCAACACGTGCATTTTTAAGAAAACTGTAATGACAAACAAGGTCCTGTGGGTTATTAACGGCAATTCAAAACACTTAACTGGGCACCATTCATTTGATTTATAGAAAATTTACTAAGGAAAGGCATCCTCATAAAAACTATTTGCTGCTTATACCAGAGAAAAGTGCCTCATCCCACTGGAAAGCATCATCCCCCACTACTGGAAACTCACAAATGCTCAGACTCTTCAATGAAAGACTCAGTGAAAACAGATAATGTGATTACAGGCAAGGTGCCTTATGCAAATGCAAAGCAAAGCAATCTTCCCAAACTTTCCATGTTCCATTGCTACTGTTTATGTGCAAAGCATAAATCACATGAACTAAATCAGCAGTAGTCCTGAGTAACCCCTGAGGAGTCTTTGCGCTGTCTGTTGCATCTGTCTTTATTAAGAACAACTTAAAAAGAAAGAACTCAACAGTGTAAAGCTGTGCAGCTCTCAGGACTGTGAAGAGTAACTGAAATCACTTCAGCAAGTTTACTGCTGCAATACATAAAAAAAAAGTGCCACTTTGATGTCTATCCTACTTGACGCTTGCGAGGACTCTCTGCAGCCACAGCTGAAACCTCAGCAAAGGGGGAACTTACTTCTCATCATTTGCAAATTTAATTCCACTTGTTGTGATGGGGTCAAGGAAGAACCAGTCAAACCCAGGGAAATATCTGTATATCTGAGAGGAAAAATGTGCATTAGTGGCATTGCCCTAGCAGGAACTTTATACAAGCAGCAGTAACAGGGCAGGCCATTGTCATCCTGGTAACATCCCTTGGCTGCTGACTGCACTCTCTGCAATGAAATGCCCTGTGTGTCCACTGGGATTATTTTTCCTTCACTGTTACAGGTCCATCTCACCAGCCTGCTCAGGAGCAGGCAGTTAGGTGCTTGCATGGTCAAGGTCTCTAGGAATCATGCAGGACTGTTGGCAATAGTTTTCCTGGAAGAGCTCAGCTTTACCCCAGGGCACCTCAACCAGCCTGGCTGCATCCAACACCTGGACTGGTTGTCTGCTCAGTTGAGACAATTCGCTCCCATGCTGGATGGAAGAGGTGACCACATCACTCCCCAGGGAAACCATGCAAGTGCAAAGGGTCCACATGGGATGGGGCAGAGACCAAGGGAAGCCCACCTCTGTCACTGCTTTGCTCACACCCACAAAACAGCCTCCTGCAATAGAGAAGCTACAACACAAAAAAAATGGGCTGTTCACTGCTGAGAGCAGAGTCTATCTTACTCTCCCTACATTTACTGCCCTTTCTGATCCTAGTTTCTGTTTTCTTTCAGCAGGCTCCACACACGGATCTGGTATTGCTTATTGTACTAGTGTTCCCAGGAGTTCTCATAAATGTAGCTCTTTACCCCTGATGTTTATAGTTATCACCGTTGCCCCACAGGCCATGTAGTTAGCTCAGCTACAGCACTTCTGACAGTTAATTTCTAAGCACACAATTAATCACGTGCCACTAGTGTGAGTGTCACTGTGTACTTGCCACAGAAAAGGGGTGACTTCGCGCCTCCTCCCGTATGTTGGTGAATGGAGATTCCAGGATCAGGGCATCTGGTGGCGTTTCTGAAAAGCCAGAGGGACTGTGCTGAAATCCAGGGGTGCAGACAGCCAACGGGGCAGGGTCTGCCTTCTGAGAGCAGCTGCCACCACAGTGCTATGTCGCATATCTGGAATGCCAGCAGGGCCTGTGCTGGATGGGAAGAGCATCCACACACCATACTTACCTCTCTCACAAAGACGCCTCACTAGATTTGTTGCAACCCTGGAAAGAAGAATGAGCATTTAATTGGCACAGGCCCTCAGCAAAGCATCAGGCTCTAGAGGTAGTCGGTGGCAAAGGTACGAGTCAACTGACATAACATCCACCCTTCACACTATCCAAGGTCTGGTCAGCCAGCCTACAATGATTTGGGTTCCCACCAGTCTCCTGTACCCAACTGTCTCCAATGGCATCAGATGCCTGCATTTCAGTAAGTGAACAAGTCCAAGGAAGCAGCACAGCATGCAGCCACTTGGATGGACCTCCTTTCCAGTGGCTCCCAGGTGCCCAGCATACCCCTGGCTAAGTGACAGAGCCCCTTACTTCCAGACTCAAAGGGCTGAGCAAGAAAAGGGAAGGTATAGACAGAGGGGTGTTGTGTTACAGGCAGCTGGAGTGCAGGGGCTCAGGGCTACACTGCAAGGAGTTTCCATAGGTGGGTCAGAAAGCAGCAATATCTCCTCTACGCATCACCCTAATTGCACAGCAATATTTCTGAAGTTGCTGAATCCTCCAAGCACAGCGCATTTCACAAAATCCCAGACTGGCTATGATCACCAGGGAACTCAGCTGGGGACTACAGTCCCAGGATACTCTGATTGCACTGCACTGGAAAATGCCACAAGCATGCTCTGACCCAGAAAGGGATCCTGGACTGGGCAAAAAATTTAGAGGAAGAGCCAAAGGAAAAGCCTTTGCCTTCATTCAAACAAACATATTTAGTGTCACAGCAATGACAGCCACTATCCTGAAATACCTCCCTGTCCCAGCAGCACATTTGTCACACAGTGAGGCAATCTGTTGTGGTCTCTCAGTTATCTGCACAGAGCTCAGCTCAAAGATAACTCTTATATTTGCCCTCTGCTTCTCCGCAAATCAAAGAGGTAAGAGCATGTGCTGCTTGCCAAATATGACTCACCTTCAGACAGCAACAGAAAGGGAGGAAGCAAGAAAGGAAAGTTAAAAACATGAAGACAAAAGCACTTGACACTGTGAACCTCCCTGTGCCAGGAATGACCACATAAATGTCACAGGTGACCAACAGTGTAGTCATGTAGGCGTGTGCACACAGCATATTTACCAGGAGAGGAGGAAAACATTTTGTAAGGACAAGTCACATGCATGTGTGGCTGGTGTGAGATATTCCTTCAGAGTACCAGAGAAGTCTGATGTTCTGCTCTGAAGGACATACAGACACAGGTTCACCACAGAAGAGATCAGTGCAGTCCTAGTTTTTCTCTTTTGGTCAATGTGCATTCTATTCTAAGTTTCTTTTCCAGTGTGACCTTCTGGGCAATGAAGGTTCAAGATCAATTGCTGCACAGTCATCCACTGCAGCACTTCTCACTGTGTAGAGTGCAAAGGGTAAGCTACCCTGCAGAAATTATGCCACAGATGCCAAGCCAAGCCCACCTGGGGATTACAGCAAGCAGCACCTTCATCCAAGGTCAGTGTTTAATGTTTTTCAGAAGCTGCTCAGTTCCACTGAGATTAGATGCTTACCCTGTGCCCAGGGAGTGTCCCCATATATAGACAGGGTTGTCTCCACTTCGTGCTTTTATCCAGTCAAAGACATGAAGGGCATCGTAGGTCATTCCCCTCTCTGACGGGCTGCCTATTGAATCACCCCAGCCTGAAACACAAAAAGTCCTGCTAAGAATCACACAAACTAGTCAGCAAAGCCAGCCAGCTCTTCCCAAGTCATCTGCAGCTGCAAAGGGACCTGGGACATGGGCAGGTTCTGTTCACTTCACTGTGCATGTCTACCATCTGCAGCTGAAAACCCCAGCTGACCCACAATCATTTTAATCAAAGTAACTGCTGGCTGCCAAGGAGTTTTTGTGGATTTAGTCAACAACAAAACCAAGGACTGGATCTCAAACGTTGCTACAGCGCTTTTGTTGCATGTACCCATCTTGCAACAGCCCATCTCACAAACCCTCCCTTGCTTTTGCATGCATGTAATCAATTTGTTAGTAGAGTCTCCAACAGCATAGGAATTGAGTGCCTGGGGCCAAAACCTAAGCACATCTCATAAAGCTGTTGCAACATCAGTTTGTCTATGCTGTTCAGTCAGTGCCTTCAAGCAATTTTCCACCCTCCTGACTATTTTGGCTCTATCACTGTTGCAGCACATCTATACATTGTAGGCTAAGCAGCCAGCATCCCACATCCCTTTTGATACCTAATAAGCAGCTAGAGAAGCAGCTGCCAGCAGGACTGAAAAACAGGGAAAGCTCCTACAAACCAACCTCTCCCAGATGTCCTCTTGATAAAAATGCAGTGCATTAATTTATTTCCTGTATCTCCAGTGGCATTACACTGCAGTCATGGCTTAAACATTAAGAAGATAAAAAAAAAAGAACAGCAGATGCCTGACTGCTGGTGGCAGAGCTGCAAAACAGTCATGGCTTCTGCTGAGTATGGTACCAACTGTTAGCAAATCATTTACTCTGTCTTATCTCACCTATAAGCTTTTAAAGGGAAGTAAGTGCAAGTTCAGTTCCCTGTGTGACCTCAGGAAAGTCAACTAAATCATGTTCAAGGGAATACACCTAGACAAGCATATTAGCTTCCACATGTGCACCTGGAGGGTGCCTTAACTGAATGCTGTAACAGCCTATGTGCCTGGCTCACCCTCTGCTCCTTAGCTCCCAAATCAACAAGCCCTGTGCATGAGGGCAGACAGGAGCCAGAGTCCACCAACCTGGACACTGGGAAGCAGTGCTACACACAAAGGCACTGGAAAGAAATTTCTGGCAATTCTTTGTAAAAAAAAAAAAAGAAGCCATAATCACATCTAATTAGCTGGAAGCAAGTTTTATAAAAAAACAGTTTCCCTGAGATTAAAAAAAAGACTGAACTCTGTTCATTGTACAAAAAGAAACATCTATAGCTGTTTCATAACAAAAGAAGTCCACATACCTCGATAGTCAAACGTCACCACATGGTACCCGAGGGAGCTGAGAACCTGAAGGGCAGAGAAATATGCAGAAACTCATCACAGATACCTTCACACCAGCCATTTTCTTGTGTCAGGCCAACATAATTGACATGTCAACTTACAGCTTTTTCACTGTAGCAGGCACAGAGCCTTCCAAACACTAATCATCTCAGCCCACTGGTTTTACTCCATTTGTTTCCTGGTCCTCATATCAGGTTTCCTATAATGTTGATTCTCCCTTTAACAGCTTTGCCCTTAAAATCTGCAAATATCCTGCTGTTTCCTCTACAAAGACTTTTGTATTTTCCAGTGAAACAGTACAACTGCTTCAATTACATTACTCAAATTGGAATAAATGTAAGCATAGCACATAGAAGCCCATTTCACAGGGCTTAAATGTATAGATTGAAAATGCACACTTGCTCTGTTATGAAGATTTACATTACAGACAATGGTAATCCTAACAAAATCTGTTAAAAGCAAGTAGAAATACTCAATGTTAGATCAACTTACTTGGAAAAAGTGCCTTGGTAAAAACAATGCTAGCATTCCAAGCTATCATTGCTCAATATGAACCTAACAGCCCTGTGTGGTAGATAAAAATCAACAGAAAGTCACAAAAGGATTAAAATGTTATTACTCTTGTGGTACATACATGATACATGATTTTAAAAAGCAATCTTAGTGTTACGCTATACTGTAAAGAGGAAATATGTACATATAAAAACAACACTTTTTTTCTAACATAACTGAAATCTTAACAGCGTGAACGGCATAAAAAACAGGATTTAAAAAAAAAAAGGGAAGATACACAGGAAAGAGGGGTGTTTAGATAAGTTGGCAGGTCATTTCCCTTGCTGAAATGATGGTGATGCTTTCTCCCTCTTCCCTGTAGTATCCATCTGGGGCTAATTTTCATCTATTTTGGACGTGCACTTGATGTTTCTTTCTCATCATTATTAGAAACACCAGCAAAAAGGACAGCATGCCAGGCTGTTTCTGCTGGAATACACACAAATTAGGAGTTTCTGGATTGGTACATAAAAACATTACCCTGATTTTGTCTATAACATTACCTTTGTGAGAACTATTTACATTGCAGTTAGGGGCTCTGCCATTTAATTACACAACACCCAGGAAAAGTAAAACCAGCCAGGAACCACCTGGTTGGTAGACTGTATCTGCCTGGCATGTAACATTCACTACCTTCAGGGCTCATTGCACCAGGAGCTGGACTTCCAGCATTACAGCTGGGCTACTATTTGTTGCAGTTTTTTAAATAATA
>JAOXXN010000446.1:7089383-7113112 GCA_026770055.1 Myrmophylax atrothorax | reverse complement strand
ACCCAGTGGTACTGGGACTACCACAGTGTACAAATGAAACAGCACCTGTAAGCTGAGCATTACTTCTAATGGCATAGTAAAATTTTTAACCTTAACAGGTTACATATACAGATATGGGCTTGATTTATAAACAATTAAACATTTTACAATTTTGCGGCACACAGTGTGCAAGTGGAGCTTACATAGACAATTGGCACCTGATTGGAAAGGCAGAGAGTGTTTCCATTGTTCCACCAGAATATAAATGGTCACCTGAAGACAGAAAGCCAGTAACTTCATGTATCCCACAGTTTGCCCCACTGCTTGCTGGCACCTCCTCGAGAATAACCTGTTAAATCATGCTTACCCTTGCAGCACTTAGTTGTGTTATCTCTTGGCACTAGCCATAGGGTTATGCTATTACATTACCCCTCTTTTAATGCCATTTTCCCACTAAAACTTGTTTGGAATTTATATTAGCAGATGCAACTGCAACAGCTTCAACGTCCTTTGCTTTTTTGCTATTAAGTGTCCTCAAGCAAGTCCCATTCCTCTTTCTTTGGCTCTAAATCCTTCAAAGGGATTCCACAGGAGGTGACTGTGTGCACTTCCAGGACAAAGGCCCTTTACAGCATAGATATTGAATGTGTTATAGCTCCACCCTGGGATATACATTCACAAGTTACTGTTTCTTCAACATCCTATTGCGAATAACTTATCAGAGAGGTTGTGTTGTATATGCAACACCACTGCAATCTATCTAACAGCAGAATAATAAGGTAAAATATTAATTAACAAATTACACGCTGCAGGATAGTTGTTTCCAATGGAATCACCATATGACATTTTTATATGTTCACTTACATATTGGACTACCTGGCTGGACATGCAGAACACAGTTTGTTCCTGCAAAGTTTTAGTTTTAGTTATACAATGTGATATTACGGATAATGTATTACATACAATATTGCCTTTTCCGGGCCATTACAAATTATTTAACCTGTTGACAATTTATGTATCTTCTATACATGTTTGTTATGTGTTAGCTGTATTGGAGGCCTATGAGAAGCACCAGCAAAAAGGACAGCATCCCAGCCTGTTTCATTCTGCTGGAATAAGCACAAATTTGGAGTTTCTGGAGTGGTTCCAGTAAGCCTATGTGTGTGGTCACATGTGAGTAACTGACTGAAAAAGGACAAACTAAGCAACTTATCTGGATGTTCTCAGAAGCAAAGAATACCAGAACCAGGAACAGAAACCTTGTGCTTTGGTAAATTGTGTTCTCCATATGTGTACACACAGAGTTGTTACAGTATTCTGAAGCACTGCCACTCTTGTCCCTCGAGATCAAAAACAATTCCTCTGCCTGTCTTGGCCAGCACAAAATGCATCACAGCACAGGCTGGATCCCAGAACAATGACCAGATAGATCACCATACATGACAGTCTCCTCAACCAATTTTCTTGCAACTTAGCTCATCCTTTTTCTTAAAGGAAATGAAGTATCACCTGCCTCCTTGGGGTTGCCAATCAGTATTTTCTAACCAGTCTGAATTTAAAAAAGACTTTGCAGCAGGGGATCTTGTATTGCATTGCAATAAAGCTTTATGAGTGCCAACATTGACACAAATTATAAAGAGAAGGAAATGACAGCTAAATCTGTAGAAAAAACACAAATTCAGACCCCTCTGAAATGAGTCAGCAAAAGAATTATGGCTCTTTTAGAAACACATGATATGAGGCCAAGAAACAGTGTGTGAGAATTTCAGACAAAAGAGAGTTTAATAAAATACATTATCCCAAAGTTACTAGACAAAACACTCAAAGCAACTGAGGCTGTTGTTCTCGCATAACACAGAACAGTGCTTCCTCTGGGAAATTCATTAGGTTTTGTACAAAACCTTCTTCACTTGAGATGGCACCACTCATACAAATGCACTCTGCCATAAGGAAGGGGGAAAACCAGGCTGAATACTCTTAAATGGTACCTCAAACTAGTACACGAAGTTAAACAATCAAATTGTGGCTGTAATTAAATAAAAATTTTGATTTCTCCAATAAATTATGTTGTGAAAGTATTCCTGGCAAAGAACCTGGTTAGCTCAGATGGAACTGGTGGTTAAATATAAGACCTTTCAAGTACCTCTGAATATGGGGAAGTGTGTTCACAGCTTACAGACCCCTTTTCCCATACAGGCTTCCTATCTAAAGGAGACTAAGAGCCCCAAGGTCTGTGCCTGTTGGCAGTGGGCTGTTATGAGCAGTCCTCTCATCTCTGCACATCTGATGTGTTAATACAGCTGTTTGGATAACACACACAGCCACTTACCTTGTAAAGCTCCACACGGTGATCTCCTCCTCTGGCAAGAGTGATTCATGAAGAGGAGAAAAAAAAAAGAAAACAAAACAACCACATGTGAGCATTTAAGTTTGCAGAAACATATTTTCCCAAATGCCTCAGGCGATTTAAGGCAAACATGCCAAAAATAAGAAACACCATAACTGGTTTGTCACAGGCTTCAAGAAGACAACAAGGTTTTGCTGAGCTATGTGGAACATAATTTTGAAGTCAACTTCTCCCTGTAAATCTCACCTTAAAGCAGGGAAAAATGAACTTTTCTTCCCACCCTCTTATCCACCTTTTCCAAAGACTAATGGATACAAAAGAGCCTGTCCCTGTTGGCTTTGCAGACCCTGAGCTCTTGCCACGAGTGCTGCCACAGCCAGTAGCCCCTGCACTCCAAGGTGTGATGCCACCAGCAGACCCCATGACATTAACCCATGCAGCTGGCCCTTGGATTTTCTCACCTGGCTCCAAACACAGAGAAAGAAGGAACAAGTGCAAAAGACTGAGCAAAGAAAACCAGAGCTGAATACTGCAAGTAAGTCCAGGAAATAATCTGCTTAATATTTGGGGGTTTTTATATATACAAATTGAAATCTAGACAATAAAATGGAAAGTAATATGAATGTGCCAGTACATACTTTAAAATATATGCACACAATGACATGACTGATCCACACTCAAACTTTAGTCTAGCATTGATATATGAGTATATTTACTCTTGCACTCATATGAAAATTCTAAAACAGTCACACTATGACTGGCTCTGCCAGTGCAGCCTCTAAATGAAAACACCAAATCTCCAGATCTCCCTCTAAGAACACATGCACTTGCCAGCCAAAAGCTGTCAGCTCCAACTGTACTACAAAATACCTAATGCAGTCAAAAATACTCAAGGCAAAATGCAAGGGGTTGCTTGTAAGTAATTTTGAATCATACAAGCCTGAAGAAGATGATCCACTTGTTTGAAAAGTCACCTTCTACATGCATACACTGGTGCCTTTTCATTGCTTTCCTCAAAGTGTAACAGAGGAATTATTTTTAAGAGGATCAAATAAACATAACATTTTTTCCTCAGCTCAAGATCACTCAGGCAAACCAGAAAGCCAAGGCAGTGCCTTTTACTTGTGGTTAATGCAGTCTGCAGTAGTATAGCAGCCCTTGGACAAGCAACTGAATGTGCAGCATAGAAACATACAGCAACATATATTAAATCTGAAATGGCAAAGCCAATGCACTTCCAGCTTCTCCAGTACACAGAGTAAAGTGAAATGTGAAATATGTTACTGATCCATAGCTCAGCACTTTATCTCAGTAGCACCTGGGGAAGCCAAGAAGTAAATCCAATTAATAAGCACATAACAGAGATACTAGTCCCAAACTGCCACCATTAAGCTGCAGAATAGCTTCCATTAGTATCATTTGCTACACCCAATAAAGGCAAAAAACAAGCTATGCAGTATTTGAAAAATAATGCTACAATTTGATTAAACCTTACAATACATGGCTAAAACAGAGTATCTTTACATCACGGAACTTGTTTTTTTGCAATGTTTCTGCTCTTGCAGAGTATCTATGGGCAGACATCAGCTTCAAAAGAACAAGCACTGGCACTCAAAACTCAGAAGGTGGTTGATACTCTTTTGTAAAATGCCTATTTCTAAGGAAAAAGACCACGTTCTAATAAATTAACAAAAGCTCTATAACACGTGGAGATGTGGCAGTAAGAACACAATTCTGAGAAATATCCAGGAAGCTTCACACTGTGCTAATCATTTCCAGCATCCAGCAACAAAGTACAGAAAACCATCTTACTACTTTAGCTGATACATAGTCAATTATATAATTACAAATTTTAGAAAAGCTCCTGGTCCAGACAAATGCCCTGAGTATGCAATAGTGAAACAAGATCAGTACATGACCATCCTCTTTCCTTCTACTTTTCCTTCATCAGAATGTGCTAACTACTAAAATAAACTCACAAAAGGAAATGGAAGGTTTGTTTAATGTTTATAAGTAACATATACAGAGGCACTAATACTATCTCTTGTCTTGATTCAGAAATTACTACACTGAAACAAAGTACTTCTTCCTACCTGATCTAGAAAGGGTCACAGCCTGCTGGTTTCTAGCAGAGAGTATAAGGTAAAGTACAGTATCGGATATCTCTGATAACTGCAATACATCTATTCCCATATCCAATAATTGTTTTATGAAATGATCCCTCCCCGTAAGTGCCTTCTTTTAAAAGGAGAAGCACCAAACTTGATTTTAGATTTTATTTTGGTTTTAATCATAGAATAGTATCAGTTGCAAGGGACCTTTAAAGGCCACCTAGTCCATACCTCCTGCAACAAGCAGGGACATCTTCAAGTAGATCAGTTTGCTCAGAGCCCCATCCAGCCTGACCTTGAATGTTTCCAGGGATGGGACATCTACCACCTCTGGGCAATCTGTTCCAGGGTTTCACCACCCTCCACATAAACATTGTTCCCTATATACATGTAAATATTGTTCCTTGTATCTAATCTAAATCAACCCTCTTTTACTTTAAACCCACTATCCCTTGGCCTACTGCTACAGGCTCTAAAAAGCTCTTCCCCATCTTTCTTAATGTGCTGAAGCTGTGGAAAACCAGGAAAACACACCATGAAACAAAACCATCACTGTTTTGTGCCTCACCTTGTTCCCGCATTGCCGTGCAAGTAAAGGATTACAGGATGGCTGGAGCTCAAAGCCTCTTCAAACCACAACTGGTCCTTCCCTCGAGCATTCTTCCATAAGGCTGCAGGGACTGTGTGCCTGTAAACAGAAGGAAAATTTACACTCTCCTGCTGCTACTCAACGTTCAAGTGTCTGCCACTTGAATACTGAGGTTTTCTGATCAGCTCATTAACTCAAGATTACACACCTCACACACACTTTTCATAAAACTGTCATGATTACCTGACAAATGGCCAAATTTAAAAGGTAGTGGCTAGAGTTTATTTCTACATTTTCACCTCCATCACCACTGCCTCCAAAACTCAGGTCTGTGCATGGCATTAAACTTCACAGGCAACCCCGAAGCACAATTACTGAACTTCCTGCTGCTCTGGAGAAAGAGTCTCAATTCCTCAGCTTTTATGGCACTTAATTACTTCAATTAACATATTTATACACCATAAACAAGATTCACTGCTAGGTCAGCAGATGCCTGGAATAATCAAAGTCAGTTGGGTTTGGAAAGAATGTTCAGAGAGTAAGAGGCATATCTGACTCAACAAAAAATCTGTGGAAAAGGAAAAGCTCAGAATCTGATGAGATGATCATGGTTTGTTTTCAGACACAAGGTACTGGAAGGTGTAACATTTTAACTGAAAAAGCTACAATCTAGAAGAAAGAGCCAGGAATTTTTAACTCACAGCTGTTCTTCTGTAGATAATGTAGCTTGGCAGCCTGCTAGAAAGAATTCAACAGTGGTGGAACAGAAAGAGGAATGACAGACTGAACAGAAGGTATGCATTTAAATTGCATAATTACTCTAGAATACAAACACTGAAAGCAAGTACATGCCGAAAACCATCTCAGTTGTTGAGAAGGGGGATACCTTACAGCTATCAGAAGTAACTTAAGTACTCACATGCCTTTCTCCTTGAAAGACAGACAAGCTTCCACCTATGACATCATCCTCCCAGATGTAAAGCTCAGAGGACAAACTAACGCAGGGGGGGAAACAATATAAAAAGTGTACTTGCATACATGCAGCCAGCAGACACTGAGTTCTCAAGGAGGTAAGAAGCCTCAGTAACTGTGGAACTCACAAATTCTCCAACTGTTCTGTCCGAAGACTTTTGCCAGCCTATGAACAAAGCAGGCTAATGACTTTGTTTCAGCAGTATACCAAACACCATACCTACACTGGCATTAAAAAGCAAGGTTCCAAACTTTTCTGAAAACCTCTCCTAAATATCAAGACAAATGAGAAATCCTGAATTGCCATCACAAGCCAGAAGTTCTGTTTCAGTAACGATACACAGTATGCTTGTAAGGGAAACAAAATACAAATCTCAAGACTGCAATACATTTAACAGCTTAACAGGTAGAGTTTTAATTGTCCAAGTGAAGAATCAAACCATTATTTATCAGCCTACCCTGGAAAGACTGAAGTCTTCAAGTTTCTAAATATGTCCTTCACCAAAATTTACTTAAAGAAAAGGAACTGTAGTGATATAGTAGGATATTACTATCCCATTCAAAAGGGATATCACACCATTCAACGGATATCAGTATCCCATTCTCTTCATATACCCTGTGAAGAGAAAATCTCTACTGCATTACAGGACACATCCAAATTACACACACAACTGAAAACTCCAAATGCTACAGCTTACAGATCAAACGTCACTGGCTTTATTAAGGAACACCCCCTTCCCTCCATACCTGACATGATCCTGGGGTAATAAGAAGATAAAATGAATTGTCCTTGCCTGGGACCAGAAAATCATCTTTGTGAGAAAGAAATGATAAGTGAGCTCCAACACTGCCACTTGTTTTGTTATGAGAGTAAACTGCATGTTCTGCTGTCTCCCACTCTCCAAATCTTACATGTGTTTTATGCATAGAATAGTCTCCCTCCTACTCTGAACAATTTGATCCTCTTTTCCTATCTTCCTACACATCTATTTTATAAAACAAAATATGAACAGCAGTTGAATGACAAAACATCTAACTCCTTGGGTCTTGACTGATATAGAGGTATGATGTTTGTAGTGATGCAGACCTGTAACCTTTATGATTCCAAATTATGAGGTTTCTCTGAACGCAGAGGTTGTCTGATTGTAATTCATGCATTACTGATCCGAGTTCAGATGAGCTCTAGAGATCTGCATACTTTTCAACATGAACTCGATCACTTGGCAAATGAAAACACAAACACGCACAAAAGAGAGAGCATGCACAGCAAAAAGACCGGATAGGCAACACTGAGAACAAAAAGAAGGATAAAGATGCATGGCACATACTGAACAGAACAGGCTTCCTTACCAGACTCCGATGGTTACATCCTCCTCTGGCTGCAGGTAGTAATTACAGGTATGGTTTAAACCTTGATCCTGTGGTCTTTTCAAGTCAATGAAATACGGGACCCTCACTGAAATTATTAAAAAAAAAAAGAAAAGAAACCTTTTAATTTTAATCTTTATTTTCTTACAAAACTGCTTAACCAAGGCACAAGAGAGTTGTACAAACTGGTCCACTGTGACAGGAAGACCTTACTCTTTTTGTGAAAAAGGATGCACTGGCTACAGCAGTGATTAAAATACGAACAGCAAAGACAGCAAGGTAAGAAGACTCAAGCAACTACAAAAAAACCCAGGGAACAGGATAAATTAAGAGGTGGGGGAGACAGACAGAACCTTCACTGATATGTATTTAATCATCTCTGTCCAGTCTGCTTGATAAACTTCTGCTGCATCAATGGGGTGGGTTAGCTGATTTGGCAAACTTATTATTCAGGTTTTTCCCATAAAATTGAGCTCCACTACAGCAAAACCAGGAAGTCTGCCTCCTTGAAATTTAGTGGCATAAAACAATGAACATAGTTACACAATAGTTTTTACGCTATTGACACACAAAGCAGCACTAGCAATGATGACAGTCAAATCTCACTTCACTTGTCCTCTGAAAAATAATGAAATTTTACACAAACATGACAACCAAAGCAGATGACAGCTGATGACAAATCTGGACTCTCAGACTGCAAATCTATACTTGTGCAAGCCTGGCTGCTCTTATGCAAAATAATGTGGAAGAGTCTCAGACAAACCATGCACACCACCAGAGTGGAGTGACTGTGCTGTCAACACAGAACTCAGCAACACTCTCACAAGGGCAGTGGATCCTCCAGGAGGATGACAAGTTCTGCAGCTGAGGTCTGGACAGGCAGGCAAGTCACTTCTCGCAGTGCTCTGGGAAAACTATTCAACTTCTCTGTACCTGGATTTTAACATTTGCCAAATCTCTTATGACTTTCTTGCCAGATTTCATATGACCAAGATATGAACAGGAACAAATCAGTGTTACTCATGGGGGCCAGTGAAGTATCTACTTCAAAGCAAGAGAAAAATATAGGACAGGACAGGCAATTTTTATGTATGGCACTTATCACTGGTATAATCCATCTATGCTACACACAAACAGATCATCATCATAGTCATACATCCCATGGAGATATAGCACATCAAGGGTGCTTTTAGTTTCAGAGCTATTTGGCATCAGTCACAATACACCACATGACAAAAATCACATGATTTATTAATCATACTGATATACTAAATCTGACTTAGTCTCTATTTATGTTTCTAAAAATCTGTTTTCTGAAGACTTCCAGTGGAGACAGCTTGAGATCTCTACCCACATGCCCATGTACCTCATAACCTAGTCTTGAGGAAACTTTACTGTCTGACTTTTCAGGACCACTCTGGCAGTCATACTTTCACCCCCTCAGATTTTCACTGTTGGGACTGAGGCCCCTTCACAGCGGGCAGCTCCACTGGACCCATGGGTGCCCTGTTTTGCCTCCCACCACACACCACACTCACAGTCAGACAAGTCTCCCTCACTAGCTCAGCAGAGTCCCACACATCTGGTTCATCTAAGTAATTTAATTGTGGTGCAGTGACACCGTAACAGCTCCAGCTGGTGCCTCCAGGGAGGGACAACCAACAAAGGAATTCCCGGGATATTGTACCATCACAGTCTGTACCCCTGTTCTAATGGTGATATTTGGTCTGGCGTCTACTAGTTCCTTGCCCCCATGGAGTTTCTTCATGACAAGCTGTACTGGTCTAAAGGTAAACCAACAGGATAAATGAACTCAACATGAAAAAGATTAGAAATTTAATCTTTAGTTATAGATAAATTTAAATTATAGCTATAAATTTCGTTACAATTTAATAAAAGGATTATAATAAATGCAATGATACAAAGAGATATTGGTTTTAACCCACAAAACCCAGAAATATAACCCAGCACCCTCAGGTACAAACAGAAAGGTGTTCGTTAGCCCCTGTGCTGAGCACCACGTGGTTCCCCTGAGTCCAAAGTAAAAGGACGGGGGTAAAAACCTGTTGGTGCAGATGACTGTCACAGTCTGGTAGAGAGTGGTGGTCTCCTCCTGTCGAGGTTCTGGTCCTCCTCTGGATCCAACGAGTGGTCCCAGAGGTCTCCAACCCCCAAAATTATATACTCTCAGGTTCAGGTGAGAGCACCCAGAACCTCCCCCAGGGCAGGGAGTTCCACAATGGGTGATCTAACTCTGTGAGTCATGGAGTATTTTTGGAATCATTGATGGCCCATTAGCAGACATGATCCCTCAGGCTGGGTGTGAAGGTGCTAATGACTCCCTGGAGGGGAGTTATCACAACTCCTATCTCACAGGCTTCTTTAACACTCAGCTTGCAGCCTGAGGGATCAGGTGTGCCCTGGGCAACTGCTGCAAATGATCCATTGTCAACAGTTTGCGAAAAATTACATAGAGGGTGTAGAATACACAGCTTTGGTCATATCCACATAGCGATAACCTGGTCCCAGCTGCTGAACTAAGACACAAGCCCCACCCTGGCTGGCACCATCTTTGTCAGGCAAAGGGTCATTGCCACTTGCTGGGGCCTCCAGACATTTCCCCCCACCCAGGGCACAATCTACAGCTTGCACACCAGCTACCTGCACTAGGTGTGTTCCTCTACAATAGAACAAATCCAGACATTGGTTTGGTTGCTAACAGTGGGAACACAGCTATTAATTCATCCTTAGTACCTCAACAAAAAAATGAAAGCACTTTTTCCTGAAGCTCTGTGCTACTGTTTTGGAAGCAAATCCCAAATTACACAAAAGGAGGAGAAAAAAATGGTTGAAGAGTAGTGATTTATACTCGGAAGATTAAAAAACAGTATAACAATCCAAACCCTACACCACTCCTTGGAAGGAGAAACATCATTCTCCAATGCAGAAGAATTACTCAAACATGTCAATCTATTTCTGATGGATGTGTTAGAATGAACTTTGTGTTAAGGTAAATAGCTTTTCATGTGACTATTGTCACAAATAAAAGCAAAGGGACCAACACTGCACTAATATCACTGCAAGAAAGCATTATAGGACAATTATTTAAGTCACTCAGGAATAAATAGAGGCAGGAACATCAGGGAGACCTAGCAAAGCTCTGCAAGAGCAAATTAAAATCATCACTGAAACCTGAATTATTCAGGTTACCTAGCTGTCAGTTTTGACCATCAAAACATGAGAGCTGGCCCACACGTGCACACCTCACAGTAACCATGATCCAAGGTATTAGAATATACAAAACATGCAATCAAAATGACAAAAATTATACAAAACCAATGTATTTCTAGTTGGTCCTACTAGCTACTATATTCAGGGGAAGATATTTTTCAAAACTTTGTTACAAAGCAAAAGTGAGGTTTAAAGACAAATTTAGATTGCAAAGTAGTATCTCTCACATAACAGTGTTCTATCATTTTCCACCCTGCAGATGCTCAGGCCTCTCTGGGTGACTTGGGAACTGGGCCAGCTCACCAGACCCACTACACCATTAATTTAACCAAACCTAAAGGCTAAACAGACATAAGGAAAACATTCAACCTGACTGCATGAACAGGCCTCTTCTGTTTCAACCAGAATATTCTCCTAAAATGCTTCCAGGTGAAGACTCACAGTCTGAAAAACAATTCACTTGGATTTAATGTCATTTGCTTGCTGGCTATTCATGTGACTTTGTTGAACTCTTCAGAGAAATACATCTGACATACTGCACAGTTTTCCTGAAGGATACCCTTTTGGCTGGAAAGCTGGCTTCAGTTTGGTCACTATATTTATATAAAGACATGCTACAACAACAATTAGGGCCACAGAAAATGCTTTCCAAACCACAGTCTGGAGCACTTACAACTTGTGAAAGTTCATATCCTTCACAAGCTGTACATAGGCAGGGTGAAAGTGAAGGCAGGCAAATAGAAGACAAAGACACTCCTCCCCTTCTCCCCTCACCCACCCCAGCAGACTGAGTCACTTACCAAAGTTTAGGAAGACCAGCTTTGCCTGAATAGCAGGGCAAAGTTTTACTAGAAATGGGATGGCTATGTACACTCCCAGCAACCAGATTATTAACTTTCGCAATCGAAACCATAATCCGTATCGCCTGTATAAAAGAAAAAAAAAAGAGAGAGAGAGAAGCCTGAATACAGCAGGAATTTTATGGAGTAATTTTGACAATGATCTATGTGATTGGTGTATTTGAAAATCTGATCATTTACTCTTTAAACAAAACCCAATTTTAAATAGTTTATGTCGCCTCAGTTGTTTGAGAGAAGCAGAAGTAACCAAACTACCAGCTGATCATATGAAGCTTAGAAAAAGGGAATAGAAACTCTGTACTGATTATATTTTAAAGGACTGTGTAACAAGAGCGCTTTTTTTAACCTGTTGTTTCAACACATTTCAGGATCTCTAGGATGTAAAAAGCAGCCTGATTGTGCTTCCCATTTCAATCACTATCAGCAAGATTTTATTCAATTAGATTGCCACATATTTGGAGGAACTATGTATAATGGGACTGATAAAATTATACATGATCTCATATGTGGACTGGAGCAGACATTCTGCCTTGTTCAGCTAAAAGGGTTTGCACCTCTCAGTGACCTGGAAAGCAAACCTTTCTAAGTTACAGAACATAGTAAGTTTCATAATCTGCACCATTATTCTCTATGAGTCCAGAGTAAGTTCAGAACAATCGCCCAACACTTTATCTCTATTTTCTCTAGAGTATTTTGACTTGGAGGAATAAAATAAAAAAAAAATCCAAACCAACAACAAAAAAGAAAACCAACCAACAAAAAAAAATCAAGTATCACACAGCAGCTAGTCAAGCCATGTATCTCAAAAAATACTTTATTGCCTCAGAATAACTACCAAATACACACCCATACATATGTCTACATATGCACTCGTGTACATAAAGGTATAGTTGTCATGATCTAGTTGACTTGCATTTCATGTGCAGGAACACTGAGGCTTTCAACTACCATTGCAATCAAGAACTAAAATTGAAGTAAAGCCTTCAGGCAACGCAATTTCTTGTGCTTTTCAGCAGACAGTCTTGAGCAAGAATGATGTTCCATGCCAGGGAGCAACCAGTTCTCAGTATCAGTAACTGCTGGCAGCTGAACTTGCTCCACATTAGTGCTGAGAGGGTTTGAACACTGTCAGCTAGTTGAAACTGTCAAATAGAGAGCCTAAAGAGCTATTTTTCAAACATTTCTAGAAGAAATATTAGTGTACAGACAAAACTGGGATGGAAATACCTTAATCATGCATCAACATTTTCAGAATCTCCATAGCTTTTGTAGTCCTAGGTTGAAGACAAGACTCTTAGGAACAGTTTTCCAGCACAGCAAAAAAAGACAATATTTCACTCACCCGCAAACAGCTAAGTTTTTGGTATGATTCCTAGGGTGCTCGTGTTTTGCGGAATAAAAACCTTATAATCCAGTGAGGTTATAAGGGGTACGTTTATTCTGGCCCAGGGCACATGGGGGATAACTCCTCCAAAAACATGCACACCTGATTGAGTTAACGATGGGTTTATATGCAACTAAGTTATACGTATTTATTTTTCTTTCATGCATAAACATTATTTTCTGAGAGAAGGCAGGGTTATCATAATGAGTCTCAGGAACTGATTTTCATTTTCTCCGCCCCGTGATACTCCTCCTTGCACCTGCGCTTTTCCTCCTGAGAATTTGGAGTGGTGGTCCTTGGGGGTCTTTGAGGATGAAGTAAAGCGTCTTCCTCCTGTGAACTTTTTACCTTTTGCTCAAAACTGGTTCAAACCAGTCTTGTTGGCAACTTTGCTGGTCTAATTGGACTTGTTCTTTTGACATGTTTTCTGATTTATCCTCATTTCATGGGGTATCCTGGCTGTTTTAATTGGTTCAAGAGGCTCTGGGGCCTCTTGGTATGGCACCTTCAAGGACACCTTGTGAATTTTGCTACATGTTACATACACACTGAACTAAGCAAATTCCATGATAAGTATAAAAGCATAAGTAAAATAAGAAAATAAATATTATCATTAGTCTTAGGTAAATAAGCGTGAGTAACATAGGCATAAACAAAATGAGCATAAGTAGAATAAGCATAAACAAAATAAGCATCATAAGCCCTAAGTAAAATAAACATAGGCTTCCCCTTCCCCTCTCCTCACATCACTTGCAGGGAATAAATTATCCTCTTATTTATCTAAAACTTGCCTCCATCACACTACTACCTGCCTCCACGTAACTATCTGTCTCCTCTCACTCAGGAACCACATTCTGGACTTCAGAAATATCTACTATCAAAATTGAGGTCCTTTTCTTGACAATCTAAAGCAATTGTCATTTTCTAAGAGGGGAAAAAAAAATTACTAAGACACTGTCAACCAGCTGTGGCTGCAACAAGCCCACACTGAAAGGTTCAACAGATTTTAACATTCCCCACAGCAAACTTGACAACGAAGAGGTAAAAATGCCATCAAGACTTCCAGTGACATTTCCATACCTCAAGCTCAGTTTCCTAAAGCAGTACAAGAAAAACAGTAAAGGACTTGCAGAAGAAACAGTACAAAACAGGGGCTTTAGAAGAACATTAGTGAGTACCAAAGCCTCAGAGCAACCCACTTGTGCCCCATGGAGCAGCAAATAGAGGAGGCAGCGCCAGAGGTCCCGAGCACACAGCAATAAGTAATAAGCAACATAGTCTGCCTATGGCTGTGGTCTGAAAGAGCAGCCCAGCAGACATCCTATGGAGCCAGGGGCTGCAGGGCAATCTACCATGAAATGACGTAAGGTCAACTAAACACACATGTAAACCCATAGCCTCGGGGAAAAAAAACTCACAGCATTTTGTTTGGGCTAATCACAGCTGATCATAGCTCTCTATTCTCAAATTAAAGTCAGCTTTCCACAACTGCCCCAACAGTAGCACCTACCACTTATTTCTGTAGCTGGAACGGGTTTGTGCAAGAGAAAGGGCAGAGGACACCACTGAAGGGTAGCTGACGTTTAGCTACTGAGCAACTGGAATATAACTTAGTTATCTTCAATGAGAAAAATGTGTCTTTTTGTTAAAACTTTTTGTCTCATTTGGCTAGTTGCTCAGAATTAGCACAACCCAGCCATTTCCTCTCAGCTCACATTTGAGGTGACTCAGTGATCACCACCTTTTCACAAAGAACCATGTGAGCAGCCAGGTAGCATGGGGCTTTCCAGCAAGTTTTCCCATCTGGGGCCTAGATCCTACTGCAGCCAAACAGAGCTCTCCTGAGGGACTTTTGCATATGCCACAATTTCAGTTCCACAGAATAAAAGCTCCACTTGCTTAGAAAGATACCAGAGCCAGGTCTAAACTCCTCCAGGCACAACCAGAGCACAAGAAAACAGAGGCCCTTCAGATATCTGGGTTGCAAAGCACTTCACATGACCCAGCCACAAGTTGGAACCAGGAACAGAAAACACTAAAGATGACCTTGTCCAAGTAATGGTGTCAGAGCTCAGGAATGACTCCAGTTTCTCTTTTTCAGAGACTGAACCGAGACATCTCTTTCTTTACTCTCATGCACCATGCCAAATGCTAATCAGTAACATGATATTTACACCTCATCTCCAGGGAGATGTCTACTTAAAAATGTAACCAGGGCAGAGCTTCTATCCATCAGACAGCTTCTTTTCTCCTGATAAATCCAAGACAATGTGCTGAAGTACAGACATCATAAAATTACCAGGTAAGGCTTCAGTGAGTAACTTTGATAAATTGAACTGTTCTTGCTCGGTAGAAAAGCTATTTCAGGAATTAAATGCTCTGCAAAAGAAGCTTTTGGTGTGCTGAGGCAAAAGCAGCATCAATATACTTTTCCCCAGAAAACTCAGCTGGTCTTAGCTGGAAAATACAAGTGAGTTAGAAAATCAGCAGATGCACACTGAAGACATTTTAGAATGTCAGAAATGGATTTCCTGGAACAAAAGAAGTAATGTCCAAATGAAACCAAAACAACAAAAAAACCTCACACAACATAGAACGCCCAGCCCCAAGTCCCCCCAAAACAAAACAAAATCCCCTGACATCACATTTTCTCCTTCCATTTATCAAAGGCTTTTGTCCGTCTTCTGGGGTTTGTCCAAACACAGGCAAAATCTGAAGTAGTTTTTGCTTCATACAGATTTCTGAAGTGGGCATGAAAAAATACATTCTCTCTCTGGACATACTTAAATCTGATAGAAGTAAGTGTTTCCTGCAAGTGTGACATGAGAAACAGAACATTTTTCTGGTAACTGACACCTGGATGAAGGTCTTACATTCAATTGGAATAAGCATATCTTGCATGTGGGCACAGTATGAGTATCTGACTAGCAATAAGGAGCTGGAAGTCTGTTCATGACCCCTTCTCCTGAGTGTGCTGTCTTTGCTCTATCAACACCATGGGAACTGCAGGCACAAACATTCTTTGCCTCACAATGGGAAACAACCAACAAACTAACATTTAAGTACTGCACCATCACACAATAGGGATTTCAACCTGTGGTCCACAATCACAGTCCATCTGCAAAAAGCAACAAAGGCAAGCAAATTTACTATGGGCATCTTTCAATTCACAATACTAGTGTTCCTCCACTTCTCTCCAGCAAAGTCAGGAGGTTTCATGAAGTGTCCAATCACCACAATGCTGTAGGTATATTCTGCATCCAGATTAAGATTCAAATAATTTTCTCTGAAGAATATCTGAATCATTTCTGCATCAGAAGCACAGCAGAAGAGTTTTCATTAGGATCTCATTATCAGCTGTACTACAAGGGTGAAAGGGCAGGCCAAGGGTGAAACAAGAGACTGGTATCAGAGCTGCAGTCAAGAAAGAACAAAATGTATCAGAAGCACAGACATGTTGCACTTGCAGTCCCAAAAGGATTTACAGCCAAATGCACATACAGCCCACATGATCTACCTGGGTCAACAGTAAAACAAATGCCCACAGACACCAGAGTATGAAACTACATTTGTTCAGCCAAGGCTGTCACTCTGGCTAGCTCTGGTGTCCCCATCAGCTGTTGGAACTGCCAATTGGCAATGCTCTCCCAGCAGGAATTCAAAGCACAGGATGCGGAAAGCCAAGACCATTTTCATTCTTGGTCAAGCAATGTACACCCTAATGATCAGGTGACAGAAGTGACTTTAAAAGTGGTAGAGGAAAAAAATAAAATAGCATGAATAATAGCATAGCAAGAACACATCCCCCCACTCTTCTAACAGCAAACTTTAAAAAAAAGTCCCCTCAGACAAGGATCAACAGCATAACAGTCAGGAGGTAAAGACACAAACAGAAGATTCAAAGAATGAGTGTGAAAACAAAGGATGAAGGACTGGGATGATTTTTTGAGAGTAAACAGAGTTGTACCCAAAACAACCTATTCTACAACTTGAAAACTGCAACTGAGCCCCAAGGCACACAGGGGCATACAGAAACACCACAGCAGCCACACCAAGGGCAGGACAGCCCATAAATCAAGTCCCTGGCAAGTCTTTCAGCCTTCCTTGCTAGCCTCATTTTAAACAAGAGATGGTTTCTAGCCCAGGTAGGATCTTCAAGAGCACTCATCTTGCCTTCCTACAGAAAACTTGGACAGTGTTGCTGCACAGGGCTCGTCCTTCTTGCAGGTCCTGAAGGGTGAAAGGATCACCCTGTCTTTCTTCTTCCTCCATGCAGGCTACCTGAGCCCCCCAGCTTGATTAATCTTTTATTTCACTTGTTCCCTGTCAAGAAAATAAAAAAGAAAAAGGAAAAAACTATCAGCCTTCCAACTGTGTGATTGCACAGAGGCAGCCTCTCAGCTCCTGAATGGGAGCTCACAGGCAGAATGTCTTCTCTCCATTTGGAATTGTTACGAACAGTTTATGGACAGTTTGTGCAGTGACACCCAATAATGTAATTTTCCCCTGCAAGATTAATATGGGCTCTTTACTCTTCTGGTTAGCTGTAAAACCTGTTTTATGTGCAGTTAAATGCAAACTGAAAAGATGGTAACGTCCAAGGGGTTTGCCCCCTCCTGGTTTTCGTGCACAGGGAACAAAGCTACATGGGCAAACAGGCAACCATATGACTCATTTTGGGCTATTTCAGGCATTTCTATCCAGAATTCTCCTCAATGAAAAGTCTGCAGCCAAGCCTTAATTCTGCTTCACTGGAGGTACTGTATAGAGAAAAGAGGTTGAATTATAGAAAATTAATCCAATCCTGAAAACAGATTTTCCCCTAAATCCATGAAAACCAGTGGGAACAGTAGTATCTGCCAGAACTATTGGCATCTGAGTGATCGATCCCTCCCTTTGGCACTAAGATCCCTTTAATAGGATGAGTTCACTGCAAAACAACACAAAGAGAAAAATCAAAGCCCCCAAACTCATCTTGCTATTTGAAAAATTAAGCATACATCAAAAGAAGAGTCATAAACCACAATCTGGGAAACAAGATATAAATATAAAGGCACTGTTCCTTTTATTTTCCTAAATTCGTTTCATAAAGCAATTAAAAACATCATGTACAAAAACTGCATGGTAATTTGCATGCTCAGAGACTTTCAGTTTCAAACAATTCCTAAAACTTTTGCTCTTGGAAAGATCTAGAAAATAAGAAAATTAGCTCTACCAGATTCCTTTGCTATCTCTTACAAAAAGTCCTTTAAAACCTTGAACCTTTGCTCTTTCTGAGGAAACATTCTAGTCTTTCTCTCAAAAACTAAACCACAGTATAGTATTGTGCTGGGCTTGGCTAGCGTAAGTTACTTTTTTTCCATAATATGGGGCTATATTCTGGATTTGGGCTCGAAACAGTGTTGAGGGGGATGTTTCAGTAATTGCTGAGCTTGCACTGCCTCGTGGCCTTTCCCATCCCACCAGACAGGAGGCTCGGGGTGCACAAGAACCTGGGAAGGGACACAGCTGGAACAGCTGACTCCAACTGACCAAAGGGATATTCCAGACCATATGGCATCATGATCAGCATACACTGCTGGGGGAAGAAGGAAAGAAGGGACATTCAATGTGATGGTGCTGATGATCACTGGATTACTTAGGAAGATTACTTGTCTTACAATGCAATTACTCCAGTTGGATGATGGAGTCCTGCTCTCCCGGAGCTGGCTGAACACCTGCCTGCCCATGGGAAGGGGTGCATGAATACCTTGCTTCACTTTGCTTGTGCACATGGCTTTTGCTTCACCTGTTAAACTGTCTGTATCTCAACCCATGAGTCCTCCAGCTTTTACTCTTCTGATTCTCTCCCCCATCCCAGTGCTTAGTCCACAGCTGGGGCTGAAACACAAGTATCAGCACTTCTTCAGAAGAATTAAGACACTACTTATCACAGAGCCATGCACACTTTTACAAGGACTTCACGATTTTTTCAGGCACCCAGCAGCAGAATAAATTGTTACTGACCCATGCCACGTCTGTGAAAGACACAATTTGCTTTTTGTTGTTTCAAAAGACAATCTGATCTTTCTGGGACAAGGCAGCAAAGTTTGGATATCTTATTTGTTTCTCTGACAGCTTCTCATATTCAACTACAATATCTTTCTGCACACAAACCCAAGCATTAACAGCTGTTGCATCTATTATCAGGAAGTATCAGTAAATTAATACACGGCAAATTTGATAATGTTATCAAACATGCAAGCTCTACCTTCAGGTTTCTCAGAATATATGACAGTTTATTTTTTAAACAGACACAACACTAACAGTGTTGGAAGAGAAGGTGTCCTAACAGGGACAAAGCTCAGAAACCAGAAAGGACAGTACGTCAATATACCCATAAAACCTTTTGAATTTCCTGCCAAATGCTAACAAACAGTTCCAACCACAGAAAAACACTGACAGCTACTGAAACATATTCTTCTTTGCTACTATTATAGCAAAAGAAAGGGGTTTTTTTCTGATTAGGATGTATTTCTAAAGCAAAGCAGAAAGCTACCACAAGCACTAGCTTATTTCTCTGTTCATACCAGTATCACAGGAAGACCATGAAAGCTTCATACACAGTTCCAGAGAATGCCAGCAAACAAAACCACAATATTTGGTCTATACGCTAACCAGTAATTTCAGCATCTCACCTTTTATTTTCCATTACGGATGTCCCATCTAACATCAATCAAATACCTACTGATGCTGCCCCTTCAGTTAGGCCTACTGGACTTCTATCATCTTTTTAAAATCCCCCCATGTCACCTACAGTCAGAGAAATTACCTCAGTTCATTTGACAAGCTCTACATGGGTAAACAACGCAGTTTATCTCACTTTCCATTCACTTCCATGTCTATGCAGCCTGAAGGTGGCAATATGTTAATGTGGCCATAAAAGAAAGTTCATTGTAGAAAAGACTCATAACAGACACATACAAATATGCGTAAAATAAGCTTTTCAAATAGATTGGTTTGTGGAGATGGTTTAGCAGTTGCGGTAGAAAAGCCTGTCAAAAGCAGGAGTCTCCAGGACCTTTTCTTTTGGCCGTGGCATTGTACAACCACTGCCTTAGCCACATTCCTCTTCAGTAATGTTCTTTCCCTCCCTTTTTGAAACTACGTATTCCCAAGATCCTCCCTAAGGCTTCATTTCAGCCCCAAAACACACTGTTGCCTACAAAGCATCTCCTTTTGGCTGGGATAAGAGTTTCAGGCAGTGTTGTTCGAACAATCTGAATACAGATGAGGTTTGAAACTTTTAAGCTCCCAAATTCCTCCACTTCATTACCTAGTTCCCCTCTTACAGCCCAGACTCTCATAGACGGCTTCTCTGCCTCCTTCTGATTAATATCAGGGGATTAAACATTAACTTAAAACAATAAACAGCATGAAGGAAGCCATCTAGCCAGTCACTTAAAAGAACTCAGGTCTGTCTCTCCAAGAGATCTAACTGCAAAGTAAAGGAAAGCATCTCGATTAATCGAGTTTTTCAGGAGGGGCCATCAACCTCTAGCTATTTAGACCTTCATAACCACATTTCAGCTTTCAGAAGAGGTGACAGATCTTGGATAGGACCTGCAAGAATCAAAACCCTGGTGCATCAAGTGGATGAAATGTGGCATCAGCATTCAGAGGGTATGAGGAAGGCACTGCTGATCAGTCAGTCGATAGCAATGAAATGCCAGTGAAGGTCATGCCAGGACTCCGAGCACAGCAGGAGGAAAAAAAAAAGAGAAGCCCATAAAGTGAGAGAAAGGCAAGTCAGTGTGCAGCACTAGTGAGCAGAAATAATGGAGCAGTCTGCAGGTAACATATGGGCCTTTGTCAACGAAACATGTTTGCAAAAAGCAGAGCAAATGAAACAAGGTAGGAAAAAGGCTCACACAAGCATTTACACACTCCACAGGACAGGGACGTGGGACATCTAACTTTTGCCCCATCAAGCACCCCACCCTTTCCCAGTGCTTGGGCTCTCCCCTTCACAACCATCGCATAAGCCCCGACTGCTTCAAAACACAGTAATAACCACTTGTCTGATTAAATCACTGTAAGCATTGGCACTTCCTTTGAAGGGCAGTAGCTTGGAATATCAGTCTTGATAACTTACATTTCAATTGTGTGAAATCTACATATGTGTCACAGACCTGGAGCAAGAATGGGCTGAACATTTGGCAATACAGCACCAATTTATTTAAAATATATACCAACAGCATAGCCTAAGCTGCAACTATGATACTTCTCAATGCTTGGGTAAGGTAAAATGGTATTAGCATTAGTGTGAACTCTGTGTGACAAGACTAACCTGAAAGCTACATTTTAAAAAGAAAGGAGCAGGTGCCACTGGTTTTTCAAGTATGTAGTAAACAATGAATAATTAAACCCCAGGCAATTGAACAATTGACATTTGAGACAAGAGGGGCAGGCTTGGGGATTAGGGTTTTAAGGTTGTTGACTTTTCTTGAATGCATCTTCTGCAACAGCAGCTTAGTTTGTGCCAGAACCTTTCCAGTGTGAACTGCTTGTTTAAATTCTAGGAACGTACTTTCTCCAGAGCTCCCCAGCAATACTGCTGACACTTATCAAATCTGAAGCCACCCACACTAGATTTTAGTCGAGCTTGGCATTGAGATACTACTGTGGTGCAAGTACATTCCCTCGACCGCGTTTACCAAATTTTTAAGTTTTTCCACTCATTTCACAGCTGACAGCTGGTTTATATTAAAGGCACAGCCCTCTCACTACTCCATGAACCAGAGAATGCAAAGCTGTCTGCAAACGAACGAGGAAAAACAGAGTATAAACACCAAAAGACTGAAACAGCACCGGAAATGCAAAACAGAAGCTTGAGATCAGACAAGTTTGATTTTTATTGAAGCTGTACAGCTCGTTTCTCTCTACCATGCTTGCCTTCATTAGGAAGAATATCAAGGTGCACAAGCAAAGGTTCAAGAGCAGAACTAGCCCAGACAAGTAATACCTCCATCACAGTTCCTAACTCCCATTTAAAGTAAAGCCACTTGCCTGCTGAATGAATACCATAACTGAGGCAGCACACAGTGTGGTGGAGCCAGTTCCCTTACCCCACCACTTACAACTTGGTAACATGCTGTAAACCTGACAGACTTGCATGCATGTGTTAGCCTTGCAGCGATAACAAGAATCCACAGTCAGCCTTTGTTCTTGTGGATACTCATGTACGAACAGGCCCATATTTCCAAGCTGCAAAACTTTCTGCACACGAAATCTTTTCACACAGCAGTTTTTGTGAGACAGTCAGCAGCCACACAGCTTGAGAATTGCCACTGCTAGCAAGCTTTGTGGCTCTGGCTTTCATTTAAACCACCTGAGCAAAAGACTTACTTGTGTACTGTAGACCTTTTGCCTTTTAAATACATGAAAATGGTCATCTTATATTTTCCAGCTGAGAAAGCTCTACTTCTGCTGGCAGAGATCAGAAGCCATTCCTTCTCAGAAGCCTGAAGAAAAAAGAATGCTCTTGTGTTAGCAGCCATACTGTCACTTTTTAGATTCAGAACACGTCGTTAGCAATACATTTTGATTACAAAAGACCAACAGTTCTCTGTTAGAAGCATACAAGCAAACAAGAACATGCCAAACATGTAATGCCAAAACATTACATATGCTGACTGTCAGCTCAGCACAGTTACATTCAGTTGGCGTCACAGTGCCCTCTGTAATTGTGACCCGTTTAAAAAGAGAGGCTTAACACAGTATGGCCATAAAGCAACAGCCGTGGTTAAAGAACAGATGTATGAACAGATACAGAACCGCTGTCAGCCTCTGACATACCTTGAACAGCGGGTTATTTTGCATACAGTCAGGCAGATTAATCTGTTTCTGCCTTCATCTGTGATTTATTCAGGGATTCCAGCTTTAGCTATCATCTTGTTCAGGAAAGAACTCCAAAATGACAAAGGCTTAAAAAACCAATGACAATTAAAACCAAAGCCATCACTAATACTATAAACCCTTGAAGAGCCAAGCCAGAAAACACATAGTCCAAGAAGGTGAATAGCAGGTGTCGGAGTTTCTACTTAACTGCAGGGAAATTAAACATTTTGCAGCACTGCACATCAGCCTGCCACAAAGTTTGAAATGGCATGTGGTCCCTACTCTGGTAGTCAGAAGGCAAAAATAATGCTTTACAAGAGACAACACAAAGCTATCAGAAACTGAAAGAAAAGGTTAGTCACTGCATTTCTGCTGGATTTGCAAGAACAAGAGAATGGGCTATTTCCAATGATTGTGTTCACTCACAGTTTTCATATTCAGCAGTATAAAACTGGCATTGTCAGCTTTATTCCTGCTTCCTCAAGCTTCTATGAAACAAATCAAAACTTTACAAAAAGTGAGATAGGACTCCTCTAAGGGAGAAAACAGTGCCAGGCATCCCTTCCCAAGGATGCCAAGGAAGTCTTCAAATCTACTCATATCTTAAATGCCTTAAACACACTTTGCTCCACAAGCAAGGATGCTGCAACCTGAAGGCCATGATTCCAAAGCTCCAGTTACATCATCCTCATTTGTGTAGGCTCCTCTGTCTCAGAAAAGTCACCCCAGGAGGAGCTTTACTGCCAGAGGAAGCGAAAATAGGCTCTAGACAGGGTAAATGCTTTTCTGTTCTCTGAGCTTGCATAATCCAAGCACCCTTCTGTTGCGGACTATCCAGGGAGATCGCAGACACCAATGTGGTGGTTCAGGCAAATCCCAACTTTATTCAAAATAGGCAACATATATAAACTCGAGTTAACCCCGCCCTGGGTGCAACAGGTCTGACCCCATAGGTTAAGGCTGCAAACAGGTACATATAAGGTAAAGTCCAAAACCCTTTCCAGGGAGT
>JAOXXN010000446.1:7057643-7069127 GCA_026770055.1 Myrmophylax atrothorax | reverse complement strand
CTCCCGGGGGGGGAGGTACGGCCGCACCCGCGTTCCGGCCCCGCTGCTCCGCCCGCCGGCGGGGTGAGGGTCCGGATCCGCTTCTCCCGCCACCCGCGGCGGCCGGGCCGGGACTGTGGGTGCCCTGACACCTTGTATCTCCAACGGGGCCGCGCCCCGGTGAAGGGCTGGGTGGGAACGGAGCCCTGTGCCCGGCAGGCGCCCGAACGCTGTCAGCCTGCGGTGACCAGGACGGGGTGTGCCAGCACCGCTCCTGTACTTGGGTCCGTGGCCTCCGCCCCGGGCGTCCGCTACCAGGGGAGCGTTCAGGGGAAAAGAGAAAAGCGGAATGGGCTGGGAGTGAATGGCCGAAGCGGCGCATACTGCAGGAGTGGAGATGGGGTGGTCTATGTCGGTGCACACCTGAACTTCTGCAGAGAGATGCTGAAACTCTGACTAAGGTTAATTTTTCCCTGAACATGTTCTCATTCTTTCAGGACTCTCCGAAGTCTACCAAAAGCACCACAAAGCCTGGCAGCAGCAGTAGCGGGAAGGATGGTGGGGTGGAGAATTCAGAAGAGGTAAGGCTTTCACCTTGGGTACAGCAGCATGCATGTACAATTCATCTTTGGGGAGGAATAAAATTTTTCATTCTAGCTACTTCAAGCTGTTCTTCCAGTAACACGTGTCACCAGGATCTTACGATATCAGAGAAAGTGGTAGTTCCCCTTGAAAGTTGGTTCAAAGGGAACAATGACTATGGAAGAGACAGGATGTCTCATACCCTACAGATCTGGAAAAAGAGATTTGGCATGAAGCTGAGGGTGAGTGCTGCTCGCAGAGGTGGGCAGGACATGGCAAAGAAACGGACAAGCCATAGTTATGAAGGAGGAGGAAGCCAGACAGATGGGAGCAGCTGCCATGCCCCTGTCAGAGCAAAGAGCAGTAAACTGTTGTCACTTTGTTCTGGAGTGGGAGAGTATTGAGAGGCAATTGAGAGGAACATGTTCTTCTGAGGTATTTTCTGGAAAAGTAAGTTTAGGAAGTAATAGATAGGAACACTTGAAAGGATAAGCTGCTACAGATTAAATTATTCTCCTTTGGTATCACAGTCTTGTTGCTGAACGCAGCATTCCTCACAGGGAGGCACAGTCTGTATTCCTAGATATGCAGAGTCTCTTTCACTCTCAGTTTTGACATTGCCAAGCTAGATGTGTTAGAATGCCCTCAGCAGAATATGATGTGCTTAGAATTAGTAAAAATTTGTGTACACTGGAACTTTTCTGGTAGTCTTGAGTTTGTTTGGCACTCAGTGTCATTGTAATTGTGGAATTCGAGAACTGGCTCAGAAAAGTGTTGTATCCATGTCCAAGGAAGCATGTGTGGTTTGTATTTTTTTTGAATACTACAATTTGGCAAAAAGCTGTGCCATCTCTCTGTAGAAGCCTGTGTGCTTGAGTCTTGTCTGGAACACTTAGAGTTGTAGTTTGGAGGACTGGGCATAGGAGACATGTAAAGCTAATGAAGACTAGGAAGAGATGTGTAGTTCAGTGGCATGGTTGTAGTCAAAATAATGTGATTTTAGAGTCTCCTTCAAAACATAGATCTGTGTTGCAGAGCCTCAGAAAATATCCCTACTATTAGGCACTCAGTTTTGCGGTCTAAGCCATGCTCATCCCTAACCTGCCGCGTGGTGAGCAAGGAATCAGAATGTGACTCTGTTTGTCCTGGAACAAGTAGAAGTTTTGTAGATCCTCCATCCTGGCCTTTGCCTCTGCAGTTTATTGCTCTTATTTTGTGTATACAGCTGAAAACAGCTTGCTGGGAGGGCTGCCTGCAGACCCCAGGGGAGTGAGAGAACTCCTGCATTGGCATCATGAGGTCAGACTTACCTTTTATTTATTTGGCACTGTTTGCTGCATTCACATCTCTGGAAAGAGGAAGGAAAGCCTGGGTCTTGCAATGCAAGGGTAATGGATAGCCATGAAAGCAGAGCATTCTGATGTGCCCATCCTAATCAGTGGTGAACTGTGGCACTGCTCTGCTGGTTGCAAATGTTGTAGTAAGAAGAGAAAAATATTACAAGCTTCCCTCTGTGATCTGAAATGACACGTAGTGTCAGCCTGGCTGCTGAAGAAAGGTAGAAGTGATGCATCTAATCTCCCCTCCCACAAAACAACCCAGCCACTTCCTCATACTCCAGACAAAATCCGGCCCTTCTTTAAGATGGAAAGCTGGGTCTCCTTTGATCATAGGAACAGAGAGCAGAGCAGAAAGGAGACACCTCTGCAGTGTGCAGGGCCACAGGTCTCTTCTCCTTTTCCTGTTGAGTCTGAGTGAAGTTTGTTCTCTCTTGGTGCTTTCCTGTCTCTGAACTGCTCTGCTGCAGAATGGAAGAGAGCTCTTTGCTTGATAAGAAGAAATGTTTACCAGTTTGAATGCGATTTTCTTGCTCTTCAGGAAGCACAGAAAGGTATTTTGACTTTCACATTGGGGGACTATGAGGAATTAGGTAACGTGCTGGTGCAAGACTTCTTCCTTGTGTCAGAAGCAGGAGATGGTTTGACTTGTGAAATGTCGGGAATGGTATTATCTAGTGGGGTTGGTGGGCTGAGCCCAGCCTGGATACCTCTGCTGCCACCAGGAGAGTTTCATGCCCTGTGAATTCCTCTGTGGAGTTATGGTTGATTGATTGCCTTTTCTAATGTGAAAATTGTGTGCACCAAAGAGATTTTTCCTTTTCCTTCATACCTCAGTAGATGCTTAATGGTTTTATGGCAGCGAAGCAGAATTTGGGCAGCCCTCTTCCAGTATGTGCTGTCCTTTCTCACACCATGCTCCAAGGAGTAGGGGAGGACTCAGCCTTAATTTAACCTGGTACTAGAAAGTGGTGACTTGTTTTGCAGGCAGGTCTGGCTGGTGAAATGAGTAAAGCATGTTGAAGAGCATCTCTGTTTTGAAATGAAAATGAAATGAAAATGCAATCTGAGCAAATGCAGTGGATGAGGAGCTTCTATGGGGATCTCTGTGGAGGGAGTCAAAAGAGGGTAGAATCTGTCCATAAACCCCTAAGCACAGTGCTTTGTTCTCTGCAGCAAAGGAGCTTTTGGTGGAGCTGATCTGGAAGGGCAGATATGTTCAAAAACAGATGCATCCCCACAGGGTAAGGCAAGTGTTTGAGTTCCCTCTTAAGTACAGCGTTAGATACTCATCTTGGGATGAAGCTATCTGATGTGAAGAGCCAGCAGAGCTTGGCCGGCCCCTAGCTTTGGTGGGGGCAATTTGCTTAGGGAGAGACAAGGAACAGTGGAGTAAAACATGAGAGCAAGTGAAATGAAAGGTTTGTTTAGTTCATTCCCTCTGGAACATGATGAATATATGAGAGAATTTATGCATAGCTATTTAAGGAGAAAAAAGAACTAATGTCAGAGACCAAGGCAGCATTGAATGAGAGAATGAGAAAGCGTTACTCCTCCTGGCCAGAAAGACTAGGAGTGGCGGCTGGGTGGGGAAAAGAGTTAATGACCTGGAAGTGGGAGCAGGGATTAGCAGCAGCAGTAAAGAGAAGAGAGGAGTTGCTCTGCAGCTTGAAGCCTCATTGATGAGATTTGTGGCTCTGGGAGACAGTGCTCCTTTTCACTGATCTGTTGTATTTTTGTGTTTTGCAGTATCTCCATGGGGCTTGTTACTACAGTACCTGGAGTTCATTACTCAGAGACAGGCGTTACAGTGTGTTGATCTTACTTCTGAGGCAGAGAGCCTGATTTTAATAGGGAAGCTGTGTAATAGCAGACAAAGAGAGCAGGTACTAACTTGAGAGATGGGAAGGGAAGAGTCATCGCAGGAGGAGGAGCTGAGAGCAGATCTGGGCTGAGGAGCTTTGCAAGCAGGGGATGCTCAAGGGACCAGTGAGGCAGAAGGGCTTTCTGAGTGGCAATGCACCCAGCTGCAGTAGGAGTGCCTGCAGAGGTGAGGTCATGCCTCGGTAGGGGAGCAGAGGAGAAGATGCACACTCAGGGTGACTAGGGGAAGAGGATGTCTGTCGGAGCCTGGGGTGAAGAGCAAGATCAGGGCCTGGGGCTCATTGACTTGTGCAGACAAGTTACTAGCAAGGAGGAGACGTGATGGGAATCCGTAGGGAGGAAGTGCTATGGAGCCAGAGAGCCTGTTCTTGGGCGTTTTGGGGCTGGTCTGTTCTGTTGGCACAAGTAGCTGCTCCACCACAGTGGGAAAGGTGGGGCTGCCACACCATGCTTGGGCGAACAACTTTGTGCTGTTCTCTTGTCACTTCAGCATGTGCAGTGTAACAACCACTGCCAAACATTGACTCTGAGTCTGTTGGCTTTGCTGTGGTGGCATGAGCCCTTCCTGTTAGGAGGGCCTAAACCTGGTCAGGTAGATATGTGCCTGCAGCCATGTAGTGGTCAGCTGGTGTTGGTCTAGGGGAAACAGTCTGTGAGGTCGATACCTGTGCATGAAAAAAAAGCTTTCAGGTTCAGCAATCTGCTGTGTTTTCAGGGATGGAAACTTCAAAGCACAAAGTGTTAGGAAACGTAAAATAAGCTTCAGAATCATGTAGCCAAGGTAGGAGGTGTTCAAAACAGCAGGACAGCCGGCCTGCCACAGGAAGCACCTCCTGAAGCAGGTATTCAGCTTGATACCTGGAAGTCCTTATAGAAGCCATCCATCCTAAACCCTCTGAGCACTGCAGCACAGGACTGTATTTGACCTCCCCAATCATCAAGTTTTCTCTAGCAATCTTGGTTGTGTGACTTTTGCATGTATATGACTGTTTCTTAAGTAACTAGCTGCTAAACCTGAAGCTGTGTTTTGTCTCTCTTCATGCAAGCTGTTGAAGACTGTAGACTGTTAAAGAACGGTGGCAGCCCCCTGATGCAGCCTGTTCACATGCAGTATACATGCCATGCTCAGAACATTTGCCTATGGCATTTCTGGGTGGGTGAGGAGTGCACAGGCATGTTTCACCAGCCAGGAGAGCCCATGTGTCCTGCTTCCGTAAGTGTTACCTGTGAGGCTACCAATGCATCTTCTGTTTTTCTCTGTACCATCTTTTCTCTGTGGTGGCTCAGCATTTGGATTTTGCTGTTCTTCCCTGTGGAAGGAAAGTGATGTAGAATAGAGGTCTAGCTTTCCCAAGGCATCTGGACAACATCTGAGTGGTTCATGCTGCCCTGATACCCAAATATTCAGGGTGAGGAATGAATTCACTCTTGGAAGGTTGCCAGCAAGGATTTGTCCTGACTTAACTGAGGAGAGACCACTGTTTAGGATAAGTTGCCTCCAGTTTGTAGTCTGTGCTTGCTTTGTTTGGCAGACACTGCTGTTTTCATCACAAGCTCATCTTGCTCTCTCCTCTCATCATGGGACAATGCTGCTCCATGAAAGGAATCAGGTCAAATGTAAACTGAAGAGTTCAAATCTTGTTCTCCCGACTTTGACTTGGAGCTGAGCTTGAAACAGAACCACTCAAGATTTCCTTCAAACAGCCAGACCAGAACCAAAACATTTCTTATTTCTCGTTCAAAGTAATCACTTAGCAAGACAATTGGTGTTTTGTGCTGGGCACTGTTTTCCACAGGGAGTCATTGCACATGGTCTACAGATCCAAAACTGTAGAGCAGCATCTCCTTTTTCCTACCTTGCTGCCTTCCCGTGTGCTGCAGGGACAGTAACTCTTGCGCTGCAGTGCTGTGCTGCACTTCTTTGGAAACCAGTTCCAGGAAAGGACTGTGCAGACTAAGCTGCAGCTCAGCTGCTCCTTGCAGGAAAAGACTGGCCATACCATGTCTGGAGGATGGTGAGCTCTGGTGAGCTCCTGCACTGCTGATGCACTCCCTCAAAGCACTGCTGGTCAGTGTTCTGGGGAGGTGTGCATTTGTACCACCATGCTCTATGTGGCTGCTGGGAGTTTATGGGGGAGTAAGAGAGGTGTTGTCCAAGGATTTCACCCACCTCTGCTCCCCATCCATTGTGCTATCCCTGTTATATCCTAAACCGGTTCATCCTGCAGATCCTTGGCTTCAAGTACCAGCAGTGCAGTAGAGTGGGTGCTGTCTCCAGCTGAACCCTCTACTATAGGTTTGCTGGCAGGATGTTGCCCTCTCTGTGTTAAGTTTTCCACAGGTTGGGTCAGTGTAAAGTTGAAGGGTCAGTTATTGAGTCATTGTGGCTCAAGTGGGACTTGAACAAGAAGAGCTTCAGCAAGGTCAGAATAGAGCTGAACTGAGCAAACACTGGCTTCAGTTTCTGGTCATGTGCTAAAAATTAGAAAGTGCTTCTGTAAGTGCAGTTTAGCAAGCATGAAGTGGGAGAGGAAAGTGCAGGCAAAGAGTTTGTGTGGCTAACGGGTGATGTGGAAAAAGAACACCTGCAGAAATTCAGACAGCAGTGAGGTGGAGGCAGCTTGAGAGATTGGAGCAGCCAGGATGGGCTGGGAGAGCCCACAGCCTGGCACTTAAGTTTGGTGTGTGTATGTAGGTATAGTGCATGTGGTTTGTAGACTAGATGCTTCTGGTCTGTAGATGCAGCAATGATTTTAGTGGTCTTCACTATTGCCTTTCCAGGGTCATTATGTCTGCTCTGTACTATGAACTACTTTGCTTTTCCACAGGGTTTTTTTTTGCTTTTTCCCTGCACAAGGACAAAGAAGCAAATTGCTGGTTTTCTAAACATGCTTGCTTAGTGTTGTACAGTGTGATGTAATTTGAGACTCAGCACACTGAGATTTCTGTTTGAACAACAGAAAGTTCTTATTTCTGCTTTTTTTTCTGTCAATGAACTTCTGTAATTTGTTACAAGATGTGACTTTGCTTTCCATATCCTTAGCACTTGCTGTGCCAAGAGGCTCTGATGTCTTTGTGATACCTTTCAGGTATGAGTAAAACTGATGTTTACTTTGCAAGTGTGCTGCAGAAGCAACCAACAGGTATAGAGCTGGCAGGAATGGGTGAGATGCACTCAGTTGCAAGTACAACAGTGAAAAACCTGCTCAATTTCTTCAGTCCAAGAAAATGCTGATGGTGTCTGATTGCTTTTGAGGTCTGTAGGTAAAAGCTTCTGAGTTGTTTTACTCTCTTGTCTCTCATCAGGTCCAGCAGCCTCAGCAGCAGCCGCAGCAGCCACTGCAGCAGCCACCGCAGCAGCCAACGTCAAATAAACGGCCCAGTAACAGCGCTCCCCCACCAACCCAGCTGAATAAAATTAAGTACTCAGGGGGACCCCAGATTGTGAAGAAGGAGCGCCGGCACAGCTCTTCTCGCTTCAATCTGAGCAAAAACCGAGAACTGCAAAAGCTCCCAGCCCTTAAAGGTAAAGAGGCTATGGGGTGGGAGTGGCCTGCATGACAAGCTGCACCTTCTCCAAGCAGTGTGGTGGTATAAGGGCTCTTCCCCAAGCAACCCTGACAATATCCAGCTAGTCTTATGGGCAGTGTGTCAGGGATGGCTCTGGGAAAGGTGCTTGGCTTGTCAGCAGATAGAGAATTGATGGATGGCCTAAAAAAATCAGAGGATTTTCAATGCAAACTTCAGTACTTACTTTCCCATTTGAACTGTTTAAACCCTTGTGACTGTGTGTACTGAGGATTGCCTCAAATTCTTCAGCGGTTGTGCAGGAAGGGGTGAAGTGCAGAGACCTCGATGCAGACTGCGCTTGATTCCTACAACCACCCATTCCTGGGGGAGACCTAGTCCTCCTCCTCATTGTGTTTCCATTGCAAGTTATAGCAGTGCTATTGAACCTCTTTACATTAGGGCAATTACTTGGTATTAACACTTAGTCTACATAATGAATGTTGCAATTAAACATGATTTAACTGTGGACAAGAAGAAAGTGTTTTCAGCAGTCACTCAGCCAGACCCATGGCTCACGACTCCTGGACACAGGCAGGCCTAATCTTAGGAAGGGGAGCTGCCTTGCAGCTCAGTAGCATTCTGCAAGCAAGAGGTAAGTTTGCATCATTGGCCAAGGCAGTGCATAGTTTCCAGTCGTATCGAATCAAAAAGAGAATCTGTTACTACAGAGCCACTGCCACCTTGGCCCCTCTCTTCTACGTTGCCCTCTGGGAGGAAGGTTAGGCTGCAGTGTGCACTGTGCAGCTCCCTTTGTGTCTGTGGGACTCAGGGCAGGGGTGTCACTGGTCTGTGATGGAGCTAGTTGCGTTTCTTTTCCAGTGTACCCTGTACAGGGAAGAAATTAATGTTTAGGAGATTAGAAACTGCTGCCGTGTTTGGAATTCCCTCATGGGATAGCTGTTTCAGAGGGCTTGCAATCTGTCTATCTTATATCCATAGCAGAGGTAACACTGCTTCTCCCTCTTCCCCCACTGGTTCAAACTGGGTGTGGCAGGTAAGGGGGAAACCCCAAGGAGCAAACTACAGGGATATCTGGGGAAACCAGGAAGATGCTCTGCCTATCTTCAAGGACAGATGTCCCTGTTTTTCTCTGACAGATGCTCCTCCACACGAACGAGAAGAGCTTTTCATCCAGAAGCTGCGGCAGTGCTGCGTGCTTTTTGACTTCATCTCTGACCCCCTCAGTGACTTGAAGTTCAAGGAGGTGAAGCGAGCAGGACTCAATGAGATGGTGGAATACATCACACACAACCGTGATGTTGTCACTGAGGCTATCTATCCTGAAGCTGTTATCATGGTAGGGCATGGGGCCAGTACGTGCTTGTGTACCAAAGAAATAAGGACTGTTCAGAAGTGTGGGGAGAAGAAGAGGGTAGGGATTTGTCAGAGAGGAATGTGACCCCAGTCCTACCCGTTCCTTATTATCTGCCCACATCCAGAAAGAGAAGTTGGGGCAGTGGGGATGTTATGGTGACAGTGCCTGCTATAGGGAAAGGTGGAAGCTCCTGTCTCAGGCACAGACTTGTGGTGTGCGCTTGTGGAGTTCGTATGCAGACTGTAACCCTACACCCTGCAGGAAGGGATTGGTTTGTGGGCACAGCTGTGGCAAATCACAATAAGTTGCTCTGCAGTGAAGGATTTGCTATGTTTAAGACCATCATGAGATGTGGGGATGTCACTCATGCGCCTTTTTGCTCCCCTCAGTTTTCAGTGAACCTCTTCCGGACGCTCCCGCCATCATCCAATCCCACAGGAGCAGAGTTTGACCCTGAGGAAGATGAGCCTACGTTAGAGGCTGCCTGGCCACACCTTCAGGTGAGGAGGAGTGGGGAATGTAAATCTGGTGTATTTATCTCCAGGAAGTCAAAAGTCCATGTACAGCTGGAGCCTGCCAGCCCTGCCACTGGCTGTTTTACCAGCCTGTGAGGGTTCCTGGGGTTCCAAGGCCTGGAACCCAGGGGTCAGAAATGTTTCTTAGGCAGTACAGGCAGCAAGGGTGTCCTGGGAACTGGCTGATGGCTGTGTGCAACATTCACCTGCAGATGGCTGTAGTCCCACATGGCCATGAAATAGGCTGGGAATGAACACTTTACTGGGAGTGGGGGAGTTGTGCTCTTCTGCCTATGAAGCAGTTCTCTGCGGCATTAGTGTCCCTTACTTGAGAGCCCTCATCCTCTGGCCTTCAGCAGCACTGGAAACAGCACCCTGTCTGCTTCAGCACTCCTCTCCTTGCTCAGCTCCATGGGAGGTACATGGAAGAGAAGGACTGCTTGGTGCCAAAGCAAAGCCTGTGTTGGTACCTGCTGAGGTGCCTCCTGTAGGTTGTATGTAATTCAGTTGTGTTGACTGAGCAAATATTTGACCAGAAAAGATAGGGAACTGGAGGGTGAGGAAGAGGGGAAGGGAGCCAAGGACCTTTTCATTAGGCTGCATTCCCTAGGAAATAGACTTTAAGACAAACTAGGTGAAAAGGGATATGAAACCAACAGTGAGCATGGTTTAGCAGAGCTCAGCAGTGGAAGTCAGGAGGTAAGCCCAGGTACTTGCACAGGGACATGTCAAGCAGACCAAGGCAGAACAAGAGCCAGGTACTGCAGAATGAAGCAGAGAATACTGAGAAGAAATAAGGTGCAGTTCTGCAGCAGAGGTTAATCACATCTCACTGCTACAGTTTACATAGGGATGTGAGCATTGGTAGAAATAGCATGTCCTCATCACCGGAGTGCTATGAATGCTAGGAAGCATTTGTTTCTCAGAATTGAGCCAGGTCATCATCTCAGTTTTTATTGTGCTACTGTCCTTGGCAGCTGGGCCCTGCCTGTCGATGCATGGCCCTATAATTTCTTCAACTCCAGAGTCAGACCTTTGAAATGAATCACTCTTGTTTGGCCTTAGTGGCCTCTCAGAAACACAAGACAGGGTCAACCCTGGAATGGACTTATCCCTCTAAGAGGACAGCAGGACCAGAAGCCGATGTTTTAGCACTGACAGTCTTGTTAAAGCAAGCTGCTCTTTGTTGTCAAAGTGGGACACAGCATGAACTTGCATGGTTTAATGGGTCCAAGCCTACCTGGAGTCAGTTGCCAGGAGGCAGAGGACACAGCATGATTTCCTGGGGTCTGTTTTCATTTCTCTGCTTTTCTGTTCTTCCTTGTCTCAACGGCTTCCAATGAAGTCTGAGCCTTTGCCGTCTCTGGAGGTTTCTATTCTCTGTAGAGATGTGTGCTGAAGATGTGAGAAATGTTTCCCAGGCCTAGCGTCTTAATCTGAGTAGGTGGATGTTGTCTTTGGGGTGACCTGAGGTGATGAGATCTCGTGAAGACTTGGGCAGTTATGTTTCCATTAAAGCAAGGGCAGTTGAATTGATCCCACTGAGTAAGGAAACACTCCGGTTTGTGCTTCTATTCAGGCTTTCCAGCCTTTCCCTGAATCCTTAAGGAGAAGGAAAAGGTTTAAAATCTTAAGTAAACACTGGTGAGAGGACAGAGGGATTTGTAACTGATCTCTCCTTCTCCTCCCATAGCTGGTGTATGAGTTCTTCCTCCGGTTCCTGGAATCGCCTGACTTCCAACCAAATGTAGCCAAGAAATACATTGACCAGAAGTTTGTACTGTCTGTGAGTAATTGTTGCCCCTGCCACTGTGCAGCCCCTTTATGAAGGACATGCAGCAGATTTTGTTCAAGGTTTTACATAAACAGTTCAGCTTTGACAGCTGATGCTTGATCATGTGACTTTTCTTTATTTCTTTGTCTTGAATGAGCAGACAGAATTTTCTGTGCAGCGCACAACTGTGCAAGCTGTAGTCACTGGAACTCGTAACTTTTACATGTGGAGAGAGGTGCAGGAGCCTTGCAGGGGAAATCTGGGGACATGCAGCTTTGTAGAACATGCAGGCCATCACTGTGTTGCTGAGGATGAAAAGTGATGATGGTTCCAGCTTGTGACTAGGAGGCTGTGTATTTCAGGGAAATGACCACTATGCTCGGAGTGCTGAAGGAAGGCATCACCCAGTTGAAAGAGCCACTTTGGCCAAGCATGAACAGTGCTCAGTGTTACTGGTAGCTTTGCCGAGACAGCCAGTATGCAGACACTGACTCAATTTCTCTCCAGAAGCTGTCAGGAGAGAAATTG
>JAOXXN010000446.1:7039105-7055842 GCA_026770055.1 Myrmophylax atrothorax | reverse complement strand
TTCCAGGAGTATATTATGGGAGACAGTGTCAAAGGCCTTGCTGAAGTCTAGATAGACCACATCCACAGCCTTCCCCTTATCCACCAGGTGGGTCACCTGATTGTAAAAAGAGATCAGGTTGGTCAGACAGGACTGCTTATGGGGCAGTGCTTTGTGACAGCCAGGCTTGTTCCTCCCCACATGTCCAGCTGTGCTTGCATCTGAATTTATTGGCTGTGGACTGCTCTAGGTGGCTCAAGTTTTATCCTTTTATATTGCATGAATGTCTGAAGCTCAGACCCTGCCTGCTTGATCTTAAAGCCTTTGCTTTCCATCAGGAAACTGGATTTGTTTAGAGCTGCAATGTAATGGATGTGGTGTTACTTCCAGCCTTGAGGGGGTGGTGGCACTTGAATCTCAGGTACACTTGAGGAAGCTCTAATCTTGCCATGTTTTTTTCCTACAGTTGGCGTACTGTGTTGTACAGTTCTTGGAGAAAGACAGCAGTTTGACAGAGCCAGTGAGTAGCCTTGCTTAACTTCTGTGTGACAGTCAAGCCCCCAAAATCTTCCCATCTTCCTTAGAGTAACCTTTTTTTAACCCTTGCTGTAGAGAGGCTGGGAGTCCATGGTATTGTTTACTGGGTTTGCCTGGTTCCCTGTGGGCAGAAGGGGCTGTACTGCTCATGTGCAATCCTTTAGCATTCTCTCCTGAAAGCTGCAGGAAGATGAGCTTTACTCTTTGGGGCTTATAGTGCTTTGGATCTTGGTGTAACAGAAGGAACACTAATACCAAGCTGGTCTTTCAGGTTTAGAGCTTTCGGGCAGTAACAGATGCTGCAGAGGCAAAATACATGACCATCTGATGGAAACAGTGGGAGCTTGTGGGGGCCCTGAAATAGTAAGAGACCCCTCCAGACTACTGGAGTTGGCTGGAAAACTCTAGGGGTGAGGTTAGGAACCTGGAACACGAAGCTCTACTTAGGCCAGCCACTGTTCCCTTCATGAAAGTAATCTCCTTCCAGCTTTAGCATCAGTTTGCTACCTTCATAGTACTAGGTCACATTGTAGACACATTTGCCTTCAGGATGTAGTGCTGAGAAACAGCAGGTTCTAAAATGTGTGAGCAGTGGAGACCTCACATATTCTAGTTACTGGCTGCACAGACCTGCACTGTTAACCAGGCTATATGCCAGCTTGGCAGAGGGTGCAAGAAGGAGACAAGTGTTTCTCCACCCACTGCGGGCCAGGAAATATCTTCTGCAGAGCTGAGCTTCACAGACTCAAAACAGCAGATGGGTAAAGAACATGTACTTGTGTCACTGTAGCAGGGAGCACCAGAAAGTGTGAGTGTTTTAATGAGTAGTGCTGGCTGAGGTCGTTCTGTTCTCTGGCTTAAATGTGTGCATTCATGGTGAGCCTGACTCTGCGTGGTAGAAGTTGGTCAGCTGTTGTCAGCTTTCTGGCTCCACAGCTCTGACACCAGCAGTTCTGAAGCAGGCCTCCTAGTTTTTCCTTTAAACATGAGTCCTCCATTTCCTGTGTTCCAAAGCCTGCTCTAAAACAAACTGTGTAAAGTAGCTTCCTGATCATGATGAGTACTTCCAGTGGCTGACATCCAGTCCAACAGCCTTCTGCCAATGCACCTCTTAGAGTGAGGGAGAAGAGAGAAATAGAAATCTGTCAATATCTCCAGGATTCATTTTTCAGCTTATTCAAATAGTAAAGCTCCATAGCTTCCTGGGTAACAGGTTAGTGGCCCATGAATTACAGACCCGGGTCTGGTTTGAAGCTTGTGGAAGCAGTGGGCTGACCCAATTTCATGACCATCAGTGAGTGTTGTGTTGTGTGTCAACAGACATACCAAGCCCATATTGCCACAGGTTGTGTCCCATTCAGGTGTCCTGATGGGAAGGTTTTGAACAGACCCCTGAGATGACTGGGGTTATTGAAGTCCGGAAGAATTACAGGGCTTGTGTATCAGCAAGGGTCTGAATGCACTAGGAGATGTTACCAGCAGTGCAGGAAGGAGGCCAGGTTACTCATTGGGTCCATGGTCACCTCAGGTGGGCCTCCCAGAAGCTTGCTCACCAAAGCTTGACATGGTAGCTCTTGTGTTAAGAGCTGTGTGAAAGACTGCCAGGTGAGCAAGGCCTCAGATGTGCTCAGTTAATAGCAAGACGGACTCGACACACCTCACACCACCTTAGCTGTAGGAAAAATTACTTCTGAGTCACTGAAGCTAACTCTTGCCTGAATGGCAGACATGAGTAATGACAAACACTGAGCATAACAAACTGCTGGCTTCTCAAGCCTGCAGCTGGCAGAAACATAATGCTCAGATATCTCTAATCTTGCAGTTGCATTGCCCACTATTATCTCTCTGCAGCTGTGAACTTCTTCTCAAGTGCTGGCTTCAGAATCAGGTAGCTGAAGTACACAGGTTTGAAAGAGCAACTCCTACTGCCAGTTGTGTGTGACTCAGGTGTCCACAGAGTTAGCATTTTTTCTTCCAACAGAGTGAAGGGGTCTGCAGGGTCTTGGATCCAGCCTTTGATAGTGTCTAGAAGCAGATGGGTAGGACAGAAAGCAGTATTAAAAATAAATAAATAAACCATAGTGAGGTATAGCCCTTCTCTAGTATATTCTTCTCATATCTTATAAGAAACAGTTTACAGAAATATTGTCATATTGCATTGTAATATTTAATATTAAATTATAACTGTAAGGTGTAAACTCCATAAACTTTTCTGTTCCATTCTGGAGTCTGTTTGGACTTTGAGTCTCCACAAAGTTTTACAAGAATGAGTTCCATAATCGGGTTACTTTTGTGTGTAGTAGGACTTCCTTTCCTTGTCCCAAACCCATCCATTGATCATTATTTATTTGTTGCTCCCCAGCGTTCAGGCTCTGCAGTGTTTTGAATAATGCTTCAGAGACCTTCTCCATAGTATTTCCAATTTTACTTGTTGATCTTCCATGGTTATTCTGCACTGTCTACCAGCTGCTGCCCACTCCAGTTTCAGCCTTTTGTGTTAAGCAGTGTTTGGGGGAAAAAATGTGGTTCTAAGCTGTGCTTGTGGTACGGAATTGTACCAGCCTAGGCAGAGCTGCTGTCATGAGTGTAACATGGCAGAGTTTGGTCTTTTGTCTTCTTTCTTCCCTGGTAATCCACCCTGACTTTTTGAGAAAGTCTGTTCTGTTACTTCTTCCCCTCTGCTGTTGTGACCAGACCCTTAAAAATTTATTTTGCATCTGGTGTTAACTTTCAGCCTCTAACTCTGTCTCTGTACCCTCCCCATTCAGGTGATTGTAGGCTTGCTGAAGTTCTGGCCAAAAACTCACAGTCCCAAGGAGGTGATGTTTTTAAATGAGCTGGAGGAGATCCTGGATGTGATTGAGCCATCTGAGTTTGTGAAAGTTATGGAGCCCTTGTTCAGGCAATTGGCCAAGTGTGTCTCCAGCCCACACTTCCAGGTGAGTTGCAGCTCAGGGAGGGGTAGAGCACTGACTTGTAACCCACTTGGTGTGTGAGGGTGACACCACAGCTTTTGGGCTTGTCATTGTGGATCAGTGGCAACTGGAGGTGTGACCAGGGTGAGTAATGGGGTGATGTGGTGGGAAGCAGTGAGAATCCTCACCACAATCACAGATCAGGCTCATCCAAAGAGAAAATAAAGCATATCAGTAGAGCTCCTCCTGCTGCTCTGTGCTATTCAGTGCTGTTTATTGCAGCAGGCTGGATCTGGAGCACAGGTGCTCTGCCACCTCCTGTTTTGGCTAGCAAAGATAGAGGAGATCCATCCAGTGTCCCCCTGTTACAGTAAAACCAAGCAGTCTGCAGTACTGGATGGAGGCCAACCAAAGAGACTTTGCAGAGAAGGTACTTTGTTATATTCTGGCGTAGGTGGTAAAGAGTGAGATATATGGAAAAAGGGCTGGAGTCTGCTTCTTCCTTGTTCTCACCGAAGGGAAGCTGGCTATAGTATCTGACTGAAACACTCTCTGTGGATAGTAGTCTTAAGGTTTAAAATATACAGAGTGGTAGGACCTGCTGGTAGCTCCTAGCAGCTGTTCTTGGCTCACTGGTTTAGATTGCCATGAAGAATGCCCAGGAACAAGATGGCTTGCTGGTGAAACACGTGATTGACTAAAGTATAGGTGGGGTGTTAAAAAAATAGTGACACAGCCATCTCCCAAGTGAGTGTAACTGCATAGTGAGGCAGACTGGCTTCCGTCTGTCTTTTGGTATAGACAAGTACAAAGTCATGTGTTTACAAGCCAAAAATAAAGTCAATCTAAGTCACATGTATGTAAAAGGGAGTTCCCTGTAAAGGACTAGGGGAGCATGATGGAAACCAGCTGGGCATGGATTACTGGTGTGGTGATGGGAACCAAAGGACTATTGTGACCTTTGGGCATGGAGGGAAGTACCAGAGGGAACTAAGGAAATTGAATAAAGTCGAGTAAAGGCTGGAGGAGAGGCATCCTGTACTTGATAGCAGCCAACATCTGCTGCTAAACTCTTTGAAAAACAAGACTGAGAAACCTGGAGAAGGTGCAAACACTTTAACTATAGCCTAAGAAAATTAACACCAGAGGTGTCCCATACAGGCAGGCTGAACTGTCTGTTTGCAGCTTGTCTGAGAGCAAAATTAGGAATTGAGTTCTTGGTATGTCTGAACACCTTGGTGGGAGTGAGTTTTCTCTCAGTGGGTTGTCTGTTAATCTAGCAGACAAAAGCTTAACAAGATGTGGAAAACCAAAGGCTAGACAAGTGAACACGAGGTGGTTTCACTTCATTTACTTGCGTGGCACAGTATGTTTAGGGGATATAGTGAATTCTCTATCATCTGAAATATAAAATTGAGTCTGGATGTCTCTCTTCTTAGGTTTTTAAGCCATTCTCAAGCTAGTGCTAAATGCAAAAATTAGCCTGCATTGTCGAGAGTTATGGTAAATATGAAGGATTGTGGTTGAGGCTGTCACTGTGTGGAAACTTGTTGGACTCGTTTGTCTTGTTAGAACAGGGTGGCTGCCCCAAGATTTTCCATATTTTCACCCTTACTAAATCAGGGGCTTGAATTGTGGGACTGGTGACTGAAGCATGCTTCAAAGCCCTGAGAGGCTGTTGTGGGGAAAGCCAAGGAGGAGTGGAACTTTACAGAAGGCAGTCTGAAGAAATGAAAGAGTCTTGAAACTAGTCCTGAACTGGGATCTGGAGCAGATGACACTACTGTCCTCAAGTGTTGTGTAAAGGGTGTTAGAGTCATCACTGTATTGGCAGTAGACTTGTCTAATCAAGAACATGATGTTTGTCCCAAGAAAGTGAGAAGCATCTCACTTAGTGAGGCTAAGGCAAAGAAGGCTGGGAAGCAGGGATGGGTTTTGTTGTAGAAGTTTATGATGGTCAGCCCTGCTGCCTGTGCTGTGAGGAACCATGTGGGCTCCTTGGCTGGATGGTAGCTTCCCTGTGCACCACAGGTGTTACTGGAAAGAGCCTGTCCAAGGATGGCTTTCTCTCCCACTGCAGGTGGCAGAGCGAGCACTGTACTATTGGAACAACGAATATATCATGAGCCTGATCAGCGATAATGCAGCCAAAATTCTCCCGATCATGTTTCCAGCGCTCTACAAGAACTCCAAGAGTCACTGGAACAAGTAGGTCTTCCCCATGCCCTGACACTTGCTGTGCATGCAGGATTGCTTGACCCACTGGCGATCTTGGGGCATGCTGCTACAGTGCAACAATGCATGGCGCTCAGTGGCACCAGGTGCTGAGCCAGGGGGGTTGTTATCAATATCACCATGGAAAAGTGCCACAGCACACCACAGTGGCTTGCTTCTGCTAGGGTTGAGGCACCTATAATTACCAGCCTTGGGGGCCATTGAGTATACACAGTGTTTGATACCTGCCTGTCACTAATGTTAGTGGTCTCTCCTAGGTGTGCAGTAGGTATTCCAGCTGACTTCTGTCTGCTTTTTAGCTAACATACTACCCATATATTCTCCATGACCAGAGACCTTAGCTAATGTAGTGCCTGACTCCTTGAATACAGGAAGAACAGAGAAAGCAGAACTAACTGGGCAGCTGTCCATGTCAAATGTTGCCCCCTGTGTCTGATTCCTTGATACTACTCTGTTTTATGGTTCTCTTATCAACTTCTTTTCTTCTGACTTCTCCATTTGATTCCTTACCTGGTTAATTCAAGTTTAGCTAATTTAATTTAACACACTTCCTTTTAATGAATCAGCTAAAAATACTTGATCCACAGCTGAGATCCTAAAGTCATGCAGCAAAAACTACAAGAAGATCAAAATAAAAGCCATCTTCCTCTATTCTAGAGAGTGGAAAAAAGCAAAATAATTTATTTTAGGGAGGCTGGGCAACTCCACAGCTTAGTAGTATACTGTGGTAGCAAAGACAAGGTTGTGAGGTGGAGCTTGTTTGCAGAGAGAGCTCCCCACTGATCTGCTCTTCGTTCTGTCAGGAAGCACAAACTGGAGCTGCCAGTCAAGGGTCCTCTACAGCCCTGAGTAGGCACAGATGGGCAGACATGAACACACGCAAACACCCAGGGGCACCACCAGGCTCACACATGTGCAGACAGGCATATTCATGCACAGATACCTATGATGTTTGTGCATATGTGCATGCAGACAGATGTGCACAGACACGGTCTCATTCCCAATCAAAGTTCAAAAAAGGTCTTTATTTTCTTGTCTGAAACCAGTTCTGTCTCTTTGCAGCAGTCAAGATTCATGATTCTATTGTTTCTGTCTTTTCTTCTTGTCTGTTTCCCAGTGGTATGGCAGAAGAGGCCCTGAAAGTGTTTTGCTCATATTTCTCCTTGTCTTTGTTTTAGCAATAGCCACATCTTTGGGCAGGTTGGGTACCTCAGATGTTCTTCTTCCTTCCCATAGTTCATCTACTTGGTCAGAGAGCCTGCTTAAGGCCGGCGTGGCTTCATCTCTCTTCCTTATTCCATTTGTAGAGCTGGTGGAGTCACATAGCTCAATCTACTGAGTCTCATCTTTTGCCTCTGGGTCAGGTCTTCCAGAGGCAGCTTGTTTTTATTCCCCAGGAGAGTCTTTGTCCTGTAGGGAGCTCACAGACAGTGCAACTTTTCCATAAATCATTGACACAAAGTCGACTTTTCTTCTGTGGTATTCTTTGTACTAGTTCCCATCTCTACAGGGTTACTGCCTCTCTGTGTTTTGGGCAGTTCAGTGACAAAGCTCATGACCAAATACAGGGCAGCCCAAAGAAAAATCATTGTGTATAAGTGGGGTGAACTGTGTGAGGCACTAAAGCCCCTTCGAGAACATCTCTGAACAGGTCCCTAGCATCCTTCCTTTCCTATTTCTAACTACAAGAAATGAACACAGGAATGCATAGTTTTGTATGCATTAGTCTGACCAAAGTAGAGCAGACCTGTCTAAGTGGTCTTCTCTATCTTCTCCATCTTTCTCCCTGTGGTGTAATTTCTGCTGTGTTTATGGAAGGGGTTTTCCCATGGTAAGACCTGGGAGCGCATAAAAATCTTCTGTCACACAGCTATAGAGTGAGTTGCTGCTGTTACCTCTTGTGTGTGCTGCTGGCGCTAACTCAGCTCAGAACCTGCCCACCATGACTCTTTTTCCTTTCCTCATTTCTTTGCAGAACGATCCATGGGCTGATCTACAATGCACTGAAGCTCTTCATGGAGATGAACCAAAAGCTTTTTGATGACTGCACGCAGCAATACAAGGCAGAGAAGCAGAAGTGAGTAAGATGTTTTTTAGCCAAGTTACTTAAGCTTGTCCTGAAGTCTCCTTGGGGTACAGTAACAGATGGCAGATGCCAATTGGAAGAGGGGAAATGGAAAGGTGGTGTAAGTAATTTTGTAAAAAAGTAGGATTCCTCAGTAATAACTATGAGTAGAGATGAGAAAAGATAAAATGTGTGCCCTGATAAAAATCCTTTCTAAGCAGGTAGCTTAGAAAAGAGTTGACAGTGTCATGAGGAAATGGATTGCAATGTAGAGGATACTCAGCTTTGCAGAGATGCTTATGCTCTGCACTGGAAATACTTACCAGTTCATAAATGTTGTAGTGATGCCAGTGGAATCCTATTTAGGAAGACTTTTCTAAAGAGTTTTGCTGTGAGTGTAATGCATCTTTCATGCCACAAGGTGCTTTCAATTTGCAGAGATAAAGATGGAATAATTTCCGCAATTTCAAAGAGCAAATGGTGGAGATAAAATCTGAGCTCATCAAGTACCTATGCCATGATGCTATAAAGAGGAAAGAACTCCACTTTTTCTGCTTCCTTGTGCTGGTTTTGGTGCTTATATGGCTTGTCTTGGTGAGCTGAGTCAGTCGAGTAAGCTAGAAGTAAACTTTGTTGGGTATTTTTCTGACTTAGTGATCTAAAATAGTGCTTCTCATCCCTGAATGAGCCAGGGCCGCTGCTGGGGAGAGCTGGGCTAATCCTTGCAGGGAGTGGGGAACTCTAGGGTTTATTCCACTTTGTGAAATAGTAGTGAATAACAAAGTTGATTTTTGAATCAGAGCTTTGGATGGGTAACCTGCTTATGGAGAAATTAAGGTTTTGTTGATATCTAAAATGAGAGCTAGCAAGATTTCTTTTTTTTTCCCATTTTAGAGTGCTTGTGAAGCCCACAAATATCTGCACATATATTTTAAATCAGTGACAGTACATTTCCTATGAGATCCACTTGGTCTTTCCAACAGGAGCTTCTTCTCCTTGTTTAGCTTCTACCCATGCTGACCTGCTTAGGGTGACTGTACTCAGCACTGGTTTATGGCTGTTGGAGGATTGTTCTGGAAAAGCTCAACAAAGCAGCTCAGAGCTGTCCAGTAAATGGATAGGTAGAGCTGCACTGTTTTCTGCTCATATTAAGATGACTTTTTTTTTTGGTCTAGTGCCACTGTGCCTAATTAGACCTCAGAAAACTTTATATTGGGTTTTTATCAAGGATATACCCTTTGCTGTCCTGGATAACCAAATCTGGTAAAATGTCAATTGAAAGCAGGATGTCAAAATGTCTTTTAGCAGCAGAATCTGAAATTTTACTATGGTAAGCGTGATAAAATTCCTCAGCTGAATTGTATTTCCCTGCCACAGGGACCCAGCTAGGGAGGCCTTTCTGACTGAGAACAAGAAGGGTCAACTTCACTGGCACAGCATTAGCAGCTGTTCTTGGCTTGAGAACTGTGAAAAGGTCTCAGTCTGAAGGGATGCTAGAGGTGGGAGAGAACCTGTTAGGGACAGGCTGGGAAACAACTAGAAGGGGAAATCTCTGACAGAAGGGAATGGGGTAGGACAGCATGCTGGGGTGGGGAAGAACAGCTTGTCAGGGCAAGGAGTTGGAAAGAAGGTAGAGACTTTAGGCAGAGGTACAGTGAAGAGCCAGGTTGGGAAGTGGTAGTGGTAATGTTACTCTTAATGTCAATGGATAGTAGAAATGAGTTAGGTAAAGGGAGCAAATTAGAGGGAGAGAAGTGAGGAGATCAGGGCCTTGTTGAGCAAGGCCCTAGGACTGGACATAGGACAATGGTGAGGGAAAAGAGCAGGTACTTGGGAAGATGGATGGATTAGAAACTTGAGTTTACTAGAGAAGTAAGACTGGCAGGTTTGAAACACTGAGGTTTCTTTAGCACAGAGAGAAGAAAGAAGAGAGAGACCTATGAAGTGTTTTCCCAATGAACCACGAGAAACCTTGTGCTGTGAAATAGAAAACAGCATGTGTGGGAAAGATTGTTTGTGTACACAAACCCAGCAAATGGGAAATGGGGAAAAGGGAAGAGCTTGTAGGTTTGCTGTTATGCTGCAACCAGATGTTGAGACGCTTGATTATGGCTTAGCCATGTTTTTAATTAGTTAACACGCTTAATTTACTTACCATTAGGTAGCAGCTCAGACCTGTCACCGCTGCACCCCTGGCTGTGCAGCTGCAGCCAGGGCTGGCTATGAAGCGACAGACTCTCCAGGGACATATGGGGAGGCTCAGTCTCTGCTGTTCAGTGCAGATAGACTGACTGTACCTTACTAATCTCCCCAGGCATCTTGAAGCTTTTTGAATTATCAGAATCCTTTAGAAAACCAGTGGGGAGGTTGGGGCAGGTAGAGAGTGTCTTGTCTTGAACGGGCTGTTCATTTGGGGCGTTTTGGGGTTGTTGGGTTTAGGGTTTTTTTGGCCCTGTGTTCTCTGGTGTAGTAATCTGCTGCTTCCCGTGGCAGCTTTAATCCTCACTTTTAGCCTACATGAATTTCAAGAGTGTGATGTGATTACAGAGTATAAGAATGTCTTTAGCATGGATAGAAAGGGCACTAGAAAGACCTGTAGCTGGGATGAAAGCCAGATAGTTAGAAATGAAGCTGAGATTTTAGTGCAGATGTTTAAACTGTAGAAGAGAATAAGGGGTGTGGATGCTCACTCTGCTGGGAACATTCACTGCCCTGGGATTTATAAGTGACCCTGCTGAACATTCACTTAAAATGTGTGCCAAAGTCTGTGCCAAGTTCAAGAGCTGGGCCTGGGGAGTTTGTGCAGCTCTCTGGTATGTTTTGGCTAGAGATAGAGGAAACGGGCAGTGGAACCCCAGCTCTATTGGAAATGTCATTTTGTCCCTCTGCATCTGTGGGGCACCAGAAAAACGTGTCTTAGAAATCCAGACTGGTGTCACTGCTTTACCCCAGAAACCAGATGCTCTGGCCCACTCCTGCAGCACAATGCCAGAGAAAAATGTAGCTGTTGCCCACTGTTGCCAGCCTGTGCTCTGAGGTGAGCCAGGAGTATGCCTGCCTACCTTGTGCTAGTTGCAGCATGTCCCCTCTTCTTACCTCATCTCACCTGTAGGTAGAATTAGGGGTCTCTGAAAGACAGGGCCGCTCCTCCCCTTGCTTGCACTTTCCTGCTGCTCTTGCTTTTGCCATCCTGTGAGTGAAAGCTGCACTTTCCCCAGGAGTTCACACCTGCTCTCTCTCTCTCCCTCTCTGCAGGGGAAGGTTCAGGATGAAGGAACGAGAAGAAATGTGGCAGAAAATAGAGGAGCTGGCCCGGCTGAACCCCCAGGTGGCTGAAAACTGGGCAATCACCAACCATATCAAGTTCAATAAGGGGAAGTGCAGGATGCTGTACTTGGGATGAGGCAACTCTGGATGTACCTACAGGCTGGGGAATGAGATGTTGGAAAGCAGTGCTGCAGAAATGGACCTAGGGATCCTGGTTGACAGCAAGTTGAATATGAGTCAGCAGTGCCCTGGCAGCCAGGAGGGCCAACCATGTCCTGGGGGGCATCAGGCAAAGCTTCGCCAGCTGGTCAAGGGAGGTGATTGTCCTGCTCTGCTCTGCTCTGCACTGGTGCAGCCTCACACCTTGAATATTGTGTGCAGTTTTGATCACTGCAATATAAGAAAGATGCTAAACCATTAGAGAACATCCAAAGGAGGGCAGCAAAGATGGGGAAGGGCCTTGAGGGGAAGCTGCATGAGGAGTGGCTGAGGTCATGTGGTCTGTTCAGCCTGGAGAACAGGAGACAGAGGGGAGACCTCATTGCAGTTACAACTTTCTTGTGAGGTGAAGAGAAGGGGTAAACACTGATCTCTTCTCTGTGGTGACCAGTGACAGAACTGGAGGGAATGGCCTGAAGTTGCGTCAGAGAAGGTTTAGATTAGATATCAGAAAAAGGTTCTTCACCCAGAGGGTGTTCGGGCACTGGAACGAGCTCTCCAGGCCCGTGGTCACAGCACCAAGCCTGACAAAGTTCAGGAAACATTTGGACAATACTCTCAGGCACATGGTGTGACTCTTGGGGATGGTCTTGTTCAGGGCCAGGAGCTGAACTCAGTGATCCTTGTGGGTCCCTTCCAACTTGGCATATTTTGTGATTCTATGACAGCAGGACCTAGGATGAATGAGACAAGAATGTGCTGGGGGTCTTGACCTTCTTCCTCAGCCCATGAAAGCAGGCTTTAGGACCCAATCTCAGTCCTGTGCACACTGCTTCACTGTCCCTCCCAAAACCAAGTGTCTTGGGAATGCTGGCGGTGTTTTATAAGCCTGGCTCTCTGTAGCACTGACCTCTAAGTAATGCCTTATAGAGACCATGTACGTGTTTATGGGCTGCACTCTCAGCTGCAGCTGCACCTGCACATGCAGTGTGCTGTGAGTGCAAGGGTACTGGTAGGAATGGGTAAGAGGATGCTCCTTTCCTGCCTGGGTACCTATTGCTGTGTTTGTGGGAGTCAGAGAGAGTGGCTAGAAGAATTGTGCCATGCTGTGTTAGGATGCTGGGGGTTAAGACTTGGTATTGGGTGGAGTGCTGACTCTCCAGTTGTCTATGTTGTCTGCAGTACCCCATGTATTATGCACCTCTACCCTTGCCTTCTGTGTGCTGTATGGAAACGGAGACCCCGACTGCAGAGGATATACAACTACTGAAGAAAACGGTGGAGACAGAGGCTGTGCAGGTGCGTAGGTGACTAGAGTCCTTCCACAGTTGCTCTCAGTCCAGGAGCCAGAACTGGCTCTTTCCAAGTGTTCTGAGGGTAAATGCCCCTATTCTCATTCCTGATCATTAAGACTTCAGCCTGTAGTGTGAAGAGTGGAGTTTATCTTACCCTGCCTCTAACCTCCCCACTCTGGAAGAAGTGTGAGTGGGACTTTTCTGTCCTTTTAGTCTGTGTTTGGCTCTCAGCCTGTTCTGCAGCATGCTGCAGTGTCACCCAACATTTCCTAGAGCATGTTGGAGTCAGAGACTGAAAGGATGAAGGGGTTTGCTTCTAATCCCTGACTTCTTTGGTTTGTCTGTAGATGCTGAAAGACATTAAGAAGGACAAAGTTTTGCTGCGCCGGAAATCTGAGCTTCCACAGGACGTCTACACTATAAAAGCCCTGGAGGCCCATAAGAGAGCAGAAGAGTTTCTCACCTCAAGCCAGGAGGCTCTCTGACGGGCTCAGGGGCTTGCCTGGGAAGCTCTGCCCCATCCCTTTCCTCCAGGGGTCATGGAAGTGCACTGGGTTCTCATGTATAAGTAAGGAATGAACATGGTGAGCTGTGCCTGTCCTCCACTCCATCTGCATACCTCCAGGGTAGATCTGGTTTTACGTTATAACTTGTATGTCACCACTGTTGTGTCCTCCTGCTTTTCCTTCCACCTTGGCTGTGTGTGCATGAAGGGAGCCTGCCTGACCTCTGATTGTGTCAGTCCAGGCAGGACTCACTTCATTGCGAGCTGCCACCTGGTTCTTACTCTGCCTGGAAGCCAGAGCCTTGATCAGACTCTATGTTGACCAGAGGCTACTGTGCATGGCTCAGTACACTGCTGCAAGCCCCAAGTGCCCATTTCCACCACGCCTGCCCCTGTGCTGCCTGTGCAGCCACAAGCCCTCTGGTGCTCAGAGGTCAAGCTGAGCTCGAGGCAGGCGCAGAGTTTGTGGAGGCTTTGCTGCCTCTACATCTTGCCTTGGGGTGCAACTCTGCAGCCAAAGGGTCTTACATACAGCAGAGGAGATGTTTGCTTCCACCTTTCTTTTTTTCCAAGCCTCTTGTTCTGTTCCTCTGTAAGTGGAGTGGAGGTTCAGTGCTTCGCCACCCCCAGTAAAGCTGGGCACAAGCACTATATACTATTGCAGCCCTCCCTTTTGGGCATCCTTAGAAGCTCTCTTGTGGGAAAGTGAATTCCTTCATTTGTGTTGGTCTGTGCGGACTCATCTCCATCCTGATGTCTTGGGTTAATTGTGGGCCCAGAATTAACTTCCTGCTTTGTAGCAGGTGTCAGCCACTGACTTCTGCTCTCATCTTCTACCTGCTCAATTAAAATACTCCTGCAGCTCTCCCTTTGTCTCTGTATCCCACCTTTAGCTCTGCAGTGGCCAGGATTTCTAGAAAGCTTGTGCTGCTAAAGTAATTTCGACAAGCTAGCGGAAGCAGTGGATACACCTTACAAGGCGTGGCTAAGTTTGAGTGTTGTTGTCTCCTTGTTATGATCAATGACCAAGTGCTACTGCGGAATTGCTTCCATGGGTGCTCTGAGCAAAGTTCACCTTGCCCTGTTACTTTGCCACCTGCTGAGGCCCTTGTTAGTTATCACGTGGTGCATCAGGGACTCTGCTAAATTAGCATTTAGAGCACACTTGCTGATAGCCCAGGGGTTTGTGCAGCACTTGGTTGCTGCTGTGATCCAGCTCTCACCCCTATGTTTTTTGGCGCAGATTCAGTGCCAGGCCAAGGTGTCACTTCAGAGGCTGGCTCGTGATAGAGAAGGGAGTCCTTGCTTCTTACCTGCTGCACCTGCTTTCTTAACACATAAGCTTAAGTGAGTTTGCAGTAGTGCAGGGAGTTTACGGCATTGGTGCTAGCCTGACGCTGCTTTGCAACATCATGGAATGTTGTAGAAGGTTCTGGTGTATCTGCTTGTCCTCACCAGTAAACCATTCCCAGGTCAGAGGTTCATCCTCTGTAATCTTACTGCTGGTGTGCAGCATGACTTTCCTCCAACCTCAACTAGGCTGTTTTTACCTGTGTATCCTGCATCCCTGCCCTGTGTAGCTCTCTGTCAGCTCAGCCCTCACAAGGCATGCCACCATCTCTTAGGAGCAGCTGGTGAGTGCCTGTGCGAGATCCCTCCCCAGTCACACAGGACCCCACCTCCCCTCCACAATGGACCAGTTCATCAGGAGACTTTAGAAACACCTCAGGGAGGTTATTGCTTACATTGAACATTAGTCCGAGCTCATGATCAGCTGCCAATCAATTACCTCACACCTGGCACAGCATGTAGACATGCACCACGTGATGCCGGATGGCGCACTGGAGCGGCACAGTGGAGATGAGTACTGCCAGGCTCAGGCTAGGCAGGATGTTTCTTCCTTTCAGTACAGGCTTTCCAGCTGGCTGCTTAGCATTGTGCTACAAGCCAACACCTCATTTTTAGATTGCTGTAACACGGTGTGCCCTCACACGAGCCTGCTTGCTGCTGGGCAGTGGCTGCCTTTCTCTGCTGTGGGCTACTCAGAGGGAACAGCGACTTGTGGTGTGCAGAGGCTGACAATGCCCTGCAGATGGTCTGTCTCTGCTGGCAGCCCCTGAGCCTGACCAGAGGAATCTGTTGGGATTGTGCCATGTGCAGGGACAGGACTGTAACGTATCATGACTACGTGCTGTACGGCTTCGATGTTCCCATAGCTTTATGTGTCTTGTTCTGGGCCAGGGAACTTAGGCTTAGTACCTTCACCCTTTGTTTGCTGCCTATTCATTCCAGTATCCTGGACACCTCTGAAGGGGACCATGTGAGAAAGGGGTGCCCACCCTCTCACCACATGTACTGCTCATAGGCAGACCTGCACTTGCCATGCTACAGCTGCCCCTTGCTCAATACTTGGTTTCTAGCATTAGTGCTGCTCATTTCTGCCTATGCCTTTCCCCATGTCAGCCAAATGGACAGAACTGGAGCTGCCTCTTTCACCTGGCTCCCTCCTCCCAAGGGAACAAGCAAAACTACTGCATTCACCCCCCTGGACACAAGTATTAAGCTGCTTACAGTTCATATGTACATATGGTGTACTTTATTTTCAGTAGAGCATTACATAGTATGAAAGTGTTGGATTTTGTACAGATGTCCCTGTATGTACAGAACTAAATAAAACCAATCTCTTGGAATGACACATCTGGCTCTGCCTCTGATATTCCAAAATACAGCCCCTGTCCTGGGAGGAGGGGCCCTAGCCTGGAGAGGGACTTCTCAGGTACTGTCAGCATGAGGACAAGTCCAGTGTTTGTCCTGACGCAATATGGCAAAGCCAGCGAAGTCCCATCACCCCACATGCACACAAGTATGGAAGCCAGCCAGGCTCCTCGGAGTCAGAGGAAGCCAACACAAGGACATCACATTGACTTACGCACCAGCCAAAACCAGGAAAGGGGTGGGAAGGAAAATCAGACACTGTCAGTGGGAGAAACTGGAAGGTCAATACTGGCAAGTCCTGTCAGCACCTGCTCAGAGGTAGCAGGTGCATGCGGGGTGGAGGGAGTACGGGTTTGCAGCCCCTGCGCTACAGTTCAGCTCTCATTTCCACTCGGGCCGGGAACCGCCGAGGCTCTGCCGGGCCTGCAGTGTGCGCTGCACCACGGCCTTCCACTGCTCCTCCGAGATCTGGCTGGCCCAGGCGGGGATGCCCAGAGTAGGCAGCTTCACGCTGGCCATCGTCCTCTTCACCAGCTCCACATGCTCTGGGAACAGAGAAGAGCGTGAGAGCCCGCGGCGGAGCCCCGAGAGGGCCCTGCCGAAGACGCCGTTACCTGCATCCATGGGGATGGAGCTGCGGCTGCTCTGAGCCGCGGCGCCTTCCGCCACCTCCTCCTCCTCCTCGCTGTCCGTCGGCGGGTCGGGCAGGTGCAGCCTCAGCATCTGCAGAGAAAAGCGGGCAGCAGGGGTCGGGGCCGCGGGTGCCCCCCAACCCCGTCCCGGAGCTGGGCGGTACCTGCAGCCGCTCCTGCAGGTCGGGGCCCGCCTCGCCGGGGCCCTGCTCCGGTTCCTGGCTCAGCGGCTGGTACAAGTACCCGCCGCCGCCGCCGCCTTCCTCCTCTTCCTCCTCTTCCTCCTCGTCGCCGCTCCACCCGATCGCGCCGTCAGGGCCCTCCGGCAGCCCGGGCTCCCGGGGACACACGCGCTCCGGGCCCATGCTCGGCGCCACGGCCACGCACCGGGCGCGGCCCCGGGGACCCACCGCCGCCCTCCGGAACCGCCGCC
>JAOXXN010000446.1:7022428-7034879 GCA_026770055.1 Myrmophylax atrothorax | reverse complement strand
CACATTCTACAGGTGCCTCTCTGGTCCTTAAGGATGCACTCATCAGTCACCTCAGACCTTAAGAGATCCACACACACACTGTCACCCCCACACTGTTGGGGCATGATTCCACCTGGATATGCTGAATCATATGAGATTCCTCATACAGGTTTGAGATGCCTCAAACCTTCAACCACCTTCTACTGTGGGTAGGGATGAAGTGTAGAGCTGCTCTGAAAGAGGTGCAACTCTGGGGAGGAGAGAAGTGGCTCAGCAAGATCCAGAAAATGGACTCAGCTTAGCTCAGTGTCTGCACAAATCCACATAGAAGGCAACCCTCCTCTTTCACTGCTGACTTCTGTGGTTTGAATGATTCAAGCTTAATTTTTGTGTGTTGCAAAAGCCCTTCCACTGATCCATGATGGATGTTAGTGTGCCTTACTGTGCCTTTGCTTTGTGGTGCAGTTGCAAAAAGCACCTGGTTTGCTTAACTTGAACCTGAACAAGCTTGAGAAGTGGCCCCAGGGGAACCTCATGAGGTTGAACAAGGCCAAGTGCAAGGTGCTAAACCTGGGTTAGGGCAACCCCTGGTATGAATACAGGCTGGGGGGTGAAGGAATCGAAAGCAGCCCTAGAAAGGACTTAACAGAACTAGCAGATGAAAAGCTGGACAAGACCCAGGAATGTGCACTCACAGCCAGAGAGCCAACCACACCCTGGGCTGCATCAAAAGCAGCCTGTCCAGCAAGTCAAGGGAGGGGATTCTGACCCTCTGCTCTGCTCTTATGACACCCCAGATGGAGTGCTGCATCCAGCTCTGAAGCTCTCAGTACTAGCAGGTCCAGAGGAGGGCTATGAAAATGATCAGAGGGCTCGACCACCTCTTCTGTGAGGAAAGGCTGAAGGAGTTGGGGTTGTTCAGCCTGGAGAAGAGAAGGCTCCAGGGTGACCTTATGGTGGCCTTTCAGTAACTGAAAGGGGCCTATAGGAAAGCTGGAGAGGGACTTTTCACAAAGGCATGTAGTGATAGTAAAAGGAGGAATGGCTTTAAACTGAAAGAGGGCTTTAGATTAGGTGTTAGGAAGAAATTCTTTACTGTAAAGGTGGTGAGGCACTGGAACAGGTTGCCCAGAGAAGCTGTGGATTCCCCAATCCTGCAAATTTTCAAAGCCAGCTTGGGTAGGGCTTTGAGCAACTTGGTTTGATGGAAGGTATCCCTGCCTGTGGCAGTGGGGTCGAAACCTGATGATTTTTAGGGTCCCTTCCAACCCAAAACACTCCGTGATTCTGTGTGCTGCCTCCTGCAGCAAGTGCCCTTTCCATTCTCTAATACAATTTGCCACTAATACAATATTTCTGTGTTTTGTAGCCTACATTCCTGTTGCTGGTGTCCTAGGTGAGAAATCACAGAATGTATTTAGCATAATCTAGTGCTGTAAAATTGGAGGAGATTGTTAGTAAATTGTTTCCTATCAATTTCCCTGTTTTCGTCTTTCCCTGGCTATCTCCTATGGTATTTAAAGAAATCTATGGCACAGCTTAATGTCAAATGTATTAATGTCTCCTATTAAGTCCTCCAAGGAAAGAGGTTAAAAAATGGTGTATTTATGTCCTCATTTATATCATATAAATTATCACTGGAAATCAAAACTTGAAATGGAACTCAACAGTGTGTATGGGACAGAAAATAACTTTTTCTCAAACATGTTTAACTCATTTTTGCAATAGTGCACAGTGGGGACTAGCAAGAGGAAAACTGGCTTTGGGACAGAAGACTGGTCTAATGAAACGATTACAAAAAGGGCAGGAGAGGAGAGTTTGGAGCTGGGCGCAGAAAACATGGGGAGGACTTGTGGGGGAGGCATCCTCATGAGACCGGGCTGTGTGTGGCTGGAAAGAGGCGAACAACAGGTTCAGGACAGGGTTTGTGGCCAGTGACAGAAGAGGAAGATGGGAGTCTGAGAAATGCTTTTATTATAGTGTAGAGGAGAGCATGTGGATTTGTAAAAACCATAGCAGCTTGTTAAATTGTGTGTTTTCCCATGCCTTTTAATATATGACTCTGTAAAGATCACTTCACACTTCTGGTCATTCTCTTTTCATGAAGTGTTCAAATGAGTGTTTGCGTGCCCTGGCTCTGCCGAGGTGCAGCAGGAGGCTGTGCTGGCAGAGGTCTGTGTGTGCTCTGAAGGGTTATCCCCGGCCCAAGCCAAAGCAAAGCACAGGCAACTTCAACTCGGAACCTGCCTGTCACCTGGGAAGGACTCATTTTGGGAAAAACTTTCCCAGTAATTGTAGGAAACAACATTTCAACATTGTTGCGATAACCTCAGCATTTTTCGGCAGTGCCACAGGCAGGGCCTGGAGCTGCTGTTTCTCAGTGGCCTATCTTGGGATGTGCTGTCTTCTGATGTGAGTGATGAAACTGTTGGGGAAGGGTAGCCAGCTCCTGTGGCAGTGACAGGACCAGCATCCTGCTCTGGCAGCAATGAGCTCTTTTCACCTGGATCAAGTGAACTGCCAAGGATGAGGAAAAGTTTTCCCAGCCCTTCTGACAAAAAAAGGCGAGGGGCTTGGTACGATGCCTGCCTGCCATGCCAGGCAGCTGTGCTCCTCTAGCCCAGGAGGAATGAAGCAGAGAACTTAGAAGTAAGATTCATCCTCGTGGTCTTCCTGGATTGGGCTCAGTCTGAAGGGTGTTGAAAATATTGATGCTGCTGATAAAGTACAGTCAACCTCCTTGAGGAGTCTTTTACAGAATCACTTAACCAAGAAGAGATTTTGAGGAAAACATTGGTTAGATATTTCAGGAATAACTTCTGACTGAGGCAGAAAACAGATTTAGATATGTGAAGCCTTCAAAATAGCTTGAAAGGTGACTTTAGTGGGCTCCATGGAAACTCATCTATTCTGTAGCTTTGCAGAGGATTTATACAAGAGTGCTGGCTGGCTTTAAAAAATATTAACTTAAAAAACAAAACCCAAACTTGCTAGATCTGAAATTGAAGCATGGCCTGTAGCAGACAGGGACTGATCCTGGGGCCTTCTGGAGCACCTCTGCTGGAAAAAAAACTTGGTGTGACTTTTTGGGTTATTAACTGCAGTTTAGGTTAGGATGGGTGCTGCAGGAAGAAGTGGATTTGCAGGAGGGACTCCTTGGTCTGCACTCATCTGTTACAGGAAGGCTGCAGAATGCTCTCTGTAACTTTCAGGTACAGAGCATGCTTTGGCGGCCAGTCTCTGTTTTGAAAACAACTTGGAAAAGAAATAGCTTTAAAAAGAACCTACTCGAATTTTTATGAGATTTGGGAGTTCTGAAATGAGGTGACTGGTTACTGGATGGTTTTGAACTGTCTGTAGAATAAGTGGATGAAGCTGGAAGCCTGAGCACTGCTCCATGCCAGGAGTTTCCTGTTGGTGGAATCTCTGACTGTGTGCAGGTAGGGATAAAATGGGAGCGTGTGGCTGGGCCAGGCGCTGTGGCCAGGCTGTTGATGGGTCTAGTGAGCAGTGACTGAAGGCCTGGGGGAGGGCACCTGGAGCAGAGCAGCACAGTGCTACCCCTTCTTGCTACTTCAGAAACTTGAAAGAGAAGGAAAGTCCTCCTTGTGAAAAATCATTACTTTCCAAAATGAAAAGGGACAGAGTGTAGGAATTTTATGTATGAGTAGGAATTTTAGTCCTTGTTCAGAAGCATCCCCAAATTTATTTGCATTCTGCAAATGTGAGAACTGGGTGTGGGGTGGAAGCATGCTGACTGTGTTTTTTAATAACCTAGAACAAAGAAATAAAAAAGGACAATTTTATTTACGCTGTCTGAAATACTGACATATCTTCTAATGGATGTGTTTCATTTGGGAGAAAACTGAAAAATCAAACTGACCTGCTTTTTCAGAAGCATCCAGGCAGGACTGTGCTCTAGATTCTTAGATCCAAAGAAGAATCTCTGCAAGAATGAACTGTGGTGACTTCTCTACGATATGATCTAAGCCATCTGAGGAATGAGCCATAACAGTTGCTTAACAGAGATATGATGTCAAAGAATTTTCAGTTATGCCTGGATTTGCTGCAGGAGAAAAAGGCCTTTTCTGAGCATTAGCAAAGAGTTTTCTGCCTTGATTAGGGGGTTTCTACTCTCTCGTATCTAATTAGACTGGACCTCGGTGCTCAGATCCATGAGTCCAAATGTTAGTGTTCTCATACACTGCCACAATGGAAAGTTAGTTGCTTTATGTGGGGTGAGTCTTTGGAGGTTTTTTGTTGGGTGTTTTGTTTTAATATTTTCGTCTGTTGTTTCTCCCAGCTGATACAAAGAGCATGCTCTCTTCCCTCTGGCTCTGTTCTTTTCACCTTCACAGTTGGTTCTTGCTGTGTGTTTTCATTCATGCAGACCAATGATTCTGATCTGTACATGATGTGTGCATGACCAGGGCATGGCCAGGCACACCGCACTAGGCTGCCTTCACCAAAGGTGCTTGGCTTGGGCTGCCTGTACAGCTACCCTGAGGTTTTTTGTGTGTGTGAGGGCATTTCTGCTTGCTCTTCTGAGCTTTGCTTAGGTTATATGCCCTGCGTCCTCTTCCCAAGGGAAGAGTAAAACTGTCTCCAGCTGGGATGCAGATGAATGAAAATACAGGAATGTAACCTTTGTAGCTGGATTCAAGGAGGATAATATTCTGTCTTTGTTGCAGAGCCAGGGGACATTGTGGTGTCCGAGGAAGCATGTGGCTGTGGCACTGGGGACCCTGAAGACCGTCTGGCTTGCAGGGAGGAATGCTACGGTGGGCAGTACACTTGGAAGGTGGGCCACGGAGGGTGAACCACGCAGCCGTGGCTGTCGGGCACAAGGTCTATTCCTTTGGTGGATATTGTTCTGGAGAAGACTATGAGACTCTGCGGCAGATCGACGTCCACGTTTTTAATGCAGGTGAATGTGTCTTTGGGGCGCACAAAGGAGTTGGCTTGCTCGCTGCTGCCTAACATGTTACACTGTAACATGCTGTGTAACTCTAATTTCCAAAAAAGTTATCAGAGTAGTGGGAGGCTCTTTGCTTGTGCAGCCTTCTATTTTCAGGGGCAGGGCGCAGACACAGTGTAGTTCAGCAGACCGCTAGGATAAGTAGCCACATAGCCATGTTTTGTCCTTGTTCTCTGTGAATGCTATCTCGGCCAGGTGCACAGCAGCGATATCTAGCTGGCTCAGGTCCCTCTTCCAGTTTGCAGTATGTCCATGCTCAGCTGCCCACAGTGTGGAAGCATTAGTGTGGGAGCCAGTGCACTCAGTTAAGACTCCAGGTTTAGGCTTCTGAGCTGTTTCCCGTGGGGGCACCTCACAGCACAATGGAGACTGTAGGGGCATGGGGCAAGGATGGAGGCCTACCCATTTCGGTAGCAGCTATCATGCAGATTCACAACATAGCTTAGAAAAGCATCTGAAACTGGAGCCATTTGTGTAGGATAGCCAGTGCCTGTCATGAGGCTAAGTTGGAGCCATGGCTGTGCTGGCAGAAGCTGTATTTCTTGATTCAGTGCTCTTTGAACTGAAGAGTTCAAGGAGTTGGTCCCTTTAATTAGGCAGGTGGTTGAAAAACTGCAGAGGTGTTTGGATGGGTCCGCTAAACAGAGCCAAGAACAGTGAACCAATGACCAGTTTTGCAGACAGGACAGCATGCTAAATGCTCTGCTAACACTCACATGGCATGTAGATAAAGCTAGTCTATATGATACAGTGAATTCACTCCTTTAAGACTGACATGTGCAGCAGGGATATAGTCATTGGTTACACAGGACTGCCAAGGTGACCTACTCACAGTGTAGAAGGGAGTAGCTCAGGATTCTATGAACAAAGACATACATCTCTGTCCAGAGAGACTGGACTCACACTCAACACAGTTGAATGTTGTAGCTTGTAGAACATGCCAGTAGAGCACCACTCTTGTGGGGAAGCATAATTACTGTGCCCAAAGGAATGCTCTTGTGTTGTCTTCCCTTCTTACTCCTCCCAAATATTAAAGCGTCATGATGGTGCAGCCACCGCATGGGAGGTGGCAGTGGCTTCCCAAGCCCTTGCTCAGTTAGCATTTTAAGGTTCCAGTGCTAAAGACAAAATACCAGATTTTGAATGATCTCTTTCAGTCTTCCAAAGATGAAGACTATGTTTTAGGTAGGAAGCAACCTGTCTAGCTTGACTTTAGCAATGGATGTTCTTCCTTAGTGCCCTTTCTGCCTCTGGGGTAGATGCTTACCTTTTAAGATGACTGACCTTTTCCCTTTCCCTATGTTAGTATTTCAGAGGAACTGCAGACTGTTTTCTGCTATATTTTATGTTAGCTCCACGTAGAAAACAAACCTGGAGGCTGTATGTGAGGTAGAGGAAGAGTACTTGGTGCTGTTATGTAATGGCCATATGACACTTGCTGTGACTCTTGCGCTGTCATTAAACCCTGTAATACCTGTTGACTGCTCTGGCTACTGCTGAACATGACACTGGCTGCCAGGAAGGATAACCTGTAATCACAAGGAATTTCTATTAGTAACACAAGGTTAGTAGGGAGAACTCTGTTATAGATGGGCATAAAGGAGGCAGACAGCCATTTCATCTCTAGCTTGAAAAACAAAATAAAAGCAAACAAACCCTTTTCTTGTAAAGCTACTGTGTTGCTTTACTTAAACTGTGCTTCTGCAAGTCCAAATTATGCCTTCAGATATGCTCCCTTGCATGTTACTGCAGTGAATTATTCCTGTGCTGCCCATTCTTCCAGCTTTGTCTCTTCAGTAATGTCACTGGCTTGAAGTGGTGTCTGTGTTCTTTGTCATCTCTGCACTTTTTGTTTTTTTCTTTCCTTATTTTTTTTGTTTGTGCTGTATCTTCCTTCACAGTCTAGGATGAGCCAGAGTGGAAACCTTTTCAGTGAATAATTGCAGAACAGAGCCTATTTCTGTCCAGACTCTTCTGGTCTTCCAGAGGACCTCCTTCTCTATTTCTTAATTAGCTACTACTTGGGGTCAGACATAGTTTTCTCTTATTTACTTGACTGTTTCTGGACCTTGTCCTGGGGGAGGAAGCTCCATGTGGGATGGGTTATGACCGGTGAGTAATGTAGCAGGCTTAGCATTTGACATGGGCTCAAACTTGTATTTTCAGTGTCTCTGCGCTGGATCAAGTTGCCTCCAGTGTGGACAAATAGCCGAGACCATGTGAGAGAGGTGCCCTACATGAGATATGGGCACTCAGCAGTGCTCATTGATGACACCGTCTACATATGGGGTGGTCGCAACGACACGGAGGGAACCTGCAATGTGCTCTATGCTTTCGATGTCAGTAAGTTCCAGCTTCTCACTCTTCCTTGTCGTAACTGTTCTTGATTAGACCTTTTCTCTGCCACACGACACTGCTCCCCAACTTGTTTTCCTGTCCCTCAGTGACAATCTGGAGGAATGGTGTCACTGGCTGCAGCAGTTTTAGAAGGCGTGCAGCATGGCCATTGTGTCTGCATACTTCAATCTCTGTAAAAGCCTTTGAACAGAGGTTACTGATTTTGTCTAATAGTCAAAATGGCTTTAATTTTTCTATCAGGTTTGTGTGCTCTCCCTGAAGAGTAACTACAATGGAAGCATTCTCTCTTTGTGATGTATTATTCCTTAACTGTGGCTAAAGGTTGCAGTGAGAAGGGGAGGAGGAGAGCTCTTGAGAATTGCAGTTTCTCTCCAGTGTGGTCCATCTTTCTGAAAGCCCAAAGGAGAGTGAGGAATAAAGCACAGAAGTAGTGAGGAATGGGATGGCAAAATGAGGGAAAGCATGAGTCAAGTTAGATAAGCCTGAAAAATAAACTCCTTGAGCCTTCTGTTGGCTTCTCCATAGCATTGCTGGAGCATCTTTGAAGAAAAAAGGCACCATCAGAAACTGAGTGGACACAAGTGTCAGGAAAGGAAGGGAATATATCTGGATTCTGGAGGCAAGTCCATTTAAATACTGACCAGTAACTGTCTTCCTGGACTTGTAAAGAAACTGCTTGCTCTGGTGCTTGGTCATGGGTGTTCTTCTTTACCAGGGAATATCTTACAGCTCGGGGCACAGGGTTTCCCTCTTCCCCAGACACATGCATCTGAGAAGACATCAGTAAACCTCTGCTGACCTAGAGGCATTGTAGTGGGAGCTACCTGGTCTCCCTGACAACTCCTGCACTTTATCATTATATGATAATTAAGGGGCCAGACTTCAGTCCTGGTCCAAACCCTCTGCAGCTGTCTGCATACACTGAACCCTGCCATTCCTGGAAAGCAAGACTGGCAGTCACAGTCCCATGTCTGCAGTGTAAGTTCCCACTGCAGAAGTCTCATCAGGCTGGATAAAGTCCTGTATGAGTGCAGTTTTGTCCCTGGGGTGCCGAGCAGATAACAAGTCTTTTCCATCTCTAATTTGACATGTGCTTGGAGGAGCTGTTGCTGTTACCATGTAACTGGGCTTGGAAGCGGCTTCATGAAAGAACGGAACTTGATAGCCACTGGAGCTTTCTCAGTAGAGGCTGCCCAGGCATTCTGTTGACCTCGCAAGACCTTTTGTGTGGTTCCAAATGGAGAGGAGGTGGATAGCTGTGTCTGCAGGCCAAGTTCAGAAAAGTTACCCTCATGAAGAATGTTGCTTTGGCTCCAGTGTTATGACTTCCTGAAATAAGCACTGCTTTTGACAGCTCACAGCAGTTAGGGAGGGTAGAGGGAGAATGTCTCCTGCTGCCTTAAGGCTTATCTGTTCCTCTCAGGGCTCTTGGGACAGGTGCCTGTTTGCGCTTGGCAGTGAGTTGCTGGCTTGGCTCCATATTGCCCTAGCATGGAGAACAGCTTTGGCTGAATTTAAAGTCATTCCCTAAATTGAGCCAAGCCTTGGGAGTGTGCAGGCTAAAAGGGCTGAATCTGACCCGTGTAGGTTCACAAGGAGCACTGTGAAGGGTGAAAAATGAGGAAGGCTCCCCTTGAAAAGGCTATGAGAATGTAACAAGTGGTGGAACAGATAAGATAGGGAGAGCTGCACTGCAGAGGTGGGGATGTGCATGGCAGTTTGTGGTTAAGTGACTTCTGCCTGGGTTTGAGAGCTGTTTTTCCTGAGTCAGTCAGTCAGCATCTCCATGCCATCAGGTCAGTTGAGCCACTTAGCATTATTGCTTTATTATAATTGAAACTGTAAATGCAGAGCTGGTAAGTGACTCACACATATGCTTAGCAAGAGATTTGGTAAAAATAACATTGTTCAAGTGGTGCTGTACTACTCACAATTAAAACGTGAGTTCTTTGTCAGGTCAGGCCCTCAGTGGCCATGTCACTGTGCCCCTCTGTGGAGACTCAGACAGGTAGCCTTGCCTGCAGAAGCTTGCAGCCTCTCAAGCAGAGCAGGTGCTGTGTGAGCAAGAGAGGATTTCTGTCTTAGAAATTCAGAATAGCAGTAAAGAGCTATCCCATCCCAACACCTACTGTGTTTTCTCAGCCTCTTGTTTTGTTCCAGACACGCACAAGTGGTTTACGCCAAAGGTATCTGGAATGGTCCCAGGAGCAAGGGATGGGCACTCAGCTTGTGTCCTGGCAAAGAGCATGTTTATCTTTGGAGGCTACGAACAGCTGGTGAGTAGTCTCTGTAACTGTTAATTGGTGAGCCCTTGGGAAAGAGGGTGTTGATACCCAGGACACTGGTAGAGACAGGATATGGGGGCGTATTTATATGCATAGTTGCTTTCATTTTTTAACTTAGCAAATATGGCATTAATACCCAGGTTATGCTCATTGTTTTGTGCAGAAGATGGTTAGAAAAGCAAGCCTAAAAAAAATGGTAAATTTTTATTTTCTTTCACAGAATAGATTTACCATAAAGACATAAAAATATAAGTATTTTAATATATAACTATTTTCTGGTTCATTTCTCAGCCAAATTTTGATATATATATATATATAGATGTACATTTATTTCAATTTGTCTGAGAAATGAGCCAGAAAAATCACTTTCCAATGTCTGCAGTGTTGCTGTGAGGTTTTGTCCTAGTCTGGTGCATTTTCCCTGTAGTCCATATCTGCTTGCACATTTTGCCAATCCCCTCCAGCAAACACTTGGTTGGCCTCCCATTAAGAATACCCTGAGCCTGTCATCCTGGAGCAGCTGTTAGTTTGCTTAATGATCTTTTAAGCAAATTCTTATCCTCTGATCTTAGAAAAGATCAGGCTCCAGAAAAGCTGTGCAAACTCACATCTCTTTATTTGGAAGAAAACAGGGGCTCTGTTACAGCAGTCTCTGGATTATTCCCCCTTTTCTGAGGACAATACCATGCCAAATCCATGATCCTGATTACAGAAGCATGACCAGTTCAAATGTGGCTTGTTTTTAACCAGGACCACATAGACCTCTGTCTGTCTTGCTGCTCTCTCCCCTGCTTGGAAGAGCAGGAGTCCACATTGTTTGTATGAGTGCACTCTCTTCCAGGCAGCTAGGGGCAGTTGGGTTTTGTGGAACCTCAGAACCCAGAGTATATTTGCCCCTGCATGTTTAGCTTCCCAGAAGTAGTCTTAGCTTCTGTGTCTCATTGGGTGGCGTTACCAGAGCCAGTTTGTCTGTCCTGTTAGTGCCTTTTTCTTCTGCTGCTTACATGGAGAGGAGGAAGGTTTCTGCTGGGAATGTATTGTGTGCAGGACAGTCTTTGGGGGAGGAACTGATCACCAAGTAAATGGGAAAGCTGCAGGAGGAGACAGGACACCTTTGAGAATAAATGGGCTTTTCTTTCCTCTTGTTAAGTGATAAGTACACTGCCTGACATTTTGGAGCAAGCACCTTGCCTCTTAGGTAGTACTGACTCCAAAGAGATATTCCATGTCTGCAGGACAGCATCCTTCCTGGGGCCAGATGTGACCAGGCTTTTCAGTCCCTTTGTGACCAGGCTGCTCTGCTGTCTTTCAGGCTGACTGTTTTTCAAACGATATCCATAAATTGGACACCACAAATATGACATGGACTTTAATCTCTGCCAAGGTCAGTGTCTGCTTTTCACTCTGGTTTATGGAGCAAGTCTTGCATCTATTATTCTCTGGGGTAGCTGTCCACACTTGTCTCACAGCTTCTGTCTGGTGTGGCAGGGATCTGCGAGATGGGAAGTTCTCCAGAAGGCAGCCACCCAACTTCCCCATCAAAATGTGTCCTCTCCCTGGGTAGTCTGCATTCTTTCTCTTGTTCTGTTTTACTCTATCCCTTCAGGGTACTCCAGCTCGCTGGAGAGACTTCCATTCAGCTACCATGATTGGAACAAAGATGTATGTATTTGGTGGAAGAGCTGATCGTTTTGGGCCATTTCACTCCAACAATGAGATCTACTGTAACCGCATTAAAGTATTTGATACAGAAACAAACTCCTGGCTGGACTCCCCTCCCACTCCTGTGCTCCCTGAAGGCCGGCGGAGCCATTCAGCATGTGAGTGTGGGTCTGCGGAGGGTGGAGGATGGTAGAAGGAAATTTATGCTTGCCTTAGAAGGGGTGTCTGGCCTGCTGGATGGAGATGTGGGTTAGCAAGGGGTGCACAAAGCCCAGTTTCTGTGGAAAGCGGCTGCCCCCTGAAAAGCCTTGCACATAACCCTGCACATGAAGGTGATGTAAACAAAGGTGAACAACCAGCACCACTTTGCTTTATGTTTGATGCTGGGTCAGAGACCTGCTGGGTAGCACACTGATGTCTATGCTTACTCCCTACAGTCAGCTACAACGGGGAACTGTATGTATTTGGTGGCTACAATGCACGCCTGAACAGACACTTCCATGACCTCTGGAAATTCAATCCAGGTATTTTATGCTTTTAACTTGTTGCAGTGATAGTGCTCCAGGCCCTCAGGCAGAGGAGCTTACTCTTGAAGCAGTACTGCTTGAGAGGAAATGTCTTTTTGGACAACACTTTCAGAAACTTGCTACTGTACTTGGGACTCCTGTTCCTCCTCAGGATGTTTCCAAATCTCAGTTGGAAAATGGAAAAAAAGGTATTGCTGAAAGAGGTAGTTAGCTGGAAAAACTTTGTCTTGTCCTTAAATAGGAAGAAGTACTGGCAGAAGTGAAAATAAGAGGAAGCAATGGGATTAGGGGAGGGAGAGAGCTGGGGAAACCATTCAACTTGAGCTGCAGAATCACCATACCACACTGTCTTGGTACCAGGTCAAACTGCACAGCAGAAGGGGTGCTCTTCATCTGGTACACTGAATATCAGTCAGCTGTGAGCTGTTTTGGCGTCCTCAATTGTCAGGCCGTTTTTGCAGTCAAAAGACTGATTTTGTTTGCTAGTTGCTTTACATAGTAAAGTTAACTGAGAGCAACCAACCTGCTGCTCCCCAAGCTGATCTGTGAGCTAATGTCAGAGCTCCTGAAGATTTCAATGCTGCATTACTCACCTTCCAGCATTCTTGCCACAGAGAGCAGCAAGGACAAAAGCTGCTGTCTCCACCTGGTTCAGTTCCCCA
>JAOXXN010000446.1:6938461-6952265 GCA_026770055.1 Myrmophylax atrothorax | reverse complement strand
CAGTTGTGTCCTATAGACATCTGCAGGGGTTAGTGTGAGACCCACTGCTGGCCAGTACTGGCACTGAACACCCAGCAGTGACACAAATCTGGGTGATGCTGGGACTGGGCAAGTAACAGATCAAAAGAGAATCATCAGGGATAGCCAAGCTGCTAAGGGAGCACCCTTTTAAAAATTGTGTGCTCTTGTGCTGCAAATAAGTATGTTTAAACTTCAGAACACGCGTGTTAATCCCTGTGGCAATGGTGATGGTATTTTAGAAAGCACTGTTTTGAGAAGGGTTGGAGTTGCAGGGTGCAAGCTATACCTGAGCTAGTAGGATCTTTGAGTGCTTGCAGGGAAGGAAGAGCAGAAGGTGGGAAGGAGAAACCACCTTCCTGCATGTGGTGTGGGAAGGACCAGGTGCAGAGACTGCACACTGTCTCAGTCTGTATAAAAGAGATCTTAAAAGTTGGAGAGGGATAGAAGCATTCAGAGAGAGAGAAGAAAGAAGCTTATCAGAGATGAAAGAGCTGCCTAAGTGGGTAGAGCTGATCGGTGTGCATTCTTTTCTGAGAAAAAATACCAGGTACTGACAGAACTCCTGAGTACCTCAGAGAAGAGCATGAAGAGCTAATGGATTAGTTTGGATGAGGAGTGTATTTTTACAGCAACAACAACTGTCAGGTAGATATCCTTTTAATATCCTCAAATTATTTTAGAAGGGAGGCAAGGGGCGTGGTAGGAGGTGAGTGCTTGCTAAGCCCTCAGCCTGTCCTGCAGTTTGCTGTCTGTCCTTCCCTTTCCACTATCATTCCACCTCTGGGCTGTTCTACACTGTTGTTATACATTAGCAGAACAAGAGCAGGGTTTTTTTCTTTAAAAATAAAAGAAAGCAGGAGAGAATAGATTCAGTCCTTCAGAGAGCACAGTGTGTCAGATAGAAAGTTAGTAGTCAAATCTGTTTTCCAGAAAGGGTGGCCTAAATCTCAAGTCCAGCATATTGATATCCACAAGTCTTGGCTACTATTGTCTGCAGCAATGGAGTCGTGGAGCATGGAGCACAGAGGCTGGCTTGCAAAACATCAATGTCTGGCCTGTGCTTCCTGACAGAGTTTCGTGCAAGTACTCTCTGTGGGAGGCCTGCTGCAGGCTCCTAGGCAGGAGATCAGGGTGGTTGTCTGTCTCACAAGCACTGACTAATCTACTTTGAGCAGCAAAAGTAGCTCTTCTCACTTAGCCTCCAGCTCCTTCCTAGCTTTTCCCTGGAAGTGCTACTTACCATGCAAGTTTTTGTGGTAGTCAGGGTGGCTGCTGTATGAAGCTTCCTGTGGGGCTGCTTCCCAAGTCAGCTTTGTGTGGTACCGTGCAAGAGAAGAGCGGAGTTGTGATGTCTGCATAGGAACATGTGCATTAACTAAGTCCAGGATAAGAGGAGATTTAAGTGCTTTGGTTTATAAATAAACAGCACTGTGGCCAAGGTAGATTTAAGCAGAGCTGGCCACAGCCCTGCTTGGGAAGAGATCTCTTTACCATATGGCCTGCTGCTGGACTTCCTGTCCAATGCTAATCCCTTAAGCCTGCTTTAGCTCTGTTAATTTCTCTTCTTTCCTTTTTTCCCCGATGGGCTGTCTCAGTGGCGCCTGAATGCCACTGTTCCTCGGCCAAGCTTGTGCCTGTGACTGGGCCAAGCATCCAGGCTGCCTTCCGAGCACTGGGTACCATGTGGCGGGGCCCCAGGGATGGTGGTGCCTGAATGTGTCCCATTCTCTCTGTCTTACAGGCTCTGCAGTCTGCGCCTGAAGAAACTTACGGTGCTGAAAGAGCTGGACAAAGAGCTGAGCTCTGTGCTTATCGCTGTGAAGATTCAGGTAGGCTCCTCTCCATGCTGTTGCCTGATGGCAGTGGGCCAAGCCCATCCTTTTGCCCTCTGTGAAGTCCTGGTCTGCATGTCCCTTGCCTTGTGCCAACCAACCCCTTCTGTCTTGGTTAGCACCCTTGGGGAGATTGTGGCTCTCAGGCAGGTGTGAATGATGCTCCAAGGACAGCAACAAGCTGCCTAGTGCTGGTATGTATCAGGGATGAATTTGCTTAGGCACTGGGACAGAATGTGTCATGCCTCCCTGCCTGGCTCTGCCAAGGTCCTCCTCTCATCTGCTGTTTGGAGTTTGGCATCCCACCGTTCCTAGTCCTTTAGATAGGGTCAGTACTGTGTGATCTCTGGCAGAGCCCTCCATCCAGATTACCCCCTGTGGAGTGAAGGGTGGGAAGGATACAAGGGATCAGCATCTCTGTGCATAACTTCTGCTGACATTTGTACCCTGTGCAATCTCACAGTTGGTTTTGCTGTCCCCTCCCTTTCTCTGTGCATCCGTGCTACGCCTGGTGCCTCTGCTTTGAACCAGGCAGAGTGGAGGGGAGAGGATCTTTGTCACCAGGGGGACAGGGAATTTGACACTATCCTGGTATGTGCAATACCCCCTTCCCCCACATCTGCAGCTGGTGGTGAAGAGACGGGTTCCTGTGGGTGCAGGCACATCCTTTCCGCCTGCTAAAGGACAGCATGGAAGCAAGATGCATCTTGAGTGTATGTTCTCACCCTAGCTCTTTTGACCCAGCTAGGGTGCTGGTGTCCTTTCTTCGTTCTTGTCAGCTGGCAGGAAAGCTGCTGATCCCATTGAAAGCACTCTGAGGCAGAAGCTCAGCGGCTTAGCACTCCCACAGAGCTCTTTGTGCCGCACACATTAGGATCTAAATCCTGGATTAATGCTGGAAGCTGCAGTATTAGTGGAGCTCTGGGAGCTGGAGTTCACCCTCATGGCAGACCTGATCCACTTGCACAGAAGAAACTGAAGGCAAAATATGTGAAACCTGAGGCCTGGAGTGAGGACAGCAGGAGAATGCTGGTGGTCCACACATTGCTAGTCAGTGTGCTCACTTACTGGCCTTTCCATCACTGAGTGTATGGTGTGATTCAGGAGAGCTGAAAGCACTAGGAGCCCTAAGACCTGTGCCCCTTTGATGCAGGCTTTAACAAGGAAGCAACCCGGGCAGCAGAGAGTGCCTGGCCGCTGGCAATGTGTAAGCAATAAAGGCTGGGCCACAGGTGGTAGCAACACAGGTCTGGGTGGCTGGGAGCCAGGTGGAGAGCTGTGAGTCCTCCTGACTTGGAGAGCTGGGTTGGTCTCACTTCTCTCCTGCACTGTTGGGCCAAGCTATCTGTGCTTCTCTGGGCTGGGGAACTTTGGGTTCCTGTGCAGCCCCACTTATGCTGGGACTGGCATGTGCTGACTGTGCTCAGCTGCCCTCTGTTTCATGCACTGCAAATGTGAGACTGTGGAAGAGGCTGCACAGTGGGACTCCAGCTCTTTCAAACAGATCACCCCATCCCTGTCACAGGCCAATCTTACACCCTGATGGCAAAAGGAATTAATAGGCCTCAGCAGTTTGAAGCCACAGGGGCTCTTCACTGCAGGGCTCCTTTTCCTGCCAGGGAGTGGAGGCTGAATTAAGGGGTTTAATTTAAACGTGATCACCTCCTCTTTGCATGGCCACATAGCTATGACTTCATGCTGGTGTAGGCTCCCTGCAAAGCTGAAGAAAACTGAAGAATGCTTTCACCCACATTACCCTGTGGCTTAACGTTCATTGTGGGAGTGGGGTGGATCTGTGTGTCTCCTCAGGCTGCTTTCACCTGTCTGACCAGCCGCCTTGGCAGGGTTTGGGACTGTGGGAAGGCAGATGGAGGCTGTAGGCAGCTTCAGCACAGCCTGCCTACAGAGTGGCCTCAGATGAATTCATTCCTCCTGCTGCTCTCCTAGGTAACAGATGAGTCACACTACTAAGAAGCTGTTTGAAGGATGCCCAGTGATCATTGCTGTTTCCATCTTTTCGATGGAAACAGCTGATACATGTATAGAGGACCTGCAAATTCCCACAGGGGCAGTTGGGGACTAGAGGAAAGGAGTGCTGTATTTTCTCTCATTTCAGTAGTAGCTCTGTTGGGTTCAGGAATTTTCATGTCAGGAAGTTGCTGCTCTGAAGGACAGATTGCATGAAGACAAAGCTCTGACCCTGCCTGAATGGGGCTGGCATCAAGAAAACAGCCCCACTGCTGCAGGCTGTCTGCTCAAAAAATGTATGTGACCCCAAGGACTGTGTAAGCCTGTCTGGAATACCTGATCTCCTTCTCACAGTGATCATGCCCTTCTGGTCTTAAAAGATGGCTTCCAACTGTGCCATACGCACCTGCTCCTTTGTCTGAAAATACCACTGACAAAGGACTAAGGGAGCTTTCTATGTCTGCAGAACTTACCCATTTCCCACAGGTTACTTGAATATATACTACTAAGTGGCTTTGAGTGAGATAAAGCCTGAACTATGTGAAAAAAGGGATTTACTCTCATATCACTTGAGTAGTTTTTAAGCTTTTATCCCTCATTATTTGTTTCAACAGACTGGAGATGTCACAGAGCATTTCCTTCTGTGTGTTGTTCAGCATGTCATTAAGAGATTTGGATGTGCTCAGCTCCATAAAGGTGCAGATACCTGTCTTGGTGTTGTAACTGATTATGGCATGAAGGGAAACATGATATTCCATCTCCACAGAGAGACTGTAGTTCAGAAACACCCTATCTTGAGCCCTGAATAGAGGAAGCAATCAAAGAAAGAAGAAAACAAACCCCAGCACTCCCAGAACTTTCAGCTCCTGTGACAGGAGCTGTGGCTGTAGATCCTCCTGCAGCTGTTTGCAGGATACAGCTGGTGATTCAGGTTCAAACCTTGGTATTGCTGTACAGAGATGATATTGACAATCACTCCGAGCAGCCCAGCAGGCCAGGCTCATTTGCCTCTGCCAGGCCTGCCTGCTGCCCCAGCCCGGCTCCCTGCAAGCAGTTGGATTTTTTGCTTGTTCTTGCTATGCAGTTTCTGTTTATATCTCACTCATGCTTTGTTTCTAATCTCTTTGCCACCACTTGTAAGATTTTTCACTCCTGCCTGGGTAATCCTAGCTACACCCTAAATATGTTGATGATATTAACCAGCTTTTCTCTCCCCAAATGCACCTTTAGCTTGAATTCTGGTTAGTGCTTTGCTGTCTGCCTAGGCCAAGTCCCCAGTACTATGTTAGCTCTCTCTGCTTTTCCACTTGTGGTATGCTCTTCTAGCCTCAACTCTCTTATAAACCAGACCAATCAGGACAGATTTATACCTGAAATTGGAGATGATACCTTGCCAACCAGACCTGGGCATCATGTGCCTGTTTATACTAGTGAAAGCTCCTGTATGTTTTCAGGTTTTAGGTAGTGAAGATCTGTGACCCCAACCTCTTCCTATTGATTTCTACTTTCTTGACACTTTTTGTCATCTGTGATTTTCACTGTAACTGTCTGATATTAAGTTTTCCTTGTAGACCTCATAGGGATACTTAACTGTTGTGCTGAGAAATTGGTCTTGCCTGACATTACCTGAATTGTAGAACAGCTGAGGTACATCAAGTGCTCAGTGCTACGTCCAGCAGAGGTTTGAATTTCTCAAGAGATGGAGAATCCTCAGTATTTCTGTGCCCTTTTGCTTGCACTGTGATAGCGAAGCGGCCTTTGTCCCAGTCCTTGCAACACCACATGGATGTGCACTGGCATTTCACTGAGAGGTTGGATTCACCTAGGACTGAGGTTGGCTGTGTAACTTCCATAGGAGTAAATGACAGTAAGGCACAGGACAGCAATGTTTATGAAACCTTCACTCACTGATACACCATCCAAGGTATCCTCACCTTTCCTTTGCCGTAACTCTTTCCCCAGAAGTAGCATCTTCCAGAAAAGTAATTGCACTAATATCTTTGTTTTGATGGAAGAATGAGTCTTTGGTGGATAATCTTTCTGCAATAAGCAGCAAATGGTCACTGTCACTGTGACTACCTATCATCTGTTATCAAAGAAGAGTTCAGGAAGGGTCAGTGCATTCTTGGCCAGGAAAGCTCACAGATGGTGAAAGGGATGAGCTCCACTGCCTCTCTTCAGTTTTAGGAAGACCTTTCACAGGAAAGCCCTGGTTCTGGCACAGTCTCTGGGAAAAGTGTTGCAGGCAGCTTTTGGGAGGGTCTACAAGTTGTGCCACCCTGCAGCCAAGAGAGCCTAGTGCATGCAGACAGCATTTTTCATCCCACAGGTCATTCAGTGTGTCCGTCAGAAGCCAAGACATAGCGATAGTAAAGATAGGACAGAAGTAAAAGAAAGAATTCAAGTGGAGCACATGATTAGAGTGCCTCTCTTACTGCCCTTCTGTGGGGGAAAGAATGTTTCTATATGTGGAGAGAAAAGGACTGTTGCCTGAGGAAAAGACTAGGAGGAGTTTTTTGAGACACAAGCTGAGCAAGCAGAAGGACCTCTGTTCTCCTGGGGCATCCTGACTTGGTCCCAGCAGAGACATCTTTCCAGCTGTGCTTAGACAGGGATCTGTCTGCACTGAGTCTGTCTGCTGGGGGCAGAGATGTCTCTAGGTCCTGTCCGTTTCCTGGCCAGGCAGTGTGTTGGGACCATTTTCTTTCTCCTGCATGGCTCCCTCTGGCTCTAGTAGTGTCCACAGCACTCTGGGTGCAAAGAGCCAGATTAAGCAGAGCAGGCTTGTGAAGAGCAAGTGTTCCCTGGCAGGCAAGGAGAAGGGGCCTCTGACAACTTAGGAGAAACTGGAGGCTTTTGCAAAGTGTTGGTAGGCATGTGCAAGGTGGCTTTGCAAGGTGGAACAGAACAGAGTGAGGGCACTCTCTTTCCTTATGGACTGTGAAGATCATTGACTTGTATATGTGGTCCAGTGAAGTCTCTGGTCAAGCTTAGCTTACAGTGTGTGTCTACCAACCTTGTTGTAGGGTTCAAAGCGAGTCCTGAGATCAAATGAATACGTCCTTCCGCCTGGAGGCCTGATGGAGACTGAGCTGGAGCTGACCTTCTCACTGCAGGTACCTGGTGTTGCATGGTCCCCTGGCATTTTTCAGCAAACACAACCTTGGGGCTAAGTGTGAAAGACGTAACCTCTGGGAAGAGGCCACCTGTGCTTGCCCATGCTCAAACTATAGCAGCACAGATTCCTGCTGCCAGCCAGCTTCTGCATTGCTCCAGGAGTTGTTTTGCTGGGGATTGGGATTTGGAGGAACAATGGATAGGTGCTGGTGGCCTTTGAGGGTCACCTCAAAACTTAGCAGGTCAGATCCTGCTGTACATCAGCACTGAGGAAGACTTTTCTACCGGTATGTCATGCTGAGTCCTGCCCTCATGCTGCCATTCCTTCCCCAGTACCCACATTTCCTCAAGAGAGATGGCAACAAACTACAGATCATGCTGCAGCGGAGGAAGAGGTACAAGAACCGCACGATCCTGGGCTACAAGACTCTTGCAGTGGGCATCATTAACATGGCCGAGGTACAGGGAGCTGGGAACAGAGGGGAGCCTCACATGGTCTTCCCTGTGCCAGCACTGAATGGGGAGCTGGGCTGCTGGGCAGAGGCTCATTGCTGTGAGTGCTCTGGCTTGTTGGTGGGCTGTAATATAGAGGGGATGGGCTGCCAGCTGCCATTTGTCACCCTGTCAGGGAGCTTGTCTGTCTGTCTAGGTGATGCAGCACCCGACGGATGGTGGGCAACTTCTGGGCCTCCACAGCAACATGAAGGATGTGAACATCCGAGTGGCTGAAATCAGTATCTACTCTTTGTCCAGCCAGCCCATTGATCATGAGGATGGGAGTGTCCCCTCAGGTCCTAAAATCAAAGCTTCAGGTGTGTTAGCGCTCAGACCTGAAGGCGAGTGTTTGGGACAGGACACGGGTAACAGAGTGTGTCCTCCAGTGCCTGCCAGCAACACCAGTCATTTCGCTGGAGCCATGGCAGGCATCATGCTTAGCTGTGGCATTTGCACTGTGTGCTTTCAGATCGCTCCCCAGACATTGATAACTACTCTGAAGAAGAGGATGATAGTTTCTCCTCAGAGCAGGAAGCCAGCGATGATGCTGTGCAGGGTCAGGTAAGGAAGGTCTGGCAAGATGGCTTATGTCCTGGTTCCATTTCTGGGGCAAGAGTCAGGGATTGAAGGTCTTAATCACCCTGAGTCCTCTCATCTCCCTTGTAAAACTTTTGGCATGGTTTCAGAGGGCAGAGAGCTGTAATACCTGTGGGCTGCTGTCAAGTCCATGGTGAGACAGAGGACTTTGGAGAGCCATAGGTCTCACTCAGCTGTCTTTGGAGGTATCTGGTCTGCAGCAGAAAACTACTGCTGAGCCCTCTCCCTCTGTCACCATGATTTTCTCTTGTCTCCCTGTGATAACAGAGCAGATACTACTCACTCTCTGAGAGGGAATAGAGATTTTAGGAAGAAGTACTGTCTAGATCCAAAAGTGGTCAGAGGTTGCAGACCCATCCTAGTCCTGTGGTGAGCTGTGTCACTGCTGTTTGCTGTCCTCTTGTTGTGGTGGTGCCTATATTTGGGGCCAAAATAATGCTTGTGGTATCATGCTGATCAAGCACAGAGGCAAATGCCTGTTCAGCATTGTTATAACCCACCCCTGAAGGTAGGGATTACTGACTTCTTGCTATATGTCCCTTGGAGCAGATTAGAGTGAAATGACACTGAATGAACAGTGTTTATAAATATATATATATATGGCAGGTTTATTTCGGAACAATTTGATTGCAAGGAAAAGGAGCTATCTAGCGGTTTTTGTTATTATCTGTGTGTGTGTGTATGGCCAGACTTCACGAACGAAGCTTTGGGAAGGGCTCTCCCCACATGGGTGTGCCCTTCCAGCCTGTGCAGTGGATTCTTTAGGTGAGGCACAGCGTGTGCAGAACTGGCCCCACCGTTTAAGTCCTAAGGTCCATTTGCCACGGCCGAGCGAGCTTGGACAGTGACAGGGAAGTCCTCGGGTCTGTCACGGCACCCAGTACTAACCAGGGCTGACCCTGCTGAGCATCCGAGATGTGACATGATCAGATGGCAGGGAGGCATTGAACTGCCAGGGGATGGTCCCTACTGAGACTCGAACTCACGACCTTGGGATTTAGAGTCCGAAGTGCTCTCCATTACATCACGGGACTGCCCCACTTACAAACTATACATTATGGCAAAAGGGGAACTGGTTTTCCTGGAGAAAATAAACAGTTTTTGCTTGGCCATAGGTCAATGTGGAAATCCAGGTGACCATCTGGTAAAGTTTCTCCATGAAGCAAGCCAGAGTGGGCATGTTAAATACTGGGAGCAGGGCAAGCCCTGAGCAAGTAGGGGACTTTGCTCAGAGCATCCAGCCCTTCCAGTGCTCATCCAGTAGCTGACTAGTGCCTCTGCTGGTGTTAAAGGTGGCTGATCAATTTGTGCTGTTAAAAGAGGAGAATGCCTTATCTAACTGAAAAGCAGAATCTCATGTGGGGTTTTTTGGGTGTTTTTTGTGGGGGTCTTTTTTAAAGAAGTAGGTAAAGGCATGAAAAAGTATACTCATGTACCAATTTTTTTGAAACCTTTTCTTTTCAGTTTGTGTTGTTTTTTTTTTAGTTACATGGATGATGATGTTTTTTTCTCCATGCCCCAAACACTCCTGGCCAATATAGCTCTATCCAAGCTCTGAAAGATGATGCTTGGTCCATCCAGCAGCCACTGGCTTCAGCCCGCGTTCCCAATGAACTCAGTAAAAAGATTGACTCAGCTTAAAAGGGAACATGACCCTAGTCTGTAGCCTGAACAATAGTTCAGAAATGCCTGCCTGACTGCAAGCTGCAGTGACCTGTTGCCAATTACAAGAGTTGCACTGCTAGCTCTGGGCAGCACCGACCATCTTTAAGATTCATGTTTGCAGAGTACCCAGTGTGGAATCAATATCGGTTTTCTGATGGGTGCTTTTACACGTTGTCACAGCAGACATGTGATAGCAGAGCTTGTTTGTGCAGGTGTGAGTGGGGATGGCACTGCTTTCCCCCTTCAAGCTCTGGAATTTCAGGCGGCCAGTTTGTCTGCAGAGGGGTTGCTGGTTTGTGTGGGAAGAAAGAAAGGCTGTGACTGCTGGTGGAGGCATCAGTTCAAGCCTCCTGTTTGCTCTCTCTCAGCTGGCATAAAAAATAATTCAATTTCAGATAATACTACGTTGTTCTTTCCATATGGAAAAAATCGGAAAGGCATGCAAAACTCTCCCTTTTTTTTCCTGCTAAATGCCTTGATTTCTGCTTCCACACTCCCAGCTGCCGCTCCTCTTCAGGTTGCCCTTTTTGACTCCTCGATTAACTTCTTTGTCTACCCGTTTACCACTCAGGACATGGCGACCTTTGGATGTAAATCTGCACTGACGTCCCTCCCACTTGCCTGCTTTTGTTGGGGGCTGACATCTGCGAGACTCCTTGAGGTTGGAGGTGGGAGGCAAATGGGTGGGTGTGGGTTCTGGACAGTGCCCTCCTCTGCCAGGACTGCTGCCTGCCTCAACTTCATGTCACTGGCTCCCTGTCCCAAAGCTCAGTGCCTTAGCCTGGGATGAAAAAATCACAGATTTTGGTCTGCAGCTACCAGGTGAGACACATGAGTGAAGGTGTAGCCTTTTCCTCTGCTGTCTGATGGATCTGGAGTTCCTGAGCTGTCAATGGGACTGCTGACTTTCCCCTCCTCAAGACACAGACAATCTTTATTATTAGTTTAATTTGGACTGGCGTTATTGCTAAGAAAGCAGAAACTTGCCTATGGTCCCAGCCCACATATAGTGCCCTTTGCTTAGTGCTGGAGGTGCTACTGTTTGAAAGGGGTGACTTGTTTGGAGGACACCTCCGGAGCCAGAACAATGCATTTGCTCCTAATGTTGCCTCAGGGTGCAACAGGTGCTCACTGCACAGCAAGTCTCTGACAAGCCTTGCAGCTGTGAGGGGGCCAGAGACCATCACAGAGCCCAACTGTGCATCTCAGACCAGAGCTGACAGGTGGGGTGGCCACAGGACCATTATCCAGAAACAGGGCCCTGTAGACTTTTGAAACAGATATACAGCTCTTTTCCAAATGATGTCCCAGGCTACAGCATGAAGGGCATTATTTGCTCTGAAGTGGTTTTTATGCTGCACAGAGCCAGACTGTTGGAATGTGGAGCTCTGCCTCCTGGCTCCACAGGATTTTTAACAAAAATCTCCTGAATCCTGCTCTGAAGCTTTCCGTGTACCTCTGGGCTCTGCCCAGAGCCTCCACCAGCAATGGGAGATGCCGGTTAAGGTTCAACTTTCCAGCATCATGTAGGGCTTTTGGCTTTAATTACACAGACAGAGCCCCCTTCCCCCAGCCTTCCCCTTATCCTCAGCACAATGAGTTCAGACACCTGCAAAACTAAACTTCTAGAGAAGTCACCCCAGTGCAGGACAAAGGCATTAGGCGGGGGGACGTGAAGGGTAGTCAAGCAGCTGCAGCAAAGGAGGCACAGCTGGATCCCTGCACAGCGCTGCCTCCCTGCCTACCCCTTCCTCATCCGCTTACAGCCTGTTAGCAGCAAGCAAAGTAGTTTCTCCTTGAATGCCATGGTAGCACGACTGCTGCCAGGCTAAAGTCCCTGGACAATCTCCTTGCTGAGTCTCCAAACAATTAAGAGAAGTGGTCTTGTTTGATGTTTCTTCTCTGAGCCCTTTTCCTCTGCTCAGCATTATCCAAATAGAAAAAGACAATTTTGTGGAGGTTGAAATAAATGAGCTCTCCCCATCAGAGCTGTAGACACTAGGAATAGATGAACTAGAAATACCCACCTTGCTTCACTTAGATCACAGTCTTTCTTTCTTCCTTCTTTGGAGGTGGCATGCCCATGGCATTGCCAGCCTGTGTCCAGATGCTTGAAAGACTTGGTTTAAATACCTTCCTAAAGGAAAAGGAACCATGAACACTGCAACTGCAGGAAGTGATATGAAGTTAGACTTACATGCTCAAGAGGTATGAGAACTTTACAGAGAACTCTGAGCAAATGGGATTTAGTGAAATACACGTGGGTTGAGCTACATGCATTTTTTGTTTGCCTCTTTCCACTCAACAGAAAGGATAAAAGAGGACATGCCCATATCTTAAAAATAATTAAAAAATAAATAAAAATTTAAGGATTTAGAAAGATGCAGAGAAAAAAAAGAGCAGGACTAATAGTTGGCCTATGTTTCCACCACTGGTCTGTTTGTCTGTGTTCCCATATGTTAAATGGGAAGAAAAACAATGAGTAGATAAGGCAAATGGGATCACAGATAGAGATGAGTAGGTGGATAAGGAGGGAAAAAAGATTAAAAGGGTCATCAGCTCTCATGCTTTAGGATTCAGCTCAATATATTAAGTGCTAGAAGGAAATCTGGGTAGTTACATCATTCAGCTCCTTCCAGCAAGATTTCTTGCACTTCCTATTGACATTGGGCAAGTGGATTTTGCCCAATAGCACCTGCTTTCATAGCACTTCTCTCTAGGTAACAGAGGACATTGTATGAGCATTGTATGTGTATGAGAAAGCATCTCTTATTAGACATGACTGGTTGGAAGGGCCAAGTGAAATCCCCACCCCATAAAGGTCTACAATGCAGCAGTTACAAGGCAGCGAGTTATGCTTGAGCTTTGGACAGTGTTGATTAGAGGACTTCCAGTTTAGGTTCTGTCTCCTTTAGGAGGGGTCTGTCCTGCCCTGGAAGGGTGTCAGGCTTGAAGTCTTCTTGCCATCACACTGTGGGAATGTTGCTGAGGGGGTGCTGTGCCTCCCATCATCTGTCCTGAGGTACAACCCACTGTATTGCTCCCTGGGCTAAGAGATGCTGGTGAGGGGTAGGGATGAAGGGGAGGGGATGGGGGGGAGAAGCTGGTGAAGAGGGTAAAGGAAGCAACTTTTTAAATAAAAAAAAAAAAAAGTGATGAATAGATCGGCTAATCCCGGGAAACCTTGAGAATATAGAGCAGCGTCTGTGGAGCCTCCCTTTTTTCTTTTCTCTTTTTTAATTTTCCTTTCTTTAATTTCGCTGCAGCACGTATAATCAATTATGGCTTGAATCGAGGATAAGGGGAGGGAAAGTACTTCAATTCATAAATCAATTTTATACGGTCATCAGTCAGGTTGTGAATGCAAATACCTCTGTCGGTTTAGGTTATTCAGAATTAATTGACTCCCACCGGGCTGGGCTGCAGATGGAGAGAAGCTTTCTCACAAAGTCTGCTCAGGCTCAGCATGGGGGCAGGCAGGCGGGCTGGCTTCCTCCTCCTCCTCTTCCTCCGCTTTCCTCTCCTGGAGCATTATACTATTGGCGTTGAGGAGAGTTTTGTGTGTGCGTGTGTGTGTCCGCGTCTGTGAGAGGGAGAGATGCTTGAAGAAAGAAAGGGATATGCAAAGATTAAAGTCACAAGCCCCCTCTTCAGCCCTGGCCTGCGCAGACACTTTTATGTGATTAGGAATGCTTTGCTTTCAAGGGTTTGCTTTTAAGCCTTGAGCTTCTCTTGAACTTCTCCAATAAGAAAACAAACAGCAGTGTCAAAGCCTCCCCCTGTGCCTGGAATTCGAGCTCGAGTTGTGTCATTAAAAAGCCACTTTGCTACTGGGACTTTGGCATCTGAATCACTGTTTCAAAGCCAGTCTGGGGCAGGAGAGATCGAAAGTCATTAAACATCTAGTGGTTGTTTTGGTGGCCTATTGAAAATGAGGTTTGGAGGGTTTCAGGGCCACCAGGAGAACACAGAACAAATGCTGCCACCTGAATCCCCCCCTTCCTCCTCCTACACCTTCTCTCCATGGCCTGCATGGCTGAAATATCTGGCAAGGGAGGGGGGGGGGGGTGTATACATAGAGAAAACCCAAGAGATGGATTTGCTGGAGG
>JAOXXN010000446.1:6924117-6938361 GCA_026770055.1 Myrmophylax atrothorax | reverse complement strand
AGTCCCGAGGTCCATTTGCCACGGCCGAGCGAGCTTGGACAGTGACAGTGAAGTGCTCGGGACTGTCACAGCACCCAATTCTAACCAGGGCTGACCCTGCTGAGCATCCGAGATCTGACGGGATGGGATGTCAGGGAGGCATTGAACTGCCAGGGAACGGTCCCCACTGAGACTCGAACTCAAGTCCTTGGGATTCAGAGTCCAGAGTGCTCTCCTTTACACCACAGGACCAGCCCTATTATCTGTAATAACAATATAAAAGTATAAAGATATCACTTAAGAAGACGTATTCAGAAAAGAGAGACAAAGAAAGAAAAAGAAGGAGAGAGACAAAGGATAAGAATAGGTAGTGGATTGGAAAAATATCACCACCCATGGATCCAGTGATGAGACTTGATTGTCCCTTGGTCAAAGTGATGGTCACAGTCTTAGTTTGCTGGGTGTGGGGGAAGCCTCTGAAACACAGAGTTCAGTGGGTTAACATATGCTCAGGTTTAGGTGGGAACACTCAGATACATCCCTGGGCAGGGGACGGGAGTGGGACAGTTTTACACTGTCTATTACAACACCGTGGATCTGCTGCAACACTGTGGATCACATGCAGTCCTCTGGTGGAAGGCCCAGAAATTAGTCTGGGAGGCTTCGGGGGTCTTTGATGGTTTATGATACCTTCAAGATGTGACACAGTATAGCTGAGCCAGTTATGCCCCATGAGAAGGGATGAGAATACCTTCAGGCCTACGTGTGAATGTCCTGATACCTTCCTGGGGTGTGGCATAGGGGTGTGTGAGGTTTTACAACTGAGCCAGTTGTGTAAGAGAGGACATTGCCATTACAAAAAGTGTTATCCCACCTAGCAGGATCTGCTTCTTAGGGCCTGTTCCCTTATTTAGCTCAAAACCCAGTTTGTTGTTAACAAAGCTTGATTTGTCATGGTTGTTCTCTGGTGATGGGTGCTTCACCCCCTCTGCACCTGGGCTGCTCTTATGCAGGTAAGAAGTTTCTCCACCACACAGCCAAAAACCCTCTTCCTCCCCTTCAGGTGCAAAGCTGGTCTCAGCAAAGCACTCTGCTGCTTTTGCAAATGGTGATGGTTTGAGTTATGAACCATTAACACTTCGGTTTCTCACAAGGGTCCTCCAGATTACCTGCCCATCATGCTGGGTTAACACATCAGGGCCCTGTGTCCCTGGGAGTTGTGTATTGTTAAGGCTGATCCCTGAAAAACATGGGGTTTTGTGACTCATGTGCTGCACCCTCTGAGCTAAGTCTGGAAAGGGGAGAACAGAAAAAAACACGTGGGTCATGGTGAGGCTGATGAGTGCAGAGAGCAGAATTTTAGACTGCAACAAGGATTGTTGCACAAAGTTGTCTCTCCTCATAATCTTGCTGGTATGCTTCTCTCTGGAGGGGCCTAGGAGCAGAGATGCTGGGAAAGAAAGTCTGGGGGGGGGCAGTGCTAAGGAGGGAGAAGTTGCTCCTGAGAGAGCCATAGGTGAGAAGCAAGACTAGGAGCAGAGTGGACCAAAGCTTTTCCAAATGAAGGGAGAGCGTGAGGCAGGAGAACCTCTAGGAGGTGCTGGTCCCTGAACTCTGTTGCTCTGATGTGCTGTGACTTTTTGCCTGCAGGATCTGTTTGATGAAGAGGATGACTTGAGGAAAACAAAGAAGGCCAGGAGAAAAATGATCCGAACCACATCAATGACCAGAGTAACATCAACATTTAAAACATGATCAAAGGGATGGAAGGGATTCCCTTTCTCCCCTCCCTGAAGGCAGTGAGGGGCATTGGAAAGGGGGGATTCTCGCACTAGTGCAGAGCAGGGCAGAGAACCTTGGCTCTGAGAAGGAGCAAACCTCTTGCCATTAATGAACTAGCTTGTTGCTCAGAGCTCTACCTCAGTTCATGATCTGTGCTGTGTTTAGTTTGGCCTCGTATCAGCGATGATCTGTGTGCAACGCAGTTTTGATTTGCTGCTGTGACACGGTCTCTTTCCTTTCCTGAGGAAGGGGAGGAGGTAGGCACAAGGAAAGGTGAACCATTAACTTCTCCTCTGCCTGTCTGCAGAAGGGAGAAGCTGCTGTGCCAGCCCCTTGTTCTCCAAACTTCTTATCATCCCTGTTGACTTCAGCCCTGTAGATGCCTGACCACCTTCTGATTGAGTCTGTTCCCCATCTTTTCTTGCTTGATGGCAGTATTCCACAACCAGATGGTCTGGGGAGAAAGGAGATTTCAATGAAGTGCTATTCCAGCCTGTAGCAGAAAAAGTATGAATCCTTGCATGCTCCCTCATGCCCAGACAGTGGCTTCTTGTGGAGTACAGAGTTAGTCCAAATCCTACAGCAAATTTAAAAAGTGAGAGAAATCATAGCGGGTCTCAGACCTGTGGACCCAGAAGGGAGCTGGCAGCATGTTAGAGAGAGTAACCATGGCCTGTATGTTAGTCATCTTGGAACATGGTTTGATACTTTTGCTGATCTCTTTTCTTTCCTTTTTGTTTTAGCAACCAAACTTCAAGCAGAAATTTGTGGCTTTGCTGAAGAGATTTAAAGTGACAGAAGAGGTAAGAAGCAGGAGGGCTGCCCCACCTGACAATGTCTCTGGCAGATGTGTAGATGTCAGAGTGCTGGTTCCCTCTCACTGGGAGCACAAGGCCTGAGCTGTCGGTGCTCAGGGATGTGCTAAAGGTGGTGTGAGATATGGCATAGACTGGGCCTTGGCTCTTCCAAAGCCTTCAGCCTCAAGAAGGCATCACTGAGCCTTGAGCTCAAATAAGAAAGCACCTTCCTGTTTGGGAGAGTTGCCCAGGGAGGAAGGGTTCTTTCACACACTGGCTCTGCACCAGGAGCTGGCATTGCAAGGGCAATCCTTGTCCATGACTGACAGCAGGCTATCATCAGCCTGGGGGTAGCTTCCCTTGGCTGAGAGCCTGCACTAAGTGTGCAGCACAGCCAGGGAAGGTTCTTAAGTGCCAGTAAGTATGATGGGTGTCTGAGACTCCTTTGGATGTCATGCTCATGACACCCTCCTTTTGCCCAATGACAATGTCCCTGGATTCTTCCACAGCCTGGATTTGGCTCCCTTGGGTGGGAACAGTGCCATGGTATGCCTCGTGACTGGCAGACAGCTTCTACATGCCTGTTTTGGGATGCAAGTAACTCCATATCTCTTCATTGTCCTCTGGGTTTGGTCCCACAGGTCCTGGACTCTGACCCTGTAGACCAGACCCAGGAGGTGGAAGAAGACCTCGGCTTGCTCTATGACAGCCTGGAAGAGTGCAACAACAGTGACAGCGGCCCAGAGATTGAGGACAATGAGAGTGTGCACAGCACACCCAAGCCCACCCTGAGGTAAGGGTTGAAGGGAGTCCCCGGCGAACAACACAGTCAATGAGACCTGAAGCCCTCCAACACTTTTCTGTTGCTTGGGCTAATGCAGGCATTGTCTTCACTTCTATCACCATCTTCTGTTGGCACCTCTAGCTCCTCACTTGCATATCCTGTTTAATAAACTCAAAACTGCCCATTAAGTTTAGCTTCCTTCACATTTAGATTCATTTTTGTGCCAGCCCAGCATCTGACACTTACTGATCTGCTGGAACAGTACCTACTTGATCTAAGTCCTGGCTGCTCCCAGCTTTCACACCTTTCTGCCAACAGTCCTGGTGTTCCCTGGGCTCTCCACACTGAGGCATGCCTGTCTTTTGAGCACTTTGTGACTGCTTGGGCCAGTCTTTGTGTTCCTATGAGACGTGCATGCTGTGTTCCCAGTCTTTGTAGAGATGTGACTAGCAACCATCAGCAATGTTCCTCACCCCATTTCCTAAACACTGGTGACTTGAGTTGCTCTGCCAAGTACTGCTGACTTGGCACAGAGGTCTCCAGTGGACCATGCAGTGAAACCAGGCTTTGCTCCCATGTGACCTGCATTCACCTGGCCTCTCTGCTCATGGCTCTTCTGCTTTTGTGCTGTCTTTTTGTGCAAAAGTTGCCTTTTACTGTCTTTCTACTTAAGTGCCTCATAGTGCACTGGGTCTCTTGTAGTGAAGCCAAGCTCACATAGCATTGCTGTTTCTATAGGTTTTATATATAGAATCATAGAATCATAAAATGGCCTGGGTTGGAAGCAACTTTAAAAATCATCTCATTCCAACCTCTCTGCCATGTACAAAAAAAAATATATATATATAGTACTTAAATGTAATTTGGCTGTGTTGGTATCCCCTGCTTAAGGTACTTAGCAGGAGTAGTGGACTTGGGTTGCTGCAGGAAAACTGTTTGAAATTAAATCTGCTGGATTCTGGAACCCATGGGGCACTGGCATAAAAATAGGAATGTGACAGAAATCATGTTTTCCACAAACAAGTCATTGTGAAGGAGGCAGCAGGCATTTGGGCAAGAAGGGGCTGCTTAGATGATCTACTTGACTCTAAAAGAGGTTTCATTTGTTCTTTCATCAAAGGAAATAAAGATGCTATGGGAGACAAAGGAGGGTGGTCAGATACATAAACTATGTGAATCTTTAAGAAAAGTCTATTGAGAGTATTTAAATGTAAGACCCCCCCACCCTGGTTCTGCAAGTACCTGCTTGTAAACATCTGGTCAGTGGGGCAGGATTCCAGAGCAAGCTCTGCTCGTACCTGCTGTTTGTGCTGGTACCTGCTGTTACAATCTGCCTTGGATGTTTAGTGCTGTCTCTGGAAGGACAGCCTGTTGGGCTTTGAGCTGTTCTTCAGCCTGTTCACAAGGTGTCCGTGGCTTGGTGTGGTCTCTAGTGCCTTTGTTTCTGGCAGTGCTTAGTGCGTATCCCCTGAATTCACATTACTGTGACTGTACTTTTTCCAAGGAGATGTGGAAGCTGACTGCTAAGGTGTTCAGTGTAGAATTCATGATTCCCAAGCCCTGCATAGCCTTCTCAGCTGGTGATGACCTTCCAGCCCAGCCTCTAAATTTGAGGTGTGATGCTAATGTTGAATTTATTGTCATAGGCAGCCTTTCTAGACAATGTGAAGGTGTCTGTTGAGCAAGGGCACCTTTAATGATGAGCAGTGGCCAGTGCTCTGGATTGGGCCAGTGGTATTGGGATCTGATAGCCATTCTTTTGATCAGCCAGGAAGGCCATGCAGCTGTAGGCTGCTCTTGCACTGGAGCAAAACTGGAGCTGGAACTGAGGCTGTTAGGTGAGACCTCAACAGTCAGACCTACTGATTGAAGATCAAAGGTGAAGGAGCAAATGTCTCCGTAGGTGACTGGGGAAATTAATGGGGGAGAGGGGGATCAATTCACTGATACTGGAAGGAGGCTGTGCAGAAGGGCTGGAACTTACCTAAAGCTCAGCATGCTGAGACTTGGACTCAATCATGCCTATAGGAGAGCCTTTAAACTGCAGAACAGGGAAAGCTGAGAATTGCAGAAGAGCTCTGTGCTTAGTGTGACACATACTCAAGAGATGAAAGCCTCTGGATTGCAAGTGAGAGAGGGTAGAAACAGACACAGTGTCCATGGGGAAGGAGACAGCCCAATTCAAATGGGGTATTGAAAGCCAAACCAAGTGTAATACAATTTAGATACATCCAATGTCTAAGAAAAGGGAGGGAATGAAGAGACCTCTTTGTGGTGCCAGCGTCACCAAGGGTATGTCACATTCTGGTGAGATTACTGGGACAGTATAGGGGAGTGTAGGAATGATGGTGATTGGGGGTGAATTATTAGAAAACTTGCATATTTCTCTGGTTTGACTCTAAAGTTATTAACATAGTCTGTATGGATTGAGGTTTCTGGCTGGGAACAGGCCACTCTAGAGTAATGACTGTACAGCATGGTGACAATGCCTGAGATTCTGTAGCAGAGATTTGGAGGGGTAGAGAGAGAAGAAACATGTTAATAACAGGACACATAATTTATCCCAGTGTGACCTGGAGAAAATGTTCCACCAGGGCACAGTTCTGACTCTCAACCTGAAGCTTTGGTAAGCAAACATATTGTAAAGCAACTGGTCACTGGGCCAGTGAGGGGGAAATCAATGTTTCCAGAGATGGAATGTCCTTTTAGGAGCAGTAAAACCTGACAACACTGACAACACTGTCGTGCCTGGCAGTACAGTGTGCTGTATACAAAGGAGGAAACATGCTAAAAGAAAAGTCAAAGGACCAGCCAGAATATTCAGAGATATGGAGGTATCCTGTAGAAAGTGGCAGATATATCCAGAAGAAGACAGTAGAAAACAGTAGAAAGAAGCTCTGATAGAGTCCTAGCAGAAAAACTTCTCTATGCCTCTGTGGCTATCCCTGGAAACCTGCAACCTGATATCCCCATCTGCACACTAGGCAAATCAGGAGAAATTAGTTAGTACATACACACAGCTTTTACAGGGAATCCAACTCGGATCTGCTGCAGGATGGTCATACCTTGCAGATGGACTGTGTTTGCTGTAAGGGTCCCGGGAAAACTGGCAAGTGAGTTCAGTGATAGAGCCTTCCTGTTTTCTAAAGTCTGGTCTTTGAGCAGCCCACAGGATGTGAAGGGGGTCCTTGGCAAATAAATAACGTGTGGAAAAAGGGTAAGCCAAGGTGGAAGCTTACACTGTAGTGGCAGAGACTGTCCTGGCTGCCCCAAGACAGTTCCTCTGTTTGACTATGGTGACTTGGAAACAGGACTGTGGAGTTGCACCCTGCAGCTCTACCAAAAAGTCAGCTCAAAGATCTCAAAATGGGCAAATTTAAGTACTGTGCTACCTGAAGTGTGGCTCTGTGTGCAATACTGTGGTCTTCAGAGCCTCGGGAAAGGGGAAAGCAGAAAGCAAAGTTGGAAGCTGTGGTTGGAAGAGTGCTGCAGCAGCAAGCAGAGGCAAAAAGCCCTCTCTGGAAAAGGGGGAGCACAAGGGAAGGTAGCAGAAATCTGTGTAAGCTGTGATGGTGCAGAGGAGGCAGAGAGGTTCAGCAGCACCTTGGTGTTGTGGTGTTGACAGAGACCATACACCACTGCGGTGGTGGCAGTTCCTCACCTGCACTGCAGAGATAGGGGATCACTTGAGGGAGAAAGCACTGTTGGCTGGGAGACAGGGACCATGCCTTCAGCTCATCAGGCTCACAGGTGGCACTGCTGGCAGGTCTATTCCTGGGCTGTGAGTCACCTGGACACTTGGATGTCTGGCCCTGTGTCCCACTGGGGACCTCTCCACAGTGCTCTGTGCTTGGGACAGGCTGGTGGGTGTGTGCTGGGATCATGGTGACTTTGTTCCTCTCTTATTCCTGCCTTTTTCTCTCCCGTCTGTCTGTCCGTCCGTCCGTTTGTTCGTCTGTCTGTTTCTCTGCAGGCGTTTCTTTGAGGGAGTCTCTCATTCTGGTTCCCAGACTGAGATCGGCAGTCTGCACAGCCAGAAAGGGCAGGATCAAGAGTCGGGCAGCCCTGTGAGTTACACCACCACGACCACCACCTCTTGTCCCCTTCCCTCCCCAGTCAGCCCAGCATCCCTACAGTGCCTGCACTCTGAGACCACAGCTCCTGGCAGCACCTGCCTGGGGCTGCTCCTTTCCTTCTTTCCTCCTCTTTTTCCCAGCACAGGCAGACAGGTAGCGATGGGGGGCATCCTCTGGGGCTGGTCCCAGGGGGATGCCAGGCTCCCCTGTGGGAGCATGTGTTCTGTGGGGCCAGGTATGTGTCACTGGCAGCTTCCCTGCTCAGCATGCTCCATTCTGCTCTGACCTCACTCCCTGTCCCCTAGGGCGAGGCAGACAAGCGGAAGCCAGGAGCACAGCAGCCACAGGAGGAGCCTGGAGTGGAGGTCCCTGCAGTGGTGAGTCCAGGCTATGAGATGTGGTGTTCTCTGAGACCCCACCTTGCTTTCTGGAGTGCCATCAGCTTGGGAGCAGGGCTGGGAAGACAAGCAGATTGTACTGGAGAGTCGTAAGAGCGGAGGGAATGTTAGGGTCTGCAGAAGATGCAGCCCAATCCTTTCGAGGCCTTGCAGCCTTTGCTCTCCAGGGAATGCTGCCAGGCCTGTCTTGGATGATGGCCATCCATGTGTGCAGGGCTGCTCCCTGCAGGAGCCAGGAGAGCAGTATGTGTGAAGTGACTGTGTGTGGCCCTCAGGAGCTGGCTACAGAGGAGCCATGTCCACGGCTAGCCCCCTCAGAGGCTGCCACGAGGGAGGGCAGCATGGATAGACTGGGCCCTGGGACCAAAGCCGAGCTCCCCGGTGCCGTGTCCCCCAGGTAAGGCAAGTCTGTGCCCCATGCCGGGGCTGTGTGGGCTCCTGCTGGCTCCCTGGAGCGAGTGGGGATTGGTGGAGATTTGATTGCCTCAACAGTTTTGCTTCTCCTGCTTCTCACTCACAGCAAGGCAGAGAGCAAGCAGTTGTGGCGTCCCCGCAGCACCTCTGTGAAGGACCGGCAGAGCTCAAAGGGACAAGGTGGCCGTGCCAGCAGCCTGGACAGTGAGAGCTCTCCAGACTCGTGGCACAGCACCCAGGTGAGGTCCTGGTAACAATCTCACCTGGAGGCTTCTCATTCAAGAGCTCTGCCAGGTCTTCAGCCATGGGCAGAGCGTCCAAGGCGGCTGACTGGGATTAACCTTTGTGGTGATGCTATCATAGGTGCCCCGAAAGTCTGTTTACGATCAGCTGAACCAGATCCTGGTCTCAGATGAGCAGCTTCCTGAGAGCATTGTGCTGGTGAATGTTGCTGAGTGGCAGGGACAGGTGAGTAGGCATGACAGGAGCTGGCTGCAGAGGGCTAGCTGTAAGCAGGGTCCTCAAAGATTTTCCCAACCACGGCAGAGTGTCCTAGGGAAAATGGCACCAGTTGTGTCCTCTCTCCCAGCCCTTCAGAGAGACAATGTATTTACACAGTGCTGAGCCACATACAAAAGAGTTGGGTGTGTCTCCTCTGTCATGTGGACATAGCAGTACAGTCCCAGAAAGGCTGGCTAGCAGGCTGTACGTTGGGCCCTCACTGCTTGGTCCTGGCTCCCAGGAACCCCAGGAATCAGAGCTTAGCTGGATGCCCTGGCAAAGCGCTCCCTACCTCTGTGGGCACCAGGCCATGTGAAGCAGCAAAAGTGGTCCCCACTGAGAGATGGAAGAGTGTCCCCTGCTGTTCACAGGAAGCATTAACTGCATTGTCAGAGCTGGGGTCTCCAGGCAGGGGGGCACGTGAGCTCTTCCTGCCTCACGCCGATTGTGTCCATGTAAGGATGGGCCCAGCCCCTGACAAGAACCTGCCTCCCCCATACCTGGAGGAGCTGACCACTAGAGGTGAGCAGGGACACATATGTGTGTGCAAACGTGCAAACAAGTGATTAGATAGAACACCTATGAGGTCCCTTTGGGATCTTGCAGTTACATCTCACATCCAGAAACACTGCTAGAAAATTTTATGGTAGACAAAAGGGGTTCTCAGTGAGAGGCAGTGGAGTCTTGACTCAGGCTGTGCATTCTTGACATGTTCCTGCTCTAGCACTTGTCCTGGATAAGGCAGAAAGGATCCATGCCCATTCCCAGACCCTGTCAGGGTATATTCTAAGCCCCCTTGTCTAGCAGAACTTGTCTAGCACAACAGTTTTACCACTGTTGAACTGCATACAGATGCCTGAAGAGACACAGAAGGATTTTGGAGTGCCAGAGTGGGAGAGAGAAAGAAGCGGACTAAGCCTAGAGCTGAGCCCTGCTGTGGGGATGGCAGGATTTAAATCGTAGGCTCTCTGGATAAAACTGCTTATCTCAAGGAGCACAGTCTGGTTCTTGGGACAGTTTTGCCCTTGCCATGGCAAGTGTGGTGACTGCTGTGCTCAAAGATGAGAGCAAAGATCTGGGGCAGCCAGCCCCTACAGCAGATATGGGAGGAGTGGAGATGCTCAGGCATGCAGCCATAGGTGACCTGATGGCTTCAGCCTACCCATACTGGATGGGTGGGGACAGCTCTATCCCAGAAGGCTCTGGGGCAGGGCAGGCATGGGCATGGGCTGGTGCTGGGCCAGCATAGCCATGCCCCCAGGGTGCCTTAACATGAGCTTTCTGCATTGGCAGTACGTGAGTGAGCAGCTCCAGGCACACAAGCAGTTGGTTGTATCCACCTGCTCCGTGGCGGACATCCAGGCAGCTTTCAACACCACTGTCTCCCGCATCCAGCGATAGTGAGTACAGCTTGGGCTCGGCCTGGTGGCACTATATGGATTTAGAGAGAGGCTGGGTATGGCCCTGGCTCCCCACGGCTCATTAGGACCCTTTGGGTTTGTGGACATTACTGTAGAAACAAGCGTAGATCTGGGGAAAGTGGGGGATCCCAGTGCTGCTTTTGCCCCTAGCAGTGCACAGCAAGCTGAAAATTCTCAGTAATGGGTTTCTGTCAGCTAGCCTGGTGGGACATATCCCATGGCCCACCTACACATCCCTCATGGTCTCCTTTTCTCTTCCTTTGGCAGCTGTAACTGTAATTCTCATATGCCTCCCCCGGTGAAGGTGGTGGTGGCAGGGGACCAGAGCTACCTGAGTGTTGTCCTCCGTTTCTTTGTGGAGCAACTGGCCAGCAAGACACCCGACTGGCTCAACTACCTTCGCTTCCTGCTTGTGCCGCTGGGTGAGAGCCTCTGTGAGCCTGGCCCCAGGGCTGTCCTCTCCTACGTCCCGACTCCCCTGCCTGGAGCCAATGCTGCCCTTCTCACTCATAGGCTCTCACCCTCTGGCCAAGTACCTGGCCTCAGTGGATAACAAATATAGCACTCTCTTCCTGGACACAGCATGGCGGGAGCTGTTCAGCAGGGCTGAGCCACCCACTGCAGGTGAGGAGCAGGGCAAGCTGGCATCTGCAGCACCCTGATAGGGAGCCCAGCTGCCACTGAGGCCCTCATGGCGCTTTGTGTCCACAGACACTGTGGACATTGCCGGCCGTGTTGCCCAGTTCATCGCTGGAGCCAGCCTCTCTCACCAGCTCCCCATCTCTGAGGCAATGCTGACATACAAGCAGAAGAGGTGAGCATGGCCCCAAGGTGCTTGTCTTCCCTCATGTGGCCCCAGTCTGGGCTGTGCCTGGGACAGGGTTGTGGGACACAGGGGACAAGTAAGTGAGGCTCTGTATTGCACTGACGAGCAGTGTGGTGCTGAGGGGAACTGGGGTTCTACAGTGAGAGGCCTGTAGCACCATTCCCTGCCACCTCCAGGTGCACTGAGCCCCTCCAGCAGCTGTGGCTGTGACAGCCCCAATGGTGGGGACCAGCTGCCAGGGCTGGGATGGGCTGGGTGGGGGCTGTAAGCTGGTATTGTGCTGCCCGGGGGTTGATGCTCGTGTTCCAGCTGCACTCTCACCTCTGCCTTCTCTTGGTTTCTGGCACTCAAGGAAAAGAAGTCTCTATTTTGATTTTTATATCAGGTATTGGCTTGTGCTTGCTGTGCCGCTGCCTGGCCCCCCTCCACCTTCCCCCATGTGCGTCCATCCCTCTTGCTGTGCAGAGGAGCCGTGACCCCAAAGTGGGGCAGGGCTGCCCTCCCGCATGCAAGCCCGTTCCCAGCACTGGAGGGGACAATTCCTTGCCTCCTTGTGTAGTGTGCCCTGTGCTGCCATGTTGGGGACAGGGGGTCCCATGGGAGGGAGGGCAGAGGAGACAGTCCCAGTGGTTGTGAGCCAGCATTGACCCCTGCCAGTGTGGGGGTGCCTGAGCACAAGGCTAGTCACATGGCACTTGGCGCTCAGCACATCCAGACCCTGACCAGCCTCTCTTCCTTTTGCAGCCCCGATGAGGACTCCTGCCAGAAGTTTGTCCCCTTTGTGGGGGTGAGTGTGTTGAAGGGCCAGCAGGCCACTGGGGCCGAGGGGAGAGGGGCAGCACACAGCCCTGCTGATGTTGGCTGTCCTTTCACTCATCTGTCCTTGCAGGTGGTGAAGGTGGGCCTGGTGGAGCAGTCTTTCAGTGCCTCTGGTGAGTCCCTGAGAGGCCACAGTCCTCTGCTCTCTTCTGCACTGCGGGAGGCTCTTGTTGGTGTCCCACAGCCACCACAACTCATATTATTCCTCCCCAGTGGACTCAGATGATGCTACAGTCTGCACCCCCTCCCTGCTGAGCTCAGCACCAGCCACCAGTGGAGTGACTCCCTATGGCAAGGAGACCGTGAGCACTCCGCCACCCTCCCCATCTGTCAGCAGTGGCCTCTCTGGTGCTGGGTAAGAAGACAAGCCCCACTCAGCCTGAGGCAGTGGGGGCTGGGGTAGGAGGGTTATTGTGCTCCCAGTAGGGCAGGCTGCAGCTGGGCAATTGGGAAGAAGAGCAAGGGCAGCACCTGTGTGCTGCATGGTGCTACCCATCTTGCTCAGGTCTCTGAGCCCTGGTGTGGAGGTGATGGGCCTGCAGGTGGACTACTGGACAACACAAGGGCTGGACAGGAAGAAGGAGGGTGACAAGCGGGAGACGGGTATCAAGAACACACTCAAGAGCAACTTCCGCTCACTTCAGGTCAGCCGCATCCCTGGCACAGGGGAACTGGTGCCCCCCAGCACCATGGCCATGACCGTGGTCACCAAGGAGAAAAACAAGAAAGGTAAACAAGACAACTTTGGGTGTTCTATGGCTGTGGGGCCACAGTCCTTTGCAGAAAGGGTGGGAAGGAGGACAGGGCTGAGATCTGGCCCAGCAGGGGCCAGTCAGTGCAGCCAGCCCTGGGACAAGGCTCCCACCCAGGGCCAGATGGGGACATCCTAAAATTGGTCTTGTCTGGCCTTGACCCCCAGTGATGTTCCTGAGCAAGAAACCTAAAGAAAAGGACTTGGAACCCAAAAGCCAAGTCATCGAAGGGATCACACGCCTCATCTGCACTGCCAAGCACCAGAACACCATGTTGCGAGGTGAGGGAAGTATAAGCCTCTTGGGGCTCTAGGGGGGCAGACCAAGCAGCACAGGCTGGCTGTGGCAGGACTGTGCCTCACTGCACCCTCTCCTCTCAGTCTCCATAGATGGGGTGGAGTGGAACGATGTGAAGTTTTTCCAGCTGGCAGCACAGTGGCCAACACACGTCAAGTACCTCCCTGTGGGTATTTTTGGCTACTCAAAGAGTGTGTGAGACAAGGGGGCATCCCTGGAATGGAGCTGCAGTGAGTTGCAAGAGGAGACAGACAAATGGACATGCTCTTGTCCCCATCTTCTGTGGCCCATTCCCTGCCTGCTCTATGGAGGGGTATACCACACGCCTAGCCTGTAGGCCAAGAACCATGAAGGTGAGGCTAATGAGACCGGGTCCACGCACCCTCCAACACCAGCCAGGGCACCATGCCATCTGCCTCCCATGACCCCCAACAGCAGCCTGGGACATGGGTTGGCACCAGCCAGCAGGGCCCCAGGAAGGGCTCTGGGCCCTGCTCTCCACAGATGCACCTGCCAGGCCAGCCCCGCAGCCAGCCAGGGCTTCAGCTGGGCTGGGCCCGGGCAACTTCGCCAGCGCTGCAGCCACCCAAATTGCTCCGTGCAGGGGCCAGGTGCTGAGCAGGGCCCACCACCCCTGTACCAACCCTTGCCAGCCCCACTTCCAGCCTCCTGCTGCTGTGCCTGGCCATGCCCTCTGCAGCAGAACCTCAGCAGCTTTTCCAGTCCCCCTGCAGCCCTGCTGCTGAGGCTGTCCTCTTCATCTCCCCATCCCATCCCAACCAGCCCTACCCCAGGGTGCTGCCAGCTGGAGATGTGGCATGAGGGCACCTGGGTTTTTTTTTTTACAAATTATATTTTTTTTAAATTTATTGTACGGTTACTTTTCAGGATTAATTTTAATAAATTAATGCTGGTACCATTATGGCGGGGGGTGTGTGTGTGTGTGTCCCCATGTCTGAGGGCATGACTGAGCACGGGTGGGGGAAACAAATTGTGGGCAGAGTGTAGGGTGCCTGAGCACACCAACATGGCCTGGCCATACTCCCAGCCGTGAGCCAGGTTAGCTCTCTGACAGACTATGAGCCAGAACTGAATGGCACTTGCCTCATTTAAAAACTAACAGGTACTCAGGAAGAAACAGACTGGACCCAGCCTGAGTCCTCCCAGCCAGGTCCTCATCTACCTGAACGTGGAAAAAGTCTTTCTCCTTTCAGCAGAGGCCAGGCTTGATGCCATCTTGATCTCTACAGTCTGGAAGGCAACCTGTGGCTGGACCTGGGAGCTGGGGGGTGTTGCGGGTTTAGGAGAGATGTACTCCAACACATGAGGCCTCCCCTCCTGGCGCCGGAGATAGCCCTGGTTCAACAGGTGCAGGATGCAGGAAAGCACATCCACACT
>JAOXXN010000446.1:6912805-6923087 GCA_026770055.1 Myrmophylax atrothorax | reverse complement strand
ACATGAGGCCTCCCCTCCTGGCGCCGGAGATAGCCCTGGTTCAACAGGTGCAGGATGCAGGAAAGCACATCCACACTGTGGCAGCAGAAGCTCAGGAACTGCACATCTGGTCCCAACTCGCCCTTCTGACAGGCATCAATCACCTATGGCAGCAAGAGGGCCCCACACTGCAGTGTGCTGCAGCACCCACACAGTCCCCCTCTGCCTCTGAAGAACCTCCATACCCTGAACACCAGGTTGTCGATTTGGAGCTCTTTCTCCACCTTGAGGATGCGGGTGATGAGGCCGCAGAGGACATTCCTTTTCCTTTCCAGGGCGCTCACCTCAGCCTTCTCTGTGCACAGGTACCTCTGCTGGGGCAGCAGCCTCAGGTGGTGGCCAGAGGCCTGGGCCAGGGCTGCCTGGTTCAGCCGCAGTGCACCTGGAGCTGGCACCCAACTCAGGGTCAGCCAAGCCTCCAGCTGGGCCCTAAAGGAGCCCCAGGACACACGTGTGGCTGCCGGACCCAACCTGAGTGCCCCACTACTGCTCGCACAGCTGGCCACCACAGCCTGACCCCTACACGTGGCCCCGAACAACAGCCATGCACACAACCCCTGGCCCTGTCCCCAACCCCACACACAGACTCAAGACCCAAGCCCCCACGCTGACCCACACCCTACGCATGGCCCCAAACCCCAGCCCCACATACCACCCCAAGCCCCATATCTGCCCTGAGGCCTCAAACTGACACACAGACCTGCACCCCAAAACCTGACAGACTCACCCCAGCCCACTCACTTGCCCTACGAGCTCGTGCACCCCTAACCCCAGCACCCACTCGGGGCTCAGAGCAGAACCTCCCCAGGAGTGCCCCAGCCCCACATTCACCTCTTGGTGTGCAACTCTGCACCAGGATGCCCTGGCTGTTGGTCAGCGGTGTCAGCGCGTGGTGCACCAGGTCAGCAGGGAGCCCTGTAGCCTGCAGCAGGGCCTCCACAGCCACCTCCTGCAGCAGGCAATGGGAAGTGAATGGCTGGCCACGAATCACTGGCTGCAGGCCCAGCCAAACAAGGGCGTCTGGTGCCCCAAACAGTGCTGGAGACCCCACTGGAAGGGAAAGGAGGACACAGCCCTGCCATGCTCCAGCATCCACTGCCTCCCTCCTCGCACTGTGGCCCCAGCTCCTACCTCGCAGCTGTTGAAGCACAGCAGGATGTACATCTGTAGCGTGGACACATGGAGGACACAGTCTCCAAACTGCAGCTCAGCGTGGCCCAGCCACGTCCACTGCAATCGCCGGGGCTTTGTGCACTCCCAGCCCAGCTGGCTCTGGCCTGTCAGGGATAGTGTCAGCACAGGGGCCAGGGACCAGCCATGACAGGCACTCCCAGCCCACCCCAGCACGCTGCCACTTCTGGTCGAGCTGCTGTGGAGGGTCTGGGCCCCAGTGGGACCCACACCCTGACCCCACTGCTGCAGCACTTACTCCGCCAGCAGAAGTCGGCAAACTCATCCAGGGGGGAGCTCAGCGCTGCTGAGAAAAACCTCCCAGGGTTATCCATGTAACAGAGTGGGGAAACAGGCCAGCAGCGTGGGGACAGGGCCAGCACCTTCACCTCTGGCACATTCACCACTGAGGCTGTCTGCAGCACCTGGGTACAAGGACAAGAGGGCAGCTCAGGTCAGGCCCCAGGATCCCCATGAGGAATGCTGGTGGCCTCCAGCCTCCCCACCTGACCCCCACTCTCACCTCGTCCAGGCCCGCCTCCAGCTCCAGCAGCTGCTTATCCTGCTCCTGCAGCTGGAAGAGGCAGAACTGCCGCTGGAGCTCCTCTGACTCAGCCAAGTTGCTCAACATATCCTGGGGAAAGCGGCTGGGGAAGCACAGCCCGATCTGCTCCACGATGCCTTCTTCCAGCCAAGATGGCCCTTGCGTCAGCAGCCGGTCCCCCAGGTAGTGCCTGCCACAGCCAACAGCGTCAGGTCACGGGTGGACCTGAGCCCTGTGGTCATCAGCCACCCGCCTGGAGACAGACACAGCCCTGGCACACACACCCAGCAGCTCACGTCTTTCCTCCCTGTCCTAGCAGGGAATGTGCCTTCCCAGATGGGCAGCACCCATAGGCACTCCACACACCAGAGCCAAGAAAAGCAAATTGGGAGCACCACTGCCACACTGGGCCAGGCTTCCCCACCACACCACACCACACTGCAGAAGGCCCCTCGTTCTGTGGAGACACAGCACCCTCACCTATAGAAGTGCTCGAAGGTGTGGGCGAGCTCCAGGCCACTGAAGACAACAAAGGGCTCCAAGAACTGCTGCAGCCGCTCCAGCGGCCCTGTGCTGCCCGCAGCCCTGCGGAACTCCTGGATCTGCATGTCAAGGTAGCGGGCCAACTGCTCACTCACCTGTAAGTGACAGGGCTGGCTGTGGAGGGGACTCACCGGGTGGGCACAGTGATGGGCTGGGGGAATATCCCTTGGGGGAGCAGCGGGGAAACTCCGTGGCTCTCATGCAGGGGACAAGGGTGCCCAGGCACCAGCCCAAGGCAGGAGTGTGCCGGGGCCAGGCCCATGGCATGGCAAGTGCCACACACCTGCAACTGGGGACCGTCTTGGGCTGCCACAGGGCAGGGCTCTGTGGCTCAGTGGAGATGAAGACACCACTCACTCAGGCCTCGCCCCAAGGCCATGGGCCAGGGCAGCTCCCCAGCCTGTACACGCCCGGGGCCACGAGACTGGTGCTGCGCTCCCTCGACTCACATGCAGGGCGCTCAGGAAGGAGAGCTGCAGCAAAGCCCCCGCGAAGCCCTGGCCCAGGGCCAGCATGAAGGCGGCCTGCTGCCCAAAGAGCTCCTCCGTGGCACTGCGCAGGCGCTGGTACAGCCTGCAGTATCGCTCCGCAAAGTCCGGCACCTGCCCTGCTGCCTCCAGGAACTGCTGCACCTGTGGGACGCAGGGCGACAGGGGTGAGCTCCGCAGTGGGACATGCCTGTGGGAACGCCTGCAGCCCCAGCTTTGCTCTGCCAACACCAACTGCCCAGGTTCCAGCCGGGGGCCAACTCAGGGCCCTGGAGCTGCTGCAGGCTGCTGAGAACTTGTGGTGAGGACTGGGCAGGGTCTGTGTGGGCACAATAGAGGCACAGCAGTAGCCCAGCAGGAAGTCAAGGGTCTGACACTGTACCCTTCTCCTGGCCTGCAGCATCTGCTTGGGAGCAGGGACTGGCTGACACCTGAGCCATGGCAGGGGGCAAGTGCAGCAGGGCTGTCTTCACATTACCCCAGGCTCCAGGGAGGCCTGGTACAGCCCTGTGCCCTCCCCACGCTCCCAGGGCACCGCAAGGGCTCACTCCCTGCTTCACCCATTGTGGGTCCCATACACCCTCTCCCGGCCAGCCCTCCAAGCTCTACCTGCTGCTGCACCACGCCACGCCAGCACCGCGAGACTCCCCACAGGTCACTTGATTTCTCCACCACTGCCGTTGCAGCTCTGGCTGGCAGCTCCTTATTCTTCCCCGCCTTCTCACCTGCCAAGGGTCAACCCTGGGGTCAGCACAGCTCCATGGGCAGGCCCCACACCCTGACCAACCACAGCTGGGCAGGCACGGCCACTGCCGGGGCATGACCACAAGCCTTTCCTGCCTCGGGAACCTCCTGTGCCAGAGGGTCCTGCCCCAGAGGAGCCTCATGGCCACAGCCTGACACCCTGGACCCCAGTCAGCCCAGCCCAACGGGAGGGCAGCCCCTCACTCACCAGCTGCTCCTGTCTCCTCTGGCTCTGGGCCTCCAGGGTCCACGTGCACCAGAAGCTGGGTCAGGCGCCGCACAGAGGAACCAAAGGCAGCCCGGCATCCCATGGCATGGCGGGGCAGCTCCACGCTCTTCAGGTACTCACTCAACAACCAGGCCAGGGGACTGACACCATCAGGGTCTGCAAGGCCAACCAGACTCCAAGTCAGGCGCCTCTGCATGGATGGGGCACAGCATGGATGGGTCCCAGAGAGTACAGGGTACCTGGGCTAGTGATCCTCTGCACCAAAGGGTTCACCAGGGCCTCCCAGCATGTCCTGCCCAATGCCCGGGCTGCCTCGTCATCAGGAAGGAAGCGGTCGGCAAAGCCCTGCTCGTGCTGCAGCGCCCGGTTCAGTCTGCAACAGTGACCAGGCAGCACACAGTGCCCATGGCTGGGAGAACTCCCATGGGAAAGCAGAGCGCGTGGTCGCTCCCTGCTCTGCCCTTTGCCAGGAATGATGGCTTGGGAGCCCCAGTAGGCCCCAGCAGCCAGGGCCCCTTGCTGCCCGTGGGACCTGCCTGCAATGGCCCTTGGGCCAAATTGGGGCGCTGTGCAGTGCCTGTTGCCATGAGATCCTACCATGCCTGGCTGACCTCTGCCATGTAAGGATGTGCCAGCCCCTGTGGGGGACCAGCACTCCTCTCTGATGGGTTAAATGAGCCCACACACCCAGCTCAAACCTGGGGGACCCCAGGTGGTCCTGGCTCTCTGAGAGCACTGGTGGCCAGGAAGGAACGAGGGTCCCTTGCTGTCCAGACAGGACACCCAGCTCCTTTCCTAGCTACGCAGTCCCCTCACAGGCTGCCAGCAACAGCCCCCTGCGCCCTGAGCCACCATGGATGTGATGGCACAGGCAGGAGACAACTCACCTGTCAAAGAGGTGCAGCAGTTGCTCCCGGTCCTGGCAGATCTCCTTGCACCAGGTGTGAGCCCGAGCAGTGCAGGAGAGAAACGTCCGCCGGCACAGCTGCTCCTTGAAGACGGGCCAGAACGTGGGCTTGGGACCCAGCACCTCAATGCCACGCACACGTGTGTCAATGCCACCCTACATGAGAACATGACCCTCAGTTCCTCAGACATGGGCCTGGCACTCCTCACTGCCAAATTTCTGGCCCAGCCCTGTGCTCCCTACCTGCTGGCACCGCTTCACTCGGATCTGGATGATGGGCCAGAAGCGAGTCATGTTCTCCAGCAAGATCACTCTGCTGTCCGAAGGAAGGATGGTCACCTGCAGGCAGTGAGTCCTCAGCAGGCAGCTGGCATCAGCCACATGCTCCCCTGGCCACCCCCTGTTAAAGCCATGGCCTCTATACCCACCTTGTACCCCTTCTGTATCCCCACAGCCCCAGCACAGCCTTGGGACTTACCCCACCTGGGCCCCACTCCTGGCTCACAGCCCCAGCAAACCAATCCTGCTGCAGATGGGCTGCAGGGCTGCCCATGCCTGAGTCTCCAGCACCTGCTGGAGCCTACAGCCTGGAGGAGGCTCCCGCAGTGCAGCTCTGCCATCCCCACCTCCCCAAGGCACCTCTCAGGGCCTCACTCCAGGGCCAGACCTCCACAGGACACAGCAAGGACCAGCCTGCCACTCCCACAGGGACTCACCGTGTTGAGCTCCATTCTGATGGTGGCAGAGCTGTCTCCCCCCAGCACCACGACACGGGATGGCATATAGCTGGAGTCCTCGCTGGACACCAGCATGCTCATCTCCCTGCAGCACAGCAAACACAGGGCTGCCCAGTGGCCCCCACCTCCCTGCCCTGGGCCCTGACAGCCCCACGCACTGCCGTCCATGCCCCACTACCTGCAGGACAGGGACTGTGGCAGGGCTTGCACAGATCCCCAGAGCCCTCTCCTCTACACACAGCCCTCAGCCCTCCCGGCCTCAAGGCCTGCCAGCCTTCCCAGCCCAGCCCTACCTGATCACCACACCACACTGCATGTGCACAGTGATGAAGTGTGAGCCAGTGCTGCCGTTCGACTCCCAGTATGTCCTGGGGTTCCTGTCCATGAGCTTGCTGGCCTGGTGTGGGTTGGAGGAGACTTGCACCTTCTCCCAACACTTGTCCTCCTTCATCCACATGCTGGACACTGTGGGGATAGCACATGGAGCCTCCAGCCACCAAGCAAGCACACAAGGTCAGCTCCCAGTCCTGACACTCACCTCGGCACAGGTTGTGCAGGAAGACATCAAAGAAAGGGATGCTGATGGGCTGGTGGCTCCGGCGGTGCTCCTCAATCTGTCCTAGGACCAGCTACGGGATGGGGCAAGGCTCTTACCAGGAGCCCTGGATCCTCCTCCCCTTTCCCACCACAGGGCTGCGGCAGGCAGAGAGCAGAAGCCTGTCCCTCAGTGCCAGGGACAGCCTGATGGCCCCAAGACCCAGAGCCCCAGCATGGCTGGGCCTCCCCAGGCCCACCTGGATGCATCCAGCCAAGATGCTGGTTGTCAGCTTCTTGTAGAGGCTGGCGTACTTCTCACAGTCCATCACCAGGGCGAGCAGGGCTGGCGCCAGCGACGGAGCTGTGCTGTGCTTTTCCAGAGCTTTCGACAGAGCCTCGTGGGTGCCCACGTGGCACATCACCACCACGCAGTCCTTGCTGGCAGTGGCCAGGCGGTGCAGGAAGCCAACAACCTCCTGCAGCACCTGCTGAGCCACAGCCCTCATCGGCTGGGGTGGTGCCAGGAACTCCCTGGGCCCCCCCAGCAGTGGGTGCTGCAGCTCCATCCCCCCACCCCAACTGCACCAGTGCCCGCCAGAGTCTGGCCAGGCACAGTGCCAGGAATGCAGCCAACAGGACACCAACACGGCCAGGACAGCCGCTCCCCACCTATCCCAGCATGTTGGACACAAGGCCAGGCTGGGATCTGCTTCACCAATGCTGGGCCCAGCTGGTGCACAGCAGAGCCAGCACAGCTGCCCCTGCTTGCAGGGAGTCTTGAGGGTTCCCTCACCTCCAAGTTGCTGCTGTGGGCACTTAGGGAGGACACACAGGGCTCAACACACTCGTGCCAGGGCAGCACATCCTCCTGATAACTGTCCAGGAATTTGTTGAGGATCCTGAGTGACAGAGGGCATCTGCTCAGGCCTGGGGCAGATGGACACAAGTGCCAGAGGCAGACCTGCTTCTCTGCCCTACTTGGGAGGCACCTCTCAGGGACTGGGAATCAGGGCTCCCCAGGTACCTCAGACACCCCAGCCAGGCACATCCTGCGCTGCCCCTGCATGTCCTCACCAGCACTCAGACACATGCTGCTCTGTCCCCACATGACCCTGCACCCAGGACAACCCAATCAGCACCTGCTTATGTGCTGGAGGCACCTGCTCCTGCCTCTGGTGAAGAACACCACCACCAGAATCCACAAACATGCTGTATCCCCACAACATCACCATCAGCACTCACACACCTGCTGTGGGGGCCCCAGACCCCCACCAAATTCTCCTGCACCTACCTGAGGATGCTTAGGGTCATGGCCTTCTCTGCCCCCAGCAGCTCCAAGCTGTGCAGCAACAGCCTGAAGCAGCTGTGGTCCTGCAGCAACTGGGACAGCTGCCCAGAAGGGACAGAGCCTTCACTGCAGAGCTGCCGCTCCAGGGCCACCACCACCTCCTTGGACAAGGCGCTATCCTCCAGGCTGCCTAGAAGCATCTGCAGACTCTTCAGGTCCAGGGGGGCCTCTCTGCCTGCCATGACAAGGACACGTGGGCCCAGACCAGGCACTTGCTTGAGAGGCAGCAGCCTCTCAGGGTGCTCTGCCCTGGCAGGTGAGGCAGCCCTGCCTGCAGCACCCACGGGGCCGTGGCACGGGAGGGTGGGCAACACAGTACCTGCTGCCTCCGGGCCCAGGGGCAGCTGGTGCTCTGCGAGGCGGTTGATGGCACGGAGGGCCAGCACCGCGTGAGGGCAGCCAATGCTCTGCCTGTCCCTCCAGCAGCTCTGCAGCACCGTGGGGAGATCACAGCTCAACAGCTGCTCCGCCAGGCCCCGGTGCCCATCCATCAGCATGTTTACCACCAGCAAGCCGTTCTGCACTCCTGAGGAGCCCCTGCAGGGACAAAGCCATGTGGCCACTCTCCTCCCCCAGGCACACAGCCTCCCCTGCACCCACAAGCCATCTGTCTGCCATGCCCATTCTTCCACACTGCAGAGGCTCCCCCCAACCCCAGCTGCTGTCCACACACTGCCCCTACCCTGGGACCCTCTGCATGGTACTCAGGGCAGCAGGGATGGTACTCAGCAGGCTGGCAGAGCCCTCGCTGGAAGCAGAGCCAATGCTGGCAAAGATCTCCCGCATCATCTGCGCGTCACCGTGGTTCCAGGGCAAAGACTTCCCACTCCCACCTCCTGGCTCACCATCTGCAGCTCCCACCAGCACCTTCAGGGCCTGCAAGATCAACAGCAGTCCAAGAGGGCAGCGGGCATCTCCACCACACCTGAGAGAGCCTGCACACTGCCTGCCCAAGTATGGCATCCCCTCTGCCACTCACCGCCAGGCCAGCCTGCTGCACCAGGGCAGAGGAGCTGTGCTGCCGCATGCAGGCCAGCACGGCCCGCACGCCGCCCTCCGTGGCAAACGGCACGCGCCAGTCATACTGCGCCATCAGCACGGCCAGCAGCCGCAGCATCACCGCCACCAGCGCCTTCTCTGACACCTCAGTGCTCAGCAGCTCCACTGCCACCTGCACCAGCTTCTCCCTGCTCGGGAAAGGACAACTCAGAAGGAGCCTCCCGGCACTGCCACTGGCACACAACACCTTGGGCCCTGCCAGCCACCTCCTCCCTGCCCACACGGCTCTACTGCAGCTGGGTCAGCCTCAGGAATCAGCCTGCCTGGGACAAAAGGACACAAAATCCACCTCTCCTCTTGCTAAGCGCACAGGGAGATACCAGCCTTCACACTCCCACTGCCACCTCCTGCACTCCCAGCTCCAGTACTGTCCCCAATCCTGGTGACACGGCCCTCCCCAGGAAGCAGCAGGAGTGTGCAGCACCCCATGGCTCACCCAGCACACCTGGTCCCCAGCCCGCCCCGGGCTGTGCCAACTTGCTGCTCGGATTCAGGCTCTTCCTCCAGGATCCTCAAGATTTGCTTGAGCCCAGCTAAGCGTAGCCCCATTGCTGAGCTGCTGCTCTCGATCACGTTCACCACGGCTGCAATCTCGGTCAGCGAGCTGCTCTCACTCACCCCCTTGGAGCTGCCCAACACTGGCCAGAAGGAGGGAGGTATCAGGGCAGCAGTAACACCCCCAGCAGTGCCCAGCAGCAGACCCAGCACCCGCAGGTCCCTCCATGTCAAGCATGCACCAGTTGCCCGGCCCCACATGCCCTGCCCAGAGCCTTCCTCTGTTTAGGCAATGGCACCACTGCCAGCACTGCATGTGTGCCCCAGCGCAGAGCAGGACATTACCTTTGATCTGCTCCTCTGTCACCTCTGGGAAGAACAGCCCTTCACTCTCAAAGAGCTCGCTGAACAGCTGGGAATCCGACTTCACCACCACAGCGGGGACTTGGGGTGGTACTGTGGCTGCAGAAAGGTCTTCTTTTGTTGCCTTGGCCATTGAAGCTTCAGGGCCAGTGCTCCTGCAGCCATCGCCCTCTGAGGACACTGCAGTGCTCCTCTCATCGTCCTGCTTGGCTCCCCTAACGAGGAAGTATCTGGCATAGATGTGGGAGCCACGCAGGTCACGCAGAGTGCTGCCCTGACACCGCTTCTCCAAGACCTGCAGCACCTTCTGGGCCAGCTCCACAGGTACCGACAGCTGGATCAGGGCTTCTTCATCCACCTCCAACAGCCAGACCAATGGGGTCAAGTTAATCTTGGACTCGCCACAGACCTCATGCCTCTTGTGACAGCCAGTGGCAGAACAGATGGAAAGGCTGCACTGTCCGAGGTCCTCAGGGCCAGTCCTCAGTGCCACCCTCCCCTGGCTGTCCACAACCCAACTCCCACCAGCGCAGACCTCCCAACTGCACTCACGACCCAACTGCAACTGGCAGAATGACCCCATGGGTTTGCCTCACCTACCCAAACCTCACTGCACAGTCACTTCCAGTCATGGGAGACTGCATTTCCTCTCATCTCTCTGCACAGCTTTGCTGGGCCAAGCTTCCTGTGGTTTCACCATCCCCACTCACCCTCCCATTTCAGCCCCATTCAGGCTTTCCCTGTACAGCTCATGCTTGCCATCTCCTCTGGTCCCAGTCCTTTCCCTAACGTTTTCCCTTGCTCCCTGCCTTTCGATTTCCCACTGCAGGTACTGGCCCATACCTGCTCTCCCTGGTCCTGCCGGATGAGAAAGTTGATCTCTTTCTGCTCCTGTGCTTCCAGCTTCTTCACGAAAAAGAGCAGCTCCCACCACTCAGCACGGCTCAGGGCCTTTGCAGCCTGGGTTGGCGGCTGTCCCAGGTAAGGCAGGGAGTACAGCCCTCCCAAGGGCTTGCACAGAAATGGTTGTGCAACTGCAGGAGAGCAGAGCAAGGAAGGGCACTGTCAGCTCTGCCAAT
>JAOXXN010000446.1:6878659-6903856 GCA_026770055.1 Myrmophylax atrothorax | reverse complement strand
TCCTCCGGGACAGCGGGAGGAGCAGGGGCGAGGGCAGTGTCCGGCCCGGGGCCGGCGCGCCGCGGTAACGCTGCGGGGCGGCCGCGTCAAGGGCGCCGGCTCTGCGGACTTTGGAGCCGGGGAGGTGCGCCCTGCGGGACCAGCTCCGCCGCCACAGCGAGAGCCGCTGTCTCGGGGGCCCCGCCGACGCCCGCCCTGCTCGGGCAGCACCGGGTCCGCCGGCTCGGTGCTCCCGGGCTCCCCACGGGCAGGGCCGGCTGCCGCGCGGGGTCGGCGGGTGGGGGTCGGGAGCCCCCGAGGGAGGAGCGGGAGTGTGTGTGTGTGTATGTCAGCGGTGGGTCGGCCCGAAGTCCCAGCCATGGCCGTTTCCAGGGTGCTGTGGGCACACACTGCGGGATTCACCGCTCTATAATTAGTCTTAGCCTTCATTGCCAGGAACGGCTTTCACTGTAAGACAAATAATGGATGTTTGCGTTCCTGCTGTGCAGCCTGTATGGCTTTTAACTGTGCAGTAGCTGTGTGTACCCCATACCCAGCCAGGTTTGCCCTCCAGAAATAGGGAAGGGAGAACAGCAAGGTGCTTTAGGAAAGGAATGTATGTCGTGAGATGAGGCAAGAGAGAACCTGCGTGTCAACGGCTGGGCTGCCTCCTGGGGCACCTGAAGCCCTTCCCCTTCGAGAGGAACCTGTGGGAAGGGACAGGAACACCAATGAAGCTCTGACACAGGCAGATGTAGGTAACTGGGGACACCATGAGACTCACAAAACATTGTAGCGAGCACCATGTTGTGCATGAGCACACAGTTGTGTGTTACTGTGGCTGTAGCAACAATCCAAGTGGGATGCTGTGCTGTTGTCCTCTCTCAGCATAAACCATCTAGAGACTGAACAAGTGCTTCCTGGCAGTGCCCGGCCTAGCTCCACACTGCGCAGTGTGGACACAGTAGGGCTGCAGCTATCCCATATGTCCTGTACCTGCCCACTGTTGTGGGCACAGGCACAGCAACCACACAAGTGGAGGGTTCTCTGCAGCTATATCAGCTCAGCTTTAGGGACTGGGATGTGGTCATCAGTGGGGATGCAGGCGGGGTGATACCAAACAGGATGTAAAACCAATTGCCACAGGATGGAGGGTGGAATGGAGCAGGGCTTTGGCGGTCTGAGTGGACCTGATCTGAAGGGTAGATCTCCTTGGGCAGCGTTTGGCGGCACCTCGGGGGCTTGGCTCTGCTCTGGTGCTCCCGTCGATCCCTGAGGAGGGAGCCGTGGGCTTGGCGTGCGTGGCGCCTTCTGCGCTCCCAGGAGAGCGTCCCACCATCCTGTTCCTGGAGCCTGTCCGCATCTCTCCCCTCCCCCTGCCGCAGTGTGGTTGGCTGCCGAGCGCCGGGTGCCTGCGCCGCTGCTCGCTCGGAGGGCAGCTCGGCAGACGGAGTCGCGGCCATCGCGCCTCCGCCGCCTCCGGGAGTGCCAGCGCTGGACAAGCCGCTGCAGGCAGCCAGGTACCGCTCCTCTGCGGCGTGGGGCGGGGGACATTCCCATCCAGTGACTGAGGCGGGCAGGGTGCCCAGCCATCCCGGAACAAAGGACCGCTTTGATGCGCAATTTCGGGCAAAGCTGATGAAAACTTTTTTTTTTTTCCTTGCGAAGCTTGCAGTTAGCCAGGTGGGCACAGAATTTCTCTGTGGTGGTGCTGAGGGTTGAGGGGGTTTCTCTGGTTTGCTTGTTCCAAGGATACGCAGCGGGCGTGCCTCCTGCTGCCAGACAAAGCCGGAGAAACGATGACGGAGGCAGGTCATGCAGCAATGGTTCGCTAGGAGCCTTGCTTCCCCGCAAACCTTCCTTCCATCAATTACCTGCTTCCTAAGCTGTCCCGATGTGGAGGTGCGCCCTACCAAAGGTGTTGGGCTAAGAGAGGGGGCGGGGGAATCTCTGGTAAGCTTCTGTGAAGGAGAGAATGTGTCTGGGATGTGTGTGTAGAAGAGCTCGGGGGATGGTGTTGCACTAGAACGTTCTGGTCAGGCAGCCGGGAGAAATCTGCACAATGGTGGGAGGCGGCAGCACATTGCCAGAAACCGCAGGCTTCCCTGTGTCTTGCATAGGGACACCTGGCACTCTGCTGTGGTTCCATCCTCGGTGTCTTCCTAGTGCCCTTGGTCTCCTCTATGCCGTGCCACCTTGGAGATATGGAAAGCACCCGCCCCTGCCTGTGTGTGGGGAAAGAGGGTGGTGTTCAGCACACATCAGGTCAAAGATCTGGCCAGCTCAGACATTGGGTAAATAAACATGGCTGCGCTTTGCTGTAATTGGCAGAAGGAGCAGGAAGCATGTGTTCCTCATATGCTGTTTTGGAGGGATGTCCAGGTCGGCACAACAATATTAACCCCAAATTCCAAAATGGCTCTCAGGGCACAAAGGACATGTGGCAAAATTCTGACCTTGGCAGAGTTGCTGGTTAAAGGCTTAATTTGCTGGGAAAGAGCTGCATAGCTCCTCAAAAATGTCCAGCTAGAGAGGGGAGCCAGAGATAAAACAGATCCTTTGCTCGTTATCCAGGTAAAGGTTTGTCTCTGTGAATTTGGCTGCCTTGTTATGGTTTGCAAAACCTGTTTGCTTTTGGAAATAATAGCGCAGTCTTGCAGCCTGCAGTCAGCTGATCTTTGCGGCTGCCCCAGGTACACCATGGGAGGGAGTGTACACACTTCAGAGCCGTTCAGGGCACACAGAGCGGCTCCAGGGCTCTTGCCAGGCTTATCTGCATTCTGGCCATCTCCTGTACTACTCAGGCACTCGTCCAGTGCGTAGCATTCACATTAGACAGATGCCTGCAGAGGCACTGGCTCCTGGGAATTATTCTGCCTGCTTTAATACTACTTCATGCTGTCAGGCCAAGGTAATGGCTTTCACTCTGTTTTTCAGAGAGTGAGACTCCCAATCAGATTCTGAAGCTAGGAAGAGATGCTTGTCTTGGCTTCATTCCAGCTGCTTAGCTCTTGTCTCCACTAGCCTGGAAACATTTTGATGGTGTTCTACTGTAGTCCCAGGCGCAGCAGATGCAGGATGGATTTGGTGAGCTGCTGCAGACGTGAGCAGGAATTTAAAAACAAGGTCTTATCAGCTGATCTGGAGGTGCCAGCACAAGCTTGCTGGTGGGGGTGGTGAAGGCTGTGGTTTTCATTCCAATGGCCTGCTGGAAGGTGCATGTTTCCCCAGCCAGCTGGCATTGTAAACAGTATGAAGTGCTATACAGAGCAAAATGGCTTTCTGCTAATGGCACAGGTTGGTGCTATTTGTTTTGTTTGTTTTTGTTGTGGGTGGTTGTTTTGTTGGTGTCTTTTAACCCTTCTTGCTTCCAGTATCTGTATTCTTTAATAGTAGTGAATGGAGTAAGACCTTTCTGATCTTGGAAGGAATGAGTGAGCTGATACAAAGCCAATCAGACCACTTGCTTTGTCTTCCTCATCTTCCTCAGAGTACATACGCATATTGGAATTGGATCATGCTTTGATAATGCAGGAATTGCTTGCTTTGGTCAATCAGAACGAACTCTAGTTAGTCCCTTTTGTCTTGTCATTTCCACCTGGCTGGAAAGAGGAAGGTGAATGGAAATCTCCCATGTTCTTTCTGTAGTGGTTTGAACTGGAGTCACTGTGGCCAAGTCCTTGTAAAGCCACCTTAACACCACCTTGCCCTTGGTTTCAGGAGGGCTGTGTGATGGTGTGTTTTCTGTTAGAGATTGTAGGTGGTAGGGAGATGAAGCTTCTGGGACAGCGAGGAGTGTTTGGTGCTGAAGGGAAAGAGGATGAAGGGTGTCTCCTACCTCCTTGCAGAAGAGCCCTTCCACTTGAGCTGCAAATCTCATTCCTTAGTCCTAGTCCTCTGGGCCTCTTGCAGCCTGCTGATTAGCACAGACGTTCCCAACACAAGCCTTACAGGATCGAGAAAAAACCCCAGAGCTTCACAGTCAGCTAGAGATGGCATGTGTCAGCTGTTGCTAAATGAAGCAATGCTGGCCTTGATCTTTGTCCAGGGGATATGGAGGGCTGTGGTGTTTCCAATAGCACAGTCAATTTCATGGAGTTAGGTGACTCTGAGGATTGCGGAAGCTGGTTGGGTGAAGCCTTCCTGGGCTTGGAGATTGGCTTCAAAACCATGTGTGGGAGGTGCCTGGGTGCCAGGGAGAGTCCTGTTTTTGGGACATGGGAAAATATGAGTGAGGCAGCTCCTTGCCTCCTCTGCCTGCTGGACGTAGATTGCGTTGCTTCTCTTGCTTTGGGACAGAGGGACTGTCCCTGTGGGACCCAGCTGAAAGGAGGCATGTGCTGCTTTCCCTATCTCTGGGCCTTGGGTCAGTTTGTAGTGCTGTGATGCCTTGTTCCTTTGTCCTGAAAAGTTGTTCAATAAAGGCAAATGCATTGAGTTTGTCTAAGGAATTCAGGAATTCATTGGAAAATATATTGGGAAAGAACTTTGTGTGGCAAATGGGGCTCTAGGTACCCCCTTTCTTGGTAATAGGGAGTAGAAACTTATGAGCCAGAAACAAATGGTGGCAGAGAATGTCGTGCACATTGGAGTTTGAGTGACATCTTTTGGCTTTGGCATTGCAGCTCAGAGATGCGTTGGGTACAGACTCCCAGGGTGCTGACCCCTGGCTGATTGCCGCTTTGTGTGTTCTTAGTGGCTCTAAGGGAGCATGCAGGCATTTCTGGGAGTGATAACGCGTCAGAGCACTGTTGCTGCTCTCTGCCTCACATGGACCTCAGCGTTTCTTGTTTTACCCATGTTAGAGCAGCTCTGGAAATGCCAACTGTTGGATGTGCAGCTCAGCAGCACTAGTTTGTCATCCCTTTTCTAATGGCTCTGTTGCAGGTGGCCTGGGCTGGTGATCCTGAGCACAGTGGCTCTTCTAGCAGTGGTGTGGCAGTGTGCAAGTTTCCTGGCAGTGTCAATGTGTCCTGGCTGTGCAGTGGAAGCTTCAGAGGGTCTGTGCAGCTGACTGTAGCCTCCTACAGTCTGTTTGCTTTCTGGCACTACAGTATCAAAATAAGGAGAAAGCTTGTGCTCATGACACAGCCTCTGTGATGGTTGTGACTTTGACACTCTGTTCACTTTTTACTGCTTTTGTTTTATTTTTCAGCATCCAGAGTATTAGGTCTAGGTTTTGTTGCAGTGTTGAAGACTCAGCTGTCTTATTTGCGATTTCACTTCTACCTTCGTTGGAGGTCAACCAGTCTCTCCAGAGACTCTGTTGTTCAGCAGTAATGAGCTGGCAGAGGTCCAAAGGAGGAAAAATCCAAAACAAAACACCCCCTACACCACCCCTCCCCTGCTTTTGTCAAGTAATTTTTCTTCCCAAAAACATAACCTTGCTGTTCTACCAGGTACTGAAAGCATGTCTAGCAGCATGAGACTGGGATAATTATGGTGAAGTAAGACTAAGCCCTGTGTTTCCATTTCTAAATGCTGCCTTTGCTATCTGTCTCCCAAATGTGGTCATTCATTCTTGCTTGTGGGTCAGACTTACTCTTTTCCACAGGAAACTTTTTTCCAGATCCCAGCTGTTTTTCTGCAACTACCATATCCTTAGATCACCTTCTACAGAAGAATTTGCTGCTAAAAATCTGTGCCCAATTCTCTACAGAAAGTGCTGGCAGACCATCTGCAATTTGAAGGATCTGCAATTATTGTCTTGACACTATTGCTTGTGCAGGTTGGGATGGTACCCTGGGCTTACATAGGTCCAGGGACATGCAGGGAGGCAATGAACTGAATTTGTTGAGATGTACATAGACCTGAAATCTCTGTCCTGTTGTGGTTGACTCCTGATTTCCCTGGAGCTTTTTTCTTTTTCCTCCCACTCTCTATGGTATTCTAGCATTAGACATCATAACCTGAGCTTTCAGATTCACTTGGACTCACTTGATCTGGCATCCTTGTAGCTATTGTGGGTTGAAGATAGAAGCAGTGAATCTTCCAGCTCCTTCCTCTTAGAGCTCTTGCATGCAGGAGCAGCTTTCAGAGGCAGAAAAATGAGCTTCTGAAGTTGCTGATGCTCACTGATTTCGCGGTTATGCACTTGAATACAGGAGGAAGGTTTCTGCCTGGCAGGATGTGCTTGCTGATGGATTCCCGTCTGATTGCTGCAGCTGCCACAAAGCTCAGTGCACGCATGTTCCTTCCCTGTCTTTCAGCAGCTCTCCTCCAAGTGGGAGCAGCAGCGGGGAGATGAAGTGGATATTGTCAGAAAGCCGGGCTGTTCTGGCAGCTCACTGTAAATAGGGAGGACATGCCAACTAGAGCGGAAACGTGTGGGTGGAGACCTGGGCTGTGACACCTGCAGAGCCATGAGGAATGCGTCAGAATAAGCTGGGAACTGGGCACACCATGTCTCAAGGATCTCCTTGGAAAAGCATTCTTTCTTCCTATTCCAGGCTTAACCTCACCTTGCAAAAAGCAAATGATGATGTCTCCCCTCCTCTCTGCAGGAACCTGGATAAAGGACACTCGGTGTCCTTTGCTGAATGTAAAGTGCTAGGAGGAGTGTGTATGCAGCAGCCTCAGCCTGCCTGACCTTGGCATTGGCCACCATAGACCGTGTTTCGTTTTTGGAGGGCTGAGTTTAGACCTCTGTCAGCACTAGGGAGACCTAGAAATAAGGCTCTGTGGGGTAAAATTGTTGCTTTGGAAGGATGGTAAGTCAGCTCCCACCAGTGTTTGTTGGTTTTCTTCACTGTGCAAAAGGTAGAAGTATTTAAGTGATTTCTCTGCAATCTCCTGTTTGTTTTCTTGTTCAGCAGCTGTGTGTTTGTTCTTAGGTTTTCCTTTTATTCAGTCTGAAAATCCACTCTCCTCTGTTGAACTCTGGAAATGTGTTGGTATCTAGCAGAGCTGTTCTTCTAAGATGTCATTCTAGGGGAGAGAGGCCAAGGTTGTGTACAGATGTTTGTACAGCTAGTGAAAGCAGAGCCTGTATTAGTATGTGTTGAAGGATCTGAGGATGTAGTTGCAGGGTAGGATGAGTCTGATGTGCTGTGGGTCAGGATTTTTTGACTATTTTCCCTTCTCAGTCTGAAATCTTTATTGTTTCAAAAAACAAGTTGATTATCGGGACTGGGAAATGTGTGAATGCTTTCTGCTGGAAGGGTTGAAGAAAGAATGTTGCTGTAGTGGAGGCACTGGTGGTTTAACACACAGTGATTTCACAGTTAAGGAGTAGTTCTGTGTAGAGTGGAATTAATGAGGTTCATTTTCTGTGGGTTTGGGTCTTGTCTAACTCTGTTACCTAGCAAGGTAACGTGCAAGCTGTGGTGGGTTTTTATCCTGTAACATGTTCCGCTTCCCAGCGTGTAGGTATTGTACTTATTAAAGATGGCAGCAAGATCTTAGTATGGCTGTAAGCAATGCTGCCATGAAAACTCAGTGTTTCACAGCTGATCCAGACCACAGAGGAACTGCACAGCTGTGTGAAGTTTTGTTGTATGTTTGGTATGAGACCATTCCTGGGTTTCTTATTGTGTCCCAAGCGTTGCCTATGCTCCAGAGAACTCCCATTTCCCAGTTTCTGAGTCTGGACTGTGTTTTCTCTTGAGTTGAAACTAGTGATGCAGCCATTTAACCTTTCAGCAGAACCCTTGGATTCTGTGGAAGCAGGTAAGTGTTGGTTGGGCTTTCCTGGGAAGCTGTCTGGACTTATTTCAGAGCGGGATGACAGTACTTGGCCACATGAAGCAGTGGTAGCGTCCTTTAGGCTGCCAGCCTTTCTCTCAGGCTGGGAATTGTTGCACATTTCTTCCTGAGTTTTGCTCACCTGCAGAAGTCTGCCTTAGGCAAGGTTTCCCTTATTGCTTTAACACTTGATCACACTCCATATATGTTATAAAGGTGGGGAAAAAAATAACCAGGGTAATTGTCAACCAGTTTGCTTAACTGCCAGTTTCTGGAGAATCAGTTTGGAAGACAGGATATGAGTGCCAGCCAACTCTCAAAAAACCTATTTTTCCTTTCAAAACAGTAGTCTGTGCCCTCTATCTTTACCTTAGGGTGAGGTTTTCCATGCCGTTCTTACCATATGGTCTCATCTAAAGAAAACTGGCATAAGTTGCAGCCCAGATGAGACTGGCTTGGTGTAAAATGCCCAATGCTTGGGACTAATGGCATGTGAAACATGGCAGATACCCAAAAGTGAAGGAAACAGTGAGGTATGACTCACAGTTGGTGCTGATGCTGGATCATGAAGTGGATATGAAGTCAGCATTGTGACTCTGGGGTGAGTGGGTGAGTACAACTCAGTTTTTGTTGAGTGGTGTGAACAGGAACCCAGTCTTCAAAAGCCATGAAGTGTTTCTGCCCTGATGAGATTCAGTAGGGTCTCCACTGTGTGTCGAGGGTTTGCTCCCTTTCCTGAGGGATGGGTTTGCATCACTGGAACAGAAACCAAGTAAGAGTTGATGTAGGAGGGTTCAGACCTGTAAAACAACTCAAGGAAGAGTGAGGATGAAGAGGAGGAAATGAGTGGGTATAATGACATGTGCTTACTTAAAACAACTGTCCCAGTGCTTCACTTTCATGCTGCAATGAGGAAGAAACTGGGCCCCTCAAGTACTCAGGGTCCACTCCCTATTAGCTCCCTGGCAGCTGGACTATGGGATCACCCTGAACCTTCCTAGGCAGACTGCACAGGTGAGGAGAAAAGGAACCATGTCAGGAAGGGGAGCTCTGCTCTCTGTTCCTATACCTGGGGTAGGATTTCTGTTCTCTCAGTAAAGCATGCACAAGGCAACTGCCCAACAAAGAGCTCAAACCACGCAGAGGTGTGTCTTGCAGGAGGGAAAAGGCAAATCCGTTGGCAGAAATTCCCTCATCACCTGCTGCATAGCTCCTGGGCAGTTTGCCAGCCTCCTGGCAGCAGGGCCCTGGGCACTCTGGTTGCAGAGCCCTCTGCCAGCTCTGGGTGACAAGAAGGTGCTGCCTGTGCAGGGCATCACAGGAGGCTGATTTTGGAGTGACCCATAGTGAGGTGAATGATGGCTTTACTTCTGTGTAATGTGAGGCTGCTGGGGTGGCCCAGCTGGAGCAGGAGGCTGGGACTGAATTAGATGAATGAGTCATGGAGCAGCCAGGGTACTGTCAACCTGCTGTAAGGGGTCTTGTCTGCCTCTCGGTTTTTGAGTTTCCCTGTCTCCTGGACTTTCTATGCAGGGATCTTACAGCCACACTAACCTTGTGGATTGTAGTGCTTGGTGTCTCTGTGCTAAAGGCAGTAGCTTGGTATTCTTGTATTGTATATCTAGGGGGAACAGACAGGGAAAGAGTACAGAGTCCTTATGCCATCCTGAGGAATCCTTGGGCTTGCAGCAGGGCGAATGAAGATGGAAAAGCTCTTAGTGTTTCAAGCTGACACCCACTCAGGGGTTATGCTAGTGTGACTGTAGCAGTTGGTGTATGTAAGCTTCCCCACACTGGTGTGAGTTAGTCCTGCCGTTAGTGTTGTGTCCCTTATCACCACAATGGCCATTCTGTGCCAGGGCTGTGATCATCAGGATGTACTCTGTTGGTCAGGCAATATCTTGGTGCAGTAATGCCGCTGATGCCTCCCTGTCTATGAGATGTTCTTCCAGGAGATTTTCCATTGAGGAAGCAGAAAGCTTTGAGCTGGCATCCCTCCACTTTCTGTTCCCTTCTGCAGTCAGAAGAGGTGTTGAGCTCTGACAGCCTCTGCATCAGTGGTCTGTGGGCAGGAGGTGTACAGATTGCAACCACAAATCTCTGCTCTTAAATGGAAGCTAAATTAGCTTTCCTCCTGCTGGGAGTGTAGGAGTGTTGGAGGTCAGCACTGATTCTAGCCTTTTTGTCTCCTGTCCACGTGTGCCACCTGCACTCGTTGCCAGCACTCCAGACCTCAAAAGCAGAGGCGTATGCCCTGACAGCTGCCTCCTGCTGAAGGGAGAGGGTAAGATGAAAGGGAAGGGCTTAGAGCAGACAACCAGTTAAATGCTGTCTCTGACTGCTTGAATCGGGTTATGATACTTGTGTCTGGTTGTGGCACTCTGAAACAGCACTGGGGCACTCAGGCTGTCTTTGTCTCTGTCTCTGTGTAGGGCTGCAGGAGTAGGACTATGTCCACCATGGTGTACCCAAGGGAGGAGAAACTGGACAAGCTGAGCCAAGAGGAGATAATTTCCAACACTAAGCTGGTGATGCAAGGGCTGGAAGCACTCAAGAATGAACACAACTCCATACTTCACAGCTTGCTGGAGACCATTAAGTGCCTGAAGAAAGATGAAGAAGCAAATCTCGTGCATGAGAAATCCAACCTGCTCCGCAAGTCAGTGGAGATGATTGAACTGGGACTCGGAGAAGCTCAGGTGAGAGTGGTGGGTGATCTCATTTGTGTTACCCAGGACTGACAGGGGAAGGAAGCTTATTTCCCATAAGCTGCAGGGACAGGAAGGTGCTAAGTGTAGAAGGCCAGCATGGCCTGAGGGTGGACCCTAAGCATGCGTGTGGGTGAGACACAAGATTGTGGTTTTTACTGACTGAGACTCTTAACAAGGTGATGATGGCATTGTCCAACCATTTGAATGCTGTGGAGTCAGAGAAGCAGAAGCTGCGTGCTCAGGTGCGGAGACTGTGCCAGGAGAACCAGTGGCTGCGTGATGAGCTTGCTAACACCCAGCAGAAGCTGCAGCGTAGTGAACAAACTGTGGCTCAGCTGGAGGAGGAGAAAAAACACCTCGAGTTCATGAATCAGCTGAAGAAGTATGATGAGGATGTCTCGCCTTCGGTATGCCCTAGTTGTTTTGAGCAACTGTTTTTTGTGGGCCTGGGAGGTTGGACGAGCAGAACTGCCTGAGTGTAATGGCATTGCCCTGGATTTTTCTGCTTCCCAACTACCATGCACAGCAATGCCTGTAACTAAAGGGGGTCTGCATGGGGTAGTCTTTGGAAGAACATGGAGTAGCATGGATGCTAGTGCTGGGGAAATCTGGTTTTTATCAATTTTGTTTTGTTGGGGGAAGATGGTAGCAGAGAACCCAGAGGAAGTTGAGTGTGTTGGTGGGCTGCGGAAGGATGGAGAGTTTAGCAACTGACTTAGCTGAGGCTGCTGTTATCTCTTCTGAGAACCAACAGTATTGTGATTCTCATCCTCTCAGGAGGAGAAGGAGGGCGACTCCACCAAGGACTCCCTGGATGATCTGTTCCCAAATGAGGAGGAGGAGCATGGTCCTGGATGTAAGTGTTTGCTCATGCATGGTTGCTGCCTGTCTCTGTTCAAGCCTGCTGTGTCAACTGTGCCATGTTTATTTCTCTGTGCCCACAGTGCCTCACCAGCACAGCAGCGCTGTGGCAGCTGCCCAGCAGGGAGGTTATGAGATTCCTGCACGCTTGCGCACCCTCCACAACCTTGTCATCCAGTACGCCTCACAGGGACGCTATGAGGTGGCTGTGCCACTCTGCAAGCAGGCACTGGAGGACCTGGAGAAGACATCAGGCCATGATCACCCTGATGTGGCTACTATGCTCAACATTCTAGCATTAGTGTACAGGTGAGCATGGTGGGAGGGCAGGACTGAGCCAAGACAGGTTTCTGTATCTCCTCTTTAGCTTTACAACACATCCTGGTGACAGGGAGGTACTCCAGCTTGCACTGGTTTACCTTTCAAGGTTTTGACATAGATGAGGTATTTGGTTTGCCAGACTTCTGGATATAGCTAGAGACTGGCAAAAGTAGGGAGGAATGGAGAAATGGAAGGGTTGTGAGGGTTGGATCTGTATGGAAGGAGGACTTTTGTTTGTAGCTATGCCTTCTATTTGTGTTGTAACTGGTTGACTTCGCACTGCAGGGATCAGAATAAATACAAAGAGGCAGCACACCTCTTGAATGATGCTCTTTCCATCCGTGAGAAGACTCTAGGCAAAGACCACCCAGCGGTGAGTGTCTCCCACCTCTTTCAGTCACTTTCTTCACCTTTGGGTGCTGCTGAGGCACTGTTCTAGCAGTGTTTTACTGCTCTAATATTTCCTGCTCTCTGGTTCAGTATGGCCTGTCAGGAGTTGGCTTCTCTTGGATCCTGCAATGTAGACAGGGCAGCCTTCTGTCCCTGAACCTCCTTATCTTCAGAAGCAGCAGTACTGCAGGCACGGAGGAAATGAGACAGTCGCTGCTACTGCTGCTTGCACCCCTTGTTTCGTCCAACTGGAATTTGGTTTGTTTCATGGAGAATACTATGTCTCCATAGGTGGCAGCAACTTTGAACAATCTGGCTGTTCTCTATGGCAAGAGAGGGAAGTACAAAGAAGCAGAGCCACTGTGTAAGCGAGCCCTGGAGATCCGTGAGAAGGTACTAGTCTCCCACACTGTTTCTCCTTTCAGCTTTCTCTAAGGGCTTTCTCCCATTACCTCAGTGCACATGGAGAGATCCAGGACCTACCTGGTCTCTGTAGCTCTTGATTCTGCCACCATCTTTCCTTTCTCTTCAGTGTTCATAGCCCTAGAGAGGCCAGCCAGGAGGTGAAAGATGGAACTGCTCCTCTTTACCTCCCTGGTCCGTCACTTTTGTCTGACATAGGCATGTGCTGGAGGGGCAACAGTATCTACTAATTCCAGGAGTTCACTGCAGTCTTTGTGGCTTCTTTTCTTTTGTTCACCCAGGTTCTAGGCAAAGACCATCCTGATGTGGCCAAGCAGCTGAACAATTTAGCCCTGTTGTGCCAGAACCAGGGCAAATATGATGAGGTGGAGTACTATTACTGCCGAGCCCTGGAGATCTATGAGAGCTGCCTGGGTCCCGATGACCCCAATGTGGCCAAGACCAAGAACAACCTGGTGAGAACCTGGGGGGGAGACTGTATGGGGTTAGGGAGGAGTGCTATGGGAAAGGTGAGCATTGCCTGGTGCTTAGAAGATGGAGTGAGATAGATTAACTCTGCCTACCTCTTGCAACTGTGTTTCCCAGTGGGGATGGAGCTGTTTTATTTTGATTGCAGGCTTCCTGTTACTTGAAGCAAGGCAAATACAAAGATGCAGAGGTGCTATATAAGGAGATCCTCACCCGTGCTCACGTGAAGGAGTTTGGCTCTGTGGACGGTTTGTACAGAAGCTGTTGGGTGGGGAAGGGTCTCCTGGCTCTCAGCCTAAACTTGGCTGGTTTTGGTGTTACCTTCATGGAGGGATGGGATGCCTTGGAGGGCCCCTTGAGATGCTGCCATTCTCTTATGTTATGCTGTTCCCCTGCTTCTCTCAGAAGTCTCAACCCAGTCTTTACTGGGTTAGGAATAGTTGCAGTTAAAAGGGAGATAGCAAATGGCACAGTCATTGTCAGGCATAGACTGAGTTTTCTTGTGTGCACTTGACATGTACTTCCCTGTGGAAGGACTTGTTCTTTCTTTTCCCTGTCCTGCCCTTGCAATGTTTGTTTCCTTGGGGCTCTAGCCCAGGGACCAGGGGGAACTGGAAATCTCTGTGAGGAGCTGCTGGCTCTGGCTGAGTGCTGGGCTGTGCAGGAGGAAGAGCAGCAGGGTGAGATGGTGAGTGGACCTGTTTTGCATTCTTCCCACGCAGATGAACACAAGCCAATCTGGATGCATGCAGAGGAGAGAGAGGAGATGAGCAAGGTGAGTCTGATTCCAGGGGGTTTTGATCCTCTCTTACCCACAGTCACGTGCTCCTTCCTGGAGGAGCTGCAGTCTGAAGAGCTGCCATGACCAGGAGGTGTCTGGAGAGGGGGAACACAGCATGGCTGCTTCCTGGGGTAGCAGGCAGGGAAGGCCCATCAAAGAGCATGAGGCTTTTCCCTGGGCAGGGCTGTTCAGCCTCCCAGCCGTTGCTGCATGCTGTTTTTGCTTTAGTGATCCCTCTTGGGCAAACAGGTGATGGAAGATGGTGGATGGCAGAGGGTTGTGCTGCAAGGCCTTGACACTGTTCCAAATTGCTGCCAATACCCAGAGCATAACCAGATTCTGAAGCAGCCCTTAGGTTGTTTAGGAATAAATGGAGGTCAAGAGGAAACTGCTATAGGAAATGGAGGCAAACCTCCTGAAAAAGATCTCTGCACAGGATGGGCCCTGAAAGAGGATAAAAATGCATTACGCTTGCCTTGAACTACACTGAAAGGCAAAGCTGCTGTTGCTCTGGTTGCCCAGGCCCTGCACTGTGGTCAGCCAATAAATGCAAGCAAAGTCCTGTCTCCGCTTTAGCCAAGTGTAAGACTTTGCCTGCTTTTTGGCAGGTGAGTGAAGCAGCAGAATGAAGGGCTGTAGTCTAGGCCTCTAGTTGCAGTGGGAGCAGACAGTCTTGCTTTTACTTTGCCCTCAGAGCAGGTCCCAGCCCTGCATGGGCTCAGGCAGCAGGCTGGTAGGCTTGACTTAGGGAATGGTTAGTCCCATCCTGTGAGTCCTGAGAGCAGAGCACTAGCAGGTGCTTCCCACCAGTATGCTGTGTCTTACCAGTGAACTGCTCTGTGCAGTTCTAAGTGCAGGGCTGTGCTCAGCTTTGCACTGCTCCATTTGCTGCACTATGAAGGCTCTGCTGCAAAGAATCTGTACTTGGTGCAGCACTATTCTGGAGAAATCCAACTTGGGACAGAGACCAATCTCCCCTTGCCTCCTCTGGGACTGACACTTTTCTGATGGTATCTTTGGAGAATTAAGAGGTCAAAAGTAGATAGTTGTAGTATGAAGCCATGTTCCAGATAATGCAAGATTTGCCATAGGGCAAGACAGAAGGCTCCGGACCCACAGCTGGAGTGAGATTCATTTTACATGTGAGTCTGAGGCAAGGGCTGAGCTTCTTTCCCTGCCCCTGGGGCTCCTGTCCTCAGGGCAACAGTGCCTGTGCCCCATGGCACAGCATGGTTGGCATTCTTGTTCAGGCAGCAGTAATCACGTCCCTGTTTGTACTGCTGGCCCAGGAGCTGATGCTGCTGTGCTCTGCCTTGTGCTGTGTTTCCACATCTTCTATTAAAATGCATCTATTAAAATCCCACTTGCAGGGTTTCTCTACTTTTTTCCCTTGCCCCTTTTTCCCGGCCAACTCATGCCAACAGCAAGGCTTTGGGTACAGCTGGCAGCCCTGGCCTTCAAGGCTTTGTCTGCCCTAGAGGATTTGACACCTTTCCCATCAGGTTCAGATACCTTTTTAAGGCTGCCTCAAGCTTCAGAGGTGTATTGAATCCTGAACTCTCCTGTCCCTGGTGCCTGCCCAGGCTGTGTAGGCTCTGGTGCAAAGAAAACCACATGTGCCTGTGGCTCAGGGAGACTCTGGCATGTGGGATAAAGAGCTGAGCAGTACTGTGTGACTGAGTAAGAAAAATGGTCCCCATGGAGACAGTTTTACCTGAACTAGAACCCTTTCCAGAGGGAAACTCCTGCTTTGCAGTAGTGGTTCTCTGCACCTGCTTGGTGAGAGCAGCCTAGGCTCAGGGCTGAGCTGGGTGCTTCCTGCCCAGTCCATATGTCCTGTAGGTGCAGAGCTGAGGCATGGCACAACCCCAGGCACTCTCCATACACTGCGGTGTACAGCATATGAACAGGCAGCCCTGCTCATGCAGCACTGACAATTCCTGCCTGCAAATGCCACAGTCCCTGCTGGCCCAGGGCAATGTTGGCTAGCAGCTACTATGCAGGGTAGGTTGTCCAGATCTTCCTCCTTGAGCATCGAGCTTTTCTCCCTCTCCTGTTGCTCTGGCCAGCTGCCCCTTTGCACCTGGCTGTGACAGGGCCAGCCAGCCACCTTTGGGGTGCAAAGGCTGGACATGGAGAGGAGACAGTTAACTGGACTGAGTCGCTGTGGGGCAGGTCTGACCTTGTAGGCAGAAGGCTGGGATGTGGCTGGCTGATTTGTTTTTGTTAGCCATGGCTGAGGGGCTTAGTGCCCATGCAGCCTGGCATGCCTGTGGGGTTTTTAGTCTCCCTTTTGCATGTTGGTTGGGGTGTTAGGCTCTCCTGAATGCCATAAGAATGGGCTGTGTTGTCCCTGCTGCCTTTGATACCATGGAAGGTGGTAAGGAGATAGGATAATGCTCTTCCCTGGGACTGGAATACCACTTCTGCTTGTGGCCCAAATCTGTTGCAGCAAATGGGCTTCTGACTTTCCCTCCAGGAACCTGCATATTGTGTTTCCAAAGGCTGGGCTGGTGCAATGGTGCTGCCTGGGGCCAGGCCATGGCATCCAGTGGGGAGAGCACAGGCCAGAGAAGGGCATCAGGTATGGAACTAACAGCTCTGATCTCTCCTTACCCTGTAGAGCAAGCATAGAGACAGTGCTCCCTACGCTGAGTATGGTGGCTGGTACAAGGCCTGTAAGGTTAGCAGGTAAGAGGTGGGTTTGGGGCAACTATGGACTCTGGAGGGTGTGGCCGCAGGGCTCCCACTCACCTTCTATCTGTTACCACAGCCCGACTGTTAACACCACTCTGAGGAACCTGGGTGCACTGTACCGGCGCCAGGGCAAGCTGGAGGCGGCAGAGACCTTGGAGGAGTGTGCAGTTCGCTCTCGGCGACAGGTAACCCCAGATGGACTTTCCCTGGTGGAGGGAGGGGGCGTTGCAGGGCTTGGGGTGGCAGGTTATGGCACTGTGTTTGGTTTGGAGTGTGGTGAGGAATTCTCCTGTGCCTTGCAGTCTCTTATGTTCTTAGTTTACATTCCCATGACACCCAGGGCACCATGGTGGTTGGAATTGTATTTGTGCAGAAGTGCATGTGTGGGGTTGTGCGTGTGCATGGATGGAGCAGATGTCAGTGTGTGTGGCAGAAGACATGGCTCATTGAGTGCAGAAATACTGCAGCTGGGTTAAGGCAGATTACTGGACCTCATCAGCTACTGAGGAGAACTGCACTCACTGGCACGTTTTCTTCATGCTAATTTTTGTGTCCAGAGGACACATCTGGAATTTCTTAGAGTACCTCTCCCTAAACTCCTCTCAATCCTCAAATAATAAAGCAGGAGCTGTAAGCACCTAACATAAAGACTGAAGGACAGCAGAATACTTCACATTCCAAAATGTGAAGGAAAGAAAGCTGTCAGCTTTGGGATAGCAAGCCCTTGTTCCCCAGGGTGGTTTATGGCTTTGTGGGGGACTCACAGAGCTGGGAATCCAAACAGAGACTGGTAAGTACAGGGTGCAGGATGGCATTTAGCTCCATTCTGCTTCTTCCGGAATGTTTTGGCTGTGATGGGGCAATGGCCAAAGAGGGAAGAGAACCAAGCAGAGCAATGTATGGCAGATGTTTAGAGGGAAGGAACACAGGTTCTTCCTTATCCTTTTCTACTTGCAGGGCATTGACCCAATCAACCAGACGAAGGTGGTGGAGATCCTGAAGGAAGGTGATGGCACAGAGAGACGTCGGAGCCTGGGAGGCAGCGTCAAGTACGAGAATGCCACAGACGGTAGCGAGGAAGTGAGTATGGGCGTGGAATGGAGCGGGGTAAGTACAAGACACTATCAAGAATGGCCTCAGCCGGCTGCCAGAGGGAAGGGACAACCTGGCTGAGGGCTGTCCCTGTGTGGCCTGTCGTGGCATCCTTGTCTGCCTCCATTTGTTCCCTGCACATTTCCTTCCCCTCTTGGCATGAGCCAGCCAGCCTGCAAGGTGCGTGTCTGGTTCTGGCTTCAGATGTACAGGCCAGACACTCCCAACTAAGGGCTCCTGCTTCGGGGGAGCTGCCAGGCCCTGGCAGTGCACAGCATGAGCCCGTAATCTTAGGCTTGCAACCTTATTAACATCTCTCCCTGCTGCTTCCCTCTTGAGGCCCTGGCTGAGAGCATCAGCCCCATCTTGGGCTCACATAGCCTCTGAGAGCCATTTGGCTGTCTGTCCTGCACCGCACCACAGACAGTGCTGTGAGCCTGGGGAGGGTTGTGTGCGTGTGATGTGCTTGGTGTGTCTGTGAGTGAGTGACTTCAGGGCACAGGAATAGTCTGCAGCCAGCATCTTTGCTGTCCCCGTCTCATGGTCTCATGCCCTCAGCTGGCTCCGGCCAAGCAGAGGTGATAAAAGGCAGGCTTTTGTGGGATGCCAGGCTGGGCTGACCAGTGGTAGGAAGAGACTGGTGTTAGCTGAGGCACAGACAGGGCAACCTGAGCATGTCTGTATTTGCTCTGAGGCTGAGGGGCACTTCAGCACTGAGTTCGGAGAAAGGTAGTGATTCGTGTCTGGAACAGGCATCTTTTGTCTTCTGCAAGGAGGAGGATGGAGAAGAGGCGAGAAGTGAGGATGGTGCTGGTGGGTGCTTGGCTCAAGGGTTGCTAGAGCTGTTAACACTTACCATTCCTTCTGCAAACTCTAACTGAGAGTATAGTGTAGCTGGGTACCATGGGGTTCTTGCAGCCTGGAACACAGGAGACACTGAGCACATGGAGTCCTTCACTGCCCCCTCACAGCTGCTGTCACTAACCCTTCTCCCCCGGCTCTGCTCTATCCTCACCTGCATGAGCTCCCTCCCTTCCTCGTTTTTCTTCCCTGTTGCCATGACAGCCCTTCAACACCCAAAGCCTGAAGCCTGCTGGCTCTCTTGATTGTGGATTGTACGTAGGAGGTGGCTGAAGGGGATCTGGAGAAGAGACCTTAGAGAGGATCCAGCAGCTCTCCCAGATGCAGGGTTTCCTCTGTCCCACCTCTTGGCATCAGGAATAAAGAGGGTCTTAGACCTGGCAAGGCACCAACCCTGGGCCCCTGCAGTCCCCATGAGTAATGGGGCTAGACAAGCACAGAGGGAGGGCTGAACGTTTGGATTACAATGGCCTGATCCCTATGCTGGCTGGTGAATCTCTACAGTTCCTCCTGGCTGTGGTTGGTGTTGGGTCATCTCTTTTCACTGGTGATGGTCTGGGAGACCTTCCTGACAGTCTCTGGGCTGATCATCCCAAGGCAATGCCACCCTTTCCCACAGTCTGTCCTAGACAAGCAGAGTAATTCCTGCTTATATGACCCTTCTCCAAGGGTCTTCGCAGAGCTTCCCTGACACAGCCAGCTGTAGATAGAGGATCTGAGGGCTAGCCCAACACCCTAGGTGACACAGCTGCTGCCACATGATACCTTTTCCAGCCTGCTGCACTTAGCCAGTCTCCTCTTCCAAGCCAGCAGCCCTGCACTGTGCTGCAGCTCCCCTCAAAAGAGGGCTGAGGCAGCTCCTGCTGCTCCTGTCTGTCACTGCCTGTTGTTCTCTGTGTTGGTCCAGAGACCTCAGATGAGTGCCTTAAAGCTGCCTCTGCTGTCCTCCCTTAGCTGTCATCTACTGCAGGTGGAACCCACAGGAGCTTGCAGGGTGCCGGGAACCTCTGTTCTCTGTCCCCATGGACAGCTCTGGAAGCAACCCAGGGCCTGGACCAGCTGCTTACTGCCCTGGTAATTGGGCTGCGAGGGCCAGGATCTGGGATGTGAGTGCAGGGATGGCACTATCTCAGTGGTGCAGTGGCCTTGGCAGGTACCCCATGCCCAAGGCCCAGGAGCAAGCAGCTCCCAGAGCAGGACGCCCAGGCTGTTCCTCCCTGAGTTAAGTTGTTCCTCCCAGCCCGCTAACTACACCAGCAAAGAAGTGAGCCTGTAGCTCAGTCTCACAAGAATCTCTCCCTGCTCAGATGTGGCCCATTGTCTCTGCATGCAACCTGGGGCCTACCCCACCTGTTCCCTAGGTGACCTACAACCTCAAAGCCTTGTAAATTGTGTCTTTCTCCTCTCTGTGCACTAGGCTTAAATGCCTCCCGAGACTCCCTCTTTCCCCTCCACTGCAGTCACCTGGATGTTTGTGTTGTATCTTCCGACTTTTCCTCCACACCATCCCTCCTTCCTCGGCGAGAACTCCACGCCAGTCCCCCAACCCTCCCGATGCGCGAGGGCACCGCGACGCCTGCAGAGGAGTGCCTGGCCACGTGGCCCAGCTCCAGTCCCATGGCCAGCAAGAGCAGGAAGAATCTGCGAGGAGCTGCCTGCTCCCCCAGGCCAGGGTGACGGGCCACCATCCCCTTGCATGCCCCCACCCCTGGCCTGCCCTTGCACATCCCTGGGGGCCAGGCCTGCGGGGGCTTGTCTTCACTCCAGGCATGGCGACTCCACCGTCATTACACATACTCAAGTCTCCTATCTTATTCCACCCATCTCTACAGGGGCACGAAGATGAGTGGTTGTTATGTGACAGCAAGGCCTGGCCTAGGCAGGGCTGTCATGTGCCCAGTTGCTTTCTTCCCTGTAGACTTAGCTGATCTTAGGGCTCTGTAGCAAACCTGCGCTGGTCCCTGGTGAGCTGGGCTGTTCCTGCAGCACAGGGCACTCCCCATATTGCTACCCTCCTCCCTGCTGAGCTCTGCAACCCAGGAACAGTGTGTTAGGTCTCTTTGCAGGGGCAAAGGAGTATAGGGCGGCCCATAGAGCTGCTGTACATCCAAGATGAGATGAGAGGGTGACAGCCAAGGACCATGCATGGAACAGGGACCTGCCAGCACAAGCATGTTTGTCTGCAACCTCCTGACTGGATGCTGTAGCCAGGTTCCTCACCTGATGACATTAAGGAGTGAATCAGCTCCCCATTGCTACAGGGTTCCTAGGTGTGGCTGGTGGGAGAAACAGAGGCAAAGTTGTTCATGGTTCCTTGGAGGCAAAGGAAGGGTAGGAGGAAAGGAGAACTTTTCTGCAATGAGTCAGACCCCCAGGCCACTAGAAGTGGCTGAGATGGGGAATGGACTGGTTTGGACCAGAATGGTTGAGAGAAAAAGGAGGTGCAAAGAAGGATGTGAGGAAGGGAGGAGTTGCAACTGGGGGTGTGCTGAGCATGTGGGGGATGGCTAGAGGGGGCTGCCATAGGGGAAGGGGCTGGATTGCTCATAGTCCTTGGGCCTCACTGCAGTCTGGGCTGTCCCTAGCCAAGTGGGTGGGAAATCTGTAACCCAATTAACTGCTAGGAACATAGTGCTGACCCTGACCATAGTGGGAGTGGCTTAGTGCCTCTGGTATTTCATGCCTTCACAGGGTCTGGTGCTGTTGGTCACTACTGGGAAAGGAAATGTTTCCCAGGACCAGACCACTACTGTCTTGAGTCTCACACCCTGGGTGTACACTGTTGTCCCACCAGAAGAAGTGAACCTCGCTGGCCCTCCCTACCTATGAGAAAGTTGAGGAGTCTGTAGCCAGTAGTATAGAACCCAGAGGCCAGCGCAGTACTCTCCGTTATTTATTTAGCTAGATTGTTTCTCTTGTGCTAGTCTTCTGGCAGGTTGTGATACTAAATGTGCCTGTGTCTGTCTGGGCCTGGCTTTCCTGTGGTGGTGCAGAGGCCTGGGAGTTACATGCATGCTGCTCCCCTGGGAGCTTGTGCTTGCTGAAAGGAAGCTTGTCCTCTGGACCATGGGTTGTGGAGTCCTGGGCTGAGTGCTCCAGGGCTGTGCCTTCCCTGCTTCTCTCTGCCAGTGCTGCTCTATGCTCCTGGAGAGCAATGAGTCCCCAGCATAGGGTGCATTTGGACCTCGGGGCCACCTGTCCCTGTGCTTTGCCATGTCCTGGACCTGGTGCTGTAACAACTATACCTCCAATTAAAGGTAGACAGACCCAAATTGCTGCCCTGTGCTTCTTTCCGTGCTCTGTAGGCCAGCGTCGGTCAGCCCTGGGGTGGCGAGTGCAAATGCTGCTGAAGCAGGTGTGGGGGCGCTTGGTGTCTGTCTGTGTGTGTACAGGGGCATGTGCTACCCCCAGGGCACCTCTCCTGGCCTGAGAATTGGAAATGAAGGACCCAGCTCTGCTGTGTTTCCCCCTATCCTCCAGTCTGAGGTTGCTGCTGACCTCAGTTCTGTAATCGTGTGTGGTAAGGCTGCCCTGAGGGATCTGAGCTTCCCCAAGAGTCGTTTCTGTTTAGCCAAAGAAATACCCCATTGTGTCTCCCAGATCTGAGTGAGCTCCATGTGCTGTCAAATCCTGCCTAAGTCCTCTCCCTCCATGCATTAAGAAGGGTGGGAGCGTGCAAGAGAGAACAGCTCAGTGGTGGAGCTGCTGCTTTTTCTTTGAATGCTCTCATCCTGGTGGGTGCAATGGGGTGGGGGCTCTGCGGCAAACCAAACCCCATAAATGTTCTGGGTTAAAAATAACCCTGTAGAAAAGGGAGTGGGGAGAGAAGAGAGGCTATTTTTAACCCAGCATGCAGCAGCATTTGGTTCTGGTGTTGGTCTGCAGTCAGCGTGCGTCGCTGCAGCTGGGGAAATATGGCTCCATCCTGCAGCCCTGACACAAGACCATACTTCCTGGCCCAATCCTGCTTCCCTTGTACTACGGTCCTGCTCCCCTGCCCGAGTTCTGTTCCCTCTTCCACCACTGGTTTGTGCGTGCTGGGGAAAGGAACATCTGGCATAGCAGGGAGAGTGGTAACCAGTGCAAGTCTCGTGGGGAGGCTAAAGACACCCTAACCCATCTTGCTAATGCCACACACTGATGTGCATCTCCTTCAAAACCTGCCCAGCATGCCTCGTGCAGGAGTTGAATTTACTTTGCTGCTTTTGGTGTTCTCTGCATTTCTGGTGAGTGGGTCCCTTGCAGAAGCAACACATGGCTCCCAACTTGGAAAATCCTCATCCCAATGAGAAAGTGAAGAGGTTTGATGCACTTGGCTTATCCAAGAAGGGATGAAATGAATACCAGGAGAAAGGGTTGCTGGTAAGAAAAGTCCTGGTCAGCTGTTAGAGAGGGGTCTAGGGCTGGATCAGCTTTGGGTAATCAGAGACAAGAAGTGCTGGAAAAGGGTTCCTCAAGGCTACAACCTGTAGTGGTCCCCACAGGGCAGTGGCTGGCCTAAGGCAGAGACCCTGCTTACCTGCAGAACTGCATGGAGAGTCCTGGAGTAATTGCTGCTGCTAGCCTGAGCCACAAGGCATATTGGTCATTTGGAGTGGTTCAGAGGGGCTCCCCTACATCTTAAGGAGCAAAGGGCTTTTGTCATCACCCTCTCTTGCTTTCCTTTGCCCCAGTATGCCAGGGGCCACTGGAACCAGGAGCAGGGAAGACTGGTGTTATCAGGCCATCAGAGCAAAAGTAATTCTGCGTCAGCAGCGGTGCCATAACAAGCAGGCCAGTCCACAGAGGAAGGGCTTGGTGCCATGATACCACAGTGGCCACCTGTGCCTTGCATGCATGTGGAGCTAAGTGCAGGAGGTGGGCTAGAGCCTGTCAAGTGCTGAAAGTGCCTTTCTGAGTATTGGGGACTTTTGGAGGCATGTGGGAGGAAACAGGTTGGGGAACAAGATTTCAGGCTGGTTTTGGTCTTCAGAAAAAGCAGGTAGACATAAAGAAACCCCTGCAAAGTGCCACCCCTGGGGCAGCTACTGTTGCTGGACACAGCTAAAGTTGGGGAGCATAGTAGTCTTAGCAACACAGCATTGGTGCAGCCAAATTAATATATTCCTAATGGAGCTGCCTGAATTGCTCAGGAGGCTCAAAGCTGATTGTCTTGGGAGTATTAGAGGTGGGACAAGGTTGTGTGTGCTTGTAGAATGGTCTTGTCTGATGTGAGTGAGCCTGCAGAACCAAGTGGCACATCAGGATGAGTGCTGGACAGAGAGGAGGACTAGTGTTGGTATGCTGAAGAAGGGTAAGGGGTGTGGGAGGATAATCTCCAGCAGAGGAGAGAGTCCTTAAAATGCAAGTCCTAGCAGCATGTCCTGGCCTGACAAAACTATCACTAAGCTTGGGACTCCTATGACTTTCCTGGCCACTGGAAACCTCTTGGCAGCTGCTGCCTGAGCTATTAGAGGTGATGGAGCTATGTCATGTTTAAGCAGGGATGTGGGGATGCCAGTGCCATTTGTCCTGGGGCAAGTCAGCAGCCTGTCTGGGCGTTGGGCTTGCACTGGGTAGGAGGGCTCATCAGTTTGGATGAGTCAGGCAATGGTGATGGGGTGTCCTTGACTCCATGATCATCGTGTCCTGTAGAGAACCAGGACAAAGGGGGAGCCATGTTTAGCACTATGTCTGCTTTGGGCCAGGGCTAAATCCTCAGTCCAAGCAGGCAGGAGGATGTTTGGAGCCAATTCCAGCCACTTATCAGCAGCATGCCAGAGCCTTGTCAGTGCCACTCAGCCATCATCCTGGCTTGTGTCTCTGTGTCCAGGATGGCAGTGGTACTCTGCAGCGCAGCAGCTCCCTGGGGAAAATCCGGGATGTGATACGGAGGAGCAGTGAGATGTTGGTCAAGAAACTGCAGGGCAATGGTCCCCTGGAGCCTAGGAACACCAGGTAGGTACGAGGGTCAGGCTGAGTACAGGGCAGATGGGGGACCTGCTGCCTTGTGGGGCTGAGTCTGACCAGACAGCGTGATCCCATCTGCTCTCCTTTGCTTTCTTGTAGCATGAAACGAGCTGCATCGTTAAATTATCTGCACAAGTCTAGTGATGCTTCATTTGAGGTAAGCATAGAGTGGATGGTGGGGCTAGTACAGGAATGGGCACTGGCGTGGGGGCTGTGTGGCCAGTGGCACAGGTGGTGAGGGCTGTAATAGTGAGCCACAAGTGCAGTGCCTGAGACCCCACAGTGTGTGTAGTCTGCAGCTGTGGGGTGCTGGAGCCACTCTGCCTAGACTGGTGCTCCCACAGCACCTCTGGACATCTGCAGACCTCTTCCACAGTCATAGCTCCAAATTTGAAGGTATTGCCTCCAAGTAATCACATTCCCGCCTGAAGAGTTCAGCAACCCCTCTAGCCACAGAATGGGAGCAGAGGCAGCACCTATTGGGTTTGACAGCAGCACCAGGGCAGTCCTGCCTTCTGAGGCAAGGGGTGCAGGAGTTGAGGTAGAAGCTTTGGGGCACGGGGGTGGATTGCAAGTATGTCATGGGCACTGTTTTTTTTTCTAGGGCACCCAAGGCCTCCGTGCGGAGAGCAGAGGCCTCAGCGCCAGCAGCATGGACCTGTCCTCCCACAGCTCCCTGCTGTCCTCCAACTGACCTGGTTCCCCTGCTGCTGGGCACCCTGGCTTTGCGCTGCACGGGGCAGCACCCGGCACCTCCCTACACCACCTGCTCTGTTTTCCCCATCACCGGCTCTCCTGCCACCGTCTGCCTGCCCAGTCCGGCCTCCCCCGGGGGTCCCTAGCTAGTTCGGGCACCGCAGCCCGCCCGCATGCTCCTCCGCCGCGCACCGGGCTCAGCAGCCCCGGTGGCGGCACGCTCGGTACCGGTCGCACACGCTCGCCAGGTAGAATCGCCAGCCCGGGGCGGGGGTGGGGGGTCGG
>JAOXXN010000446.1:6830262-6869389 GCA_026770055.1 Myrmophylax atrothorax | reverse complement strand
CGGGGCGCCTCGCCCGGGTCTGCTTCCCCGGCGTGCGCCGGCTCGCCCTGCCCGCCTGCCCGCTCCTACCCGGGGAGCGTCGTGCCCAGATCCACAGGGATGCAAATACGCCAGACATTTGCCCTCTGGGAGGCGGCGAACAGGCGCTCCTGGAGCAGCCGCGCTCCGGGGAGGGCTCCCGGAGGCCCCTGTAAGCGAGACTTGGCCCCGACCCGCGCCCCTCCGGGCCCCACGGCTGAGGCTGGGAGGGCTGTTTGTGTGCAGTGGTGGGTGGTTTTCCTATGAAATCTGATCAGATCAAAACTCGGAGAACAAACAGTGGGCACGCGGTGGGGTTCCACCCGTGGAGATTGACCTCCCGGCTGCCGAAGGGGTTTTGTCCCTTGCTGAGCACATCTGGGCGAACTCTCTCCTCCCGCCTGCCGTGCCACCCTCTGTGTTGTGCGGGGTGTGAGCCAGCCTCCCTGACTGTTCCTAGCTCTGCGGCCCCTTGATTTTCCTGGCTGCTGCTTTTCTCATTGTCCAACTCCAGCTACAAAGCCCAAACCCACCTTCCTTCGCTCTGCTCCGTGGTGTTTCTCCCCACTGACCTCCTAGCACCGTTTCCCTTGTTTGAGGAGCCCAAGGTCTTGGCTATGGCATGAGAACCGCAGGGACTGTGAGCTGTTTTCCAGCCTGGCTTTGAAGGGTGCCATGGCTGCCCCATGCCACATGACCTCGTTTCTTCACTTGGAAATCCTGCTGACACGGAGGGTCCTGCATGTTGCCAGTACCCATTCAGAGTCTGTCTCAGTGCACGGTTGTAGAGTTGGCTTTGCAGTTTCTGCTGTGAAATCAAGAGCAATCTTAGTTTAGCGCCTGGGTAGGATACTGCCTCTGAGGGAAAGGTATCTATATAGCACTTCTGCCCTTCCATATCTGGAGGCGTGGCTGAGCCCTGCTGCCAGGCGGCAAGTATTGTCCAATTTACAGCTGATAAGCAAGAAAAGCAACACTTACTTAGCTGATTAGCACTATGATTGCCACGAGCCTTGGCGGCCTTGTGGGAAGATTGTTTCTGGAGGAGGAGTGCATGCTGAGCTTGGGCCCTGGTTTGGCCACAGGGCCCTGAGAACCTGCCACAGCATTCACCTCCCTGCCAGCGGGCCACTGCTGGCAGCTGGATGTGCAAACCTGCCTGTGAGGGCTGTCTGCTGCCTTCCTACCAGCACACTTCACTCTTCAGTTGCTGGAGTTTCTGTGCTGCTCCTTGTTTCTCTTGCTGAGCAAGACCCTGTCCTACAGCACTGGGAGGAACATGCTGCTGTCTGCCTCACAGACACTAAAAAATCTCAGATGCCATCAACATAGCTGAAACATACTGTTTCACAAGTAGGTTTTATGGGCTAGTGGTAAGTTTTGTGGGCTGCAGGGCATTGTCTCCGTTTGCCTATGGATACTGTTTGGAAAGAACACTGGGAAAAAACATGTGAGGTGTGGAGTATCCATGGCTCATGCAAATCCCTTGTCATACATGGACTCCAGAAGTGCTCAGTGCCTGGACTGCTGGTCCTTGTTCCTCCATTTCTGTTCTTCAGCTAAGCTGTGGTCTTTCTGGCAGTGGCACTGCAGCATGCCAGATGTGTGCTGACTTCTGCTGGAACATCTGGTTGAAATGCTAGCGGAGGAAATATTTGCTGAGTCAACTTTTCTTTAAAGCTAAAAAAACCCGAGAAGGTCTATTTTGTTCTGGAAATGCCTGTATGGCCTGTGTTAAGCTGTATATTCCTGTATGACAGTGCTTTTCTTGTGTTTGCTAGCAAGCCTGGTCTTAAAGAAGAACATTTCTGAAAACAGGAATGATCTGATCCCTGTTGGGACTTGGCTGTGTTCAGACAGGGCTCGTGGCAGGCTGGAAGCCCAGTGTGGCAGGAGCTTCAAAGGCACAGCAACTTCACAGTCATGGCCATAGCCACTTCTTCGTCTGCACAGTGGAATCCTGGACCACTGGGAACTTGCACTGATCAGAGAGTTGTTATGTTCTGCACATTTAAAGATGTCCTCTGAGCTCTTAATTTATCTGGAATGAGGCCATCTTCTAAAGGCAGATGGGCAGATTTTTAAACTGGAACAAGCACCTATGTTTGATTGAATGCTGGCTGATGAATGCTCTTGCCAACTGAGAGTAGGTTTCCTCCTAGTCTGCTGAATACCTCTTGCTCAAGGGAGGCAAGTGGATGGCAGCTCACATCTGGTAGTTGGTCAGATGGTTAGGTCTCGCCTTGTTTGGCCAAAGGCTGATCCATATTGCATCCAAGGAGAAAGGCATTATGTGTCCTAGGAGGGCAGACTGTACTTTCTCTAAAGGCCATAGAGCTCAAGGGAAATGGAGGGAAGAAGGTGGGAAAGGGGTAGGAAGTGAAGAGCCTGGCTTTGGGGCACTGGACAAGAACACAAGGGCCAGTTTGGCTGTAAGCGATAAAGCATTTCAGAAAGATCTGAAGGTTGTGAGGCCTGGTTGCAGGTATTTACTAGTGTATCTTTACACTAATATTTTTCTTGCCTTGGTTTTAATTCATCTGCTATTTAAGTTGCAAAGATCAAAGCTATACTCCAGCAAGCTCACGTGGACTTAAGTAAATAACTGGATCCAGTGCACCTCTTTCCAGTGAATAAACACTCTTTCCTCTCTGAACATTTTCAAGCATACCTCTCAGGCCTGGAATGCAAAATATGTCACATTAACAGTGGGTGTTTCCACTGCTTTCGATATTTGGGAACTTGGAACAGATGCTTATTTAGCAGCAGACAGACTTGGGTACAAATGTGCTCTTTGTGAAGGTAGTTGCTGCTGCAGTGTTTGCAGGGAAATTCCCCTGAGACTGGGGGACATGCGATTGTTTGTCCAGACCACAAGCAGCAAGTTCTCATTCGCCTAGTGTGAGTGTTGGTCTCCTGGGCTGGGACAGGCAGCTCTTTGGAAACCTGGAGGGCAAGGAGACTGGCAAGATGCTTGGCAGATGCATAGGAACGTTCTTCGTGGTGAGGTTTAAGTTGCACAGGGTGTTAACTTCGAATTTGATAGGATTTACAAAGGCTGTGAACCAGCACAGTGGATTTTGCCGTGTAAGTGAAAGACACAGGCTCACAGGTGAACACCTTTGGCATGGCAATACCTCCTGGGGAAGGCTGATTGTGCCTGACATGGGAGAAAGGCAACTGTAGTGTCTTTGACCTTTATCAGAAATCAGCTGTGTCTAGAGGGAGAGGGAAAAGAGAGATGAAGAAATGACAATCTGACAATTAATCAGAAAAAAGACCAACATGCTGATTCTTGGGCCTCAGTGTACATTTCAGCATGGCAGAGGTGCCAAGGTGGGTGGCCTGATTCCATGTCCTACTCCTTGCTTGGAAAATGTTGGGAGGTGGCATCCAAGAGCTACTTATAAATGCTTTTTAGTCTGTTAGAAGAGCAGATGTTATATTGCAAAGTGTGAGGTTAAATGGTTGTGCTGTGAATGTAGTGTACCTTATGTGCTGGCTTGCCTCAAAGAAGCAATCCCACTGCTGGACATGGAAGGATTTGTTCTCTGAGAGAGACCTTACAGGAAGGAGGTAGGGATGCTGCAGATTTTCAGGCTTTTCATATGGCTGCTGGTAGAGCAGAGGCCATTCCCTGGGCTTTGTCATAGTTTGGAGGCTCTGCTTATGGTTCACCTTGTGTTCCTTGTGTTCTTTTGAGCTTTCAGCAGTCCAGAAACATTGTGCATGTCTTGTGTTTTTAGGGAGTTTGTTCAGAGGGTGTTGTGAGTAAGGTGGGGGATCCTGGGGTCTTTTAGAAACTTGCTTGCTTGCTTCCTAATGCCAAAGCTATTGAACCACAGCATAAGGAAGCAAGCACCTGGATTTTTCATTTTGGAGGATGTGGCCAGTTCAGAGTCCTGTGCTTCACCTCCATCATCCTACCAGACCCTGTCAGAGTCTGCTGTGCTGGTTGTGTTGATGAGCTGTCAGCGATGTCCTTTCCCCTGCCTGTCACTGTGGGATCTGATCCAGAGGCTCCTGTCCTGCACTGCTGTTGGGTGCTATGTGAGGGAGCAATGTCTGGTCTCCTCTCAAGTAACACAGGACCAGCAAATCCATCTTTGCACTGCAATGGGAACTGTTGCTCTTGCTGTTTGGTTTAAAGAGGACAGCTGGTGTCCCTAAAAAAGGACCAGACTGAAGGATCATCATTGTGGAGGAGGCCGTCTAATGTTTCACTCTTGCTGTGCTTACTGAATACAACACTCTGCAGTCAGTAGAAAGGAAAAGAGGCTTGCAAGGCATGTCTGTACAGTTGTACGTTGGTTTGGGAACTAGATCCAACATCAAGCTTTGCAGGAGGCACACAAGTGTCTGCAGTCTCAAGGAGTGAAGCACTGAAAGAATAGTTGTCTCTGTTTTTTTCTGGAAGTGGGCAAAGTCTGATTGTACTAAAGCTCTTGTGGGCTCTTGAGATTGGAGGCATGTTCAGTGTTTTAAGCAGTTACAGCTCTCCAGATCCAGCCTGTAGGGCCAGGTGCTGCTTGAATAGAGGTTGAATAGGTTTCTCCAGTGTTTCTTCTTGCCTCTGCTTTGGCACATTGCAGCACGGTGAGGATGAACCAATGCCACCCTGTCAAGACAAGGACTCCATTTCTGGTTATTCCTTTGTTCCGGGGAAATACTTGGCAGCAAGCACTGTTCTGTGTTTACCTGTGTCTCCTTCTAATCTGTGCAGCCCCTGCTGAGTAGCTGTGGAAGATCTTCAAGCCAAACACAAGTGGTCTTTGTTTCAAAGCATCAATTTATGTTGGCAGCCAGGTCCGCAGCGCATGTGCTTTTCATTGACTGCTGCTCCGGCTCCATTTCTCATTCTTGCCAGCTCTTTTTTAAACTTAATACAAAAATGTTTTTCCTGAGCTTAAAAGGCTGAGACGTACAGTACTTCTAGACTTAATTTAAGCCTTGCCTTTTTCAGGGAAGCAGTTTCTGTCTGGTCACAGAACAGACTGCTTACCTCTGCTCTGAGAAGTAACTAATATATGCCGTCTGATCAGCAAAGAGGGAGGTGAGGGGGGACTTCAGAGTGGTTGCAAGTTTCTGAAAGCCTGGTCTGTGTGCCTGGGATGAGAAGCTTTGGTGTGCCTGCTCAGCTCTGACCGTTCCCAAGCTTGCTTGTCTTAGAACAGTTTGGGGAAGTTGATGGGTAGGTGCTTTTGTTGATACTCTTTGCAGACTTTTACTGCCTGGGACTGTTCCTTTTATTTGATTAGCTTTCAAAAATCCATCCTCTGTTCTCCGATTTTCACCCTCTGCAGTTGTTCTTCAAGGGCTTCTCTTGAAAATGCATTCTAATCCTTAGAAATTATAGGTGACATCCAGGAAAAGGCCCATGTCCTTAACTTGAAGCATTTCTGTTGGCTGTGGACAGATGAATGCTGAGGTGTTCAAGTGTCCCAGAGAGCAGAATGAAAGCCAGGCAGGTCCAACTGCAGAATTCAGGATGGAACATCACAGTGAGGAGTACTCATGAACTCTGTCTCCTTGCACAGCAGGTCCACACAGATTTTGTGTCTGAAGAGGAGGCATGACTGTTTTTAACTGATGATTCCTTGTCTGAGATAATGCTTGCCAGTGGGATACCAATAGTCTGTCTTCTCCATGTCAAATTAAGCTCTAATTTGAAGGGAGCAGATAGGAAGTTTGGCATTTGTGGACTGGAGTGTGCACAGGGCCCCTGAGTGTGTGTGAATTGAATCCACCACTGTCAGATGGTCTGGACCTCTGTGAGGTTGGGGTGTCTTGGATTGATGCTTGTATTGTTCAGGACGATGAACGAAGAAAACTGATACAAGCAGATTCCTGTCTGGAAGGTGGTGTGACTCATTTGATTTCAGGGCATGAACCTTCCCTCTCTGGAAGGCTAGATGTTGCATGCTGGAAGAAAGTGATGACACAGGGTGGTTGTGTGTGCTGGGAGCTGGTGCAGAAAGGGACTAGGGTTTAAGTGAGTGAGTATTACAAGCCTATTTGTATTTCAGCCCCTGGTTAACCTGTGTTCAGTTCCTACGTGACTTTTGTGCCAGAAGGCAGCGATGTCTGTGAGCACTGCACTCTCAGACCTCAGTGCTAATGACAGATGTTTGTTTCCAGGGTAGCTCTAAGGTGACAAGCTTTATAACTTTTCCTCTCCTGCAGTGCTATTGTGAAATTTTTTTCCAGCATCAGGATTTTACACCTGGATGCGGCTCAGGCCACCCTGAGGAGCAGCCAAGACAGCACCCTACTGCTGTTGATTTGGGCACACTGGCAAGTTGGCTCTGTCCTCTGTCACCCCAGAAAGCCAGAGGAGTCTGTCCCCAGAACCATGGCATGTGACGGCTGAGTACCATTCTGGCGGCAGAGGTGAGGCTTATGTGCCTCTGGGCAGCTCTGTGGTGGGTTGTCCTTGCTGTTCAGTGATGCTGGCACAAGATAGGCACAGTATTGCTTAAGACCAACTATAAATGCACTCCTCATTACAGCTGGCTCATTGGCTTCTTTAAGAGCACAAAGGAAGCCTTTGATTCAAACCATACAGTGACTCTCCAAATGGCTAAAGGCAGGACAAGCTGCCACTTGCAAGTTCCTTTATTGCGCTCCACGAAGCTTGTTGTTTTGGTGTGTGTCCTGGCTCTGCTGGGGCAGCCCATCACTCATATGGCACAGAGCCCCTCCGTGGTGCTGGCTCTGCTGAAATCACTGGCAGTGCCTGTATCCATGGAAGCTTTTGTGGGAGGAAAAGTTTGGCTTTTGTCTTTCCCAGCAAAGACAAGACCAGAGAAGATAAAAACAGACAGTCTTGTAGGGTGGCACACAGGGCAGTGCATCCAGTTCTCCGTAACTGTGCCTGGGAGCATAGATGGGTTTGTGCTGCTGAGGAAAAGTCATTCAGTTGCCTCTGCAGAGGGGCCAACACTGAAAGTCTCCTTCAGCAGTTGCAGGAATTCTACAAGTTGTCTTGGACCAAAGAAAACAGACCTTCTTGTGAGTTACTTGATGTTCTTTGTTCCTATCCATCCATACTGCCTGCTGTAAGTGCCGTGAGCCTGGGACACATCTGGGCACCTGCCAGGTGATATGGGAGTGGCCAAGTTCCTGGGGTGAACTGCCTTCTATTATAGCAATGGGATGGCAGTGAGATCTTGTGATCACTCTTTCCTCCATCTAGGTTTGAACAGTTCTTTATCCACCATATTCCAAGCAAAAGGTGAGCTACAAAGGCAACACGTCCATTGTTTTTTTCTCTGCTGAGTTAACTCCTGATGGCTCTCCCTGCACATTTGCAGCCTTCGGATGTGTAAGTGCTTGCTGAGCCCTCACCAGCATTGACCCTCTTGTCCAGGTCTTGCCCCTGTCTTGCTGGCCCAAGTGCAGCTATTCCTTTTCCAATTGTGCCTACAATCTCCCCCTCTTCCTCATTCCTCTTCTGTATCCAGACCTGCCATGGCATGCCACACATCCCCTTCTCAGACTTTGTTGTTGCTTGGTTTCTCTGCAGTACCTGGCTGTGGGCACAACTCTTTTGCCAGGTGTGGCTGTGGCTTCCTCGTCCCATCCTGAGATTACCGTTGTCTCCTTGAGCCAGGCCCTCAGTTTACTACGGCTGATGAGAAATCAGAGCAGAGCCGGTGCAGGGCTACTGAGATGTTTGGGTGGTTCTCGGAAATCTTGTGACTTTTTTGAGAAGAATTCTTCCACTCAGCTGAAGGAAAGTCTCGAAGCCACGTGGCCTGAAGCAGAAACCTTTAATCTGAGTGGTTAACGTTTTGGCAAGGAAATAACAAGAGTGTCATACTGGGCATCGTTCAGCATCACATTTTGTTTCTGTGGCCCTTCTGGGATTTGGCCCTGCCTCGCACTGTCTGGGGATACATTCATGCAAACAAAGGCCTGTCATGGGTTTGATGGAGAAATCCATTATACCTGAGTTGCTGAGTGGCCACAGTGAGCAGCCAGGCACCTACAGATATTTCAGCACAACTTCTTGCTCTCCGTGATCTGTTGTTTGGTGGCTGTTGCCACTGTTTGTGTGCTGCCTTGGTATTTGGTTGCTTAGGATGTCCAGATACTCTTCACACTGGTGGATTAGTGACTATCCAGTAAGAATTACTTGTTCTCCAGATATATTGGAAATTAGGTTTTCTGCCGCAATGGAGGAAAGCACTTGTTTTTCAAGGAGATCTGGTTAGTATGAATTTCTATCTCAGTGAGTCTGTTATAGCCAAGCTTTTCTTTAATTTGACACTGGGGCTTTGCATTAGATCTATTTAATGCAAGTGTTCTGCATTGTTATTGATTTGTAAAATATTCCAGAAAGTGCCCTGCTTGCATATTCTTCCCACTCAGTGACTTTTTTCCATTTTTAGATGAGATAATGTAGCAATGTCTCATAGAGAAGCTACCTTTTAATTAATATTGCATGAGCAGAGGAAATATTAGCTTTTCTATCTGCTTTCCTATTTTTGTGGCTTTTAATATAGATTTGTAAATGGCTTTAATGAAAATAAACAAGGAACTTTTCTTCTCTGTGCCCTCTTTGCTTTCAGAGATGATACTGCAGGTTTCTGGTGATGTTTCTTCCAGGAGGCAGGTCCTGGACAGCAGCACTTCCCTGCACAACTGTAAATGATGATTGTGAAATGAGGCAGATCTTCAGCTTTCCAGCAATGAAAAGAAGAGGATCTAGGAGAAATCTACAGATGTGTTTACCTAGTTGGAGACAGATACCAGGAGCTATGGATGATGTTTTGTAGCCAGGAAGCAGTCAGTGCCACATGCGTGGAAAATGGATGTGCAGTGCACAGCAGGCAGCTTTTATGAACTAGTGTTCCTGAAACGCTTGTGAGGTTGACGCAGAAATCATACAGACCCAGTGGGAAGCCCTGGGCAACCAGTCAGTCCGCTTCAAGCTTCAGAGGCAGCCAGAAGTCAAAACCCAGAAGAGCAGAGCCCATATACACAGGAGAGGCACCAGTGCAGCTAATGGAGTGAGGCCTACTTCAGGTGTGTCCTCTGTGCCTTTTTGCAGCAATTTTTATTTTGCAGCACTGTGGTGGCTGCTAGGAAAAGCTGGAGTGATTGCTGTGAATGCCTCTCCTGGGAGCTTCTTCCCTTCCTATGGGAGAGGAGCAAACAGCTTAAACCTTCAGTAAACCAACTGGCAAAGCAGAATGCTCCAGAGACTTCACTGACCTTGAGTGGGTCCCACAATGCAGCTGTGCTCTGTGGAGAGCACAGTGGCAGGATTGCTCCTGATCTAGAGTTGTATATGGCATTTCCCAGCCTCTGTGCCTTCTCCTTACTGCTGGGAAGGCAGCGTGGCTTATGGGTGGGCTATACAGAGGGAGCAGCATGACAGGGTACACAACTGCATCTCTGCAGCAGTTGCCAGGTCATGGGTGTCATTTTCAAGTCTATGGCACTGGATGAACCATTTCTCCCATGAGCTGTAAGCTGTCTGGAGAGCTTGGCCAGCTGGATCTTCCTGGCTTCATAGCAAATCCATCTGAGTCTCTACAGGCAGATAACTAAGGGAAACTTAACTGTAAATACACTGCCATGACTGAAGAGAGATTTAAAATATTTATCCTAGAGCAGAGCTTGGGATATAAATAAGCTCCCTGTCTGTTTCCCTGCACGCAAGGCTCAGAAGTGCAGCTGTCTCTTTGTCCCCAGCTCTGAGAGTCCTCTTTGGGACCGGCAAGTTGCTCATGGGTGTCCATATGGATAGTGTAAACATACCGCTGACAGCAAAATGGAGAGGATATTTGCACTAGTGTAGATGTGAGTTCTTGACTGCACCTTCTGTCCCCTTGTTGCCCCCTCCCCTCCCAGCTGCGGTCCATGCTCTTGAGGGTGTTTGTGGAGTTTGTTGGTGAGCCATGTCTGTTGGGTGAGGTTGTAACCCTCTCACTTGGCCCCCTGAGCAAGCAAGATCTGCAAGACAAGTGTATCCAAAGGCTGGCACAGGTTTGGGTGGTACTGGGTAGTTTTTCTCCCTTCCAGTAGGTTTGTTGGCAGCACATGAAGAAGCAGCTTGCTCAAGCACTTTCAGAGCCAAATATGCTTCATTCTCCAACAAACAGTTCTGGGAGAGAAGTAGGCCTTGCTCGCAGTGCAGCCTTGACTCGAGTGCTGACCAGCCACCGTGCTGTATGGTGAGAACCTGGCGCTGAGCAGCAGTGTTGTCTTTTCTGACAGTGTGGATGAAGCAGCTGTCTTGGCTTGCAGGCCCCATGTGCATGCTAGTTCTCTTTGCACTGCTTCCCTTGCCCTGGCCTCTTCCCACCACCCCCCCCCCACCCTTTTGTCTTTGCAGCCTGAGTTTCTATTCTCTGGAGTGGCTGGCTGGGGCTCCTGTTTGCTGAAGGGAAGTGCCAGACAGTTTTATGGAGCTTCTTCTGGTTTTTCCTGTCATCTGGAATGGTGTTTCAGCTGGAACAGGAAAAACGTGAAGCCCTGGCCAGAAGCTCCATCCACACGCACACTGCTGTGATGGGGGAATCCCTCTTGGCTGGGCTTGGGATGGCAGGAACAATGTCAGCCTTTGGCCCTCAGCCTGAATGAAGGGATGTGAGGATGGATCAGCAAGCACTTGTGTGATACCTGGAGGTGCTGACCCCAGCTACCACGGGATGAGCTCTGAACCACACAGACCTTGTGGGTGCAACAATGCAGTCTTATTGCCACAAGGCCTCACCTCCAGCTCTGGGGCAAGGAGGGCTGAGCCAGCTCTGTTGTAGCTCTTTCCTGCTGGCAGGACCTGCCTGGCTGTTCAACACTGCCTGGGCTCTCCTCTACTATCAGAGGAGTTTTGCTTGGTGAAGACTTGCATTCTTTCATGCCCCATTGTGGGGGAAGCATCATCGTTCAACATAGCTGCACAGGAAGCATGTTGTTCATCCTGGCTTCACTTGGCATCTGTCTACTATGTCTCCTTTAGTGTGAGAAAAGTGCAATACCTTTCCTGTGCTGGCCAGGGAGCTTAGCCCTCAGATCACTGTGTCTCCAGCCTGCCATGTGCTGCCAGAAGCAAACATCAGCTATTTATGAGGAAGCCAGGGAATTGCTCAAAGGCTCAGAGCAAGCCTGGGAGAGTCTGTTGGCAAGACTGGAGGGTGCAGCAAGCTTGTCAGCTGTGCCGAGTGTTCCTTGAAACATTTGTGTTTCTCACTGGGGGTTGGCAATGCAGCTGGTGATGTTTGCTTGGGAGCCTTTGGCTGATGCACTATTAGAGATGGTTTCATTAAGCCAGCGAGATTCCCATCTCCTGCACTGGGCTTTATGGCCTTCCTATCACACTTATTCCTCTGTCTCTGTGTATTTGCTATGAAGATGTTGTCCGGGCCTTCCAGGGAGTGCTATGGCCATCACTGCCTGTGCTCCTCAGCAAGGAGGCCTTCTCCACAAGCCAGAGGCCAAGTGGTGCAGACAGCTGTCAGCATACAGCATACAGCTGTGCCCCAAGTGTCTGGGCAGGAGAAGTGATGGTCTGGATGCCAGTTCTGCCCTGTCCCTCTCGCAGCTGCATGACTGTGGCAGTGCGCTCATGGCTTGGGCTGGTTCTTTGGACTGAGAGCTTGGGAGAGGTACCTGGGCTTTTCTTAGGGGCCTGGGACCATGCAGTGGCCTCAGTGGCCCAGCAGAATGGCATCCTTTTCCTTGGTGCAGATGTGTCTCCAGTGGGAGATGTCTGTGTCTCCTCTTGCAGCAGTTGCCAGGAGCATGGGCATAATCCTGTTGCAGAGCATGGCTCAGAGCACTGTCAGCCTGCTCCCAGGGCAGACGGGGGACTCCTGCAGCACCAAGGCCAGTTGTTCTGGTTTAGCAGCCTCTAGCTGTTTCAGGGAGCCAAGCCAACTTGGCTACTGTGGGGACTTCCCTCTCTTGCTCTGACTTTCTTCTGTTTTAGCAAGATGCTGAGGTATTCGGAGAGACCATAGGGCAAGGTGCAACTCAGCCCAGACATATCCTCTACAAAACCCGCTAGTGAATCCTGCAGCCTTGGAGTCAAGCTGCACAGCATGGTGTCTGCCCTGCCAGCTCAGTTAAGCCTGCAGTGGAGTACTGGTTGGCAGCAGCCCTGCTCTGCTTGGGAGTGAGTAGAAACCTCACAAAATATTCCCATCACTCTGTGGCTGTAGAGTAGCACCCTTGTTTGCTATTCTTGCTCATTGCCAGAGCAGCAGCTAGTTCTTGCCCCAGACCTTGCTTCCCAACACTGCCCTGTCCTTGACTGGAGAGGGTATCATCGTGTGCTGTTGCTTTGGGGTGGCTGCTGCCTGGCTTTGAGCCAGGATCCCTGCTCACTGCTGGTGTAAGGATGAAGGCAGGGAGCTATGGAAGTTCAGGGCTGCACAGCTCCTATGGCAGAGTTAGGAAACTCAGTTTGAGATGGTCTTGGAAAAAGCAAACTTGAGGGATGTGTGGCTGGGGAAGGATCTGGGATTCACAGGATCTGGGCTGGGGAAGCAGAATGGGCAACATAGGGAACAGAGGCGGGGAAGTGCCAAACTAGTCTGAACTGAGTGGGTGAGGTCAGTGCTGTGATAGCCTGTCTGTCTTGACATGTGCTGGCATCCACTGGGAGGAGTTTGCAGCTGGTTGCCTGGGCTCGCTGTCCTTGTGCTGAGTCTTTTTCTCAGTTATTTTCTCCTGTGACAGATGTGTGAGCAGTACCTGCCTGCCTTGGGACTGGGACTCTGTGTAGCAGCAAGCTCTTACCAATGCATTAGTTGGAGCACCGCCTTAGTGTCTGCTCCAGCAATTCATTTACAGTGTTCAAAGCCCAGTGGCTTTGTTCTGGTTTCATGTGGTAATTGCTCAGAAGCTGGGCTTGGCCATTCCCATGTATGGGATTCTGGCCTGGAAGGGCAGGGATTCCCCCACAGCTTGTAGCCTCTTTGAACAGTTCTGGGGAGGCTGATGAGAATTGTGATAAGTGGTTGCAGCTTTTTTTGATTTTCCTTTTTTTTTTTTTCCTTTTCCATTCTAAAGCTTGGTTTGAAGGGAAGAATTGGCTTCTCAATGTTTGCTTGGTTGCTCTCCACCCAAAAATCTGTGGAGAGATGTGCTGTGGGCCACTCAAAGTGAGTTCAGGCTGTGGTCTTGCAGCAGAGCAATTGTCACTCATTGGTAAGCCAGCTGCCAAGTTGTTTCCAAACAAAGTTTACATCTGCCATGGATCATAGGACTCCTGGTGGGGTCCATGAGGGTGTCCAGGTCCTGGACAGATGTAAGCTTGAACTGGCACACAGGAGTAGAGCTGAGGAAAGAGTGGACCACTCTGCAGTTTCCACTTGGGACCCAAGCAAAACAGCCAAATACTGTGGGATGAGCAACTGTTACAGGATGGGGATGCTTCTGTGCTTACTTTGATTCTGGGTTGGTTTTCTTCTGAATCAGTTACTCCCACCTTGAAGATTGTGTATCTGGGTGTTTTGCAGTGGAAACTTTGCTCATGGAGGCAAATGGCTGTGCTACAGGCTGATTTGATGTGGGTGTCCATGGAGCAAGTAGGAAGAAAGGATGCATGGCCTGTGTGGTGGCATGGTAACCGTCATGAAGTGGTGTTGTGTAGGCATCATGTCTCCTGCAAATCTGGGGCGATCTCCCACAAAATGGGAAGGTTCAGTGGTCATCTGTGTGGACCTACAGCAGAGCTGTTGGATCCAGATGCCTGGTACAACTGTAGGGGCAAATAGATGATGTTTCTCTAAGTTCCTCATCATCTTAATTGACTCCAGTATGACCTAGAGCAACTCTAGCAGAGCATTTCTTGGAAATGCTGCTGTGTACCCATGATTGTTTTCTTGGGTGCAGAGTGAGCTTTGGTTTTTACTTTTAACTGGAATAAGAAACAGAACAGTTTTAAACCACTTACATGATGGGTGCCCAAAGACTTTCCAGATGTAGGGCTTGATCAGACCAAGCCTGCCATGTTCAGAGTTCATTGCCTGAATCAAACAGTTTTCATCTGGCCTGTTGGGAGAAAGTGGTTTATTACAGCTCTACCAGTCTGAGAGGCTTTCTCAACTGAAACCTCTTGCAGAAAGGAACATGCTGCCTGGAAATCATTCGGAGATGCAAATATCTCTGTGTGTTTGGCTTGGCTGCTGTTTCCCCAGTATCTGCTGAGCAGTGGAATAAGCTGTGTGTGGAGCAGGCGTGCTCCAAGCAGCTGCTTTGTGTGGCTACAGGGACCGGCCCACAAGGCAGAAGGTTGCTTGTGTTATTGAGCATTCATGAGTTTTCTTGTCTGCTTCTACAGCTTCAGCTGTGCAAATGAGCTTGCCGACTCTGTGTTTGTGACCAGGAGGAGAGGAAAAGCTGACCCATGTGGTGTTCCCAGTTCTGGCATGCCAAAAATCTGCTTTTATAGGAGTATGTTCATAATGAACTGTGCCAGGAAACACATGGCTTGCTCGAGCCATGAATGGGAGGTCTGTATGGGGCCCTGTGCTCACTGAGAGCCTCGCAGGGACAAAGAGCAGATGCTGGCGTGCATTACTTGCTCTGTAGCAGTCTGTATCCTGTGGGTCCCAGTGGATGGATCAAGGTACTAAGTGCTTGGCTGGTCCAATGATGGCAGAGAGGGCAGGACAAGAGGCTAAGGTGAGTTGTTTTACTACTTGCTGCTCTTTGTGGATCCCCTGGTCTGGAGTGGAGGCTGGGTAGGAAGGAACACAAGCACTGCAGGCAAGCAAAGAATTGCTGCTGACAGCTTAGGATGACAATTGTGGAGGGGGGTGAGAGAGAAAGGGAGAGAGGTGTGAGACTCATTGGGTCCTAGGTAACCTATGGACAGTGTGGCTGTGCATCCTGGGCCTGCCTGCAACAGGAAGAAGAGGCTGTCAGGTGAGAGTTGCAGTCCTGAGCATTAGCAGCTCTTCAGGGTCTGGAATGTTGCTCACTTGTAGGAACTGCTGTCAAGCCTGCATGAGCTGAGCTGCTGGTGAGGAGTGCACACCCAGTACATGAGGAGTTAAACCTGCCTGCAGGCAGTGGAGCCTTGTTCTGACAGGGGGCTCAGTGACTCCTCTGGAGCAGCAAGCTGAGGATGCTCCAGCTCAGTGATTTCATTGCCCAACCTTTGGAAGCAGGCCAGGGCTTTGAACCCAGAGTCTGCTGCTCTTTCATCCAAGAGTGACTAAAAGCAAAGCCTAAGCATTGGAGCCATTCCCAAGGACTTGGCAACTGAAGGAATTGCTGCCTGCAGACAATGATGTTTAATAAATTACTTCTAAAGACAAGACCTGTTTGATAACACTCTGAGAGCATGTTATTGAAATCCATGAGAGTCCAGGACCCCAAACCCTAATACCATCCCTGCTGTGCCTTTTGTGGCCTTGGAATGGAGCACAGGCCGTGGTCATTTCTGAAAATCTGTGGCTGCCTTGGGCACCAGACTTCTGCTGTGGCCCAATGTCTTCCTCAGAGAACATGGTGATAAATCAGTCCTGTGTTTGGGACTGTCTCTGTCCACCTCATGTTGAGTTCCTTTGGGACATGGGCTACTCCTGCTGTCCACATCAAGTTAGTGGTGGGGACTAGGGCATCTCTGTCAACGTTACCCTCCTCTCTTCCAGCTGTACCCCTGGCCTCCTTTCTGCAGCAATGTGCATTGTGTGGTTGCTGCAGGATACCCAGGGCCTTCCCTAAGTGACCTGCTGTATTCCTTGCTCCTTGGGTGTTGCAAAGGGCCCTGTAGGTTTGGGGAGCCAGGGAGAGCAGGCTCCCTGTGTGCTGCAGCAGTGCCTTTCTGTGGAACATGGCACGGGTTGTTAATGAAAATGGGCAGGGAACAAATGTTCAGCAGTGTGTTACCAAGCTCTCTGTCTCGTTGGGTGCTGAACTTGGTGGTGTAAATACATTAAGCTCTCACCTCAGGTCTGAGGCTTGCATGCTGATTGTGCAGCCCTGGGAAGAGCTGGCTCCACAGTGGAGCTGGGACAGCTGTGAGCTCCCTTGCTCTGGCAGGAGAGTGTGTGACATCCACTCCGCTTTGAGAGGGCAGACAGATGCTGGCCAGCCATGTCATCTGCCAGAACATCTCCTTGGAGAAAACTGGCTGTGTCCCTTTTTGCAGCTGGCTCCTTCCATTGCATCCTGGTTCTTGTGGGTCTTTGTTTCCTGTAAGCCAAGTGCCCCACTCTGAAGCTGGGGTAGATCTGAGGCCTCCTGCTGGCAGGGGAGAGGAGGAAGAGGATGGTTACCCTTTGGAGAGGAAGAATGGTTGCAGTGTGTGTGTTCTGGGCTTTGCTGTCCTGGGCACTGCAGATGAATTGCAGATCCTCTAATCTGCTGTACCAGATGCAGAGCATTAAAGGAACTATCTTGCACATCTGGCTGCGCTGACATAGGATGAATTTTGCTGAAGCTCCCCTGGAAGCAAGTTTGCAGAATAATGCTCCTGGGGCCTGGCTGGAGAGTGGGCTGGGCTACAAGCTGCAGAAGCCCCGCAGTGCTGGGCTTGCTTCCCAAACCAGGAAACCTTAAACTTGTGCAAAGCCCTCTCAAATCCCATTCCCATGCTTTTAGTTCCTTGTTTGGTTGCAAACAGCTTTGGGATTACTCATTTCCTGTGGTGTCACAAGAGATTGGTAAACTCTTGGGTACCAAGTGAAATAGATCCTTTCCTTTTCCTGTTCTGTCCTCTGCTCAGAGCTCGTTTAGTTTGGTGAAGAGTAGGTGCCCAGGAGCTGGGCGCTTGGCATGCCTGGGGGTGAGCGGCTTGGGGTCAATGAGTGCATGGATTTCCCATGGGGATGGGGATGTGGAGCATTGTATTGTGCTTCCAGCTGCCAGCAACTTGCCTGTTGCTCCCCCAGTGTGGCTCTAGGTGAGTGGGACAGCTGTGGACTCAGCAGGAATCTGAGGCTGTGCAGCAGCTGAAGGCCTTGTGGTTGAGGCTGCATTCCCAAGTGATGTCTTTAGGCAAGAAGACCATGATTTTCAGATTGTTTCAAGATGTAGGCAACTTGGCCTGTCAAGCAGGGCAGGAGATGTGCTGCCTGGTTGGCCCAGCTTGCACAGTTGCTCTGGAGTAACCAGATGGTGTTGACTACTGGAGCGTCCCCAGGTGAGTGCTTGTGTGGGACTGGCACTGATATGTTGAAGCAATGCATGGAAAACCCAGCTTGTGTCAAGGCCTGGCTTGTAATGTTTCCCCATGCCCTTGCAGCCTGTAAGATGACCATGGCAGTTTGGGCTTGGTGCCATGGCAGAGATTTACCAGGCAGTATTCCTGGTGCTCTCAGGCCTCTTACAGACGGTAAGGTTGGTGCTTTCACTGCCTGGTCTGTCCAGGCCATGCCAGGACCATAGACCCTCTGTTGGCCGCAGCCCTAAATACAGCCTTAGAGGGCTGATCCCCAAGGGTGAGTCCTGCCATCCCACACATTTACTGGCTGTCTTTCTGTGCTTACAAATCCCAGCACCCCACAAAGGGCTGCAGTCCATGATGTTGGAATGTGCTGCCCAGCTATCTTCATGGCACAGAGTGGGAGGACAGTGTCCATCCTGAGGTGAGCATTGAGACATAGGGCTGCACAGTTTGCTGCCACCTCCTTATCCCAGAGCCCTATAATGTCTCTGTGTTTGGGATGTACCAAACCCAGTGCTTCCCAGGTAGGAACAGGGATGTGGAATTCCTAAAAATTTCAGCCCCAGTTTCCCTGTGCTATCCCTCAGCTCTGCCATGGACCCCCCAGATCCTTATTACTCTTTTGGTGCATTTTCATATAGCTCTGGCTGATGAAAAGAGCAACACTGATGTGTATCTCTCTTTTAGCTCTGGAGAACAGTCTGAAACCAAAGACATTTCCAGTCTCTGCTAAGTCGGCTGCCAAATAACAACATTTAATGCTGTGGTAGCCTTCGAGGGGATTGGCTACTATGGGTCTCTCTTGCCAAATGTGTGGAGAGTCCTTTGCTTCCTGGCAATCCTGTAGAATTGAAAACTTAATTTGCAGAGCTTCAGGCAGCAGTGACTGACTTTATAGAGTTGCTCACAAGTCTGTCCTGAATATGACTTTGATGATTTTGTCACAGTGAAATGCTCTGCATATGCTCAGACCTGGAGTCTGGCAGTGGCTGAGTCCTGGGGACATTCCAAGACCAATAAGTGAATTGAGACACACTTGGTAGAAATTTGGACTGGCAATGCAGATGTTACTGTGAGTGTTTTTCCTGGGAAGGTGCTATTTGCCTCTTTAGAGAATGGAATTAATTTTGAGTAGGGGATATCTCTGCATGAAGAATGCTGTGTTCCTGCGTTCAGGTCTTTGCCATAAGCATGATCTCAGAGCCAGGATATGATTCTGAGCCTGCTGTTTTCTCTGTCCACGTATGTCCTGCTGGTGCCTGTCCCCTCACTGCAGGTGATTTGCTCTGTATGTGGGAATGATACCCTGAGGACCTCTAGGTACTAGTCAACTTCCCTAGACTGTTCACTTAACCCTTATCTATTACTTCAACAGGAGAGTTGCATTTCAATTAAATATCATTGGGGTAACACAGCACTGGGTGTTTTCAAGTGTGCTGCGTTTCAACTATGTTTTTCTTATCTGTCTGAAGCTTTCCTGAAAAGCTTTCTGTAGCCACAGTTGAGATTGTTTTAGGCCAGAAACATATGATGAGGGTTTATTTTTCTCCTGGCTAGGGGTAGCTTGTGTCACATGCATATGCGGAGGCCGCGTGTTTGCCAGTGCACGCGTTTGGGACTGCTGCTTGGTGTTGGCTTTGCAGGACTGTGGCTGGCCCAGCCACGTTGCTGGGGAGAGCTCAGCACTGGCTTGGTCTTGCTAAGTTGATTTGGTGTTGCTGGGTAGTTTTTGGGGGAATAGAAATAGTCGGTTTGCTTTTTCAGCAGCTCCCAGCAATGCGTCCCAGCCCAGATGAGCTCATAAAACCACAGCAGAAACATGCTGTTGGGAAGGTGTCCAGTCAGACTGAGCTGGGGTCTCCTTTGCTCTCCATCAGTGCTGCAAGAGCTCTCTCATCTGCCAGCTGGGGCAGCTCCAGCAGCCACCAGTGGCTGAGCCACGCACAGCCATGGCTCTGCCATACAGTGAAGGTGGGAGGTCCTCCAGCTGGTGAGTAGAATAAGCAGAGTAATTTTCTTCTTTATTCAGCACAAGTGGAGGTTGTTGACTTTATACAGGTTTTATCCAAACTCTGCCATAATGGCATCCCACAGGGTACCCCTCTCCTTGGACAGCATCCTTGAGCCTCTGTCCCAAAAGCCTAGGTGAGATGGAGCAGGGAGATGCGTGAACCCTGCTGACCACAACCTTTTCCTGGGCCAGGGTTGAACAGCCCTTATGGGCAAGTGCAGCACTTCCCGTCTCCGAATGCTGGGCTCTGGTGCTCTAGGTTAAGGTACTGTGAAAAGCTGTGTCCAGCTCTGGGCTTCTGATGCCTTCCACCGTAGAATGTCTGGACTCAACCTAGCAGTTACCAGTCTTGCCTTGCAGTCCAAACCTGATATATGGATGGGACAATGGTTTCCAGCATGTGTAGCCAGTACATCATTGGCACCTTAGATGCTATTGTCAAAACACAAGTTTATGGCTCTTTCTGCACTTTAACTGCTCTTATTTATGCCAATTTGCCTTGACACCTGTGCTCATTAGATATTCATCACACAGATCTTGCTAGAGCTGAAATGGTTGTGTCCATTTCCCCAGTGTGGAAAACAAGGACATAAATAGTTTCTCCAGGGAGCTGGATCCCAGTGTTTCCTGACACCTGGTATAATCCCTGCTTCCCATGTGGGACTTGTGCCAAACATTCATCGTGTCCTCTGTACACAGAGCCATGTCCTGCCTGGACAATGGGGGATGCTGAGGCAGCAGGTTGCATGTGATGAAGCAGCTAAAACTCTCAGCTGATCAGTGCTGAGGAAAATGCAGTTTTGCTGTTAATGATGAGGTGAAAGCAATTCTCCTGCTCTTTAGTCTTATACTGGTAATGCCAATAATTTAATGCTAGAAAAACATATAATTTAAAATATCATATCTAATACCCTAGTGGCCTATTCCTTCAGAGAGCAGTGCCTAATCACAAACTCCAGGACTAGCATGACCACTATGCTGAGACCCCAAGAAAAGAACAAATCCTTCTGCTTCATGAGCTCGCTCAATGCACCCTGCCACCTTGCACATGCTTTGTACCATACAGATATAGTTTGATGGACATATGCCTAGTGCCCTGAGGCATATCTGTGGAAGAAAATAGACTCAGCTCCTCTAGGATCAAACCTCAGTGGATTTGTCTGTTCTGTTCCCCTTTTCTCCTGTATGTTCTGGTATGACCTCAGCTTCTGATGCTCTGGAACTATTGGGCTAATTGAGCACATACCTCTGTTTGTGTGAGGTTGTGTGGCTGGTGCCATGCTGAATGCTCTCCATGAGACTGATATGATATGCAGGGAACTAGATGCGTGTACCTGTGGAAGAACACATGTTCCCACACGTTGTGTCACCTTGGGCCATGTGTTCATCTTGTGCTGTTCATGAGACAACTGTCACAGACTGATGGATAGTTCCTACCTTTAGGGTAGGTGCATGGTAGCTGGTGATGGAAATTTCACTGGACATGCTGATTTTGGAAAACCATGTTGGTGGAACTTGGCTCAGCATGAGACCCAGGAGATGGGATTTCAGTCTGTGGCTCTGTCATTCAGGCTACAGGAGTCAGTCTGTGCCTACTCCTGGTGACCTTAAATTCTGTGAGTACATTTGGCAAGTGATCTCCACCCAGAAACTGTGGGATTTGACCTGGCTGAGGGCAGTCCCTTGGGGATGTTGCCTGCACACCAAAGTCAGTGCCTCAGTTGGATGCTGAAGGTAGAAAGCCAGGCTCAACGAGGTCCATTATCCTAGACCCTGCGATATGTTGTTGTGGACTGCTGTTCCTGTGGCCTCCCAATTCCTTGCTGCCTCCTTCCCAATGGCTTCTTTGGGGTGACTGAAAATTAGAATTGAATTACTTTGCAAAGGCTGCAGGCAGAAAGGACCTCTGGGCTCTGGACTACTATTCCTCTGCCCCAGTGTCTTTGGGAATAGGCTTCTATGGTTTTCGCAATGGGAGGACTTTGTTGCTCTTTCTGTCTGGATTATGGGAAAAGGGTTTTAGCAGATAGAGGCTGAGGTGGCCCTGCTCCTGGCTGGTATGTTTGCGAGCTGGGAGATTGGAGGCTCATCCTGGGAAATGGCACCACTGGAAGCACCTGTGTCTATGCCTCACTGTTGCTGTGAGCGGGAGAGCTCAGGCTCGCTGTGCTGGAAATGTGTGGCTGGCACTGGGATGCCAGTAAGAGAAGCTTTGCTTGGCGCTTGCATTGCATAGCAAGCTCCAAAGGCTTTCCAGCATGGGAAAGGCTTTTGAGGCTTTCTAGAATGTGATGATCTTCAAAGCATCTCTTTTGGAATAGGATTCGTTACCCTTAGCTCTGGGTGACTGAGATGTACTGTCAAACTGTGTCCCTTTACCAGGCTTACATACAAACACCAGTCAGGAGGATGTGACTGAATGTCCTAAGAGTAACTGTCTTTCATTTGGACTTGGATCCTGTTCATGTAACTTGTCCAGGCAACCACTTTCTGAAGCTGCTTTTCTTGCAGCAGTGGGGCCGCACTGGTTTGACCACTTTCATGTTCATCTTCATTCTAAGGTGCTCAAAATCTGCCTGGCTTCACCCCTTTGCCTGCAAGAGCATGGTGCTGGGAACAGTCCAGCAGCCGTTGCATCGGCATGTGCTGAATTGCCCTTTGTCTGCTTTCCTCTCTGCAGCCAGCTGGTAACTGTAGTGGAGTGCCTGCAGGGCTTGCTGTGGGCTGGCAGCAGCCAGCTCTAGGAGTGTGCTGGAGGCCCTCAGCAGCCCTGTCAGGCATTGATTGCCTAGGGAAGCGCTGGCCACTCTGTCCACTGCACCCTGAGCTCTTGGGTGGGCATCAATGTGTCAATGAGGGTTTTCATCACAGTAAAAAGATGCTTCCAACCTTTCAGGCTGCTATCAGACCCTGAGGTCAACTATTGCAATTTCTTGTTTCCGCTTCTGCTAGCAAGTGGGTTGAATCACCAAGTGCAATTTTGAGGTGTCACTGCTGCATCCTCTTGAGCTGTGCTCCGCAGTTGCTGTGTTTATTCATATACACAATCTTTGTTCTGGACCAGTGTTATTCTGGGTAATTTCTGAGAATGTGGAGGTGAGACGGAGACATGGTACCAAGGAGAGAAACTTCGAGGAAAGCCTAGAAACATTCTGTGGGTGTTTCTGATGAGGGGCAGTTTTGATGCATGGGTGGGACTTAGGATGCATTGCAAAAAAAGCAAGAGCTCAAAGAAACATCTGAACTGCCCAGGAAGCTGCTTGCTGTCTAGTGTTTTGGTGACTGACTTCCCAGCTGCAAGACACTCTGTTGAGGCTAGAAGTGTGACACACAGTAGTGGGTAATGGGAGCTCCCTCTTAACTCCCCTGGCCCCACGAAGCAGAGGGCTCTCCTTGGCTGTGACAAGCTCAGACAGCCCTGTTCCAGTGATTGCTGGAGAGACAGGCTTAAAGCAGCTGTGCTGGAATCTGAGCATAGGTCTGTTAAACTTGACTGATTCTGACAGATGTGCTTTCAGATATGTTTCTCCTAACACGGTGGTTTTAACTGACTGGAAAAGCTTGAGAACAACACAGGCTTACCTGATCCCTTCTCCTCTGCTTGCTCTGAACATGCTCTCCTTTTTCTGTCTTGCAGCCGTGGGGATTCAGGCAACAATCCTTTTCACCAAAGAGCCATACTCCCAGGATGCCCTGCATGGCCGCAGCGCCATCCTCCGCTGCGAGGTGAAGGAACCAGCAGATGTGGAGTTCCAATGGCTGCAGAATGGGCTTCCTGTTCAGGACACGGAACAACGTTTTAAGGAAGGCAGCAACCTTCAGTTTGCTGCTGTCGATCGGCACCGGGATGCTGGGGTATTCCAGTGTCTAGCAAGGAACGTGCTCACTGGGGAGGAGGCCCACACAGCCAATGCATCTTTCAATATCAAATGTGAGTGTGGGGTGAAGGCAGCCAGGCATGTGCTGCCCACTGTGGCCAGGGAAAAGCATTCTCTTCGGAGAGGCTGGAAACAGCTTTGCCACGCTGTTTGCTCATGCTTGTGGAGGTGGGGTTAGACAGAGCTTGGACAGCTTGGACTGTGCAAGTAGGATTCCTCTCCAGCTAATGTGTTCATCATGCCCTCTAGACTTCTTGTGTCTTCTGGTGTCCCCAAAGCCATCAGAGATGCTTTCTCATGCTGTCATTCCCATTTGTATATAAGAAACTGGGACATTACTGCAGCAAGTGTGTCCTGGGCACTGCAGATCCTTTCAGATCTCCTCTTATCCCTCCCACAACAGCTGCACAGGGCAAAGTGGGACCTTTGCATTGTGGGTGGCCCTTTATTCCATGCTGGCTTGAGGGCTTACTTGTTTCTAGGCATGCTTGTGGCCTTGCTGCCTGCTCTGGTTATTGATGAGTCACCAATAACCATTACCTGAGCTCATCAGGTTTGGAGAGCCAGCTGTGTTGATATTCTTTGATCCTACAGGGATTGAGACAGGCAGTGTGGTCCTGAAGCAGCCGGCCAGCATAGCTGAGATCCAGCCCTCCTCCACAGTGGTGCTGCGGTGTCACATCGATGGCCACCCGCGGTAAGGGTTGCCTCCTGAGGAGTGGACCCTGCCAGGGGTCCCCCTTCACCTTGGCTGTGTGCTCTTCCCCTTTCTCTCTCTCTCTCTCCCTCTCTCCTCCCCTGCCCTTTCTCTTGCTCCTCCTTCCCCACCTCCCCTCCTCTCTCCTACAAGAATTCAGTAGAATCTAGGGAAGGCGAAAGGCAGGATTGAGCCTGTGGCTGAGCATCGTGGGAGAAGGCAAATGGCTTCCTCAGAGCCGCGTAGCGAGGAGCACAGTAAGAATGTGCTGTCATGGTTCAGTCGCTGAGCTGCTTGCTGTGCTGCAGTCACTCTCCGTTGCTTTCCAATCATGTCCAGTCCACTTGGCTGCATGTCTCATGGCTTTGTGTCTCTGTCAAGGCCAGCAGTGGGGACAGAGAACCAGGGAAACGGGCCATCTCTGGGCTGTCTCCTCCACGCACCTGCTCTCTGGGGAGCCCTGACAGTGCCATGCACCTGGTCACCTTCTTGTCCCTGTCTTGCAGCCCCACATGGCAGTGGTTTCGGGATGGTAACCCCCTCCCTGATGGCCGCAGCACCTATTCTGTCAGCAACAAGGAGCGAACACTGACCCTGCAGAGTGCCAGCCCTGATGACAATGGGCTCTACTACTGCTGCGCCCGCAGTGCTGTTGGCTTCATCTGCAGCCAGAACAACTTCACACTGAATGTCATCGGTGAGTTGAGTCCCAGCTGTTTGGGGCTGGAGGCTCAGCTGTATTACTTCCCTGCTAACAGCCTCCCCTCTCCTGCAAGACAGGAGCCAGGCTGCAGGGGAAATGTCAGGCTAGTGTGACTTTCTCTGTGCAAAGCCTCTGGCCAAAGACAGGGCTGGAAAATCTGGCCAGGTGTTAATTTGCCCCTGTATTTTCTTGAAGCAGGTTTATTCTGTCATCTCTGGTAGCGGAGCACCAGGTTTGGACCCTGGAGGCTGTAGATGCAGCTGGTTTTGCTAATATTAGTGCCACCAGGGTAGATGCCCTGTTGGCCTTTACAGGCAAGACCCAAAGAGGGCAAGAAATGTTGCCCTTAGAGAGGTATTTGGAATTGGATAAGGGAATTTGCAGTCCAGTGGCAGCTTTGGTCTGTTTGTTAGGAGCCAGGGTGCTCAGGGCCTTACTGGAAGCCGAAGGCGTTTTTCCCCAGAGCAGCTACTGCATGCAGTCCTGGGCTCTGTCTCTAACTCCAGCCCTGCTGGGCATGTCAGTCTTCTTTGGGCTTGCAGGGTGCATCCAGCTCTTCTTTGAGCTTCCCCCAGAGCACTGGTAAGGGGACAAAGGCCATTTTTTTACTTTCACCCTCCTGTGGTCTCTGCTGTTGCAGATGAGAGCTTTCCTCAGGCGGTGGTCGTCCCACAGGACCTCATCGTGACCAAGAATGAAGAGGCCATGTTTGATTGCCAGTTTGCAGCCGTTCCCCCTCCCACACAGGAATGGCTCTTTGAAGACAACCCCATCACCAACAGATCCAAGTAATAGGGACCACAGTGATGTGGGCAGGGCTGGGAGGAGAGGGGCACTGTGTTCCAGAAGCAACAGAGAGAGACCAAACCTTGTCTGTGCATGAAGGCAAGCATGCAACATCAGGCTGGCTATGGGGCTTGGTTTTTCAGCTTGTCTGGCTTGGGTTTAGCAGGTCTTGGTCGTTGTTTGTGGCCTTTATCTACATAGGAGGTGCACTGAAGTGCAGTTTGTCTTCAAATGTGTCTGTGGGGTTGTTAGTTCTAGATGCCCATGTGTGATGGCCCTTACAGCTGGGGATGTCTCCCAGCCCCAGATGTCTGTGTGTGGTGATTTCCTGGAGCCATGGACAGCTCAATCTCCAGACACCCCCATGGGACAATGCACATTTAGGGATATGTCCCAGTACCAGATGCCTACATGTGGTGATCCCCAGACTTGGGGACACCTCCTAGCCTGCAACATCTGCACAACAATCACTGGGCCCATGGCTCTCTTGCACTTCCAGATACAAGTGCATGGTGATCCCCTGAGCCAGTAATGTTTCTGGGCCCCTAAGCATGAGTCAGTCAGCAGAGCTGGGCATGGTGATCCTGGAGCCTGGATCCTCTCAGCCAGACTGCAAGGCAGGCAGTGCTATCCAGGTGCCAGATGCCCTTGGCCTGGCAGCTCCCGGGCGCCACCTTGTGCCCCCTGCTCTCTCTCCTGGCCGTGCCTGCTCTCAGAACTGGCCCAGTTGGTGATGCATCTTTTGATGGGAGCCAGCTCTTCACCAAGAAGAGGATTTTTGTGAGCTCATTTTCTCCATGAGGAATGTGTCCTGCCATCTCCTTGTTTATGTATGCTGCTCCCCTCACACTGCGAAGCTTTGGCTTGTCACAGTATCCCTCTTGGTTTCATGGGGTCATGGGGGACATTTCAGGGCTGTAGCTCTGGCCCATGTCCTGCAGAGATGCCCGCTGAGCTCTTCCTCTCCCCACATGCCTAGGATCACTGTGTTCGCCAACGGTTCCCTGCTGATCACCCAGGTGAGAGCTCGCAGCACAGGTGTCTATAAGTGCGTTGGCCGTGGGCAGAGGGGAAAACCTCTTGTACTGAAGGCGACTCTGCAGCTAGCAGGTGAGGTCCTGGGGCTGGTGACAGAGTGGGCAATGGGGCTTAGGGTTCCAGTGTTACTCTGGAGCTATGGCTGATGATGTGTAAATACATGGACAACTGTTTGGTTCATCTGTGAAATGGTTCATCACTGCTGTCTGGATGAGGGGAGCAAACAAAGCTTATGCACTCTCTCCCTCAAATGATGCTTCCCTTGTGAATGATGATGCTGGTGGGTTGGCTACATGTTCCTGCCCTGTTTTGAGCCCTGCTGTCTATTGCTTCTCTCAGAGATTGAAGAAATGGCACCCCTCTCCCCGAAAGTGTTGACAGCGAACCAGGGGCATCGTGTGTCCTGCACTGCCCCACGAGGCATACCCACACCCCAGGTCTGGTGGGAGAGGAACCGGGAACGCGTTCCGACTGCTGGCAGGGTGTACCAGGAAGCAGAGCAGCTTGTTTTCACCAGTATCACCGAGATGGATGCAGGGATCTACACGTGCCACGCTGCCAACAAGGCTGGAGAAAAAAAACAGGAGCTGAGCATCACTGTGGCTAGTAGGCAACTTTCTGAGAAGGGTGGGAGCAGCAAAGGGGCTGGATCGGGGTTAGAGGGAACTGGGGCAGCATGGCGTGTCACCTCACTGATACAGACAGGTACTTCACTCATGTTAGAGCTATGGGGCCCCATGACTAGCTGCACACTGCCTGTCTGGTCTGCACTGGTGCTGGCCAGGGGGATAGTGAGTGGCCCTGTGTAATGCCTTGCCTTCGTGCCCAGCGGTACCCAAGTGGGTGGAGATGCCCAAGGACAGCCAGCTGGAGGAGAGCAAGCCAGGATACCTGCACTGCCTCAGCAAGGCCTCCCTGAAACCCACTGTCACCTGGTACCGCAATGGCGTCTCCATTTCTGAGGTGAGGTGATGGGGCAAGCCCCTACTGCTCACAGGCACTTCTGATGGGTACCTGCTCTGCTGCTGCTGTTTCTCACCTTGCTCCTAGGCCCTGTCACTCCCACTATGACTATATTCCTGGCACTATCTCCATCGTACTGATGTATGGATGGACAACTGCCTGTCTCTTGCCACTTGCCTGCCAGTCAGCCCTGTGCTTTTGGGGCAGTGACAAGAGAAAGGTCACTGCAGCTTGTCTCAGTTCGCCATGTGGGTCTCAGCAGGCATGTGTCTATCTGAAGCATGGTGCGGGCATGTGGAGTGTCAGAAGTGCCACGCGTTAAGGGGTGAGCCCAGAGCTGGTCACAGTGTCATTTCTGCCCTGCTCCTTCCCTCCCTCTGGGCAGGACTCGCGGTTTGAGATTTCTGAGAATGGGACACTGCGCATCAACAACGTGGAGGTTTATGATGGGACCATGTACAAGTGTGTGAGCAGCACACCGGCAGGGAGCATCGAGGGGTACGCTCGTGTGCACGTGCTAGGTATGCTGGCAATCACCCCACGTCCTTCCTTTGTGGGGAACTCTTTTGCCTGGCAGGGCACAGGTGGCCGCAGTGCCTCCTGTGGCTTGGGGACCATAAAACAGCACATCTGTCTGTTGCAGAAAAGCTGAAGTTCACCCCACCACCCCAACCATTGCAGTGCATGGAGTTTGATAAAGAGGTTACAGTGTCCTGCTCAGCCACTGGCCGGGAAAAACCCACCATCCAGTGGACTAAAACAGGTAAGGGCTACTTGAATGTGATATGTCTGTTGCTGACCTGGGGCCCCAGGAACTTTGTCCTACCTCCAAAGTGGGTGAAGCAAAAGTGCTCTGGCTGCCTGGGAAGTTGCCATGTGGCACAGTGCTTCATGCATGACTGCAGCATCCATCTTCTTGTGTCCTGCAGATGGGAGCAGCCTGCCATCCCATGTCAGCCACAATGCCGGCATCTTGTCCTTCCACAAGGTGAGCAGGAGCGATTCAGGGAACTACACATGCATCGCCTCCAACAGGCCACAGGGCGAGATCCGTGCCACCGTACAGCTTGTGGTAGCAGGTGAGGGCTCTGCAGCAGGCAGGTGGGTTTCCTGCTGAGCTGGCCTTGTAGTGGGTTTGCCTGGGTGGCACCCAACTGGCATGCCCCTGTAGAGAAAGCAATGTCTGGCCTGACCTCAAGCTGTGCCTCATGGCACTCAAGTCTCTGGTTGTCAGGGCTTTGCATGCAGCTTGAGAGAGCATGTGCCACTGTGCCTTTGTGGGAGCTCAACACCATTCCCGGGAGCTGACGGCGTTTGTGTCTGTCTCTCTGCCTTCAGTTTATGTCACCTTCAAACTGGAGCCAGAGCCCACAACGGTGTACCAGGGGCACACAGCCATGTTCCAGTGCCAGGCAGAGGGGGACCCCATACCGCACATCCAATGGAAAGGGAAGGACAAGATTCTGGATCCGGGAAAGCTCCTGCCCAGGTATACAGCCTCCCTTCCAAAGCTGAAATGTGGTGCAGCATGGCGTTCCCCACACCTACCCAGTACGCAAGTGCCAAAGGTGCAATCTCGGGTTCCCAGCTCAGTGAGCACATAGGTGTCTCCATGTGCCAGGACCTGGACTCCCCTGGCCCCCAGGGTTACCTTTTCTGCCACAGCCTGCCTAGCTGTGATTGAGAGGCAGTAACTTGTTCTTGAGCATTGTACAGCCTGAGATTAGAGATGATTGCACTGAGGACATGGGGCTGAGGCATCCTGGAGAGATGGGACTTCAGGTGCCCCAAGCCTGCCTCTGCCCTCTGGTGTTTGCAAAGAGCTCTGTGTGTGATTGTCAGGATTCAGATCATGCCCAATGGCTCCCTGGTGATTTACGACGTCACCACTGAAGACTCTGGAAAATACACCTGTATCGCTGGCAACAGCTGCAACATCAAGCACCGTGAGGCCTTCCTGTATGTTGTAGGTAAGGGAGGTGCCCAGTGTTGGGATGTGGCCTCGTGGAATCCCTGGCAGTGCTAGGCCTTGCTTCTGGCCCTGTGTGCGGGTGCTGCATGTCAGGTTGTGCCTGTCAGGCTGTCACAACAGCATCCCCACTGGATGCAGCACAGTGTGTTGTGGGATGTGCCCAGTGTGCTGTGGCGGGATGAGTAGGTGGCCACAGCAGGGAGTGGGCAGCTTTTCTCATGCCTCCACACCCTCATGTGTTCGGTGCTCTCTGTTCCACAGATAAGCCAGCAGCAGAAGAGGATGAGGGACTTGGCAGCCACACACCCTACAAGATGATCCAGACCATCGGGCTTTCGGTGGGGGCAGCTGTTGCCTATATTATCATTGTGCTGGGGCTGATGTTCTACTGTAAGAAGCGGAGAAAAGCTAAGAGGCTGAAGAAGCACCCAGAGGGCGAGGAGCCTGAAATGGAGTGTCTGAATGGTGAGGCTGGCACCCCTGAGGCTGGGGGCTTCACTGCCAACCCCTCTGGTAGTGGGGATTTCACTGTTGGCCCCTTATGCCTGTGCTGGAGGGGCTGAGGGGCAGGGGGCTCCCAGGGACGGGGGTGACTCCTTACCCTTGGTTTCTTGCTCTTGATTCTGTCTATGGCTGGTGGCAGAGATCTGCTGACAGGTGAGAAATAGGCAAGTCAGTGTGAAACCTGCATCCCAGCACCTGTAAATGGCATCAAATACACCAGGGGAAGGAAGGATTCCTGTTGCAATGTAATGAAATAGTAGTAGTCTGCTGGCCTCTTCAGATCACAGTTCAGCAGCTTCTGGTGCTGGAAGGAAGACGTTTCATTGAACTCATCCTGTTATCTCTGAAACCCTTACAAGATTTGAGCATCTACAGCATCCTCCAGCAAGGACTTCTGGAGCATAACAGGTTTATCTAAAAACTCGTTTTGCTTTTCAAGCTTGTCACTTACCAGCTCTGCACTGAAACACACAGTTGTGTGTTGTTCCTGTGTGTACCTTTTCTGGTTGTGTTTCACCTTCCTGAGATTGGGAGCCCCAGACAAGACTTAGTGCATCCACTTTGCAGAGTGACAGAGCTGTGCTGTGTCTTCTTCCCAGCTGTGCCACTGGCTTCATTTCCCCATTCACAGAGCTGGCTGAGCCCACCACTGTGGATAGGACATTGGGGTTGCTTTCCCCAGGCCTTATGTTACATTTTGGCTGCACCTCCCAGTGTTCAGTGTCGCTCTGCAGCTGGCCACAGCTGGCCTATGTCTTTGCTGCTAGCTACATTGGCAGCTTTGCCAAACAGCTGCCAGCAGCACCCTGTCTGTGTTGGCAGCATGTTGTACTGCCCTGATTCCTACCTTCAGGGGACTGTGTGTCCATTGGAGGATGTTTCTATGTGTCCTGTAGCAGCTGAGCTGCTTTTTTAACAGGTATTTCCCTGCAAATAGACTTAACCGGGTTCCCATTGTGTATGAGCTACAGGACTTCCTCAATGAACCCAAGAGATCTCTGAGGCATCATTTTAGTTTCCAAAAGCTATTTCAGCACTTTCTCCTGATGGCATGATTGTCCTTGCATCACTGATACCAGTGAGGACTTGTAAGTGGTGGGGTGCGGTTGAGTTTGCTGTCCTTAATCCTCTGGATCTCCCCATACTTACTCCTCATAAATGCACATATTCTCCCTCCCAGTTCTCTAGCACACAGCCATGACCTGATCACATGTGAGTTGCTGTGAGGGCCTGGCAAAACATAACTGCTGGGTTTGTCTCCTGGTTTTCCATATGGCACTGGTACTTTGAACAGAGCCAAACCTCCAGAAGACAAGACTGGCTGTGGGGAACCATCTCTGCAGCCTTGTGCTCTACTGCTGTCCCCACTGTGAGCTCTTTCTGTGGACAAATCACAGGCAGCTCTCCTGTGCCAGCAGGTGCTGGCCAACATGCTCTTCCTGGGGAAGGATTTATTTTAGTCTTTTTTGAGGTGGTCTCAGATTTTTATCTTGGCCTTTTGTTATTATATTTTTATTCTGCCAGAATGTGTCTCTTCTTACTCCTTCATTTGGAACCAGTTTAGCTGTCAGAGAGATGCATCCTCATTGCTACAAGCAGTGACATCTGCTTGGCTGCCCAGATGTCTACACTTCTCTTTGGAACTTCCTTAGTCTTTCTGGAGAAATGGTTTGGTTTTGCTATTGACTCCAATGGTATCATCCCATTCATCATGCTCTTCAAAGATCTGGCTCTTTTCCTCTTTTTGGTGTGGTCTCTCTTTAGCTGGGTAACCTGAAGTATCTCAGCATCTACCTTAGTAACTGCAAGTATTCCCTGGCTGACCACCAGCTGACTTTTCCAGTGCCCTCAGAATCCAGACAGATTTGACCTTCTTAAGGATTTCCAATGGCTCAGTGAACTCCTAACTAGTCAGTTACCTTGCAAGGTCATGTCCTTGTTGTGCCACCTCCTCTGTAACAAGAGTGCTTGCTCTCAGTATCACTCTGTCTGACTGTGCTGCTTTTTTTTTTTTGTGAATAGAGATACAGCCTCTGGGGAGACCAATGGCTGTGGGGACTGATTTCTGAGGTGGCATGTGCTAATGTCTGTAGGGCAGCATGGCTTTGTGTCTTCAGGAGATGCTCAGGTATTGCAGGCAAGTGGGCCGAGAAGGCTATTTCATTATAATTTGGTTTGCCTCTGGACTGCTGGATACACAAATTAAACTTCCTGTTATTTTTGCAGTCCTCTTGTTATCAACTGCCTTGTCCAAGCTCTGTAAAACATGGGAACGTTTGTTCTCAAAAGCATCTGTTGTTGCTGCCTGCTGGTGCTGTCTCTCAGTGGCAGCACACTCACTCTGCAGCCTTCAGGATTTTCTTGGCACAATTGCAGTGGTCTTCTTGTGTTATCTACTTGGTTTGAAGCTTGTAGTCTTAAGACACGATCAATCATGAGTGCAGACAGCACAGGGTCAAACAGGCCCGCTGATAATTAGTGTGAAAACAGGGAGTATAAGTAGCATCAAGCTTTGATTTATAGGACAGGTGGTGGTTTTTTGCTATTGTTTTCTGCAAATCTTGCTTCAGCATGTGAGAGCAAACAGCTGTCAGTAGCTATGGCTCGTAAGTCAACATATCTCAGCATTCACAACTCCAGTCCTACCTGTGGCAAAGCCACAGTCTCGTCATGGTGGCCAAAACTGTTCAGGATATGCTGGTACCTCTCCTGTATTCATGCATTGTAAGCATGCATGTACACATGGTGCTATACAATAACCTCTGAAGGAAATTACAGGCAGTGGGATAAGTTTTGGAGTAAATTTCGTGTTGGGCTAAGTCTTAATTTTGTGTTTTCCCTTTGCATGGCTAAGTATTTGCCTAATGCTTGTTCCAGGACTAGCTGAATTGGAGTGTGCACAGTGGTACAGAGTGATGCTGGAAGTTTGTCAGCCAACTTAGCTCAGTTCTGTGCCCCGCTTTACGTTCCAACTCCTGCCTTCAGCTTATGAAAAGTACCACTTCTAGTACCAGGTCTGATCCAAGCAGTAAATTTATTAAAAATCAAGGTTTGCTATCTATGCCCTACAAGCTGTCTGTAAAATGCAGGGTTCTCTATTTTCTCAAGGCAATAATGTTTTGTCCTGTTCTCTGGCTTCTGTTTATGCTAAGGAAATTTCTAGTGGAGTTCCTATGCAGAAAGCTTGCTGGCATTGATTGCAAGGACAGTGCTTCCGAGCACTGCTTTAACCTAGTCCAGGCTGATCTGGTCTTATAGGTTTGAGATTTCCAAGGATGTATGAGCATTGGTGGCTTGCTGGGAAGTGAATAAGGAGCAGGGACATCAGACTGCAGCAGCTGATGACACAGACTTGGAACACTCTTGAGCATCAAGAGGCTTGGTTATAGTGCGCAGGGTTTGCTCTGCTCCATCTCTGCCTCACGCATTCCATCCTCTGCTGTTGTTCTGTGAAAGTTTTTTCAGTGGTAGTTTGGATGTAGCCTCCGCTTTGGGATGACTGAGTGGCATGGGATGGACAAGGCCAGATGAGTCTAGCTGATTCTGGGACCAAAGCCATTGCTCAGCATCTAATTTCAAGAGTGGCTGCAGGGCTGCCAGAGATGGGGCCCTAACTGAGCCCAGAGGGAGCAACTGCATGGAGGCTACTCTGTTGCCTGGGGCTAGACATCAAGCTGGGGTGCTTGGAGTCAGTTGTGGGTGCTTGGGGTCTCAGAGCGCTGGAAGGGGCTGAGCCCCAGCATAACATTCTCTGCACAGCCTGGCAGAATGCTGAAACTGTTTGTGCTTCTCCCACAGGTGATGCTTTGCTGCAGAATGGGCAGATGACAGCAGAGATTCAGGAAGAAGTGGCCTTGACCAACCTGGGCAGCAGCTCTGGGGCCAGCAAGCGACACAGTGCTACTGACAAGATGCACTTTCCGCGTTCCAACCTGCAGACAATCACAACCCTGGGTATGCTGGGCCACCCTGGCCCTGACCCCACTCCAGCAGGAAACCTGTGACTGAAACCTCAGCAGCTGTCCTAGCAAAAAAAATACGATGTGCTGGGGTACAGAAGGCCCTGCAGCCACTGGACTATCAAATATACATGCTGTCCTAATGCATGCTTTCTTCCTGTGTGCTTCTCTACACTTTCAGGCAGGGGGGAGTTTGGTGAAGTGTTCCTGGCCAAGGCAAAAGAGGCAGAAGATGGTGAGGGTGAAGTGCTGGTCCTGGTGAAGAGCCTGCAGACGAGGGATGAGCAGCTGCAGCTGGACTTCCGTCGAGAGGCAGAGATGTTTGGCAAGCTGAACCACTCCAATGTGGTGCGGCTGCTGGGGCTGTGCCGTGAGGCAGAGCCGCACTACATGGTTCTGGAGTACGTGGACTTGGTAAGGACCCTACCAGCAGTGCCTGCAGTGGAGGAGGGGGACATCAGTGGGCATAGGGCCTGCAAGTGTGACAACAAGCTGGCAGCGCAGGGCAGGCAAGGTGTGGGGATACCAGGCTGAGCTTCCCACTGTTCCCAGCTGTGGAGGAGTCTCAAGGGGAATGGGGGTCACATACAAGACCTGGAGGTGACTTTGTCCTCTACATCCTCCTGATTTCTGGTTTGTGTCCTGGACTGAGCTGTATAAGCTGTGTGACTCCATACTGCAAAATGGCTGTGAATGCTAAAGGCTATAAGGAGTCTGGAGTTTATAGGAGAGAAATCAATCTGGGGCATGAAAAACCTCTTGGAGTCTTCAGGCCTGCTTGCCATGATCTTAGCCAGTTGAGACCCAGAAGCAAGAGACTGGCTTGCTCTGTAAGGCAGGGAGCAGGAGAACAGGCACAGACCATGGACCAGGAGATGAGGATCTGTGGGATTGCTACATCCAAGCACTGTAGGGACTGATGAGACTGGCAGCGTGCAGAGGTGCTGCATCTGAATTGCTATCTGTCTACCAGGGGGACCTAAAGCAGTTCCTGAGGATCTCCAAGAGCAAAGATGAGTCTCTGAAGCCACAGCCTCTTACTACGAAACATAAGGTGACAGTGCAGCTTTGGAAGTGCTGTGGGTTTGGGGACCCTAAGGAGGGCAGCCAGTGCTGACATCTCTCTGAGGTCAGGTGTCTCTCTGCACACAGGTGGCCCTGGGCATGGAGCATCTCTCCAACGGCAGGTTTGTGCACCGAGACTTGGCAGCCAGGAACTGCTTGGTCAGTGCCCAGCGGCAAGTCAAGGTCTCATCCCTGAGCCTCAGCAAGGATGTGTACAACAGGTCAGGTGGGAGCCTGACAGGGGAGTGGGAGGGAATGGAACAGCACCAGCCTCATTGCCTGCCTGTCCTGCCCACAGCGAATACTACCACTTCCGCCAGGCCTGGATCCCGCTGCGCTGGATGCCACCTGAAGCTGTGCTGGAAGATGAGTTCTCCACTAAGTCGGATGTGTGGTCCTTTGGGGTTCTCATGTGGGAGGTCTTCACGCATGGGGAGATGCCCTACACTGCATTGGCAGATGATGAGGTCTTAGCAGGTATGTGGAGTACCTTGTGCTCTCCCTGGAATTGTAGCCTAATTTCTTTTCATGCAGTGAAGGTGGCCAGATGAGCTGTGTGATGTCCTTCCTCTTCCCATGGTGCTGGTCTTTCTGAGGAGGCTACCTCAGCCTGCATGGATAATGGCTGCCCTCCTTGCACCCCACAGAGAGGATCACACCCCTTCCCTATGGCTCTTTGAACTTTTCTTTCATGCCAGGTCTGCAGTCAGGAAAGACGAAGCTCCCGCAGCCCGAGGGCTGCCCTTCCCGCCTGGCCAAGCTGATGCAGCGCTGCTGGGCCCCCAGCCCTAAGGATCGTCCCTCCTTCAGTGAGCTCGCTACTACCCTTGGGGACAGCCCAGCTGACAGCAAAGCCTGAGCATCCAGCCTGTGCCAGTGAAGGACGTGGCGGGGTGGAGAGGGGTCTGTATGTGCCTGGGGAGACCCTGGCATACCTGCAGCCCCTTGCTGAGCCCAACCCTGATGCGCCAGTGAGCAGCTCAGCACCAGCAGCTGCTGGACTCAAAGCACAAGCCAGTGTACCCCAGCCCCATCCCCCTCCTCCACATGTCCCAAGAGACAGCCCTTGCTGCCTCCTGCTCTCCGCCTGCTCAGCCCGGTGCCCTTAGGCTGCTGGTGTGGATGGAGTGCAGCTCCCCCTCATCCAGTGAGAGCTGGGGTGTCCCTGCTCACCACGTTCATACCTGCCGGCCTGGCCCGGCCTCTCTCTCCGTCCATCTGTGCTAGGCATGCCTGCCTTCCCCACACCCCAGGGTACAGGCCAGCCAACAGGAGCACAAAGTGCCTGGCATATGAAGGAGCTCGCTACCTTTCCCAATTACCCTGTGCCTTTTTTTTGTACTATGACTCTGGGCAGAGCCCCCTCTCTCCCTCTTCCAGAGCGCTGACTCCTCCCTACCATAGTATTTCTGTTACTGGAATGCAGCCTAGAGTGGGTTAGTTTGTTTGCTTGAGTGGAGGGTACTGCAGCCAAGAAGGGTTGGGTTTTGTTGGGTTTTTATGTGCTGCTCTCAATAAAGAAGGCGCGCTTTTTTTGGTTTTTTTTGTCTTTGTAAGATGCTGCTGTCAGATAGCTGTTTTCCTCCACATGACTCCTGGGAAGGGTTGGGGACCAGTTCTTCAGGTATCTGTTGCCTGTATTTAGCCCTATGGGCCCCTTCTTTGAGCCTCGTGTGCCCTGAGAGAGCACTTTGCCTCAGGACTTACTGTCTCTCTGGACAGTAGGGGTTGCTCTCCAACAGGAACATGTCTCAAGAGAAAATGTCCCTCTCAGACTCCAAGCAAACAACTGCTTATAGACATGTTGACAGGCTCCCCCCGGTTCAGGTAGTGATTGGGTTTGTGCACGTACCTCTGTGGCCTGGGGCAGCTTTGCAGCTAGCATGGGTTTTGGTTTTGCACAGGAGATTTCAGCTGCTACTTTCTGCAGGACAGAGAAGCTTGCAGGGTCAGGCCTGTACAGGGATGCTGGGGGAAATCCTGCTCTCACATGTGGTCTGCAACCCTTTCCTCAGAGCTAACAACCCAGAGCAATGGTAGGGCCAGGCAGTCTCTTCTGGGGGAAGTAAAGGTGGGTACATGATGTACAAGAAGCCCCAGTCCCTACAGCATGAACATGAGCAGAGTTCCTTGAAGGCAGAATGGGATGGTGGGTTTGACCAAGCTGCAGACCAGCAGTTTCACTTGCTGCACAGCTCTGTGTTGGGTGGTTATAGAGACACATCTGAGCTCTTCCAGGAAGCCTACAGCGTCTGAACTAGAGGTAATGGGCATAAGCTGCACAAGTATTGGGTATTAGGGAAAATGCTTCCCCTCAAGGGTAATAAAGGTTTGAGTCTCAGAGAAGCTATAGCATCTCAATTGTCATCATCAGAGATACTCAAACCTGGACAAGGTAAGTTCTGAACAATCCAGTCTAGTTGGCTCTGCTTTAATCAGGGATGGACCAGAAATGTGCAGGATCCCCTTCCTACCTCTGCTTCCCAGAGAGGCTATGGAGATAGTGGAGGGTGAAAAGGACTCATTTCTTCGAATGTGCTAGCTGGCTCTGAGCTCAGATTTGGTCCAGACCTTGGAAACAGGGTGCAGGCAAGTTTTTTGGTCATAGAACAGTTATCAAAAGTGTCTCTTTTGCAACACTTGTGTCTTGCAGCTGAGAGCTATGGAGTCTTCCCAAGCCAAAGCCTCTTGGGAAGCTTAAGATAATGGCAATGTGTGTGTGTTGGGCTCCTCTCTACAGGGGGACAACCAGGTCTAGTTCACTAGACTTGGTGCTCCTGGTGGCCTTGGCAGTAGGTTACTGCCACTCTGAACTCTTGCTCTTCTATCTGGCCTGGCCACAACCTGGGACTGGTGGCACTGCTGGGAGGAGCTGTTACTGGCAGAGGTGTCAGGATGTGCCTTGCCTTCTCCTCCTTTCAGCTGCATGTCCTTCTTGTCACTCTCCCCAGTTCTCTCCAGTGGAGAAGCATGTTAATGTTGTAGCACTGCTGTGCTCCCCAACTTGCAAGTGACCTCTCACTTGCATTTTCTTTTGTTTGATGTCCTTTTGTTGCATTTCTTCCATCCAGCCTGTTCCTGTGGACTTTCCTGTCTGCTGTCCTTCATTTCAGGCAGGACCACTGCACTCTATGGGCTGATTCCTGCAGCCAGGTCACTTGTGGCTTAGCCAAGCAGAATCTCAGTGATGCTGTAACTAGAGAATGGAGATGACAAGGATTTCTGGGGTACCATCCTTGTTCTGCCAGCTTTATGTGTACAGGTGTCTTGTGTACTGTGAGCGAACACCCTGGCTGCAGTGAGCTGGTTCTGTGAGCAGTGTCTGGATTGGGTGGTCTTCTTTATCCCAACACATCCTGGAGACTCAAGTACCTGTTTGCCATGCTGTCAAGACCTGGGGACTGCAAGGAAGCACCCGAATGGAAAGTCACCAAAGCTGGGACAAACTCCTGACCCAAACAGTGCAGAATGACAGGGATTGGGATTGTGTATTTTTGGGAGTGATGTTATGGAAAAGTTCTGTATCCTTGGGGATGGGACAGATGTTGGCCAAACTAATTGGAAACGGCAACCTGAGCAAATACAGCCCTAGCCAAAGCCCCTACAGGAGAATGAGAGGACTTGGGCAGTTGACAGAGGTGGGATCCAATTGCCTCAGCCCAAACTGAAGGAACACCTTAAGGAAGACAACTGGTGGTATCCAGAGCCAGGAGGAACAGCACGGCTCCATCAGAACAAAGGTCCACCTAGTGGGCCACCAGCTGTGGCCAAAGTTGAATGTTTACTGAACAGTGTAGGAAGAACAGCAAGCAGGAGTGTGTTAGTCCCAACTAACAACTCCCTAAAGCATAAAGACCTCCAAACAAGGCATTTCCAGCAGTCCTTGAGGTTTTTTCTTGCCAGAAAGTGACCTAAATTCCCCTTGCACCTGTGTATGCATTGAGCACCCCTGGGCAATGAATGCACAGATCTACTGTGTAGCTTTTTGGTTTACTGGGATTTCATTTGCTGCCCTGTGGCTCTTCTGTAGTCTTGTGTCAAGCACCTGTGGGGGAACTAGTGGGCCTTAATTGTCCTAAGCAGCCTCACCTGGGAGTTCCCCACACTCTTGAGCTGCATTTAAGCTCAAGCCCGGGGCTTTCAGTTTTGTTTTAAGCAATCTTGTAGGTTAACCTGTTTTGGCCATGCCTCCAGCCCTGTCTTTTAGGCGTATATTGTAGCCGTATTACCCAGCCCTGATTTCAGCCCTATCTCCTGACCAGGTGGATACTGGACCTTGGTGCATCGCTCGCTCTGTGGATGGACCCTGTTACCAACAACTGCCTCTGCTCTGCTCAGGTACTGTGGGACTATACTTGTTAGCGAGGGCATGGGATCACCCTGAAATACTGGCTCGTCACCC
>JAOXXN010000446.1:6813750-6826327 GCA_026770055.1 Myrmophylax atrothorax | reverse complement strand
GGAGCGGCGGCGGCGGCCGCCTACAGCGGCGGCGGGGGCGGCGGGGCCGTGAGCGGCGCCAAGCCCGGAAAGAAGACGCGGGGCCGGGTGAAGATCAAGATGGAGTTCATCGACAACAAGCTGCGGCGCTACACCACCTTCAGCAAGAGGAAGACCGGCATCATGAAGAAGGTGCGGCCCCGCCACTCCGGCCGTCGCGGGGGGGGCGGCTCGGCCCAGCCGGCGGTCTCGGCCGGGCCCCGCCGTGTCCGCGGGAGCCCCGGCCCGGGCGCGGAGCAGGCTGCTAGCGGGCCGTGCCCGGAAACGGCGGTGGCTTCCCGGTCCCGCGGGTGCGGCCTGGCACCAGCCCCTTCCGGGGGGCTGCGCGGGAGCCTCGGGCAGGGAACCGGGCGGCCGGGAGCAGCAACCCCCGGGACGGGGATGGCGGTGTGTCTGGCGGTCCCCAGACCTCTGGTGTGCCCGGGAAGGCCCATCCCGGTGCAGTGTCCGGGCCGGAGCTGGCCAGAGCCCTCGAGGCACGTTGCTGCTAGCCGGGTGGCTGGGTGTTGGGTGGCACAGCTGGAGTGCCCTGCCCGTCCAAGGGCCCGGCAGGGCTGGGTCCTCGGACCGCAGAAGGGACTAACACCACGTCTCGGCCGGTCCAGAGTGCACTCTGTGGCTTCTGGTGTGCAAAGACAGATTAGAAATTTGGGGGAGTTTGTACGTGGTTGGAAGCTGCTGGCTTGCCTGCATCCCTCATACCGTCTTCTGAACAGCTGGGCAATGCTGCATCCCAGCTGAGCTGGGCATCATGCACCCTGGGAATGTGGAAATGGGTGTGGGATACCGTTGGGCACATCCTGGATGTACAGGACGTAGAATGAGGCCATCCTGCCGGTGAAAGCTTGCGTGAGGGGTACTTCCTACTCCACAGGTATTCAGCTGGGGGATGGTGGTGCAGTCGTGCTTGGGTGCAGCTGCACTCAGGACTGTGAGGGGAATCTAGGTCCTAGGCTAGATGGAAGTGTCAGTGAGGGGAACATGTCCAGAGACATGTAGGCCAAGTAGCATCCTTTCACAGAGGTAAGGGGGAGAGGCATCCAGATGTGACTAGAGAGGCAAATGGGATTTCCAGAATGAAGATATCCCATTGTCCCACTGTTCTCTGACTACTCTACTGAGAGGACCACTCTTTCTGTATCTTCTTGGCAGGCGACATCTCCTAAGGGCATGCTAAAGGAGGGGGGGGACACAGCATGAGGCAATTTAACCTGTACAGAACCAATCTTGGGTTGGTTTTAGAGGCCACAGCTCCTTTGGCATGGCAGGGAGCCAGAGCTGGTGTGAGGAAAAAGAAGGCCATGCTGGGAGTGTAGGGACTCTTGTCCTGCTCTGTGTGTTGTCCCTGTCACCTGTGACTCCCTCTTCTTCCCTTGTGCTGCTGACAGGCCTACGAGCTCTCCACTCTGACTGGCACTCAAGTCCTGCTGTTGGTGGCCAGTGAGACAGGCCATGTGTACACATTTGCTACACGGAAACTGCAGCCCATGATCACCAGTGAGACAGGGAAGGCGCTGATCCAAACATGCCTCAATTCCCCGGACTCACCCCCACGCTCGGACCCCACCACTGACCAGCGCATGAGTGCCACCGGCTTTGAGGAGACGGACCTCACCTACCAGGTGTCTGAGTCGGACAGCAGTGGGGAGACCAAGGTAATGTTCCTGGGCACCCGGGGAGGACAGGCTGTGCCAGGACCCTTGATCTTCCCCAGACCTCTTAAAATAGCAGCTTGGGGAGCTGGGGATGGGTCCCCTTTTGCTATGACTGCAGTGAGCTTGTGCCATGTCTTCTCAGGGCTGACTCCTTGGCTGACAATAGTGGTGATTTGAAGAGGGAGGGACGCGGGTGGCAGGTGTCCTGGTCCTGGCCTTTGCAGCATGGCTCCCCACTGGCCCAGCCCACCCCCCTGGCCAGCTTTCAGCACTGTTATCTCTCCCCAGGCGTCTCCATGCTCTCACACTCATTGATAAAAATTTGATTCTGCCTCCATGGCCTTATAAGGCCTGGTTTCCCTCGCCAGAGTCCCTGGCAGGGCCCCTCACATTCCTTATAAGCTGCAGCTGTCTCTTGCTTTGGTGCTGTTTTGGAAGGGGGCAGGGAGGACATGGGGAATGGAAACATTTGGCTGGACAGACCATTGCTGCTCCCTGCCTGTTGTCCCTGCAGACATTGGCCCTTGCCTGCCTGTGTTACTTATGGCCTTTTGCCCAGGGTGGCCTCCCTGTGGGTGCAGAGTCAGGCAGTGGTGCTTTTCTGCTGGAAGGGCCCTGTCTTGTGCCTGCATTCTGCGGTGCTGTTGCTCAGAGCTGTTGGAAGAAAGCTGTCTCCCGTATCCCTTCTACTTCCATTTGCAGGCTGATGCTTGGGTCTGCAGGTACTTGGAGGTGGAAGGTAGGGAAATTTGTGGTGCAAGGCTGGGGTGACATGCTGAATGTAGGGCTGCACCACAGCTTCCCAGGTCTGCAGTGCCATTGGATTCTGTGAGTTAGAGCAGCCCTGCTTTACCTGTGTTGTGGCATGGGTAGGCCTTGCTGCAAAAGCATCCTTCCCGGTTAACTGTGGCCTTGCTCTAGGAGCTCCCCAACCATCTGTGCACAAGTCATAGCTGCATCCTTTCCATGCAGTAGCCACTAAACATTAAGCAGACAGAACCTTGAGATTTGTGTGCTGTAATTCTAAGGTAATGAGTGCAGCCCTGACATGTGCCCATCATGTTGTGTGGGGCTGCAGGAGTGTTCAGCTGCCTGTTTTTATGCTATGACAGCTCAGCAGCTCTGGTCACAGTGCTGTTTGATACCCAGCAGCCACTATTCTTCCCATGTCCACTTCCCTGCATACATGCACTGCTCCACCAAGCAAAAGCTTATTGCTGCTGAGCCCTGAGAAACATCAGCAGTCACAGAGGTCCCTGAAGGCAGAGGAGCTGTGGTGGGCCAAAGTGTTGCTCGCTGGAGACTCTGCTGGAGCCCAGAAGAGTCCCTGGGAAGGCTTCCTGCTGATAGGAGCCCAACACCAGGCCTAGCTGTCCTAGTCTGGTATCTCTTCCCTGGGTGCCTCTGATTCTTAGTGTGAGCTGTGCCAGCTCTTTTCAGTAGGTAAAGCAACCTCTCCCTTTTGCAACCTGTGTTTGTAAGGACTTGTGCCTCTTGGGCATCTCCTGGATGGAAGGGCAAGTCCTGTGGGCATTTTGTAATGAGACAAATTACCTGTGCCTGGAGTAATTTGGAGGTGCAGGAAGCACTGTGCATGGTAGCCGACCTGTCCCTGGCCTGGGACTTGTCTGCATCATGTCCCTTTTGACTCTTCCTGAAAGTACTGCTAATTGACCCCCAAAGGAACTGTTCTCTTGGGGTACACTTACTCTGCAGAGATCTTCTTAACGTAACTTCTCTTTTCCTGCTTTCTGATGCAACCCTGCAAGCTCCATCCCAGTGGTAACTGGCTTAGTGTGGAGTGCTCTGTGGAGTCAGCATTTGATGTGAGACTGGAGGAGCCCCATGGCCCTGTCTTGTGCTTGACATTCTGACTAAACCCATCCTGGCCTGGTGAGAGTTCTGTCATGACAAGCCCTGTGGCTGGGGACATTCCTACTCTGACCTTCTGCAGTCCTGCTGTGCCTTCTGCAGGCCTGGAAGTCTCCTTGGTGCTCTTGCAGAGATCAGCCCAATTCAGATAGACCAAGAAATCCTCTGAGAATTAAAGGGGCCTATGGGTGGACCATGCTAGGTGGCTGGCATTTGCTGAGGGGTGGGTGGTACACAAGCCTTGCCTCACTGGAGGAGGTGGCAGGAGATGTGATGCCTGGATGGTGAGGTCCCCAGCCAGATAGGATGCTCTGAGAGGCTCTCTGGCCTTCCTGTGTGAGCTCTGCTTTTCAGATCTCTGGACAAAACTTGCTTGTGTTCAACTGCTTCAGCAGAGTGGGAAGACAATGCAGTCAAGCTGTTACCTGCAGTCAGCAGCCTGCTGGTATTCCTATGTGCTACAGCTAGCACCAACTATGAGGTCCTCCTGGTGTGCCGGACCCAAACTCCCTGGCATGGTGATGAGCTCGGACTTGCAGCTGGGAGTGGGGCATGCTGTATCCTTATGATGATAGTGTCATGTGCTGACCTGTCTCATCTTTTGCAGGCCCCAAAGGATACTGCCTGTGTGCAGTTTCTTGGGTGTGGTTATGTGAGAGGGTATTTTGGAGGCAGCTCAGGAACTCCAGGTTGGAATGAGAGCATGGGAGTAGCTACCCCTGATCTGGTCATCTCTTTCTGGGATGGTAGAAATGTGGGACTTCCTGCCACATCTGGAATGCTTTCAGGTGTTGGAGACCAGATTGGAATTTCCCATGTTACCTCCGAGGCCTGTTGTCCTGCAACATCTGTATAGTAATTCTGTCTAGAGGGTCTAGGCCAAGCTGAACAGCATTGCCCCAGGCAGTCCCCAAAACCTGTGGAGTGGGATTGTTCTGTCTCCAGACCCTGCAGTAGTCTGAGATGGGCACCAGTTGGTCTGGGCTATGCCCTGTGGTCCTCTCATGTTGTAAAGCAGGGTGTGGATCTGGGCAGACACCTGCTGCTATGTTGCACCTCTTTGCTGTGTGCTGATTCCTCAGACACTGCTCTGCAAACTGAAGTTTGCACTGAGCTGTGATGGGGAATGGATGTGCAGCTGGATCAGGAAAGGAAGGGGTTTCAGGGCTGCTGTCTGCCTTAAGGCTTGACCATGGCCCTTTGGGTAACCTCTGCTGAAGGTGACCCACGACTTGGCTCTATTGAAGGCTGGCTTCATGCATGTAGTCTGGGCTTTGTAGGGTGCTAGGGAAAGCCAAGGTGCCCAGGGCTGCCAAGGCATCCCAGACAGTCATGGGGAGACAGCACTGGGTGTCCAATCTCAAAAGTCTCTCCTAGCTCTCTTTCTGTATTGGGAGCTATTGATGCAGCCCAAGAAAAACACAAAAGAGATGGGAGGAATCTGAGTCTGACCTGTGTCATAGGGAGTACAGAGACGGAGTGTACGTGGTTCAAGCCTGCTGGCACAGCATCTCTCTCAGGCACCTCTGCTGTTCTCATCATACTGAGATTTGCCCTTGTGCTTCTAGGGAGCCCTGAGTAGAGTGCTGCATACTTCTTGGGATGTCTCCTCCAGCCCTGAGAGTATGGAATGTGAGGGGGTGCTAAGTGCCCTGGCTGTTCAGAGAGTGTATCTCAGGGGTGTACTGCTTTAGAGCTATAGGTGGGGATGAGGAACCCTGGCTTTTCCAAATGGGAATAGGACCTGTTCTGCCCCACTCTCCTCTGGCTCCTTAGTGGGCTGAAGAGAGCTCTCCCTGTCACCCACATGGGGAGGGCACCCACAGCCTCCTGTGTCCCATGTGGGATGGCAGGAGTTAGTGGTTGAGCTAATGGAAAGTGCTTCTGCTGGGCTCTGCTCTGTTATCACGTGCCTCTTCTAATTTGGACTTTAGGCACTGCGGTGCCAAGGGTGTTGCTCTCCTCCCTCACCAGGCCCTGGGGCACGACTGAGTGCCTGGGACTGGATCCCCCTGTCCAAAATGGGCTGCCTTCCCTTTTTTAGCTGTTCGTTGAGCTGTGAATTCCTTGTTCCTGGCAGTCTGACAAGCTGGGAACAAGGCTTAGCACGTGGGAGAGCTGGGCCCACCAGCCTGCAGTGGGAGGGGTGGGAGTGTGGCAGCCTTAACTCTTCCCAGGCATACTGGCAGCTGTGGCAGGACATGGGGACAGCAGGCCGCTTGTGACCTGTGACATGGTCTCCTGTGAAGCAGTGCGTTCTTCATGTGCTCTTGGCCAAATGAGCGGGGCAGGAGAGTCGCCATGGGGTATTTGAAAGAGCATTTGGGGTAGGAAGGCATGTTAGGTGAAGTGTGACTACCAGGAGCATCAGGGATTGTGCTGGACTTGGTTGGTTTCTGCAGATCCAAGCCACATCCAGCTACATGCTTTGTGGCTGTGGAAACTAGGGTGTTACGTGCCCTGCAGCCTGGCACACATCTTCCTCCCTTGTTCCCAGACTTGGGAGGCGAGTCGCTCAGGCCCAGCACAGGGCCCTTTTCCTGGTCCTCAGCTTCTCTGGCGATGCTGTCCTCAGATAGGCATAGAGCTCCAATGCTCCTTTGCAGGACTGTGCTGTCTGCTGGCTGTAGCTAACACATGGGGTCCTTTGGAAGCATTTGCCTTGTACCCATCTCCTGCTTCTGGATTGGCAAATAGGTGCTTTCTACCATCAGGTTCTCCCCTTTGCTCCAGGAGATTGGTGGAGGCATTCCCCAGAATTTGCCAAAGCTGCTGCCGAGGCTGAGTTTGGGTCTCCCTGGTGTCCAGGTTTGCCCTGACTCACCTCTCCCTTGCCACTTTCAGTGTACAGCTGCCTTTAAGAGCCAGTTCTCAACTTACTCTTGGTTGTGTGTTTCCTGCCTTAAGGAAGGTGGTGTGTGTTCCTGACAGGAGACAGTGTATGCTTTTACATCTGTTCCTGCAAGGACTGGTTTTGCCTGTTCTGTTCCAAAAGGGGCTCTTCTCCTCTTAGACATTATGGGGACTCCTGGGGAGGGGAAGGGTTGCTTTGTCCCCTGGTGTATTGCAGGGAAGGCTCTCAGGGGACCTATGTGGCCCTGGGCTTGTATCCAAAGTTTATGCTGAGCTTTCTCCAGCTCTCCTCATGCTGCGTTGTTGGGCATAGTCTCCTCATGTTTTTACAAGCAACTCTGCTGCTCTGGCTCTGCTCCATGTGCTGGCAGCAGGCTATGGGGATATGGTTTGGCAAGGGGCTGCGACCTATGGAGCCTGGTTTGGTCTCATGGGCAGATGTCTCATGGGCTGGGTTGAGTTGTCACAATCTCTCCTTTTTGCAGGATGCACTGAAACCTGCGTTCACTGTCACGAACCTGCCGGGAACAACATCCATCCAGACAGCCCCCACCACCTCAACCTCCATGCAGGTCAGCAGTGGCCCATCATTCCCCATCACTAATTACCTGGCGCCAGTGTCTGCCAGCATCAGCCCCAATGCCGTCACCAGTGCCAACGGGACAGTGCTGAAGACTACTGGAGCCAGTGCAGTGACGTCTGGGGGCCTCATGCCAATACCCACTGGCTTCACCCTCATGTCAGGTCAGTGCCTTTAGGGGCTGAGGACTGCATTTGTCCATTCCTGCACCTGGACTATGTTGCTGTTCTTCCCAGGGGAGAGGAAGCCTAGTGGCAGAAGGAAAGCAGTGTGGGTTGCTGCTATAAGGTGAACCTGGCTGGGATTCCTTGCTCAAACCCAGCCAGGCCAGTGGCTGGAGAAGGGTCATGTAGTGCCTGTTTCTTTAGAGTGCTGCTAGCTGGCCCTGCTGCTGGGAGGTGGCAGGGAGCTGAGCTGGGACCCCGGGGCAGCACCACGAAGCCTGGAGGGAGTGAAAAGAGCTGGTGGTGACAAAGCCTTTCTTCCTCCTTTCGGCAGGTGCTTCCCTTTCTCCGGGGACCCCTACTATTCCTCTCACTCAGTTACAGCCGCACTCTCTGGCTCTTTCCAGCCAGCAGGGCCAGGTGGTCACAGGTACAGCTGGACAGCTGCAGCAGGCACAACAGACAGTCTTCCGCTTCCCTGCCAGAGCTGGAGGGCAGATCGTGTCGCTGACAGGTCAGCACTCGCTTCTCCTCCGCTTGCTAGAGGTGGGGGGCTGGAGGCATCTGTGGAGGTCCTGGTCCTTGACACAGAGCTGACCCCCACTGAGGTGGGAGCACAGAGGAGGCAAAGCACAGGGTACCCTGGCTGTGGCTGTTGAAGAGAGATGGGAAGACAAGGCAGAGAATGCTTGATATGGACAGGAGCAGCATCCTGGGGAATACAGACCAAGGGAAGCAACATATTTTCCGTCTCCTGCCCCACAGTTTTGCCTGTGGCTAGCAAAGGCAGAGGAGACAGTTCCCCAGTGCAGCTGTGCTGAGGCTGAACTGTGCTGCTAGAACTGATGGAAGGGTACCACAGGGGCTCAAGTGCCCAGTGGCTGTTTACTGAGTGCTGGCATATGGCTCTGAGCAGCTGCTCTTGCTTTTGTTTTGGGATCTGCAGTCAGTCATTCAACCACAGTGATCGGGGAGACCCAGAGCAGAGGAGTGAGTGGTGCCGCTGTGCTGCTTTGTGTGTATTGTCCTTTGTAGAAATTTCTTCCTGTGCTAAGTCAAGGCTCTCCAGGTGTGGTGCTGGAGGTGGACAGCTCCTGGTTGGAGTTACAGAGGAGGGCTATGCAGCCATCATCTGAGGACCAGTACTGACACAATATTCCTCATGTCCTGTGTGTCTGTGCCCAAGTTGATGAGTCTGATAGCCTGTGCACTTTCTCAGAATGCTTTAGACTCCCATGGGCCCTGGCAGACAGCATGATCCCATGCAAGGGGACTGGATTTCCCTTGTGATCTGGAGAAAATAACTGATGTATGTCTCTGTGATGTGGTATGTGGGGAGATGCTCAGTCTGAGCTAGTGATTCCTGCTCTCTGGCATCCCTTGCTGTTCCCTCTGGAGACGGGACCTCAGCCTTAAGGGAGCTTTCTGTGCTCAGCTCAGTTTCTGGAACTGAAGTGTTTTCCATTGAGTGGTCTGGACCAGAGGCTGTGTGGCCATGCCCCTGCACCTCTAGGATGCATGCCTTGAGGCCATGTGTTCTGTCATACCTCTGCAGGGCACTGTGCTGTCCTTGGGATCTCAAGTTCTACGACGGCAGTGCCCTGAGTGCCCTGTGGAGAATGGAGCTTGGCTTCAGGCTGTGAAGGCAGCAGGGCCCAGCTGGTTTGGGCATTTGGGATCTTGCGGTTCTGCTTGGTGCAGCGAGATGATCCTTGCTGAACTGGCTGAGCATTGGAGAGGCATATGCTGGGCCCTCTCCTCCCAAAATCTGCACTGTGTCTTGGTGGAGCCAGGAATGGTGAGGAGAGCCCCAGATGTTCCCTAACCATGCCTGGGAGTTGGAAAAAAGCTGTTGTGGCCTTTTCTTTACTCTCTGGAGCTCTGTAGGCCAGCTAACCCCTTCTTGGCCCACATGTCAGGAAAGAACAGGTTTTGGCTTCTGCCACATGCTGCTTTTGTCTAGCCTTCCCCAGTGTAGTGTCACGCTGTGGAGCTGTGTGCAGCCTATGAAGGGCTGGGGGGCTTTTCCATGTTCCAGAGTGCCTGTATCCCTGTGGAGCCATAGGCTCATGGGCTCCTCTTTCTCCCCAGGTGGTACCATGGCTCAGCAGGTCCCAGTCCAAGCGATCCAGGTGCACCAGGCACCGCAGCAAACGTCTCCCTCTAGTGACAGCAGCACTGACCTTACCCAGACCTCTTCCAGCGGAACAGGTATCGGTATATGTAACCACCTTCTGTCTGCCTTCCTAACTACTGCTGATAATGTGCACCAACAGACCTCATGGCTGCTTGCCTGCCCAGTGTCCCTCTCCAGACTAGCTCTGTGGAAGCCTTTCCGACAGTTTCTGAGGTGTATTGATCGCTGTTTCCAGCTTCTGTGCTACACTGTATCTAGGTAGATGCTGCTGTGCATAGGGCATCTTCCACGGGGATTTCAGAGCCTCTCCAGATCTATTATCTACTCTTAATCACAGCATGGAGCTGGGAACAGGTTGCCCAGTTCTCAGATGGTTTCTTAGCAAGCCAGCATTGCCTATAGAACAAGGCATTGGCTCACACCTGCTTGAGATTTTTACTGTCCATGCAGAGAACATCTCTCTGTTGGCAGAATCTTGAGTTCAGGTGCCTGGGTGCAGACTGAATCTAGTTCAACAGCTTTTTTAAAGCTTCATCAGTGAACTTAAGATACAGGTTGAATTTAGTCCCTGGGATATTTGACTGCTGTACTTTTCTGCCCCTTCATACTCATGAAAGGAGAGGTCTGAGCTCTTCTGGTTTATCTGTGGGGCTCTTTCCTGAGAGCTTGGGAAATAAGATGCGTGTCTCCATGTACCATGCTTCAGCATGGCATGCCAAGGGTGGCTGAGGGAAGGTGCTGAGCAGACATGTGAGTGGGGCAGACCCCTTTCGTGTGGCTCACATGTAGTCTGTCCTGGTGCCAGTGACCCTCCCAGCGACCATCATGACATCGTCTGTGCCAACCACTGTGGGTGGCCACATGATGTACCCCAGCCCACATGCGGTGATGTACGCGCCCACATCCGGCCTTGCAGACGGTGGACTTGCAGTCCTCAACGCTTTCCCACAGGCACCTTCAGCGATGCAGGTGTCCCACGGCCAGGTCCAGGATCAGGGTAAGATAGCTGTCTGGGTCAGTGATGCCCTGATTTTTCTCCTCTTGCATGTATTTATGCTGTATGTTAATGTAAAATAATTTTTTTCCTCAGCAGTCCTAGTGGCTGTACAAAGGCCTGGCAAGGGTGATGCTTGATGCACACTTCCAGATCTTGGTATTCTCTTGTGCTTGAAATGTTGCTGGATAAAAAGGGTGAGGGTTTTTGGGAGGGGTTGCATGTGGGGCAGGCAGCAGAGGAAGCTAGGAGGCTTTGGAGAGGATGTGTGGTTGCATGAGGAAGCAAAGCAGCAGGAAGCCGTGCAGTCAAGACTTGGATTGAGGACTTGTGCCTGCTTCTCCCAGCCTTTGGAAAACTAGGGCATGTGGCTTTCTTCTGGAATGTCTCCATGTATGCAAAGAGGCAGCTTTGTCCTTGTAAAGCTCCATGGAGTTCAGAGAAGGGATCCAAGTGGGTAGCACTGTTTAAGGGACAGTGTCATTTGTGCTTCTCTCTGTGGCAGGTGGCGTCCCCCAGGTGTTCCTGACAGCCCCATCAGGCACTGTTCAGATCCCAGTCTCAGCTGTCCAGCTTCACCAGGTAGGCACAGAGTAGTACTGGTAGGTGTTTAGGGGCTATTCTTGTTCTGCTCCTACCTGCACATTCTTTGTGTGTCTGGGTAGGGGCAGTCATTAAGGTCTGGGAAAGCTGTCAGTGCCATCCACCCTTGGGTGAATGAGTCTTGTCCTCCTTGGACAGGTGCCCAGGAAGGACAGTGCCCTCCTGGCTGCTGGCACATATGGTCTCAGGGCATGCTGTACCCCAGTGGGTCCTCCTTTTTCTCTCTAGATGGCTGTCATCGGGCAGCAGAGCAGCAGCGGCAGCAGCCTGACGGAGCTTCAGGTGGTCAACTTGGACACCTCACACAGCGCCAAGAGTGACTGAGGCCTCTGCTGCTAGCCTGCTGTACCTGGCTTGTCATGCCAGTGTCAGGGCTGGTGGCAATTCTTTCTCATACAGACTGCACCAGTTATTTATTGTTGCCTTTTCACGTTTCCTTCATCCACACATGCACACACACACACGCACTCGCCCATCCCCACGCACACAGGCATGCGCGTGGGGCTGCAGGACCCACCTGGGGTGGAGCAGTGCTGGGGCCATGCAGGGCTTGGGGCATTTGGATGCTGCAATAGCTGTGCTTGTCTCACGCCAGCCAAAGAAATTTGTCTCTTGAGGGGAGGATTGCTCTGCACTGTAAATAAATACTGTGGGCCATTCCCACCTGAAGGCTCTGGCTCCTTCTGGGCTCTCCGAGTCACCTTGCCCATGAGTGTTTACTCTGTGTGGGGCTCAGCTCAGACCCAGAGCCCTCATGCAGGTGCAGCTTGGAGCTGAGTGGGTTGAGGCTGTGCTGCTGGCCTCAGCAATGTGCCTTTGTGGGGGTGACAGGTCCTGGCCTCAGCAACTCACCCTGGACTCTGGACAGGAGAGAGGGGCCTGCTTGCATGTGCATCTCCTGGGCCTGTGCGCCCTCCTTCTGGAGGGCAGGACACAGCTGGTGGCACGTGGCCCTGTCCTCCTTGTATGCACTACAGTGAGCCCTCCGCCCTTAGTGCCTCCTCACTGGGCTGCCTGGACGATTTTCAGCATGAGTGGCCCTACCCCAGCAGCTGCCCTTGCACAGCTGAGGTGGTTGGTAGATGCCCAGGAACACAATGATGCCCTGGAGAGCTCCTCTGGGGCTCTGTGCTCGCTCAGCCCCACGCTCTCAGCTCTCACACTGCTTGTGGACTCCATACGCCCAGGGGAGTGTGGCTGGGTCTTTCCTACATCTCCCTCCAGCTCCAGTAGGCATGTTCTAAATTTCTGTGTCTGATGCAAGGTGGAGAAACAACTCTAATGTCAAAGGGAAGAGCCCATGGGGTATTGAGATGCTGAGCAGGTGGCAGGCTCTTCCTCTGAGCACCAGGGTGACCTGCAGGCCATCCTGGACTGTGGAGGAACAGCTGTGATGCCTGTACAGGCTCAGCAAGGCTGGGGGAGAAGGGCTAGAGCATGCTTGGTCCTGCATAGGAGTTGCTGTGAATGGCTCTGCTACCTAGCCCTGTCCCTGGAGGGAGAGTGAGCGAGAGAAGCTGCTGAATCCTTAGGGGAAGAAGCAGCTACTGTAACTTTTTTTTTTAAGTTAAAGACAAAAGAAGCCTTGGAGAAAAAAAAAAAAAGAAAATTACTTTATTTTTCTAAGTGTTAAACTCAGTATTTATGTAATTCTTTAAGGAATAAAAGTTTGGCTCCTGT
>JAOXXN010000446.1:6798527-6808780 GCA_026770055.1 Myrmophylax atrothorax | reverse complement strand
GCCTCCCTCAGGGGCGGGCGCCCGAGGGGCCGCTTCCTTTCCCCCGCACCGGGGCTGGGCCGTGCCCTGCACTGCTCGGCCTCGATGCGGCTCCAGGCGCGGCGGCGGAGCGGTGAGCGAAGGCCCGGGCGGTGGGCGCGGCTCGCCGGGGTCTCCGGAGCGCCCGAGGCACGGCGGTGCGAGCGGCCCTGCCCGTGCAGTCCCCGGGCCCGCGGAATGCTGGGCCGGGCTGGGCTGCGCTGGGCTGGGCTGCGCTGGGCTGGGTTGGGTTGGAGTGGGCTGCACCGGGCCGGGCTGGGCCAGACTGGGCTGAGCTGCTGATGGACGTGCCGCGGGGCCTGGTGCACTCGGCATCGCGGCCCGCGTGTTCACAGCTCTGACACCGAGTGCAGCGCCGCTGTCAAAGCGGTCGGACAGTGTGGCCGTGGGGGTTGCCATGGCCTCCAGCGCGCGTCATTCATCACACACGGCGCAGCTGCTGCTTCAAGTGCCCTAAACCCAAATTCTCCCCTACCTAGCTACAAATCCCGTTAGGCCCCTTCTTCTGGGCTCTGTTGTAAAGAGATTTTCTCACGCTGAATGGCGTGATGTGGGAATGCAGTGAAGTTACCAAAGTTTAGAGAGACTTCTGTTTTACTCTGATTTCTATTTTAGGTGAACTTTTCATGAGGACTTTTTTTGTGTATGTGTGTGTGCACCATACAAGCTTATTTAAGAAAAACAATTTTTTGGCGTATTGTGTGGCATCTAAACACTGTTACAATGCACAGGACAGTACTTTGGTCTTTTTATTACAGATACTGCATAAAGATTCCCATCTAGTTTGCTGCAAATTCCAAGGAAGAAACAGTTGAATTGAGGTAGGTGAGAATTGACACAATTGAGGGTAGGTGAGAATTTCTTAGCAGTTCAGGCTCTGCACCTGGAACACATTTTTAATGTGCCTGTCACAGTCTTTGATGGTTAGTATCTTCTTTGGTTGTACATGGATTGACTGTTTCTTAGGTGTCTTAGCTCATTTTTTGCGAATGACTTGTGTTACCACCACCAGCTGGACAGGATTTTCCTTCACTGCTTCTCTTGCTGGTGTGTGTGACAGGAGAGCCTGTTCTTGTGTTTCCCACTGCCACTTGCCTGAGCTCCTCTGAGAACCTTCCTATCAGACTGATCTGGAGTCCTTTGTAGTAGCAAAATCAATCAGAAGCCACTTTGTGATGTTCTCTGCAGCTGGCCAGCTGAATGCTGGCACTCAGCCTTGGACAGCAAATTAGTCCCACGCTCCTTTTTGCACAGATGGAAGCAGAGAAGCACCATGCTTTCTTTGTAGTCCTAAGATATGCAGAACAATCGGGTCACAGAGAGTAGCAATCTTCTAGTTTTATTGAGTTTGTCCATTAATGATTTATTGTAAAGGCAAAGAATTCCAAGGAGAGGCCAAGGAGGAAATGCTGAGTGGCTTCCAGATGTGTATGAAGTAGATCTGAGAAATTTCTTTTGGGCCTGATGATGTGAAGGTCCCTCTCCACAGTGAGAGCACCTTGAGGTTTAGGTAAACTTGCAGTCTAAACAAATATATAAATAACAAGAGGAAAGAGGGAAGTGTAAAAGCAGCAACTTGGAAGGGTCATGTTGTGGACAGTGGCAGAAATGAGAACCCAAGTCTCCTGTCAGTATTTTCTGTCTTAGAAGAGGGCCCATTTTGCCTTGTTTGTTTTGGTTTTTTTTTTTTTTGAGGAGAACCTCTGTCTGTGTATGTCAGTAATGCTGGGACCAGGTTTTGTATATGAAACACTATCTTTTTTTCTTGGAAGGGGAATGTGAGCCTTTGCAAAATGGGTTTTCCTTGAGAGGTTTATCCTGGGTGTGGGATCTCAGAAGCAAAAGCTGTGCCTCAGCCACTTCTGTCAAGGAACTGAAGTGCTCTCTCATATTTTCCCTAGGATGTAGCTCAGAAATAAAAGCTTGATTCTGCTTCCCCTCTGTCTCTGCAGGCACATCTGCTGCCATGGTGAATGAGAAGCACAAGGGCAACCTGCTTGTGCAGCTGGGACCCAAAGTGCAGGCCTACCCAGAGGAGCTGCTCCGGCAGCGGCGAGGCCACGACGGCCAACCTGAATACCTGATCCAGTGGAGCGTGATCAGCTTGGAAGAGAGAGCAGTGGGAGGCAGCAGTGCCTCCTCTACAGAGGCCAAGGCAGAGAACATCTCGATGTGGATGTCTGCAGAAGAGGTCTGTGCCAGCTGCCCGGCACTGCTGGGCAAGAGGAAGCTGGAAGGGCCGTGGGTGAAAGAGGAGAAGGCGCCCAGTCTGCCGCCTGCAGATGTGCCGCTGGACGAAGCCTCGCTGCTGGAGATGAAGGCTGATGTCAGGAGCCTGGTGCAGAGAGCCGTGCGGCAGGTGGCTGAGGCCGGGACGCCCAAGTCCTCCGTCCTGAACACTGTCCACGTGCTGAGTGCCTACGCCAGCATTGGGTCCCTGGCGGGTGCCTTCAGGGAGACGGGAGCCCTGGACGTGCTGATGAAGATGCTGTGCCACAGGGAGAAGCAGATCCGCTGCAGTGCCGGCAAGATGCTGCGGGCCCTAGCTTCGCATGATGCAGGTGGGGGCTGCTGCTGCTCAGTGCCACTGTGGAGGTGCTGCTGGGCAGCTGAGGGGTGCCAGTCCTTTTGCAGGGGTGAGATGCCTGGGAAGCAGCGTGTCTCAGGTCTTGTTGGCAACAGGGGAAGGATCAGTCTGGATCTTTCAAAGTTCCTCAGCTGTAGTTGTCTGGAGTGCTGTTAGAGCTAGAAACTCTTTCTCCTGACAGGTTTCTGAGCTGGGATGCTGATTAACTGTTGGGAGTGTTAAGGAATGTCAAAGATGGCCTCTTCTCCAGCAACCCCAGCACCTCTCCTGCTCCACCACTAGAGCCCAGACTGGGGAGTCTGGGGTTTCTCAGCCTGAGGGATGCAGCTGCCACTTTCCTGTTGGAAGGTTCAACCAGTAGCAAAGCTGAGCACCTATCCCAGAGCACAGACACATGCAGGACTCTGACATGGCTGGCCACAGACAGGGTGCTGTCTTCAACAGCACGTACTTACACATACTTACAGGACTCACATAAACACAGGCACAGATAGCCATGTCCCCTCATGCTCTTTCTCCAGCAGAGACAGAAGGTCACTTCTACCAGCACACTTTCCAGGTTCACAAGTACGCACACATTCATGGATCCCTTGGGTACCAGCATGGCCCCTTTGTCTGTTCTGCACTTGTGCCTGGATCCAAGCCTGTCTGCCAGCCTCAGGGGTCCCCCTGCTCATCAGTTTGTCAAGCCTGATGCTTGCTAGCAAACATGTAGCACTCAGACATTTGTTCCTCCCACAGTCCATATGCACAAGTCCCTTGGGTCTTCCAGCACTGGACACTACCCATCTCCTATGTTGGTCTGGACCCAGGACCTCCTACTTGCCAGCTAATCCATCTTGAAGTTTTGCTAACCAATTAAATGCACACTCCATGCACAGCAGGATTGGGGAACACACAGGCACTTGCCCTTCCCCCCTGGCACTAGGCACTGCAGTCCTGCTTCAGCTGCGGGTGCTGAACTCCTTACTTGCCTTCCAGCCTTCCAGTACCTGTTTTTTGGTACACACACTGTTCCCTCCCCAGTGGCTGATGGCCAAGGACCCTCCCTGCTCCAGTCACTAGCACTGAGACCCTTGCACTGGCACCTAAGGCCAGGGTCACCTAACACCCCTGATCAGACTTGAGTAGCTTACACTGAGTCCATTGTACACCAGTCTTACCAGTAGCTGGCACTCCAGGCTCAAATCCCTGAGACTCTCCCCAGATCCGGAGGGTGATGGCACCTCCAACTGTCAGTCTCTCCACTTGCTGACTCCACAGGGCTCCCATGCCCCCAGTCAGGCTCCAGTGCCTGGTACCAAATGCAACTCACTCAGGTCTCACCAGTAGCTGGCACTCACTTTGTGCAGTGCACACACATATGAGGTAGAGAGAGAGTGAAAAAAGATTTATTAATAAGAGGATGTAAAAAAGTAGGACAAACTGTGTTGATCTGGTACTGGGCTGTCGAACAAACACACTGACCAGCCATGGTTTAAACATGACTGGTGCCTTTTATATCCTTTACTGTGCACCCCCTTTTGTGTTCCTTGCCAATTCCAATTAGTCAGATAATCTTACTGAGAAATAGTCATTCCTAAACTCCAGATGTCCTTACTAATTATTGTGACTGACCAGATTTGTTTCTTCTCACTGCCTTCATTAGCATTTGTCAGTCATGTTTCTGATTCTTTATATTCTTGTTTATGTCTTCCTTCTTACTGTAGCTTTTTGCAGTGAAAGGTCCTTGACTGGATACACTTACAAAACAGACAGTGTCCTTCCACATACCCTTGCAATGAAGACTAGTGCCAAGGGGCTTGCCAGAAGCCTGGTGGGTAGAGGTTGATCCTCACCCAGTTCTCTCATTTAAGAGGAGCTGCCATGGCTTGGAAATGCCTGATGAGGTTTGGGTGCACCTGGAAGGTTCCTGGTTGTGGTGTACCCCACAAGAGATCTGGCTTTCCTGTCCTACTGCCCCACTGCTCTGAAGTGGGGCAGATGAGGGGCTGATTCAGTTTAAAACATAACTTCTTTTCTTCCCTGAGACCCTGATCTGGAGTCAGTTATTTGGGGTTGCTACTGTGAGCAAATCTTGCACCTTTAGTGGTAGGAAAAGTACATTGAGGAGCAAAATGTTGCCACTCCAGATGAAAGGACAAAACATGGTTCAAGTGACAGGGAGCAGCAAAGCTGTTCCTTGCCTGTGGATGTGTCTCCTGCAGGGAGGGTGGGGTGAGGGTTGTCTTTATGGGGCCTGAAGAGTTTTTGTTGCTGTTGCAGAGAGCCGGGCCTATGTCCTGCTGTCCCTGAGCCAGCAGGATGGCATTGAGCAGCACATGGACTTCGACAGTCGCTGCACCTTTCTGGAGCTGTTTGCTGAGATAACATCCTCTGAAGAGCAGTGCATGTCCTTTGAGGGGATTCACCTTCCACAGGTAGTGGCAGGCCCTGCCAACCCTGGGCCTGTGGGGCTTTAGGGCTCAGGAGTGGTGGGAGTGGAGGTCCAGGACTGGTCCGGAGGTCTGCTGGGAGCCTGGCTGTGGATGAGCTGGTGGCTCAGAGAGAGCTGGGGGCTGGAGGTCCTCTGCAGGCTGAGAGTGACAGCTGTGCTTGTTGCAGGTCCCTGGGAAGCTGCTCTTTGTCCTGGTGAAGCGCTACTTGTGTGTCACTTCTCTTCTGGATAAGCTGAGCAGTGGCGTGGAGCAGGGAGAGGAGCAGCAGGGCTGTGCCGTGCCCAGCCCACTCCCTGAGGAGACGAACCATGTGAAGCAGGAATTTGAGTTCAGCATGGCCATGGCAAACCTCATGTCAGAGCTGGTGCATGTGATGGGCTGGAACCACAACCACAAGCCAGAGCTGCTGCCCCGACAGGAGCTCCGGCCTCGCACCACCCGCTCCATCTTCCAGCACAAGACTCCAGCCAGCACTGCTGTCCAAATGCCTGTACTCACTTCAAGTCACAGTCCCCACAAAAAGCAGGGCCATACCTTCTTGACCCTGTCAGACTTTGCAGACAGCAGTGACTACGTGGAGTACTTACAGGCAAACCTGGTGCACGGCATGAGGGTGCGCTTGCTGAAGGACTGTGGTGACTTCAGAGCTGGGGAGGAAGGCAAGTTTCTTCAGGGCACTAACAGCATGCACACGGTACAGGTAGGTCATGGGTGGACATGTTCTGTCTGGGATGGCAGAGGGGAGTGACCAGGGTGACTAATAATTTTCTAATGATGTCTTTATGTTCAGGAAGTTGGACAATAGTTGTATGATCATACATATTACTGTCTGCATCTGTCCTAGCAAAAAACTCACCTTTCAGAGCTGGAGGTGTGGGTTGTGAGGAAAACTAGTCTGGTTTAGTATGTGCTGTGCTGCTAAGATTGCTTGGTCTCTTAAATAGATGGTTATATCCTGCCTCCTGGGAGCAGTCCCTAGACCTGGTTTGATCTTGAGAGTGGTTTGGGAACAGGCTAGCTGACACAAATGGTACAGCATTAGTATGTCAGTGACAGTGTTTATGGCATATTGTTGTTCTCAGTGGGTTGAACACAGCCTACATAGTTGTTGCTTTTGATTGGTGAGTATGTGTCAGGATCTGTTTCCCTTTAAAAATGCCCTTTAGGTGAGTAGACCTCAACTGAGAGTTTATGTTGAAAAGAGCTGTGTATTTGCTAAGTTTATACCAGAGATCAGGGAAATACCTTCAATATTTGAGGAGGGGGAGGAATCATAGAACGGTTTGGGTTGAAAGGAACCTTTAAAGGCCATCTAGTTCAAACCCCTGCAATAAGCAGGGACATCTTCATTTAGACCAGATTGCTGAGAGCCCCGTTCAAACTGACCTTGAATGTTTCCAGAGATGGGACTCCTACAAATTTTCTGGGCAACCTGTTTCAGTGTTTCACCAGCCTCATTGTAAAGAACTTTTATATCCAATCTAAATCTTCGCTCTTTCAGTTCAAAACCATTACCCCTTGCCCTGTTGCAACAGGCATTACTAAAAAGTCTGTCCCCAACTTACTTACAAGCCCCCTATAAGTACTGAAAGGCCACTATGAGGTTTCCTTGGAGCATTCTCTCTTCTCCAGGTTGAACAACCCCTGCTCTTTCCGTGTTTCCTCATAGGAGAGGAAACTTCCCCTCTTACTGTTTTTGTGACCCTCCTCTGGACCTGCTGCAACAGGTCCATGCCTTGTAATGACTCCAGAGCTGGGTGCAGCACTCCAGGTGCGGAGCAGAGGATAAGAATTACCTCCCTCAACCTGCTGGGGACACTGCTTTAGATGCAGCCCAGGGTGTCGTTGGCTTTCTAGGCTGTGAGTGCGCATTGCTGGATCATGTCCAGCTTTTCATCCACCAGATCTGCTAAGTCCTTTATAGGTCTGCTTTCAATCCCTTCATCGTCCAGCCTGGATTGGTACCAGGGTTTGCCCCAGCCCAGGTGCAGGCCCTTGCACTTGGCCCTGTTGTACCTCGTGAGGTTCCCCTGAGCTGATTTCACAAGTCCATCCAGGTCCCTCTGGATGCCATCCTGTCCCTCAGGCCTGTCAAGTGGTCTGCTCAGCTTGGTGTTGTCAGCAAACTTCCTGAGAGTGCACTTGATCCCACTGTCTATGTCACTGATGAACATATTAGTATTGGTCTCAATACAGGCTCCTGAGGGACAGTGGTTTTTACTGATTTCCATCTGGACATTGAGCTGTTGACCTCTGGATATGACCATTCAACCAATTCCTCATCAACTAAATAGTCCATGTACTGAATCCATATCTCTCCAATGTAAAGAAGGATGTTGTGGGATCCATGTCAAAGGCCTTACACAAGTCCAGAGAGGTGACAGCAGTTGCCTTCCCATGTCCAGTGATGACGTCATTCCATCACAGACAGCCACTAGGTTACCCAGGCAAGACTTGCCCTTCGTAAAGCCTTGCTGGTTGTCTCGAATCACCTCCCTGTCTTCCATGTGCCTCAGTGAAAGACTTCTTTAGTTTTGGACCATGTATAGGTGATGTTTCATTTTAGGCCACCTCAACTGAATAACTGCTTTGCATCGTACTTTTCAGTGGTTTATAAACCTCGTTTTTATTATAATCCAGTCCATAAAAATAAATTGCAAAGGCAATGTCTTTCCTACTGATTCTCTCTTTGTCCTTATGCTTCTTGATTTCTAATATCTGTGTTTTCCGAAAATTGTGGTTTCTATTTCTTATAAACTTTTACTTGCTTTTACTGTTAATGTAACTGGGCACATGGGAAGAGCACCAAGCTCCTTTCACATTTTTCTCCTGTTGCCTATGACATGAATTTCAAAGGGTTTTTAATTCAGTGTTGAGCTGAAGTGTACTGTTAACTTCCATTCCCTTTGTTGTATTGTGTTCCCTCTCCTGTGTATTTTTCTATTTAATTGGATTGAATGCATCTGCAGTTGCTCCATCCGGGATTATTTTCAGTAAGTTACCTGTAAGGCTCACTGTATTGACTAAACCAGATCTAAATGGCAGTTGGGGTCAGTCCAGGGTGAGTCTGTCTCTTACCTCCTCCCATCTTTCCTTTGTTTCTCTGTTTTCTGTTGCCTTCTTTGCCTTTCCAAAGAAAGAGTTTTGCTGTTGTGTCTGGTCCTGCAGCTGTATCTTTCCATTACTTCTTTGAGATTGTATTTGGTACATAACTAGTTTAAGTCAAGGATTCATTGAAGACTATTTGGTGTTGTGTGTAGTTTCTCACCTTCCTACCATATAGTACTTTCCTAAAGTCTTTCAGCATCTATCTCTGTAGCCTTCCAGCACAATGGGCTTGTGGTAACACTGGTGTAGCTCCAAAAGAGCTCAGTGAAACAGGCAAACCACATGTTTTTCTGCTGTTTTTTTAAAGTTACTGACGTGTTATACTTGCTGTTGCTAAGTTCTCCTTCTACTCAGAATGAGAAATGTAGAACTATGGTATGGGAAGCCATAAAAAATTCTGATTTTTGAAAGGCAACTTGAACAAAGCAAAGGAAACAATCTCTGCATTTGGGACATGCTTGTCAAGAGCCTAAAACCTATTTGAGGGGCTTGGTGAATGACCAAGGTAGAAAAGTGTGTTGAGACACTCATCTGCCTCAAGGTGATGTTGGTTACATTCTTCCTTTGTATGCTTTTCCCAGGGCACCTGCTGCTTGACACTTTTGGACCAGGCATGATTAACTGGATGCACTCATGACTGCTGCTGTACTAAATGAAATCTGTACGGTGTAGGTTGCAGGCAAAATGGGTGTTTTTTTAAAAATAAAGATCTAGATGTAACCAGGACAACAAGTTAGTGAAGATGGTATGCCTCAAAACTAGACTGTGTGTGCTGAAATCTGTATATGAATTGCGTGGTCTTCTACTTGAAAAGTGTTTGCTGTCTCCATGCATTTGGGAAATGGGAGGACAAATGCAGTATAAGGATGGAATAAGTGAGCAAGTCTGATCATCTAGATCTGTTTCACCCGCAGGTTTTACGGCAGTCAACAGGTCAGACCTACTGGATGTGTTGGCACATACTGGAGATTATTGGCTTTGGAGACCAGTGTGAAGATCCTTCTGCTCAGGAAAAGGAATATAGTCGGATAAAGAGCTTTAATCTAGACACAGGTGAGATTATGCGCTGCTCTTTCTTTCTGCTGTGGGATATTTTTGAGTGGTGATCTTTATATGGCCAAGCATATAGGAAGTAGCATTTGGTTTAGAAAGCACTATTAGTTTGTATGACCATGTAGAGCTAGTTAAGTAATTACATGGCTTTTAGTTGAATGGAGTATTTTTGAACCCTATTTTTTGAATTCTGTCTAGCTATAATAAAAGTCATGATCTAAAAAGCATAGCATTGCATTTAAACTACAACTGTCAAAACTGTGTTTGAATTAGCTGAACCAACTGCCAAAACACAAATGTAGAATTTCTCTGAGATGAAGCTGTTTTAGGGACACTCAGGTCCCCTTAAATAAGTGATGAAGATTTTTAAAAGCATTGACATGGCAACAATTTGTTTAACTTCATACTGTTAAGCTTTGGACAAGGTGAGTATTAAAGCACTGTTTTCATAAGACATCTGCAGCATCTCCTACAATCCTTTGACACTGCCCTTGTCCTGGGAGAAGATAAAAGGGAGAATTTGGACTTTTGATACCGCTTTGTTGTTCGGTGTCTGACGTGACTGTGGCCAGAGAAACCTGTTAAATTAACTTTTTTATCATAGCCATGATCTGCTAGGACATCCTTTGTGTAGAGTGGTTCAGATTTAATTGCTGCAAGAGAGAGTGTAGATGAAATGAGCAGCTAATTACTCACTTGGAAAATATTCATATTGCCAGTTGAAAACATGGCTTCTTTAATGGCTCCTACCTCTTGTAACTGGAGACTTAACTTCATGTCAGTTCGAAGTGTCTAAGTTAAAGCAAATTTGGTTAGACTAAGCATTTTCTCTGTCTCTCTGATTTTGGGAGAAGCATGTGATCTATTTCACTTCTGTGTATAACTTTCCAGTCATCATATCCCACATAGAAATTGAATTGAAATGTGGAGTGTGCAGCAGAGGATGGGGGAATTGGCAGAGCTGACAGTGCCCTTCCTTGCTCTGCTCTCCTGCAGTTGCACAACCATTTCTGTGCAAGCCCTTGGGA
>JAOXXN010000446.1:6786716-6798427 GCA_026770055.1 Myrmophylax atrothorax | reverse complement strand
AGTGTGGATGTGCTTTCCTGCATCCTGCACCTGTTGAACCAGGGCTATCTCCGGCGCCAGGAGGGGAGGCCTCATGTCTTAGAATACTTACCTGCTGAACCTACAACACCTCCTGGGGGTCAGGCACAGATGACTTTCCAGTGCAGGCCCCCGCAGGCATCTCCAGATGAGGACAGCATAGACAGCCTGCATTGGTAGGAATGCATGTCACCAGGTGTGGAGGGTTGTGCATCTCTACTCTGTATGACCATGACACATTTCTTCATGTCAGGTTGAATCCTGGCATAGACAGGTCAGAAGAATATCTCATGGCAATGCTGCAGGTGCCAATGGGGCACACTCTTAGTCCAGAGGAGGCAAAGCTGCTCATGAACCAGACAGTACAGCAGGTCCAGGATACTCTGAACATACGGGATGATGTTGCTCGGCACCTCCTCATGCACTGTAAGTGGAATGTGGATTTCCTGATCCAGTGCTTTGTGGAGAACCGTGATGCTCTGCTCATCTCCTCGGGTCTGCAAGTGCAGAATGTCCAGTCTCCTCCAAGCCCTGGAACCCACTGTCCAGTCTGTGTGAACCAACTCTGTCCCACTGAGAAGCCACCAACCCTCTGCTGCATGCACTACTGCTGCAAGGTGAGCGTCCTGGGGTCTTTGGTTTCTGTTACTTGCTGGGGAATTGCTGCTGCCTACTTGGAGCAGCTGTTCTTTGTCTGAAGGTGTTATCAGAGGATTTTCAGAGCTTATGCATTCTCTTTTCTCAGCTCCCTTTTTTGTTGTGATCCTTCAACTCCTGATCTGTCTGTTCACACGTCTGTGCTTTTGAGTACTCACCCATGGGTTTGTGCGCCCTCTGCTGGGTGGGAAGGTTACATGACCCTGTTTAGGTTTCATGTCTCCTCTTCTGCCTTCACAGCATTGTTGGAGTGAGTATCTCATGACTCGCATTGAACAGAACATGGTTGTCAACTGCACCTGTCCCATATCTGAGTGCCGTGCACAGCCAACCACAGCCTTCATTTACTCCATCGTGTCCTCTGAGGAGATTATAGCAAAGGTGAAGTAGGAGAGGTGGTTGTTGGGTGTCCAAGCTCTGTTTCATTTTGTTTCATTTTGATCTGTTTCATTTTGATAATCTTGCTGCTGCTTTTCCTCTTTCTGTTACTAAGACTGGCAGTGTGATAATTGAGACCAACCAGATTCCTGCCCAGTGGTATCTGTTGTTTCTGATCATGGTCGATGCCAGCTATTCAAAAAAGTGTAATGTCAACAAAAGAGCACAGTGGTATTTCTCTAAATGTGTCTCCAGCAAATAACATTTCAGGTGCATCATTAGTTCAGGACTGTGGTAGCAGCTTATGACAAGTATCCTCTACTGGTGTGCTGGAAGCAATTATAAAATCTAGGACAATTGAAAACATTTGAACAATTTAATTTTATTTCTGCATAACTAACCCCTATGTCCTTTCTCTTCCATCAGTCTCTGACTTTAAGCATCTCAGGTTTTTGTGAAGATAGCAGAAGTTACCACATCAGGCTTCATCTTCACTGTGTGGGTTCTACAGGCATCTCTAAACCAGGCTTCCTGAGCTCTGCTTACCTTAGTCTTGGGTCAACAAGGGACAGCAGCAGCTGCTTGTTCAGAAGCAGAAGCTATTTCTTGCTGTTCTTTCAGTTTTTAGTTATTAGAGCCGAATGCCCTCTCCACCAAATGTCAGAGCTGTAGTTGTCACATGGCAGACTGTTTCTATTAATTGCTGGACAGAACAGTCTTGTCTGTTTTCCGTTGCTCTGTTGTTTGACAGGTCTCCACTTCCTTTGCTTCTCCAAAAATATTCTCTTCTTCCAACTTCTTACTGTAAAAATGATCCTGTGTGAACAGCCTTAAGGAGAAATGAACAGTATTCATGAAGTCTTCCCTGTCTTACAATTTTTCTTTAAACTTACCAGCTGGCAACAAAAATGGGCAAGGCAACAGAAAAGCATTGTCTTCAATGTATCTTTTTTCTTGTTTTTTTATAAGAAGTGCTCAGAGAATTAGTACATACATCTGGACAGTTAGTCCTTACTGCCTTTGCAGTAAGTCACACCTGACTGAGAGCAGGATTTAATAGCCTGTTGCTAAGGCTGTTCTATAAAAATAAATAATTATTGCAGATGAACATAAATTGCAGCTAATTTTAACAAGTTGCTCTGATGCTCTCACTGAAATGTTATGTTTTTCTTTGCTCAGTAAATGGTGTGGCTGAGGTGTTAATGTCTCATGCAGAATCACACATAAAGTCATGGAATAATTTAGATTGCAATAATCTGTGGAGATCTCTTGTCCAACCCTGTTTTCAAAATAACTGAATTATTGTATGACAATCTAATGCTGAAGTTAAAACATTTTGCTCCAAGTTCAACAAAGGGAAATGCTGAGTCCTGCTCCTGGTGTAGTATAACCCAATGCAACAGTATGTGCTGGGGGCCAGCAATCTGGAAAACATTTCTGTAGGAATAAAAAAAAAGGATCATGGTGGACAAGTTGAACATAGGCCAGCATTTTGCCCTTGTGGCTAAGAAGGTCCACGAGCATTTTAGATTGATTTAGGAAGAGCACTGACAGCAGATTGATGAAAGTGATCCTTTACCCAGTACTGGTGAGACTATGGCCATTTCTGGGCTCACCAGTGCAAGAAAGACATGGACACACTGGGGAGCATCCAGCCAAAGGCCACAAAGATGAATTAGATTTTGGAACATGTCTTGAAGAAGCTGAGAGAGCTGCATTTGTTTAGTCTGGAGAAGAGAAGGCTCAGAAGTGGATCTTACCAACATGTATAAATTCAAAAATGTGAATAAGGAGCCAGATTCTTTGTGATGTCCAGGGAAAGAATAAGAGGCAGTAGGCACTAAGTTATAAACAAGGGATTCTGTTTAAACATAAGAAAACTGTTCAGTGGTTTGTTGAGGGTTTTTTTTAATAGTAAGGGTAATGAGGTGTTGGACCAGGTTGGGCAGAGAGGTTTGCAGTCCTTATCTTTGGGTATGTTCAAAACCGAACTGGATGTGGTCCTGAGAAATCCTACTTGAGAAATCCCACTTTGAGCTGGAGGGGTTGAACTGGTTTTTATTTCCAGAAATGCCTTTCAACCTCAGCAATTCTGTGAAATGAGTCTCCAGATATGACATTTGGAAGTGGGGAAATTTACACAAAGGGAACAAAAGAGTAAACTGGGTACTGTTTTGTTGTGAGCAGTTGTTCAGTGAGATTGTATAGCCCTGTATATAAGGCCTAACCATGCAGCTTCTCTGCTTTAAATCTCCTTCCTGGCTTCTTATTGCAGTATGAAAAAGCTCTCCTTAGACATTATGTTGAGTGTTGCTCCAACCTGACATGGTGCACCAACCCTCAGGGCTGTGATCAGATCCTCCTTAAGGATGGACTTGGTTATGGAGCAGCCTGTTGCAAGTGCTCCTGGATATCCTGCTTCAACTGCAACTTCCCAGAGGTAAGGCTGAGCTGCATCACAGGCAATACTGTCTTTGGTTTGGCATGCACCATTTTGCTTTTGTGTGGTTGACTGTCTCCCTTTCAGGCCCATTATCCTGCCAGCTGCAGCCACATGTCTCGGTGGGTGGATGATGATGGATACTATGAGGGAATGACAAGTGAAGCCCAGAGCAAACACCTGGCTAAGCTCATTTCGAAGCACTGCCCAAACTGCCAGGCTCAGATAGAGAAAAATGAGGGTTGCCTACAGTGAGTATACATTTTTGTTTGCTACTAGAGACAGGAGAGGGCAGAAACATACAGTTAGGTCCACTGTGCTTTGCTTTTTTTTTTTTTGACTGTGGAGTAATGGTTATAGCAGATCTGTTTTACAGTTTTAGTAGAATGAGTGATTGCTTTTAATTCTTAGAAAAGCAAAATGTTCCCCAGCGTTCAGAGTTAAATCCATTGATAGTTCTTTGGTAGAATCAGAAGAGATTTTGCAGTACCTTTTAACAGTGCACTTGTCTGCTCTCAGAATCCACTATGGCTACACAGAGGTAAAGGTTAGGGGAGTGGACAGCTCAGCACCATTTTTTCTTTCATGCTCACCTTATTCCTGTAACTTAAAGCAATTTTGTTTTGACTGTTTGTTTTGAACCAGCTTGGATCTCTGGCAGCTTTTTACATGATATGGGAGTTACCTCCAGCTTTGAAGCTAGGGCTTAGGAGTTACCATTAGTTTCTCTTTTCCACTGGCACAGCCCTTAATGCACACTGTGATTTGTCCCCACATGTAGTGTGTGGCCCTGGGGCTGTGCAGTGCCTTTCTGCACTGTGTGGAGCAGTACGTTAATGAGGGAAGAGTAAGGTGCTCATGTGGATCTTGTTTCAAACCATGAAAGGCTTAGTCACCCTTTGAGTACTTGATAAGCTACTGTGAGATCATGCTGTCAGTTTACCCAGCTCATTTTTGGAGACATGAACTGGTTTTAAGCATCACTGGCTTCTAGCAAAGGCTTTAAAAATTTATGCAGGGAAATGCATAGTACTGGGTGAGTGGGAGTGACTGGGTGGCATGCTCCAGTGCTGTGATGTAGGGGAGCACTGGAAGGAACTGTCTGCAAGTGACAGTTAGATCTGAGTGATTCCCACTGTTTTTCTCCTACTGTGCAGTATGACATGTGCAAAGTGTAGTCATGGCTTCTGTTGGCGTTGCCTCAAGCCCTGGAGGCCAAATCATAAGGATTATTACAACTGCTCTGCTATGGTGAGTGGTTTGCTGTATCCCCGTGGTTCATGCTTGTGTTCAGAGGCACCTTAGCCTCTCAGAGAGAGGGTGAGGATCTCCACTTGGGCCCTTTACTCTGTACTTGTGTGCTTGCCAGTAATACTGACAGTATTGTTGAAGTCTCTGTGTGTAGTAGCCATTTCCAGGCAGCTCTGGTACTTGAGGGAAATTGCTACAGGGTACTTGTACTTTTCCTTTCAGGTGAGTAAAGCAGCTTGGCAGGAGAAGCGTTTTCAGGATTACAATGAGAGATGCACCTTTCATCATCACGCAAGGGTGAGGCCTCCTTCCTTTGCAGATGCTGACTGTTGCCTTAGCCCTGATGATCAGGACAGTTTCTGTTGTGTGTCAGTGTCTACTCTGCTGAGAAGCAGGCTTCAGATCCAGGTTGGGATGTCTGACCATTTCACCCTTACTCTGACATGAGGGGCAATCCTTGGCCTGCTTTCTTCTACCAAGTCTGTGTGGAAACTGAGCACCTGACTTACGGTGTTCATGGGCTCAAAGTGATGCCGTAGTTGGAAGCCATGGTGACTGAAGGCAGAACCCTACCTAGAACTGAGATGTAAAAGGTTGAAGCAATGGCACAGTAGAGATGTCACAGTTGGATGCATTAAATGCTCTGCTGCTGCCTGCATCTTCTGGGATGGCACTTCAGGATGCTTGACAATTATCTGTATGGAAGGGGCTATTTTTTCAGTCTTGCGAAGCTTGACACTGACATTGTTTGTGTGGGGTTTTTCTCTCCTTTGCAGGAATTTGCCATGAGTCTGAGAAACAGTATCTCTTCCATCAGAGAGATGCCAAAAATTAGGAACTTGACCTTTGTTCTTGATGCCTGCAAAGTGCTAGAACAGGCACGGAAGGTAGGGCTGGGTAAAGTCTTGCTGAGTTTTAGACCTAATTCTATTCATGTGTTTTATGCCTTTCTTAAAGTGAGGAAACACCACCCTTGTCCTACTCCAAACAAGGAGAGACAGGAAAAGCTGAAAGGGAGGAATAACATCAGGACAGAGGAAGAGCCCGTGTCTGCCTTTCCCTACTCTCACTCTGAGTTGGGCTCTGTTTGCAGTGTTCCATATGGTCAGGTCATAGGATTTGGAATTTGGCTCAAGTTGGCACCATGGGATCAACACAAGGGTCTATAGGATTTTTATATTCTGGTTTTGGTCCATTCCAATTTGAAATATCATGGTGACCATACCTTTTGAAGGCTCTCCTGATGCTGTGTTTCAGTTAGGAAGTTCCTCTTGATGCTCATGTTAGGATTTTTCTTTCTTAACTCCATTTCATGAGCTATAGATACTTTGAAAGCCTAAGGTACCTAGTGCATGCCCTGATAGCCACATTCAAAAGAATTTGCAGTGCAGCCACTGGATGTGCATGGTAAGCTTGTGACAGCTTAGGCCTGCAATACCTGCTTATTCCCTGGAACATAGTTAGGAGGTAGGAATTGTCTTTGCAATATTGACTTTGTATATACACCTTGTTTTCACAGTCAGTCTTGATTTTGAGAGAGGCATGTGGAAGAAAGATACCTGACCCTATTTTGTGTTTTCAGTATGGTTGCCCCTATGTTTTCCAGAATGCATATCACTGTTGCTTGTTGCTGCTGCTGAATTTTCTGGCCCATTTCTTTAAATGGAAACAGTGATCTTGTTTCCTGCTGGGTGCCTGGACTGCTTTAAGGGTCATTCATTCATAGGAGTTTGCCACTTGCTGGAACTCCTTTGTCATTGGCTCTTGGTGCTATGTAGCACCATCCTACTTCCCTCTGGGCTCATTCTCTCAGTTCATTGCCTCTAGAGTTCAGCCTGGGCTGCCATGCTGGTGGTTTTGACTCTTTACCTGCTGGTCAGTGACAGTTTTTATGCATTTACAGTCTGTGTTCTTGTGATGGTTTGCACTGGCATTTTTGTCACATGGCATAATGGGTCACTGGGCTATGGCCACAGATCAGAAGCACTGCTAGGCTTCTCTCAGCTACTGATAATAATGAAGTCTGGAAGGGTTTGATGCTGCTCTCTTCTTGCTCACTCTGAAGCTGAAGGAGAGTGCTTAACAGCATGATCTGTTCTGTTCCGAGGTGCTGGCTTACTCCTGTGTGTACAGCTACTATAACCAGGACACTGAGAGCATGGATATTGTGGAACAGCAGACTGAGAGCCTAGAGCTGCTCACTAATGCTCTGCAGATCCTTCTGGGTAAGTTCTGCAGCCTCTTTAAAGTAGTAACTAGTGTTCCAAACTGTATGGTTCAAAGAACACCAGTTGTTTAGTGGGGCAATAGCATACATACCAGCACCCAGCTGGCCTCTCACTTCTCCCAGCCCATTTTTGCCTTCTTGATGTCATTTCTGGGAAATCCACTGGTGCAATTTGACTGCTGGGAGAGACTGATGCAGTAAAGGGCAACCTGTTCCATTCTGCAAGAGGAATGTGCACAGGAGAGCTGGGGCTACTTCATAATCAGAGCAAAGGACTTGATCTCTGTGTAAGTGTGTGTGATGCAACATGACTTTGTTGGCCTTGAATTGCAGAGGAAACCCTGCTGCAGTACCAGGACCTGGCCTCTTCTCTTCGGCTCCTCAAAGCAGAGCATTTCAGGGCTGGTTTGGAGTTGGTACGCCAGATCAAGGAGCGTCTCTTTGCAATTCTCTGGCACTCCACACAGGTGAAGTCCTCATGCCTGTTAGTGATTTCTCTTGTTCTGGTCTAAGCTGATTGTGGGCCAACCAAGGGATTTGATCAGCTGAATGGTTAGACTTTCAGGGTTGTTGTGTTAGGTTGAGATGGCAAAATGCCAACTGCCCAACACAGAGAATCCACCCCACCACCACCAAGGAGAAAAAAAGACAAAGAGGGAAAAAAAGGAAAAAAAAAAAACAAAATAGCAAGCTTCTTTATTTATACAAAAGAGAGACAATTAAAAACAGAATGTGATATAACACATATATATACAAATGTGTTAAAAAACAAACCACCACCACCAACCACCAAGTTGCCCACCCAAACAACACAGACCTCCACCACCTCAGCCCACAAAAACACTCCAACAAACTCCCCCCAGAGGATACCTGGCAAGAGAGGAGAAAACCAACAACAAAAGAAAAAAAAAGGTACTTCCCAAACGAAACAGCTGTGAGGCCAAACACCTCCAGCAGCAGTGATAGCAGGTCCGCTCAGCACCCAGCCATGAGGGGAAAGAGAGCTAGGCACCTCCTACACCTTCTAGTATAAATACTTGATTTGATGTCAAAATGATATGAAATATCTTGTTGGTTGCTTGTCAGGTGATGCTTGTCCCCTCCAATCTACGTAGACTCTCTGGACCTCCTAAACTGAGGCCCAGCTAAAACTAAAGCCAAAACTACCACAGTCGTGTGTGTGTAGGGGGGGGTTTGCAGCGCAAAATAGACCTCAAATCACATAGTGTCTCTCTGTGCTAGTTGTTCTTTCATGCTAGCAGGATTTCCATGTTGGGCTCCAGACTTCGAGAGATGCTGGTCAGAGAAAGCTGAAACTTGCAAATGTGCCTGCTTGTACAGGGTGAGTCTTCTTAGCGGGATAACAAGGAAAGGAGAGTAGTGCAGACAAAAAGCAGGTGAGCAGAGCTTTCTCCTGTGCTCACTGACATACAAGAGTGAATGACAGATACTGATTGCATCCTGTTTGGTGGTTTGAAGTAACAATTTAAGTGACAGTGGTGGAGGGAAACAAGCAACACCTCTGTAGTAGGGTGATGTGGGGCTGGGTTGTGGTTGCTGCTCACAGCTAGGGCTCTGCACTGATGCTCTCCTTCTCAACAGGCAAAAACGTACCATCTTGTGTGACTCACCGAACACAGATGAAGATCACAAAGAGGCTGAAGATGAGGAGTATGATCCACAGTGGCAGGAAGACTATGATGATGATGACGACGACCTTGATGAAGACAACTTTATGCTTGATAATGAGTCAGATTGTGATTCCTACTTTGATGATGATGATAGCTATGACTAGAAGTAGTCTGTCACCCCACCTGCCAGCTTGGACCTTTGCCTCTACTCTGTCTCAACCAGTTTGTGTTAGTGTTTGTCCTCAAAGGCAGGTAGGAGCTCTCAGGTGGAATAAAGCATTTCCTCTGGGAGGCTAATTGCTCAGTTACTTTAATATGCAGAAACATTGCTCTGGGCAGCTGGTCTGTGTTCAAGTGGCCACCACTCTCAGAAAGACATCTCCTTGCCTTTTTCCTTTGTCTCCAGTTCTGCCTATAGGTATTTAATTGAGTTAGAAAATCACGGTCCACCTGCAAAGTGTGGACTACTTGCCACCTGTTAAAGGACTGTGCATTGTCTTTGGATGTGCTCTCCCCAAGGACTGGGCACAGTGAGTGTGGCATGTGTCCTGGCATGGCACTGTTTAGAAATGGCCAGTGTCTAGAAATACTGTAGAGTGATACATTTACATTCAAGTCAAAACCTCCCATCTGAAGCTGGTGGGATTCCCTCCAGAGCCACCGATGGATGTGGTTCAGTTCCTCTGGTTGAGAGGGACAGAATTTTGCTATTTGTTGGAGTTTTCTTCTCTGCTATGAAGCAGGAAGGGCTTCTGTGAGTGTCACAAGTTTGCAGGACTGTTTAAGTGTATAAATATATGTACACACTCATATATATATATATGCAGAGGTTGTTCAGATAATACTTTATCTTGCAGAAAAAAGAAAGCCCTGAGGAGCAAAGGTTGAAAAAATTCTGTTTAAAAAAAGAAACAGTTTTCTTCTAGCACAAGACTCCTGTTGTCTGTGGGGAACATGAGCGTGGAGGGAGAGTAGGATATCCTCAGATGAGGAGGATGTGACCTCACTGTGATTGTTCTGGAACTTATCTGTGAAATTGGTGGGGTTTGGGATCCTCACGCAGGCCATGCAGTCTGCCATGTCAAGTGGCTTTTCCTTCCCGGGCAGTTCAGGGAACAGTAAGAGGTATGGGGAGGGATGGGAAAGAGGACAGGAGACCAAGATCACACAGGTGGGGCTGATGTTTCTGGGAACAGGTGCAAGACAGAATGCCTGCACGTTGATGAAGCTGGTAACATCTGGTGCCCAGCAGAAGGTGGATGTGGAACTGCTGTCGGGGCTTGAGGGGTGATTTGGAGGTATGTAGGATTCTTTTGGAGATACAGGGCAATTAGGCCTTGGATATCATCTGGGAGGGCTGTGGGGTTCTTTAGGGATGCTGGCCAGGGAGCAACTGCCAGGACAGACCAGGAGAGAGGACTGATTTCTCCACTCTCCTGCACACCCCTAGCTCCTAGTCCTGCAGAGTCTGTCATGGTGGAAGTCCCAACCTTGCTGTGGCAAGTGGATTCCCTGTGACATCTCTCTGGGCCCTCACCTTGATTTCATCTGCGTGCAGAGCGCGTCCTCGAGGAAGGTGCCGCAACCAAAGGCAATCAGGTTCGCCCCACCGCTGCCCATATCCGAGGATGGTGTTCTTTCTCCAGCTTGATGCCGTGTTTCAGTTCCCCACAGGCGTGCCTCGCTTTGCAGGAAGACCACGATGCCACTGGGCTGCAGGGCGGATGTTTCCCCTTTTCCAGTCTGCAGCAACTTCACCAGGCTGCCAAGGCTTCTCAAATGTGATGGAGAGTGCTCAGCCACTTCCTCCGCAACTTCCCACACCACCGCCGGAAGCGTCTCCCCAAATGTGCTCCCCGCTCTGCTACGGTCACAGGGAAACAGTCTGCTGTTATCTTGGCTTCTTAGAATGCCATGAGATGTGCAGAGCAGTTCTGTGCCGCGCTCCCGGATCCCACAGTGCAGGGGGATGGGTATTTACCATCTCCCAGGGCAGCTGAAGGTCCTGCAGCCAAGAATGCTTGAAAAGGTCATCCAGCGATGGTCTGTCTGAGGGGTACGTGGATAAGCACCACCTGATGAGGTGCTGGCACTCTGGGGAGAGAAACACAGACTGCTGCTCAGCGGGAGAAGGCTCCTGTCCACCCTGTGCAAGGGCCTGCAGTGCCGAGCCGACGCTGGGCGTACTCCCAGCTGTGGCCAAACTTCCCAATGCATTCTCTGTTTTGGAGGGACATGTGCCACCTCCTCCAGCTAAGCACGGCACATCAACCTCCTCCACAGCTGCAAGAGCAGCATGCTCGTGTGCCACCCGCCGGCTCCCAACACTCTTATTCCCCCATGCTGTGAAGACAGGCACCCACCTGGAGACACCCGTGGTGGAAACAAAAGCTGGCCCTGGACAATGTCCTCAGCGTTCTCAAAAGGAAGGTTCCCGCAGACCATTTCATAGAGCAGGATACCCAGGGTCCAGATTGTAGCTGAATGGCCACGGTAGCAGTGGAAGAGGATCCACTCCGGTGGTCTGTACTCCGGTGTCCCTACAGGACACAAGTGGAGCTCATCAAGCTGATGTTGCCCACACCCAGACCCTCGCCCGGGCACCCCCTGCGAGTGCAGAGGCTGCACCAGTGGCTGCAGCCGGCATGACCTGCCACCTTCTTGTCAGCACCCAACTTTCTTACAAACTCTGGGTATTAAAAGAAAGCCCCCGGTGCTGGAAGAGGGAGCTGGCGGCTCCGGGAAGGCCTGACCACTACAAGCAAAGAAACAGCCCCGTACAAGTAGGGAAAACTCTGCCTTTCTCTGCTGCCCCCTTCTTTTAGCCAAGGAAAAAAATCCTAAGGCCGAAAAGGGGAGGAGACTATCCCAAGCCCTTTGACGCCTGCAAAGGGAAACGGCCGGTGCGTGGGTTTTGCAACCCCGCCCCTGCTGCCCTCCACCGGCGTTTGGTTTTGCCGGGCTGGCTCCCCCAGCACCAGCCCCAGTCCGGGCCCAGCGTGGGGGGCGGCGGCGGTCGGCAGGGCCACGAGCCCACCTCCTGTTGCACAGCATCCACGCCCTCCTCCCCGAAACCTAACTTGGCAGCCGGCCGCACAATTCTCCTGGG
>JAOXXN010000446.1:6758474-6776980 GCA_026770055.1 Myrmophylax atrothorax | reverse complement strand
CATCCCACCCCATCCCCATCCAACCCCATTCCATCTGCATCCCCATCCACAATCCATCCCCATCCAACACCATCCCATCCGCATCCCCATCCACATTCCATCCCCACCCCCTTCCCAAGGGCAGGCAGGCAGGCCTGCACCTTGACAGGCAGGGCTTGAGAGTTTGACACTGTCTAGGAAGTAGATGCTTTCCAAAACTAGCTTTCAAGTCCTTTGTTTCTGTAATTCCCACTCAGTTCTGGGTTGGGTTTTCCTGGGTTTTTCTCCTTTTTTTATTTCTCTTAACTACAAAGTAAGTGCTGGGACACAAACAACATCACCAGGTGTTATAATTAAAAGAAGATTTGCACTCTGTGTTTGATGTACTGAGTGTTCGGTGGGCCTTTATGATTAATGTATCTGTAGGGTGCAAATTGGCCATCCAAATGTTCCACTTCATTGTGACGCAGGGACACCCAAACACAACATAAACATGACTTGGGTCAAAAAGTTTCTGCTTTTGGTTGTTCCGGGAAATTCAAAATTATACACGGCGTATTTCCCTGTCCCTTATCCTGGCGAGTCTCTTCCCCATTCCCCAGCCTCTAAGTCTGGGCTCTGATTTGCAAGGCATGAAGAATAGCTGCTGCTGCACTTGCCACCATCTCTGGGGTCTCGTGATCAGCCCTTTGAATGCAGCTTTTGTACACACACTGTCTCCCTGAGACAAGCAGTATTCCTGGGCATCGGCACCACTGCTGCAGGCAAACATCCTCCAAGTGAAAGCTGCAGGAGTGAGATTGCAAGAAGTCCTGGCTGAAGACATCTCCAGTCTGCTGCAGCCCTTTACCTGTGGAGAAATCATCTTGTGCTGCCATGGCGGGGGGTAAAGGGAATAGCAGGGTCTTTGCAGATGAAAGTCTACTCAATGTGCTGCTGGTCCCTGGGCCTAATACAGCTGCTGGTGCATTTCCCTACAGCATTAGGAGCCTACGTGGAAAAATAACACTGCCAGTGCAAGTGACAGTCACCAATCCCTGGCACGGCCCTGCCTACAGGGAGTCCTGTGTACCAAACTGCTCAATTCAGGTGGTGTTAGAGAAACATAAAGAGAAGTTCAAGATACGTGTTTTCCACATTCTGTCAAAATCCTGACCATAAAGTCCAAATGGCGGAGGAAGACTGCTGTTGGCAACACAGGGGAAGCATAACTCTATCCCAGCAGCTGCTGTCCCGACAGCTGTATGGGCACGGCAGCAGAGGCAAGTCGCTCACTGTGCCCGCTGCTGTTGGACCTGGGACAGTGCCTCGGAATTGTTTCCACTGAACTCACTGCTGCTGCTTCAGCAGGAAAACCACTCCACACATTTGATAACAAAGAGCTGGAATGCCACACAGGACTTGTCCCAAGACGTGCAAAAAAATAAAGAGAGTGGGGGAGGGGTTAGAATAGTTACCTCCTTTATAATACAGACATACCTGGATTTAAGCAGGGACACTGGAGCCTGGTGTGTAACCCCTACCTCTAGCACTTCTCACCTGTTTGCAAGAATTTTGTTTTTGTAGAAATGGGTAGATAAGATTTTTACAATGCATCTATGAGTAATTCTGAGCCACAACTCAAACCACAAGACAAATACTTCTAAACCTGCCACCCATTGGGAAAGGAAGGAGAAAAGCAGTTGAAACGATGGCTGTTGTAGATAAATTGCCTGCATTTATCTTGTTGCTGAGGTACCTATACCACTTGCAGCACCTCAGGAAGGCTGAGACTACAAGACAATCCGTACTTAGGGATGCCAGCTACCCAGAAACTGTCTGCCATGCTCACATCAGCAAACACACATCCCAGAACTAGTTGCAGGAGTTGTAGGCAGTGCTATAGAATGCAGGGTATGAAGGTAAAGTAAGTTTATGTTTAGCCCTTCAGGTTAGTGCTACAGCAAAATGTGACAATGTTCAGCTTCAGTCACAGTAGTCCTTCTCTTCACTGGTTTGGTTCCTTTCACTTCAAAACTCCTTCTGAGAGAGACTTCAGTTGCCATACAGGGCTGGGCTTCCTTAAGCATAATAGCCCATTACTTGAGGCCTAAGTAAGAGGTAAGAGGGGATTTTGCAAAGTATACCTTAGGATAATAGGTCAGGATGGTAAGCCAGCAGTAAAATTCCTATAGATACCATCAAGTACTGAAGGCTGCCAATGTGAACTGTTTTTGAAAATCTACTGATAGGTGTCTCTAAGCTCTGCAAACAGAATGACTACTACATGGCAGCTTAGGGCAGCCAGAAGAATCAATCACAGACACAGGTCAGTTAAATCATTACAAAAGGAAAAATGCCTTTTTACTCTATGGAATAAGGGAAAGCAGATCCCTATTAATGTGTTCTGTAAGCTTTCAGCAAATAACAAAGAGTGTCTGTGCAATGACCTTAGGTACTCTACAAACAATCCTAACAGTCAAACTTACAATCAGCTAAAATGGTATCCTTAAACAAATTTCAATGGAAATTGCTCAGATGGCAGCAATGCTCTGTAATGCTCTACCCCTCACTCAAGTGATTTAATTCAGCTCAAAAGGTGTCAAAGTGTTCACCTGGAGTCCGGCTACTGATTTCAGGAAGGCTGGAGTCAGCTGAGACAGTTAACCCACCTCTGGCTTTCACTTTTTTATTAGCCTAGATAAATCATAGAATACTGGGTTTGAAGGAGACCTCAAGGATCCTCTGGTCCAAACTTTCTTGCCAAAAGCACCTGAATTCACAGGCACAGCTTAAGGTGAAGGAATGAAAGTGCTTAGAGGGCTTTTAGAGTCTGATTCTCATTACTTTCAAGGAAAGGCAGGCACTAAATACCATTAATAACACAAATGTAGGTCTATTTGGGACTGCATACTCGAAAACAAGGAATGGAGGTCTAGAATCATAGAATTGTTTACTTTGGAAAAGATGTTTAAGATCACAGAGTCCAACCTTTAACTTGACACTGCTAACACTGCCAAGTCCACCACTAAGTCATATCCCAGGATAGGATGCCCTTGGCCCTTCTGGCCACCTGGGCACACTGATGGCTCATATTCAGCCACAGTCAACCAGCACCCCCAGGTCCTTTGCCGCTGGGCATCTTTTCAGTCACTCTTCTCCAAGCCTGTATCATTCCATGGTTGTTATGACCCAAGTGCAGGACTTGGCACTTCACCGCATGGAACCTCATACGACTGGCTGTGGCCCATCGGTCCAGCCTGTCCAGATCCCTCTGTAGAGCCTTTGTACTCTCCAGCAGATCAACATTGCCATCCAATGTGGTGTCATCTGCAAACTAAGGGTGTCCTTGATCCCCTCATCCAGAGCATTTATAAAGATATTAAACACGAATGGCCCCAACATTGAGCCCTGGGGAATACCACTTGTGACCAACTGCCATATGGATTTAATTCCATTCACCACCACTCTCTGGGCCTGTCCATCCAGATAGTTTTTTTCCAGGGAAGAGTGCACCCATCCATGCCATGGGCAGCCAGCTTCTCTGGGAGAATGCTGTGGGAAACTGTTAGTCTTTATAAAAGTTTAAGTAGACAACAGCCTCAGCCTTTCCCTCATCCACTGAAAGGGTCACCTCATCATAGAAGGAGATCAGGTTGCTCAAGCAGGACCTGTCTATTATGAACTCATGCTGGCTGAGCTTGATCCTCTGGTTGTCCTGCATGTGCTGCGTGGTGGCACTGGAGGTGATCTGCCCCATGACCTTCCCTGGCACTGAGGTCAGGGTGACAGACCCATAGTTCCTCAGTTCCTTCTTCTCACCCTTCTTACACATGGGAGTCATATTTACTATCTTCCAGTCACCTGGAACATCCCCAGTTAACCAGGACTAATAAATAATAAATGATCGAAAGTGGCTTAATGAAGTCTTCTGCCAGCTCCCTCAGTACCCTTGGGTGGATCCCATCTGACATGTGTTGAATTGCTGTAGCAGGTCACTGACCGTTTCCCCTTGGACTATGGGAGTTTCATTCTGCTCCTCATCCCTATCTTCCTTCTCAGGGGGCCAGGTATCTGGAGAACAACTGGTCTTATTTTTAAAGACTGGAGCAAAGAAGGCATTAAGTATCTCACTCTCTTCCTCATCCTTTGTCCTATGTTTCCTCCTACAATTAATAAAGGATGGAGATTCTCCTTAACCATCCTTTTGTTGCTGACATATTTACACAAACATTTTTATTGTCTTTTACAAGTTTCTACAAAGAAATTCTTTACTGTGGAGGTGGTGAAGCATTGGAACATGTTGCCCAGAGAAGTTGTGGATGTCTCATCCCTGGAAGGGTTCAAGACCAAGTTGCATGGGGCTCTGAGCAACCTGGTCTAGTGGAAGCTGTCCCTGCTCACAGTCAGGGGGTTGGAATTAGATGATCTCTAAGTTCCCTTCCAACCCAAGCCGTTCTATGACTTCACTGCAGCTGCCAGATTAAACTTGGGCTTTGTCCCTTCTCATTTTGCCCCTGGATAACCTCACAACATCCTTACAGTCCTCCTCAATGGCCTACACCTTTTTAAAAGATGAAGAATTCTAGTTTTTCCCTGTGTTGCAGCCAAAGCTCTCTGTGGGACTAGTACATAAGGCAGGGATTCAGGTATATTTTCCTACAGCTCATGGCATAGGAATAATCTCTAAGAAATATACCAATGACAATTGTGTCTGGTTAAGATCACCTTCAAAATGAAGTTGACCATGCCCCATCACTTAAGGTATTAAAAATGCCCAAGAGAAAGTTAAGTAGCAGAAATTACTACCTCCTGTAGCTAGGATAGAAGCTACTTCTGACATGGACTTACCTGTAACTCAAAGCCAGGCTTCTCCATGGCTCAGTGTTGTTCCTCAACCAGGCTGTTCTACCAGACTAGAATGCTATAAGGTGTAACCAGGAAGGGCATTACTTATGGCACCTACCTTCATGGTCCTCAATGGTTTCATTGCCTAAATTCAGGACAGAGATCCTAACTAAGGCCAGCTACATGATATGGAAACCCTCAGATGTAAAACTATGCAGGGCCACCCCTTTCTCCCTTGCACCAAAACCAATGCAACTGGAATGGTACTGGCAAAGCAATATGCCTGCAGACTAGGGGAGCACTGGGTGTGCAGGATTCATCTTCTGCGGCTGCTGATCGGAGCATGGAAAACCAGCTGGTGCCATTCTCAGTACAGACGAGGCCAGTAGCAGTCTTTCACTGTTGAGTGAAAAAAAGGTGACTTTCTGAAGAGGGAAAAATGAACACAGATGCATTGAACAGCTCTGGGCCCTGATAATGTTTCAGTAGACAGTGACTGTATACCTTGTCATCCTTCTGCTGGGTTAATCAAAAGGAAATGCATCCTCTGGAATTTTCAGATTCTCAGGATCATTAGCACCCAGTAAATGAAAGCAGAGACTATTTAATGCTATAACTTCTTTCCCAACCAACAAGCTATGTCTCTGGTGTCTTTCCAGTGCAGTAAACATACAGTATTCATTATATGAAACATGCTGATGCCAACAACCCTACAGAGCCAACAGGACTGCAACTACTGAGAAGGGTGAATCCAGTATCTCACCAGTTGAAGGCTTGTTGGGTGGGCAAAATTGAACTGATGACAGTTGTTTGGGGCTTTTTTGACCAGTGGATTTCAGCTTACAGGGCCATAATGCATCTGTAGTATGAAGGTTTCATACAGAGTAAAAACCCATCACCCAGAGGAACAGGGAACTTTCCCCAGGCCTGCAGAAGAAACCCAGTGTAGATCCTCGTGCTACTAATTGCACATCTCCCCACTTTCCTAAGTTCTTGGTGTCAAAGTCACTTAGGTTAGACACACAGCTTACAAGATGTGCTCCAGTATTTTTCTGCACAAAGAATACAAGTGAGATTATACATCCAAAACCTGTTTTCTCTTACCATTGAACTTAGTGTTTTGAGAAGTTTCTGGAGCAGCAAACTTGCTTCCTCAAATATTTATTGTGCACTGCAAGGAGTACAGATAAAAGATGTAATGTTAAAAGCATGTAAGTTCTGCCCTCAGCTTTCATATGGAAGATCTGAAAGGTTCAATGCCCCTCTCAAAAGCTCCTGCAATGGCTGCTCCTCAGCAGTGCAGGGCTGCTCAGCTGTGAAACAAGAGTTACCACAAGCAGCAGCTTACCCAGGGCAGCAAATCAAGAGTTAGGAATAAACTGATCTGAATGTCAAACCTCATTTGCTCCTTCAAACAGCTCTCGAACAATTCCCCATTCCAGATCTAATAAGATATAATGCTGGACATCACATCACTGAGTGCTGTGATGGTTTCTGTTGGAGTTGTGGGCCAGAGACAATGAGGAGCAAAGGAACCAAGTACACGGACACACCTTTGTCTTGAGCACAACCCAGCCTTGACCAAAAGCACTGAAAGATTTCCTCTTTGGCCCATGTCTTGAAACATTAGGTCAGCTGTTTGTTGATTCATCTTGGTTTATTGTAAAAGAATTTTCCTTAGAAATATCGGGCTCTCCTCTTCCTCAATCCCCTCCTCTCAGCAGCCTTGGGGAGAGTGGTTTCCCACCCCATACTCCTGCATGAAGCCATCCCAGAGGGTTACTAAAACATGATCCATGGCCAGTAGTTTTCTCCTGGTAGAGCTCTGCATACTGTTCCATACATCTTTCATAAAGGCCCACACCAACTCCAAGCACTCCAACTACAGCAGGCTTTCGCAATTGGCTGCAAAAATCCAAGACAACTGAGTGTGCATCCTAAGGGTTTTCTCCTATTCCTGCCAGGCAAATTCTCAATGATCTGAAGCATTTCACTCACATGAAACATAGGATCTGACTTTTGTATTGAAATTTTTCATGATGAGCATGAGGACATGCATGGGGAGCATGAGAAACAGGGCTGACATGAGAAAGCAGGAGCATATTCTATAAAGTGACCTGTTTAAGTGTCCATTTTATCACTCTTTTATCTATTCCACTCAAGTCCCCATACTGTTCCTAGCACCACAGGAACCTTGAAATACAACAGTTCCCACTGTTCAGAATTTATTCCTCAGTCTTCACAGTATTTAAGCACCTCTGTCTTTTTCAGGGCCTATGTCCACCATTCAGGCATCACTGAAATATTTAAAGCCTCCATTCCCCTAACCTACAAGGTGTCACATAACTCCGCAGGCATTAAATCCCTACAATGCCTAAGTGTTCACAGTCTGATGCCTGCAGAGGCTGTCTTGCATCTGACTGGATGCTCAGAGACCCACGCCCTGGTGCCCAGAGGACCCAATGCACGTCAAACACCTGTTTTCCAATACCTGCCAGCTGGCAGCATCTGCATTGGGTGAACTGGAAGCCACCAAGAGGTAAAGGAGTAATAGGCTGTCTCTGCAGCAAACTGAAATGCTTACAGGAAGGGAGACAAAAAGGAGCCTCCAGATGTGAACATGCCACACACTGGAGAATGCTGACAAAACCCTGTGACAGTCTGGCACACTAACCTGATGGGAAACACCTAATGTTTCCCAAATGCCATCACTTCCAATGTCCAAAAGTGAACAAAGCCAAAGAAGAGAATGAAAAGTGGAAGTCTGCAGAAGTAGGGCTAACTCTGCTGCCAATTCACTGCCTGGCTTGTAGAGGATGATAAATCTTTAGGCTGGAAAAATGTTTAGGACCTCTGCAGGTGACAGATTTTGAGTAGGTGAACTTAAGTTTCTCACAGGGCACTATCTCCAACTGAAAATGCAAATGATGATTGGAAGCTTTGCAAAGCTCTCAGAGGCTCTGGGGTGACAGATAAGACAGAAATATGAATGACTACCATTGTCATTACAGCAGCAGTCTCTACAGCAGAGATCCAGCGTGCTAAATTGTATGGGGTAAGGGAGTACAGATATTGCCAGGAAGAAAGGGGAAGAAAAATAAGTAAAGCAGAAAGCATTCTCTCCAGAGAGAGAGACAGAAACAAAGGGGGAAAGGAACCAGCAAACAATTCTGTTAATGAGAAGAATCCCTGTATTTCAATTCTTCAGAGAGTTTGGTTTGTCCTCCCTCTGCTGCTATGGTAGGTCAGCATCTCCACATCACAAAAAAAAATACAAGATGTGTTAAAGTGTGGAACTTCCCTCCTCACCCTACTATATCTTTCCCAGATGGAATTTTCACAGTTTTACACTGTTACTAATAACCTATTTGAAAACAGAAGCCAACCTGAAGGCAAGTTTCCTCACCAGAATGAGAGAACTTTGAGACTAGGCATTTATGCATCAGACAACCTGTAAGCTCACTGAAGTTCACTTCTGTCTTTCCTTGGAGTAAAATAATTCCACTTGTAGCCTATATCCTTTGGAGTGAAGTGTCAATGTTAAGCTCAGTGAAACGCAGCAGGTTAAACCACTGGATTAGTCCAGGAGCCATGTAACACTGATCTAAATCTCAGCAGGGGCCAATATAGAAATTTTGTTTGGGTTCAGACTCCATTGATGCTACCTGGAAAATAGCCTTGTGAGCCTGGGAAAAGACAAAGGTGGAGTTTTTGCTTTTTGGCCCCAGTCAGAGCAAGGGGACTTTGAACAGAACGTGAGATGGGACTTGCCCATTTGCCCTCACACAGCAGCAAAGGGAGCCTTGGGAGCCCAAGGGCAGCACCCGACCTGGGGTAGGAGCTCTTACTCTGCATCTGATGGTGTGGCAGAAGCCAGGCTGTTGCTCTTCTTATGAAAAGAAGCTTCCCTGTCAACCAGAAACCCTGTCTGCTCTGCAGCTCCTGTCTGTCCTTTTCTTTCCTCCTTCCATCCACTACCCAAGCACTGATCTTCTTCCACACCTCCAAGGACTATGTCTCTTTTAATGACACCTAAACTCCCAGACACACAGCTGGAGTCAGCTGGCAGAAGCTTCCCTCCTGCAGCTTTAAAGACTTCTTAGAAGAGCAAGACACAAGAAAAAATCATCAAATCTTTCTCCCATATTTTATTGTTTTCTGGGAGAAATGCATGCACCAATAAACGTCCACCAGAGCACAGCAAAAGCAACCCTGATGCCTGGCTCTTGCTAGCCCCTGTCAGAGCACCACCTTGCTGAGAAAGCAACAGCACACGAGACCAGGCTGTTCACCAACCTTCTTTACAAACACAGGTGTCCTTCACTTTGAAAATCTAGCTCCACATTGTTAAGCTTGCAATCCCTCCAGGAGCTATAAAGCAGGTTGCCTCCCACAAAGGGGAAAGGATTTATTCTGGTTCAAAGCCTGTGCTTCCCAGACTGGAAGCAGGGTAGCCATTTTTCCAGCTGGACCTCTTCTCCAGCAGGATGGCAGGCTCCCCCATCCAGGTGTATGAGCTCTGCAGGTGGACAGTGTCACATACCAGGAATACACAAGACTGCATAGCAACCACTTCTCTGAAGAAATCTTGAGTGTGAAACGCAAGGAATACCTGGTGCCTGCTGGGCTGGCAGGGAGCTCCCTGGGTGCTGCAGCCACACACACACCCGAGGGACCTCAGCAGAACCCAGACCTTCAGGCAAGGGCACACACTGAACTGCAACATGCTCCCAGTCCCTCACTGCCTGCTCATGATCCCTGTGCAAGGATCATCCCTAAAGCTTTCCACAGCGAACAGGCAAACAGCAAAGTGTGCATCCGCTGGATACTGAGAAAAGGGAGGGGAAGGCTTCCACCCCCTTTGCTGCAGTATTTGATAACATCTCTGCAAGGTAGACTGCTCTGGTGTGAACCTGAAGCCCCTCTTGGTTAGATCAGTGTAAATTCATATCAGCCCTACAGAAAGCACCACATTCACGCAAGATTAGGGAAAGAGGGGAACTAATTCCTCCAAAGTGGCATGGCCACAGTCTCTGTGATTTCCACTAAATGCTGTCAAACTGTAATTCTCCTCCACCCCCAATACAAATATTTTATACCTCTCCCCTGTGCTGTGGAAAATTCTGCAATATGCAGTGCAGAGCACCAAATTAGTTTTGCTATTGTGTGTAGTTTTGTTGTTGTTATGCTCACTCAAATGCTGCTTTTAAATGTAAAAATAATAATTTTCCTCATTTCCATGTCTAATTTGGAAATCTTCCGTGACAAGGTCACTAATGGCTGTTTTTACAAACACTCATGCACACAAAAAGAGAAATTCTGTGCAGAGGTGCAAGGGCTCATGTGTTTCTTTGTTAATCTCTCAACCCACATCTTTACAATGATTTGGATGGAGGTATCCACACAACTAATGACTCAAGGAATTCAGACACTAAGTGAGTCTTGAGCAATTGTATCCAACATGCAAATCAACAGGCAAGTGGGAAGGGGCTTTTTAGCTGTAAAAATGTGCAATAATTCAGTTCCTACAGGGGGCAAGAAAAATACAGAAAACCCACCTGCAGGAGTTAGCAATCCTTCTCCAACTAGCAAAGGCAGCACACACCCCTTTTGTGATTTGGGATGGTGACTGTCACTGCACTTGGTAAAAGCAGCAGGAATACCAAAGGGAATCATCTTCCTGTCACTACCAGGTCACCCCATTGCTACCAGCTCTGTAGGAGTAAAACATTCAGCCTTACAATGAGTCACCTTAAACTACATAATTTTCTCAGTTCTCCAAGGCTGAGTAATCAGATATGTGAGAAAATAACCCTATGTATATATCACAGAATGGCAGAAAATGAGCTGACAGCAGCAAATGGGTCTCCAAATCAAACAGGAGGATTCTCCTGAAAGGCTTCTCCCTTTTGCTACAAAAAAGAGGTAGAGGCCTGCCCTCAGATTACAGCACCTTAGGCCTTAGGAGACACAAGGAAAATTCTGTTTCAGCTGTGTTGCAGCCAAGACTCAATCTGCTCCTGCTCCTGCTCCTGCTCCTGCTCCTGCTCCTGCTCCTGCTCCTGTCAGCAAAGCAAGGAAAGCAAAAATGCTGCTTGTTCACCTTTCTCCATATTTTCTTCTAAGACAATAAACACTTTAGTGTAGAGAATTTTCTCTTCCTATACACATGTGCATCTAACACAGCTGGTACAGCCATCAGCTAGAGATGTTGCCATAAAACAGGGGTGTCAGTAGCTCTTCAGAGGACTTTCCCCAATACAGATTTTGGTCCTTCCCTTTAATTGAGGGCCTGCAACAATCTGCCAGCTCAACTGCAGTGAAAAAGTTAAGATCCTGGGTGTCTCAAAACTGAGCACTGTTACAGCGAAACAGCATTACCAGCACTGAAAAGTGTGACTCTCATTAAATCACCAAAAGTGACAAAAGTAGAGCAAAATTTGTCAGCTGCTCAGACTAAGACCACGCAGGAGCATCTAATGTCCAGTCTCCCTCCCTGAGCACCTGCTCACCCTTCTTTCTTTTGGCTTAGTAATTCTGAAGGTGATGCAACAGAGTCCCACCAAGACAAAAGCCTCTATGCTTAGCCTTAAAAATGTTGAGCCAAAGTTTTATTTCATATTTTCTGAAAGGAAGAAAAAAATTGCAGCCTTCCTCAGGGAAAAGAGTACTTTCCCTCCTGACTCTAGCTTCTGCCACAGCCACTTTACCTCCAGCAGTGTCACCCACAGGGCCATGCCCTTATGCCACCTACACACCATGTAATAACACATTATGCTACATGGGGAAGGGCCAGTGTCCACGTGCTCACATGCATCCTGGAAGTCAACCTGGTGATGGCTGTCATGTCCTTCCTTGAGACAGCCATGGGATCAACCTTGCTACAATGTCAAACCCTCTCTCTCATCCATCCATAGCATCCCAAACACTTTCATTAGGCCCACTCTCCCTCAACAAAGAACAGTCCAGTCATCCCTCACAAGTTAACAAAACAAATTGACTTGAAATCCCCTTTCTACAAACACTATTTCCAAGCCCCACTATTTCAACAAACACATCTTGGGCTTATTTGGCTAAACCTCTGCACTCTGCTTTGAAGCCCCAGGCCATCATAGGCAGGAGCACAAGGCTAAGCAGGGTTTTTCCCCCTTTCCACAGCAGTGATGGAAATCTTGCCACCTTCCATGCTTGTATCCAGAAACCTGCTCAGCTATTACTCTGAGCAGCACAGCCCTTTGTGGCAGCCTCCTGGAGCACAGACAGCTTGTTTTTTGTTCACAGAAACCTCTGCTGGATTGGGAGACCTTGAGCTTTCCCATGGCAACCTTGTTTGTGGATTGGGCAAAGGAGATCAATAATGCATGGCATCCAAGGGCATGAGGGAAATGGCCTAAGCACAAAATCAAATGTTAATTATAGCCCAGCAGACAGGTCTGAAGCCAGAGAGGTTACACAGACCTTCTGGCTACCTGACCAACAGCAGCAGGTTATTAATTTAGTACTGGAGTTGGCAATGAAGCTTTGCAGACTGGTAGGAAAGACACAAGTACAGTAACAAGTACAAGATGTTCTCCAAAGCATCCTCCATTGATAAAAATTAATGTGAGCTGGAATACCAACATACAGAAAAGGTGGGTGTGAAGGTTTTTTATGTTTAAAATGGTCATTTTTATCAATCCTGAATTCCCAGGGACAGAAAGAGGGAGGAAAAGGCTGGACAGAAAACAAGAAGACTACAGATACTGCTATATTGCCTGTTTTGCCCAACCTTTGGGAGCATCCAGAACTCCTTGGTTTTTCCTTATTCATTAGACACTGCCCCGTCATCAGCAGGGTCCCAAGGACTTGAAGATGGGTCCCACTCTCCACAAATGTTCCTCCGCCAACTGTTGGAAGAAGGCTAAGTCAAGGTATCCAAAGAGTGACAAGAGAGTTATGCAGGATAGGCACTTCAATGGCACAAAATGCAAGCAGAGAGGAGCTTTTAAGATAGAAAAACACAAAAGGTCGAAAAACCTGCAGCTTCAGCATCTACATTCTCAGAGAGCCCTGTTATGGAATACTGTAGGATCACTTGAAACAAAAATCTGAGGAAAACAGTGCTTCAGGTTCCTTAAAAGAGATGTGTTCTGTAAACAGAGCTCATGAAAGAAAATGGGAAAGGAAATGACCACTTGACACTTTAAAGCATAAACACAAAGACTCAGAAACACTAAGGTCAGGGAAAATTATGACAGCAATACATTGGACTCAGAATTATATTGCATCTTCACTCTAAAGAGTCCACAGCAGTATGCATTGCCACAAGTGGCACTTAACATCTCTTCATGAGGTGACACACACAGTGTTAAAATACACTGGGAAACTGCGCACTCCAAACTTCTATTAGGGGACCTCAATAAATTAACTGCAGAGAGATCAGCAAAACACAGCTTCTCTTTTCTGGTGACAACTGTCTGTGGCAGTAACAGCTGGGACAGGGTCATCTGAAATGCTGAGGCATTTCAAAAAGTCAAGGACCAGAGGTACTGTATTACAAGCTGCCAGATAAACATTATCACAGCTTTACTTGCGGGGATCAGGGTCTTTCAGACTGATGGATACACTATTTTGCCTAGAGCTTGTCAAATTTTTCTGTTGGAGAGCACAGTGTTTCCACAAAATTGGTGTGAGGATTGGAAATAAGCCTGTTTCAACTAAAAGTAAGTTTTAGGATGCCATATTTGGTATTTTTTTCTCAAAATCTTCCATGGAATTATAAAATTATCTCCATTCTGAATAACTCTAATTCTATGCAGTGAAAACCTATCTATCTACCACCTACCTCAGACACATTTCCAGATCAGACTTTGATGAGACAAAAGCCTGTTTCCAGTGCTTCTGCAGTATAGCAGTGGACTAGAAATTACTGTATGCCTGGAAAATCATAGCAACTCATAGAGATATTTTAACTCCTGTAAAGAATGAAAGAAAGGTCATCAGGATGCTTCTTGGGCACTCATGATATAAAGGGATGTAGGCAAATATGCTCAGCTTTAGAACTACATGATCCTGAATTAATTGAGAGGCAAAGCACTGTGTGTGTACAGTGCCGTGAATCACCAGAGGGTGTTAGAAGGGCTCTGGACAATCCTAAACCAGACTGATCTTCTCCTGCCTCATGGAGGTCTCTGTTCCAGTTTGTGGGTCCTCACTGGGGACTGGTGCTGTGAGGTGCTTGTATCTGGCACCATTTTGCTCTACTTTTGTCACTTTTGGTGATTTAATGAGAGTCACATTTTTCAGTGTTGGTAATGGTATTTTGCAGTAAAAGTGCTCATTTTTGAGACACCCAAGAGCTTAACTTTTTCACTAAAGCTTTAGCACAATGCCTCCTAATTCATTCATGTTCATGTGGTTCTAAACTAAGTCCCCTAGGTTCCCCGTGTTGCTGATCTGGTTAACTGCATGTTGGCTAATTGCAGGTTTTAGCTCAGTGCCAAGCACAGCATCTCTCCGTCTGTTTGCTCTGGCTACCTGAAGAGAGTGGCCACAGAAAGCCACACCTCATCTGGGGATGCCGGGAAACCAGCTGCCACCTCCTGCTGTCCAGTGCAAATCTGCTTTCATCTGCTTTACCAAAATAGAATTGTTATTCTGTAACAGAGAGAGGGGGGTGAGGAACAAAACCAAAACAAAAAACTTGTCATCTCAAGGTACCCTTCACAAACAGGAAGTCTCGGAGCAGATGGCCACAGGAGAAACAAGAAAAAAAGTAAACAAAGACCCTGAGGCAGTTTGCTAACCCAGTGTATGCAAATACACTTCTCATATTCCTGAGGGTTAGATAGGAACCAAAAGGCCAAAGTCTTCTCCCCAGAGAATCAGCACAAATAATTGTGGAAACTGAGCCTAGCTACTATGTTTTTTACTGAATGCCCTGTCTCATGAACATCAGCAGGGCTCCTGTTCAGCTGCAGACAGATGGGCTGCTGCAATTCTGTGTGAGTGGGCAAACTCCACGAGCTCCACCAGCGCTGCACCAAGGACCGCTATCACAGAGCAACACACGGCTCTGACTGCAGCCCTGCCATGTCCACTCTGCTGCCTCAAAGTGTGGGTTCAGTGAAAGGCTACAGGTCCTCATGCTTTGCTTTTAAGTGCTTCAGTGAGCTACTACACACAGAGAGGCAGCTGTACGACATCAAAGCTGCGCAGAAAATAAAACACGTTCTCACAACGCCACATTAAAGTCTAGGCAAGAACCTAGAATTGAGTCCCCAGTGCAGAGTTTATTCCTCAGACTTTAAAATCACTCTGCTCTTACAGAAAGATTAGTTACATTTGTCCCAAGAGCTCCTTTTTTTCTTGTCAATACCATTCATCTGCCAAGCAGCAAATCTGTGAGCACAGTTTGGGGCACAGTGCTGAGGCTCCAGGACTTCATTTCTGATGTGAAGGGCTCAGAGATTACATGCAGGGAGAACACATAAACTCGAAACCTGTAAAAGAACAGGTACCTTCATGGCAACAGAGATCACCACGGAGATGAAGGTGCAAGGTAGGCATGTTTAGAAGCTCATGTTTTCCCACATGTTTTATGAAGTGGCAAACACCAAATCATGTTTGGAATGCTGGACCTGCTAAGCTCCCTCCGAAACCCCTTAGCACAGCATAGGTCAGACAGCAGCTGGCTCTGAATGCACTGAGGTTAAAATGAAGACTTTCTTCAAGTCTTATAAGCAACTTGAAAAGTTTTCCTTCAACTCATTTCCAAAAAAGGTGAGATCATTTGGATGGAAAAATAAGTGCTAGCAAATTAAAAGATTTGTTCATGCTATTGAACATCCAGGTAATGAAGGTGATGGAGACTTGCACTGGTGATAGAGACTAGAGAAATTAGGCCTGCAGCTTGTTTTACTTGCCATCAGCTTTGAAGAGGTCCTGAAAAACACCTTCAGCTTCCATCAGTCCTGGTAAGTGCTTGGCAATGTGCATACTGCAAGATGGATGATCTCCAGACCCACAGGCAGGTAACAGCCGGTCTCAAACAGAGTTATGTAACAGCTTCTTCCTCAATCGCCTGTACTGGAGGATGTCACAACAAAATTAACACTGAGACAAGACTCAGTGAGGAAGGATCGCATTTCCTTATTAATGGCTTTCCATTCAAATCTTCTTCAACTGCAGAAATTAGCTGCCTTAGCCCTACAGAAAGAAAAACTAGGCACAGGTTGGTGGATTTTTCCTCTAAAAAAACCCAAACAAAATCCTAGTATTTACAGACCACAATAAATTCGTGGAGAAGACTGCAATGGTAGATGGATATATTTCCCTTTTCACTTTCATTGCTCTAAATGAAATTCTGTGCCTATGGTGGAGGAAGAGTTTGGCTATCTGAATTTAACTTGTGTTAAAGAAGTGGTAGGGATTTTTGGTTTGTTTGTATCATTTATGTTGATCTTGAAATAAAATTTTATAGGATGCAATTCTGCCTCCTTTTCCCTTCACTGAACCTTCTGAGGATGGCAGGGGGAAATACTAGGAATTGGAGGACCAAATCTGACCTCACTGAAATCAAACAGCCACTGTGCCCAGCCTTAAGGACATTTTGAGAAACAGCTCCTCTTCTAAACCGCATTATCCCTGTCAGTCTTGGGTAGAAAATTATCTCCCGTCACTAGTCCACAGCAGATGATAATAACAAATGAAAAATAGCCAAGCTATGGTTTACACTAGATGCTAGAAATGAAGTATGGTGGAATTCCATGGGCACAGTGCATCACTGGGAGAACTGAGGAGGAGCAGCTTCACGTCTGCCTGCTCCGAGGCCGTGGCAGCACGGCAGGAACAGTTCTTTTGCACCAAGCTGGCAACTGTGCATTGAACCTTTAGTATGGTGAGTTTGCTCTTGAAAAGAGGGAAACAGTTACTGCATTTAAATGCCGTAAATCCATGCTGGCACAATGCAAAGCAACTAAAGCCTCCATGCAAAATTAGGCCTCCTGACTGCACCTAGAGGCAGGCAGGTAATAGAAACATCAGCACACTTAGAAGAGACCATGTGAGTGCCAAAAAAAGGAGAATTTGCAGGCAGGGAGAAAAAAGTCATGTGGGACTAGTGCCTGGCTAGAGGTGACTGCCAATCAGGTTGTGGATCCCAAGCCACCCATTCCTCAAGGCTTGCAAAGCAGATCCTACATGGCCTCATCAAGAACAGGGGCGAGCAGTTCAAAGGGGTGCTGCATTTTGCAGTGCATGTGTACCCTGTCATATCCTCTCTGCACTCAAGCAGCAACAGTATGTTCTTCCCCACATCTTGCTGAGTGTCTTGCCCAGCTGCACTGCAGGCTTGCTCAGCTGGAAATCCTTTCTGCATCATTTTCCTCATGAACAATTGAAGTTCAGCAGTATACACTGCCTCCACCACACATTTTTCTGCAAGAAACTCTCAGTATTCAGCCACAGATTAGAAAACATTTTGGTAAAATTGGCACGTAGGGTCGTCCCTTGTTAGCACATGGGGAAACTGAGGCACAGAACTTGGAAAGACAAGTTGTTCAGCTTTGACATTTACCAGTTTCCCCTTGCTTAGTGCTTAGATACTTTGGATACCACCATGATAGCTTCAGCTGCTAAGGAAACAAGTCTGTTTTCAGACACCTTATTCACGTTGTGTCATTCAATTCCTCATCTGAGTGAGGGCAATTACGTTGGTGGTTTCACCATTATCTTAAAGCAAAGTCAGGACTTCACCATCTTTTCTAAACATAAAATTCCATCATCTTGCTCACAACATTTTCTGAGACTTTAGAGAGGCCTATTACAAAACATGTTGCCTTTCAAGAGATGAGGACTAAGAGATGAGTTTCCCACAGAGAATATCTTTGTGCTCTGTTGTGAGGCATCAAAAGCTGCTACATATCAATGTGGGCATTTCTTAATGCTGAATTTGGTGAGTTCTGAGTAGTTGCTGAAAGACAGTAGATGTTTGCATTGTTTGTATCTAACACTAGTAGTATTAGCATCTAAACAAACAGATGTCTTTGAAATCTGGGTCTAATGGCAAGCTTAATACTGCAACAGGCTCTGCTGGAGGCTTGGGCAGGTTCATTTTTCCTCTCCACCGCTGCCAAAGATCTCTGGGTCTGTGGTGCAAACATTGACTGTGAAATTATATTAAACCCTAGGAGTGATTGATTCTGGCTGCTCAAGTTTTTTGGGTTTGGGTTTGTTTATTTTTTTTGGAGTTTTTTAACCACAGGAAACAATAAGAAGGGATGACAGTTTAGGTCTTACCTCGTTCCCGTTAGTGCTGACAGCAAACCTGTAATTAATTTTAAGTGTCAAGGAAGAAAACTTCAGCTCACAAATCAAAAGATGGGAAAAAGCTTGTTTATGTAGCCTATTGTCTATGCATTTTCTAAAAGATGCAATAAAAACTTTCACTGGAAATACATTCTTCAATAAAAATACAAACTTTCTCAAAACACATAGATTGGTTGTGATCTTTTATTTCCCATAGAAGAGGTAAAAAAAGATGAGAACAATTTTTATTAAACAGTAGTTGAGATGTTCGGTAACATTTGATAAAGCCATGCAAACATCTGAAACAAACCAGGAAACCCACAATCCCTCATTTTTATGTCAAATGCTTGCCTTTTTAAGTTTCCATTAAAATATATTTATTTTGGGGTAGTACTTATTTGGGGTAGTACTTT
>JAOXXN010000446.1:6702954-6720346 GCA_026770055.1 Myrmophylax atrothorax | reverse complement strand
GTCTCTGCTTGTCCATAAGTGACCAGAAAGTTGCTAATACTACAATTTAAAGAAATAATATTGGAGTTATGCAGCAATTCATTACCAAATGTCTTTCTGTGGCACCTCTAATACACCTGTCTTCTGAAGCTCTGCTATTCTAAACAAGTTCAATTCAGTTGTGTCATGAAAAAGGCCACTAAATTGCATTCAGTAAAATTGCATGATTTCATAGCTTAACATATTTTTCTTTGTTGTTTTGTTTTCTGTAGGCCAAATTTGATTCTGAAATGCCTTGTGAAACTGTTAGCAAGATTCATTTGGTAGATCTTGCTGGAAGTGAGAGAGCAGATGCCACTGGTGCCACAGGGGTTAGATTAAAGGAAGGAGGGAATATTAACAAATCTCTAGTTACTCTGGGAAACGTTATTTCTGCCTTAGGTGAGTCTCCAGTTTTTGTGCTTGTCTGTCTCGAGGTTTTTTTAGTCATTAAATACTTTTCTGTTTATTTACTTACATAAATAGTGGCCTAGCACATACAGGGTTTGAAAACGAATGAAAATACATAATTGCTATTTTTTTTCTACCTCCACATCACAGCTGATTTATCTCAGGATGCAGCAAATCCTCTTTCAAAGAAGAAACAAGTATTTGTGCCTTACAGGGACTCCGTGTTGACTTGGCTGTTAAAAGATAGCCTAGGAGGAAACTCTAAAACTATAATGATTGCCAGTAAGTGTTTTTAAATTACTTTTTTGCATTCTAAACAGTTTGTGCTTAATAGAAGTGGCTGTAAATATTTAGATTCCAGATGTTTTGTTAAGGCAGAACATTGTTTACACATATTAATGATTTCTTTCTTTCTGAGCTTTCTACTAACACTCTGTCATTACTTACACTCGTTAGAGTGTAAGTAAAGCTTTGTGCATCCAGCCAGTACTAATTTGTGGATCAGTTTGCTGTTCCAAACTGTGTTGTTTTTTGTTGCATTAGTAGCAGAAACAGCCTGTTCTCTTTTGACATTCTGTGGGTAAGACTGTCATTTTTTTTTACCCTACTGAATGCACACGGTGTTTTAACTTTTTGTCTAAATTTAGTTATTTATGATCAGTTGTCTTGCAAACTTCTCTTTGGGTTTCCTTTTTACCTGTGGGGATCATTTGGTTTAAAACCCTACCAATGATGTGTGTATTGCAGGTTTGTCAACAAATTGGAATGGAAATTCCATTCCCAAAAAACCCAAGTGAAGCCAGGAGCCTCTTTAGGGGCAGGAGAGGATTCTGGGTGTTGGAGTTCATGGAATCTATAGAATGGTTTGTGTTGGAAGTGACATTAAAGATCATCTAGTTTCACCTCTCCTGCCATGGGCAGGGACACCTTTCACTAGACCAGGGTGCTCAAACCCCCATCCAGCCAGGCCTTGGACACTTCCAGGGATGGGGCAGCCACAGCTTCTCTGGGAAACCTCTTTTGGTTTAAAACTGTTTCTTGTCCTGACATTGTCTGCTTGTGTAAGAAGTCACTCTCCTGCTTTTTTTATAAGCCTCTGTTAAGTACTGCAATGAAAGGTTGCAGTGAAGTCTCGCTGGAGCCTTCTGTTCTCTGGGCTGAACAACCCCCAGCTCTCTCAGGCTGTCTCTATAGCAGAGGTGCTCCAGCCCTGTGATCAACTCTGTGGCCCTTGTTTGCACCCAGTCCAACAGGTCCACATCCTTCTTGTCCACATCCCAGAGCTGTGGGCAGCACAGCAGGAAGGGTCTCACAGGAGCAGAGTAGAGGGAGAGAACCATCCCCCTCAACCTGCCGCCCACTCTGCCTTTGACGGAGCCCAGGATACTGTTGGCTTTCTGCTTTGCAATTGCAGAATGCCAGCTCACATCCAGCTTTTCATCCACCAAAAAGAAATCCCTCAGTCCTTCTCCACAGGGCTGCTCCCAATGAGTTCATCTCCCAGTCTGTACTCGTGTCTGGGATTGCCCTGACCCAGGTGCAGCACCTTGCACTTGGACTCGTTAAGTTCCCGTGGCACCACTTGTCAAACTTGTCTCGGTCCCCCTCGGTGTGAAGATAAGGGCAGCTCTGGAATTTGTGTCACTCCTTCCAGCTCAAGTGATACATGGTCTCAGCTGATGCTGTCCTCTTTTGAGAAACTGTGAGAAAGCAGAATCAAGGGAATAAAATGCTTCACATCCAACTCTGGCTGTTCACTCACTTAGTTACAGTCAAATTCTCTGGATAGCAGGGTTTTTTTGCATGACTTTTCCTCAGGCTAATCATAGTAGTGCCAACAGAAGATCTGGACTAGACTGTGATTTGCCTTTCTGGCTGTTTAAGTAGTGCTGTACTGGCAACTTTCTTCTTGATGCCCTTTTGCAGTTACGTGGTTGAGTAACTGGGAATTTTTTTGACAGAGGGCCTGGGAAGAAAAGTTTTAGAAACACAGTGAGCTTCCAGTGCCTATACTAATGATTACAGTGCCTGGTTTCTTTTTCAGCTACTTCCTCATCTATTAACAATGCCTCTGCTAGGTAGAGCCCTTGATGGTTGATCTTTTCTCCAACAGTAACTCTGCTGGTAATGTGGCTGAATTGCCCAGCAGAGCCTGACAAGCTGTCTGGATGCGTTTGGCCTGCCTTTTCTGTAACTAAGCACAAAAACATGCAGGGAGATCATTTCAAACTGTAGGAGAGCCTGTTATAAAAATACATCAGATTCTGATTTGTCGGATTTCTATAATGTATTGTAACATCCTTCTGGAAAAAGAATAATTGAGTAGTGGAGAGGAGGCAGTAGATAAGGCAGGGAAGTGATAGTGTGAGCTAGGGGAAGTGTAGTCTGTTACCAAGTGCATCTCCTATAATTCAGGTAGTATCTGTGACAAAAAGAACATTATTGTTGAGAGAATGAGAAAAGACAGAATATTTTAGTTACTTGATTATTTTTTCAGATGTTTTCATTGTCTGATTCTCTGGGTCTTTTGTTCAATTTGATCATTAAGATTTCTGGTCCCTCATCATTTCTGGATGGTGATCTCCTCTCATGGTGTTTTTTGCTCGTCTGTTTGGATTCAGTCATTATCTTTTTAATTGGGAACACCTTACCTATTTTTAGGAAAACTAAGGATAGCATTAGCACTTTCACTTAAAAGTCCACTGTTTTTCCTGGTTAAGTTGCTTGTAAAAATAGTACTGGTTTCTCTTGATGCATCAGATAGTTAACAGTTGTGTGTGCTGCCAGATGCCAGCAGCTCACAGAACATCTAGGTTTGTAAGTTACAGAAGCTCTTGTTTTGGTTTTCATGTCTGTTTTCTGTTTAATTTCCCTTTAAAAGGACTAAACCTACTATGTTTTACCTGAAATGTTATTTCCAACCAGTGTTTACATTGGTACTTATAAAATACTCCATGTTTTTTCCATTGTTATTGTAAAAAAATATTGCAAGAAATGTAGGCTATTCCTGCTTACCAGAGAAATGTAAATCTTAAGCAGATTGACAGCAAGATTTCTTTGCAACACTTGATTGTTAGACCTGATATGCTAACACATTATTCTCATACAGTGTTTGCTTATGCAGTTATGGTGACATGAAAGCAGTGGAGTTGGGTGAAGAGTTGGAACAGATTGTAGCCATACTGGTTAATCGTCTATTTCTGTCTCTTCATCCACGTTAAGTTTATCTGACTTCTAAAATATAAACTAACTTTAGTAAATGAGACATATGGTGCTGGATAAACTGTTTCTGCTTTCATCTCCTTAGCTATTTCACCTGCTGATGTCAATTACGGTGAAACTTTAAGTACACTTCGCTATGCAAATAGAGCCAAAAACATCATCAACAAGCCTACTATTAATGAGGATCCCAACGTCAAACTGATCCGTGAGCTGAGAGCTGAAATAGCCCGATTAAAAGCCCTGCTTGCTCAGGGGAATCAGGTTAGCTTTACTTGGAATTTATGGGTAATTTTCCTTGAGTTATAACGTCTATTTCTAGGATGTAATGAGATAATTATCTTTCATTATATTGATTTGAGTAAACAAGCTCTGTGAGGCTATGAATGAATATTATTTGCCTGATTGAATCAGTTTCCATATGGCCAGCAGATTACCCCTTTTAACATAAGGGGGGGAAAATTCTCATCCCAAAGCTTTTAGGTTTCTCTTAATATAATCAGAGTTTAATTGCAGTGTGCTGTGGAACAGGTAGTCACCACAGCATAAGAAAGCTGAGCTGGGACATATTTCTTGGGTTTAACTTAATGGACTGAAGAGGTGTTTTATATAGTATCTTAGAATAAATAGAAGGTTTAAAGTATTTAAGATGCATAAATATAAAAATGCAGGAGTATGAATAGCTTTGAACAATATATTTTGTTGCTATCTGGCTACAAAGTCCATTAGAAGGCACATTACATGCTAAATATGTAAAAATGGTGTTAGAAAACAACCCATTCTGTGCTTCCCTTTTGCATGATTATCTTTCTTGCTCTGTCAGTATGAGCTGTATAAACATTTGCTGCACAGGCTCAATTAGGTTTAGTTTTTCCTGTGTTCCCAGGATGGTGAAACTAAGGTAACAATACGGAATATGCAGTTGGCTCAGGCAAGTTGTCTCTTCTACATAATGTCACTCAGGGCTGCCAGATTTCACACTTGAGCAAATACAATTTGGAAGTATCTGAAATTCAGATTTATTTCTAGAAATATCTAATTGTATTTTATAGGGCTGTGCAATGTGAAATGTCAGTTCAGCATGGACTTTTTTTAATAAAAGCTAATGCCTCAGCTGGATTTCATGCTATCAAACATTTGCTGAAGGAGAGGATGGGACCACAGTTGGAAGCAGAAATAGGTGTTGTAGATGATTGAAGCAGAGAGCTCTGCTATGTTATAAACAATTAGAAAATACTTTATGGACTTGAATCACTTGATTATACTTGTGTTTCTCCAATATTTTTGAGAGGAAAGTTAATTTATTTTCAAATTATGGTTTGATTTAGAGTTAGCAAAGTAGATGCAACTTGGACCCCTTTGAAGATCTAATGCTTTGACCTAGTTTCAAGCTGTAAAACAGTAGATATCACAAAATAAATCTAGTTCAGTGGTAGGATGTGATAGATGGCTGTGTGGGAGACAACAGAGAACTTGCTTAACTTAATTGAATTTGTGATGGTTGGTAAAACAGCAGGTGGTGTGTTATGTATGCACAGTAGAATATAAATCTCTGTGTAATTTCTTTTGTGGTTTTCCTTTGTATTCCCAGAATACTGTATTGCAAATGCTTCTGTAGATCTGAAGATACTGATTACCAAAATATAGTGCTGGATTCAGTGTAGAAGGTCATATAACAATGGGTACTGCTTGTGTGTGTGTGTTGTGTAGTAGTTTTCCCTCTTTTAAGGCCAGTTACCTTAATATATAGTTACTAAAGATAAGAAATATACATATGTATATTACAGAAAAATGGCTATTTGTGCATAATAAATTTTCATGTTTAACAGAAATATAAAGAAAGATATATCAGGAGTTGCCTGTTACAAACAGGTGTCTGGTTTTACTGTCTGCATGTGTGTGACCATGTGTGCACACAGCAAGTGAAAGTAGTACTCTCAAACCAACTTGTATTTGAAATATCTACTGTGACAAGATTTGGATTATTTTGTCTGCAGTATTTCAAGGTAAAATGAAGTCTATTAAAATTTAAAGGCTTTATGCTAAAGAATCAAAGGCACTGAACAATTGCATTTCACTTGATTCCGCTAAAAATTGTTACTGTTTTCTTTCTTTTTGGCTTGATGTTTATTTTTGACAATTTTAGATTGCGCTTTTGGATTCCCCGACAGCTTTAAGTATGGAAGAAAAGCTTCAGCAGAATGAAGCAAGGGTGAGTTATAATTTCATAAACCAGCTTTTAAACAAGAAAAAAAAGAGGAAAGGCTCGCAGTCTGGATGCAGGACTGTTGGTTATTCTCAGGATTATTTTTATGCACAATTAAGTTTTATTCTACCAAATCGCATTGCCCTGATGCTTTAAAAAAAAAAAAGTGTGTGAACTTGCAATTTCGTTATCCTACTAATACAAGATAACATTATAGCTAAGAACAAAGTATATCTTTGATATTTATATACCAGTTCTATTTAGTGAAAAAATTTGCTCCCAGGCCAGCTTGTCTTACTAAGCAAGTATGTTTGTAAATAGACTAGAGAGAGAGAAAAGCCACTAAATCACAGTAGTAAATAGGAAGTAATCACACTAACAAAATATTCAGAGTGTAGAAAAGTTAGTAAAATATGAGTGGGGAAAATCGTCAACTCTTCTGTGCTTTCAAGTAATTAATAACTTGTGTTGTGGGATAGGCTTTTAGACAATTTCAGTATTTAAATCTGCTCTGTATGAATATATTCCGTGCCTAATTAGCTGTCTTTACTGAGGAGGATCTGAGATCTAGGTGTACTTCAAAGTGTCCTTCACACCAAATTGTTTCAAAAATCCGGCCAAGTGTAGAGGCTGGAAAAAATTCCCAGACGGTTTAGATAATTCATGGTTTCCAAAAGAATGTAGATACAATGGCACTGTCACTTAAAGCAGCTGCAAAGTGATATAAAAAATGGTATTGCTCAGACTTTGGTAGAGGCGACAGGGAGACATTTGGAATTATTTAATTGTGAATATTGTCAGCAAGGTGGCAATCAAATGTAGATATGATGCCTTTAAAAAATAGGGGCTTCTCAGCTGGTTTAAATGGTAAGGTTTTACAGTGGTGCTGCTTGGACCTTTAGAATTAGAAAATTAACGCCTTTCCTTGGGAATCCTTTTTTATTTATGTCCTTAGTTTTGTTTTTGAGTAAAAAAGAAAAGCTTTTATCTAAGAGGAGCTGAGTAATATAAACTGCTGCCTTTATGCTAATTAGAATATGTTATTCATGCTCTGACAGTGATCACAGCTTGTCCTGCTCAGAAGTGTTGGCCTCTCTGTGTGGGGAGTATATCAAGCATATTTTACTATCTTTTGTCAGCCTCATTAAAAGGTTATATGATTACTATTTGTGATAATTACAGTAGACATAATTACTGAAAATTTTTAGCAGATATTGCAGTGGTTATAGCTTTTTATAATTGAAGGAGGGCAGTAATTAATTTGTTTATACAGATCTAAAGACTTTATCACCATATTTAAATTATCTGACAAGTAGATGGTGGCTTTCTTTAATGAGTTGATTTTCCTTATACAAGAATAATTTCATATTATTTAATTCAGAAATGTTTCATTTTTTTAATGAAATGGTTCTAAGCAATGCAAATTGTTATGGTTTGGTGATAGACCTACAACAGATCTTCAGAACAACAGGGAAATCAGGCCCAGTCAGAGGGTTTGGGAAGGGAGGTCCTGCTTGAGCAGCCTCATCTCCTTCTATGACAGGGTGGCCTACCTGGATGAGGGAAAGGGTGTGGATGTTCTTTACCTGGACTTTAGTAGCCTTTGACACTGTCTCCCACAGCATTCTCCTGGAGGAACTGTCTGTCCTGTTCTAGCTGAGGGATCAATCCATGGCAGTGGATTTCACAGGACTGATGAAGGAAGCACTTCATGGAGTTATTCTGTTTCTTTGAAAAGCCATTACTTGGCGTGGCCCTCCCTGTCCTTCATTTCATGTTACACTGTAAATAAGAATTTTGTGTTCTGAGGGAGAGGTATTGTAGATATGGCAACTTACTGAAGGAGCAACAATGTTCGTCCAAGTAATTAAAGTATTAAACTTCTCAAAGAATTGCATCAATTTTTAGTACTTCTGTGAGAGTGCATTAAGGACTTGAGATTTTTTTCCTTTCATAGGTACAAGAACTGACCAAAGAGTGGACAAACAAGTGGAATGAAACTCAAGATATTCTGAAAGTAAGGCAAATAAATAAATTTTCATCTTGGCATTTGAACTACTCTTTGTGTTTCTCCTTAAAAAAAGTTCTTGTTCTGGATCATCTTCTTTGGCTTGACTCTTTCTGTTATTCATCATGATGACCCTGCAGTGCAAAACAGCTTCTCTAACAAATTTTCAAATTACTGAATGTTTTTATTGAGTTACAAATAAAAAAACCCCTGCGGTAGGAAGAAGTGGATCCGTCATGCCCTTGGTATTTGTGTGGTATCAACAAGACCTGTGAATAATCACCTTTTGTCTTACATTGGGTGTCTCAAGTGGATGTGGTGCATAGAGGACACGAGCTGTCCATTGTACTGGTAAGATTTTACATTGATAATGTAGTGCAGGATTAAAGTGATAATGTGAGGTTACAGTTTAGTGGATCCCTTTATGATTCCAAACACACGTACAAGCACATGTGTGCATGCACACACACATACACACACAGACAGAATAATTCCCACAATTTCTTTTCCTTCATGTAAACTAGGGATTTTTGCCAAAAGTTTTTAACTGTTCTGTTAAATAAAAATTTAGAAAACGCAGCTTAAGCTTTCATGACTTGCTGATCATAAGCTTGTTTGTAGTGCAATTCATGCAGGCATTTAGAAGGAATTTTTTAATTCTCCTTATCACTGACCCAAAACTTGATTTTGTTTTTTCCTATCGCTTTCTGATTCCTTATATTCTTTTTTTTAAGTTCACCACTGTGTCTTTTATCTGACTTCCACATAAGTTGAATGGCTCCATACTTAAAAATAAAAATAAAGCACTAATAGCATAGAGAACAGAGCAGGGCTGGTAACTACTTAGCAGATGGTGTGACAGAATGGACTGTTTAATGTCTGTCTAGATATCGAACTGGGAATTACCATTTGCATATTCATCAGAGATGTTTTAGGTCCAACTTTATGTTATTTCTGTGTTATTTTGAAGCATCTATACATACATAAAACTTTGTTAGTCCTTTCTTGTTTCATGCCTGGATTGGGAAGCCCATTATCACATAGAGAATTTGTGAATTTTGGTCATTTGTGGAAGTGAACATTATGTCACATATGGGAAGTTTTTAAAGCTGTGTGTTGGAAATGCAGTGATTCCTGCACAGAAATTACAGAACCAGAGGAGGTGTTAAATGAACAATACATATAGACAGGGGAAAGCTGCATTTGTTAAATAGCTGAATTAAAGGACTTAAACACAGAAGCTGTAATTTCTGCTTTTCTGGTACTGGGATTTTCTTAGCTTAATTCATTCAGCTTCTGTATGAATTGCATCACATGCTGATATTTGAGTCTATGAACATAGCTTATGTTTCACTTTGGGGTTAAAGACAGTTGTGATGCAATTTTCTTTGTCCCAAAAAGCTGAAAATCTGCAAAGGATTTCTTGGTTGTACTGTTTTATTTTACACCATTTTACTGAAGGTATCCATAATTTTATTCACTTCTTGTTTAATGATTCCTGAAATCGAGTGGGAAAAGGCTTTTTGGAAGTTTGCTAGACTGAGTCACTGGAAAGCAGATTTTAAACTACAGAGAACAGTGGTGTTTTTGTAATGGATTCCCTATAAGTTCACTGGGGGTTTTGTTTTGTTATTGATGTGCCCCCTCCCCTTGCACACAGAGACTGTACAGGTTGGTAATTTGTAAAAATAGACTGTCTTGGCACTCTTTGAAAAGTGAGACTGTCTCTATATCTCCACTTCCCTGCAGTCCACTTGAATCTTTATCCATGTCATAGTTCAGTAACTTTCAGGACATTCTTCATTAAGGTACTCAGTACTTCATGTTTGTATTATCATTAAAACCTTCTTTCCCGTGCCTCCCCTGGGTTTGCCATCCTGAGGTAGTTGCTGCCTTCCAGCTCCTGCCCTGCAGCAGGCTTGGAGAATTAAAAGCCATTTGCTTTTCAGTTCCTGACACCTTTAGCTCCAAATCTTTTAGGCATATGCCTGCCAGATGCAAGTGCACTTGCTGGTAGCTGAATGGGATTTCCTACTCTATTATATGTAATTATGCTTTTTTTGGTACTAAGTTCTAAATATCAAAGTTCACATGGTTTTGAATTGTTCTCACAGGCTGATGGGAAAATCTGTTAGTGTTTAAATCCAAAATAATTGAAAGGATTTTGCATAAGCCTTACAAAATACAGGAAGATTCACAAAGCATGCTGGTATTTTCTACTAGATCAACAGATATTGCTGGAAAAAGTTACCTGGCTTTTACTGAATACAGTGCTTTCATTTAGGCAAAGATGCTTGGCAAAGAATAATGCATACTGTTTTTCAGGGAAGATGTTTCTCAAACTTGTTCACCCTTGCCAGTTATTTTGAACTTTGTTTTAAATTAGACCAGCAGCATCTAAATATTGTCTTGAAAATAATTAATAGGGAAGGGAAAATGCTATCCAAGGAATAGAAAATACCATGTGAATTCAAATTTTTGATAAAAACTATTTGGCAGCTCAAAATTCAGTTATTTTAGCATAGTGCCACGTGTGCTGCTGACATGTACATCCCAGTATTCTTCCTTATTTCTGCTTGTAGCTTTTATCCCCTTTGACATTTATTTGTATATAGTTCACCCAGAGTTGTGGTTTTTCATCTTCAGGCTCAGTGTGTTGAGCTGTCCTATCTGTGAATGTTGTCAGTTCTGCATTTGGGGCAGGCTGCAGTGACTGAAGGCCACTATCAGCTGTGAACATCTTGTATAATCCTCCATATATGCTGTTGGCAGGTAGGACATGTCTCAGGGTGGTGACGGTGCTATCAATAGTGTTCCCCTTCCTTTGATGCTTTTGAAAGAAGCCCTTTTGCTGGACAATTATCTGTGTTCCTCTGGACTCTGAATTACTGTCACCTCATGCCTGGATCCCAGATTTCCCTATTTTCCTTATGCCAAGATTAGAGCACTGCACACATCAGGGTTTGAAGTTTGTGCTGACTCTGTAGGAAGGATTCTTCATTGCGTAGCATGGCAGGTTCTTGGCATTGTTGAGCTGCCACAAGTGACAAGTGTTGTTTCCAGTGGTGATGTTTGTTCTCATCCTTGACCTCCTCACTGTAATACAACATGACACTCCACCTTTACTAAACTAGCATTGCAGTCTGTCCCCTGTCCTTGTTTTTAATCAAAGAGAGGATATTTTAATGCTTAATAAAGTTAATAAATATGTGGAATAATGCTTCAGCATTGGGTAAAATACTGCATAAAATCCCAAAGCAATAGTGTTTGGTTTGAAGCCCACAGTCTTTGGGTTATTTCCTCAAATTATACTAAAGGGTTGCACCTTACAAAACAGCACTGCTTTGTGTTGCTTCTGTATCTTCAGGTGCCTTGCAACCTCAGCACTTAACTGTAGGATTTTGCTTTCATCTCAAATTCATTGAATCTCTCTATGGATTTTTTTTTCTTTCTGTTAATGTTCCTCTGTACACATTCCCAAAAAGAAGAGGAGGAGGGGAAAAAACTGCTCTTTTCCTTGGTTTAGTCCTTTTTGTATTGTTCTGTTAAAGATCAATTCTGGAGTCTGTAATTTCTTTGGATGCTTTCTAAGATGTTAAGGTAACCTGTCCAACTTTCGATTTTTCTCTTGCTTTGAGGCTTTAATTGGTACAAAACTTCTTTTGATGTGGCTGCTATATTTGACTGCATATGTTATCATTCTCCTAGAGATCTTTTCTTCTTTTACTGTCACCTTATTTTTGTCATCTTTTGTGCATGTTTCAATTTCTTTTGCTAACCTTTAGCAGCTTTTACATTAATCTTTTTAAAATGTGCACTCCTTTATATAATTCTCTGCTCATTTTTCTTCCCAACTTTCTTTTAAATTTCTTCTCCTCTTTTCTGTTTGTGTAGAAATCAGTTTGACTTTTAGCTTTTGCCTTTTTGATATAGGTCATTTGTAGCTGGCATAAAGGTACCTTAGTGCTCTTTTTTATTTATTTTTATTTTGAAGTAGACTGAGAGTTCCCTTTCATTTCCTTTTCCTGTTTTTGATTCTAATCATGCCATTAGCTTTGTGTGTCAGTGCTCAACTGATGTCAAAGGATGCAGACAGAGAGATCTGTCTTCAGAGTCTATTAAAGGACAGGGTCTTTTTTGTGTGTGTGTCTAATTCTCATGATCAATAGTTAAACTAGTCGCTGCTTCAACTGGCTTTGTCCTGTTGGATTCAGTGTCACAGCCTCACTTGCATCAATAAGACTAATTCTGCTGCAGCACTTTACCAGATAGAGTGCAAATATGTTATTGCACACTGTTTATTTGATCCTTTTGGGGTTTGTGCCCTGTGGTTGACTACTGCTTAGTTTATCTTCAAGCATTAACATCTACTGTTTTTATCTTGCCTCTTTTCGGGGGAGATGAAATACCCTTAACTTGTCAAGATGAATAAATACAAACTAATACCAAACAATTATGTTGCTGGACACACTCATCTGAGCAGGGGAGTTTTCTTTCTTTCAGAACCTTGGCTATACCCAGCAAAGACACTAGGAGACCAAAACTCAAAGCAATTGTTTTGCTCTTTATGAGGTGTTGATTAGGGTGGCAGAAGGGAATAGATTTTGATTTTAATAATTTCCTTTCCCTGATGGCTTGCATACCGTAGTGAGCTCTGTCAAGAGCTGTTTGTCCTGTTCTCTATAAATGCTGCATTTGTCTACATTTATTTGCATGTTCAGATAATCTTTAAACCACAGTTGCTGAATGGTATTTAAACACCATTGTTTCAGTCCTTCTACTTGAAAGGCTGGGCATACATCACCATTTTCCTGTTTTATGCCTTTTTGTTCCTCCCTGCTAACTGTGACTGGCTTGTCCCCTTCTCCTCTTCTCACTTGTGTTCTACCCTGGTGTGGTGCCCTTCGATGAACCTTTTTCTTCATTCTTTCATGTGTTTCAAGCTCAGTCCTCAAGGTGAGAGGTGTTCTCAATCAGCACCTTCTGCTTTCACCTCAAATTCTTGTGTCTACTTCCACTTTTGATGGCTTTAGGGAAGAGAAGTTTATGCAAGCTCTTGGGCTCCTGAAGAACAAACTGTAGAACTTTCAGCAGTGATGATAATAGTGCATTAACCATGGCGTGAGCTTATTGTGCACAGAACTGTACTTGGGACATGTCCCCATTTGATGTCTTTAGTAATGAAGAAAATCTGGGGTTTGTGCCTATTCCATAGTAATATTATTAGAACATTAGAACCCTAATACGTCATATGGTTGTCCCAGATCACTAAGAATGGCTGGTTTTTGTTTTGTTTTGTCTTTTTTAGTTTAAATTCAGAAATATATAAATGATATGAAATTATGCAATGAACAAAAAAACCTCCACCTTGACATTTGTAATTATTTGTGAGTAACCTGCTCTAGTGGAAGGTGTCCCTGTCCATGGCAAGGGGATTGGAACAAGATGAACTTCAAGGCCTTTCCAACCCAAACCATTTTATGATTTTACCACTGAGTAAACTGAGTATTAGAAAATTACATATAAAGAATTTTTGAGAAAAGATCCCAGTATAGGCTTTAATCTTGCCCTTAAAAACTGCATGTGAGTTTTAAAGACTTCTTGGCACGTGCTTTTTGAGCACAGGTTCTAAAATGTTTCTATTTACAGGTCAAATTGAAAAAATGGAGTTACAGGAATGATGTGCATTTTTATATAAAACAATGTGTGCATGATACTGTATTTAAACTCTTCGTTTGCAGCTTTAGCATATGTGTTTATTTGTATGTTTGGCAAGAACAGTGCTTGTTTTTAAGGTTTTTTCACATTTCAGTAAGTGGATCATTTTTGTAAAATTACTGCTAGTTAGACATGTTGGTGTTGCATTTTGGTTAGAATGTCTGTTGTTGGCTGGTTTTGAAGCATAGATGTACTTCTAAAGGGAGAATTACATCTGTACTTTGACTTAAACAAATCTTATTTGCTGTTTTATAATTGTGTTTGTCATCTGTATTAGACAGCTCTCTCTGCATGCTTCCAGTTTTTGTTTCCTTTCTACAAGCCATGTCTTCTGCTTGAATTTTTAAGAGGTTTAAAAATCACTGCAAAATTAACATAGGATTGCACAGCTATGGAGCTGGCAGAAAGAATTTAAGTCAGATGTTGCTGCTGAATTTGTTTTCTTTTAGAAAAGCTGATAGAATAAATAGAGTAACAACTCTGTTCCTAGGGATGTTTGCATTCTCAACAATTGTTTTTCCTCCAACAATAATATATGTACATTTATCTGAATGGAAAAATGCACATTCACATTGTCACAAGAGTCTCTTACTAACATACTGTGGTTATGGGATGCCCTTTAGCTGGCTTGAGAGTGTTGTGCAGAGGACAAGATACAAAGAAAGTTTTCAAAGGGCTGATGTTAATTAGTCTAGTTTGTCTCGGTCAGAAACCACACAATAAATGAAAATAGCTTCCCTTTCTCTAGAAACCTGTTCAAATGTGGTTTTGAGTTCTTGCACTAGATGTCACTGCAGATACAAAAATCAGGTTCTGCTGCGTGCTTAATTCAGGTTTAATTCGGATATTTTAAGGAAAAATGATTTGCAATATCTTGAACTTTATTGCTGTTTGGATCCACTAAAGTAAGTTTATGAGAATGCCAAAACATTGGTTTAGGAGCAAGTCCCAAAGAACCTGAGTAACTGTTTTGACAGAAATACTTCTGAACAACAATTCACTAGTGGGATGCACAGTGAAATGATTATGTGCATTCAGAATTATGGCAATTATTTGCCAGTATATTTTTAAATTCTCTTTTTCAAATGACAGTCTATCTAGAATATTTGACAAATTCAGCTAAAGCCTTTAAAACATATTTATTTTCTTTACTTTGTTGTAGCTTTGGTATTTTAGAGATATAAAAGGACAGTTTCTGAAAGAGGCAGTATCTTTTATTTGACCAGGTAATATAGTTGAGAAAGCAAAAAGACTTCTGGACATAGAGATGTTTAACCAGGCCACTTCTGTTATTTGCTTTCATTTTCAATGGATCTTGCAGTTGAAAAGCCAGTGGCAATGATATGCACTTTCTATTTATAACTGTTTCTTTTAACATTTTTCTCTTGATTAATCACTTCTGTAGATTTATAATTGAGTTTCAGTACATTAAAATTTAATAAGTTTGCTGGGTTTTTTCCATCTTTTCCTGAGAAAGCTGCCTGATAACAAGGGAATGTTTATCGTTCTCAGTCCTGGTACAGTATTTACTCACAGCTTCTGCCTTCTGAGCCATGACAAGTAATATCAGGTTTAGCTCTCAGTTTTATTAGGGTTTGTTTTCTTATACCTGGCCTTGTGCATTATGTATTTATTTCCCAAGTGTAGCAGGTACTGGCAGTGATTGTAGTTCATAACATCATCTGTTCTGGTCAGATTTCTCCTTTGAAAATGGAGTTTGGACAGAGATTATCCAAACATGATTTGCTTTATGTTAAATAAACATTGTTTTTTCATATTATATCACTGAACAGATGCCATTATTAAGTGTTGATTATTACTTTCCCTGATTATCCCCCTTGCTTCAGCCTGGTAAGTATGCCTAGGTCAGTGGAAACTGAGAAGAAAGAAAACATAAAGTGAGAGAATTTTCTATAAAAGCAAACAGACAGAAACTTTTTAAAGGGTCATGTGGTTGTCCTGAGATACAAATTGCTTTTTCTTCAGAGAAGCAGCTCTCACTGCTCTTCACTCACCAGTGATTTTTTTCAGTGCTTTGTCTGCTCTCAGCCTTGGCTTGCTGTTGTCAGAGGACCAATAAAACTACTAAATTGGGAACTGGTGCTACTGATCTACTGTAGCTCTTTTCCTAATAGAAACAGTATTGAAAGGGTCCCAGCCACCTGGGGAATGCTGAGTGCAGCAGTCAAAGGTAGATTTCAAAAGAAATGGTTGTCTGCTTTCAAGTCTTTCTGCCACCTGTGTTCATCTGATTAAGAAACCTCCTTTCTCTCCTGCTACAGCTACAGCTGCTTGTGATGCCTCTGTGGTGGACTGACCACTTTTACCTTTCAGTATCTGTAGAAAGTTGTGATCAAAAGATGCCTAATGCTACTGATTGTTTTTTATTTCAGTTTTAAACTATTTTTCCTGCTTGAAACCACCTGGACAATCAGAGAAGCACAGTTGGGGCTGCCATTTCTGAGCTCACCAAGCACAGATTAAGCCAAGGGTTGAATAGTTCGGTTGATCCAGGCTTTCCAGTGTTTAGGAATAACCATACTCCCAAGTATTTCACTGCCATCCTCCTTACAACTGGGGGCCCTGCATTTCCAGACTATCCAGGCCATGCTTAGCTTTAATCCATCCCTGGGGCTTGTAGGCGGTTTTCAAATAAGAGGGAGTCAGACAGAGTGAGTTGCTTTTGAAATCCTTTCTACAGCTCAGATGCCACTTGTTCAACAACTCCTCCTGGGCATTTGGTTTGCTTTTCTATTAATTTTCTTGTGGCAGGAAGGGGATCTAAATTGAAAGCAGTGGAAGCTCCTGATTTAACCTGTAGAAAAACAGAAGAAGAAAGAGAAATATACCCTGAAAACTATTTCTTCTAAAGGATCAGCAGAGAAGTAGTGAGAAAGAGAAAATGTGAATTTCTCTTTGGACTTGGCTATGGGAGGGGAAAAAAACTTTCCAACATCAACAGTTCAGACTAATTTGGGTTTAGCTCGCGTTCCTCACGAAGGAGCTGTTTCTAATGACAGTGTGTATTGGATATGAAATACCAGAACAATGTTTTTCTGCTGGTGTTTTTAGCAGCGTGTTTAGGAGTTTATTACTGCCTGATTCTGATAGCTTTGAGTACATGGTACTGTAGTGCAGCTGACTTCATGTCTTAATTGGCAAGTGAGCACAGCCTTGATTCATACAGTCACACTGCTGTAGCAGCGCAGCTGGAGTGATGAGCTTGTTCTTTGTGCTTCCCAACTACAGAGATGATATTTTTGATGAAATCCACTAAGAGGTGTCTCAAACACAGATGGCAGCACAAATCTGTGGCTGGTGCAACCAGGCTGTACTCCTGAACAAAGAAAAGGGCAGGTGTGGTTTCTGACTGCCATGTGTCAGATTCATTCACTCTGTAGCTCAATAGCTGGGCTGTGAGGGACAAGAATGTGCCAGCAACCAAGCTCATGCATCTTCCTCTGCAAAAGTCTCACTAGTCCTGAAGTCTGTTTTTTCTCCTTGGTGGCTGTTGCTTGCTGGTGTGCAGGGTCCTTCCTTCAGTTGCTTTCAGTAACATGGGTTACATATTGGCCCTGAGGAAGAGACTCGTACATTTAAAGCAATCTATTATTTTAGATTCATCTCTACACAGGTAGAGATGAATTTCTGGATAAATAATAAACAGAACTCTAGGTAACTGAAAGGCAACTTAATTCTCCCATTCCCCAAGAAACACACAAACCCCCAAACAGCTTTTAAAATGAATTAATGTATTAGCTATGAGACTGGGGGGGGGGGGGGGGTGTCCCTCTACGGTTCCTTGTCTCATT
>JAOXXN010000446.1:6688142-6702854 GCA_026770055.1 Myrmophylax atrothorax | reverse complement strand
GTGTCCCTCTACGGTTCCTTGTCTCATTCATCATCCAGCTTTAGCAACAAATGAGGTAGGAGTCCTGTAGGTAATAGTCCACTGCTTTCTTCTGATTCATTCCCAGAGTACAGTCTATGGAATGAATTATTCACAGGTCCTGTAGAAAATACGTGGTCATGTAATTAAAGGCTGTTTTGTAATGCATATGGAAGAAGAGGATGAATGAAAATAGCCTATTTCTTTGTTTTCCAGCCACACCCTTTCCCCTTTTTAGGTATCAGTCTCTTGACTGGAAGGTTATAGAATCTCCTGCTGGGAAGCATCAGTAATGGCACTAATGTTCTCTGCCCCACCTGTCAGCGTTGCTGTATGTAGACTTATTTGCCCTTTGAGACTGATGTATGCTCTGTGTGTTCACACGTAGGAAACTGTGAAGAGGGGAAGCCCTCTCCACTTGAGACACAGCAAAATGCTCTGTGCACCTCACATTTTGAAACAGAAGAATTGTTTTCTCTTAAACCCAAGCTAGTAGGGACAGAAACCAGCCTGCAGCAGATGTTGTTTCAGCATGGAAAATGGCAACTTTGATGGTTTAAGTTTTATAAGCCACTGGAAAATAGGATTTTACAGGCCAGTGTCCAGGACGCTAAACAGGCACCTCTACTTACAATTAGCCAAATCCTGCAGTTCTGTTCAGGGGATTTTTCTCAGATGTCAGAAGTAGTTCTGTCCATACAAAGTCTGAAGTGTCAGAGAGCAGGCATTTCAACTTGTTAAGTTTGTCCTTGTAATTCATTCCAGGAATGGAGGCCAAATTTCCTGAAAAATCACTTGGAATCTGCCAAGGCTTCTGCTGGAAACCCTTGTAGCACATTAAGGATAGTGGTGCTTTGGGGTGCCACCACAATAATAGGGTTTCTCTGTTAATAGCCAGCTGCATGTCAGCAGTGAGCATGTGGCAATCAGTTCTCAGGGGGAAAGAGAAACAATGAAAAATGGAAAAGCTGAGCTGACCTTATGAAACTAAGAACTGCTCCTGTAATTCCCTTATTCTTTAAAGGAATAGCATCATTAATTTCCCATCATTTCAGCTTTGCTATCTTATCAGTTACTCATTTAAGCAGTTCTACATTCTGCATCTGCCTTTTTAATTGACATTCATTGCAGAGAGCTATTGATGCCTGTGTGGGCTGTTGCAGGAGCACCTGCACTTTCACAGTAAGCTGCTCACAACAAAACTACAGTTTTCTGATCTTGGTTATTGCAGACTCTTTAATAGCTTTTCTTGATTGATGAAGGTGCTGTGATCTAATGCTCTGGGAGATGGGGGAAAATCTGATTAGGAAGTTTCTTCAGTTGTGATTTTCTTTGTGTTTATGGATAGTTTAAGTTTCTTCTTCTCAGAAGACTGAAGTGTCTTAATTCTACTAAAATTTTTGTTTTAATTGCACTGAAACCAGTGCAGCCAGCAGGATGGCATTAATTCTTTTTTCCATGAACTAGAAAAAGAAATAGTAGGAATTTGTGCCTTATCTAACATCTGTATGCAGCAGAGAATCAATAATCCCCTTTCATAATTGATGGCTATATAAATAATTAATTCATTGCCTATAAATGAAGACCATAATTTTAATTTTCTAAAGCATTTTATTGAAGTCCCAGGATAGTCCCAAATGTACCTTTGGCATGTGCATAGATTATAAAGGACACACCTCCTCACTGGTGATGTGTTCCATATTTCCTCCTCTCTTTGTGTTCCTCCTGAAGAGCACCTACTACTGTTGTGGCTAGTGTTTCTGAATTTATTGTGTTATTCCAGAAATATACCTCTGTCAAGCTGAGGTAAAACATGGGCTAGAAATTTGATGTTGTATATGCAGCTTTTTAAGTAACAAAGGAAGCTTTTTAAACAGACACCCACTAAGAAGAGGAGCAGCTTCACTGATACAATACAGAGCAAAACAGCTTTTCCTATTTTAATGTGTAAGCTGTCACTTTAGTGGGAATCTCAAATATTTCAAAGTTATTTTCTTAGAACAGAGTATTTTTTTTTACCCTGGAATTGTCTTGTCAATCACAATCAGACACAATCGAATTTCTTTCAGCTGTTGCTCAGTATTTTGTCTTGGCTGATCTCTTTGTGATAAGTATTTGTAAGGGAGCCAGCCTGCAGATCAAGAAGAGTGTCCATGTAACCAGTTCCCATCTGAAACACAGCAAGCTAAACACCTCAGCTGTGCTTCTTCCCTCAATTTTTAAGGAACTATTACCAGTAAGCCCAAAGATTTCACAATCTTTTGAAATCTTTTTTTTTGTGCCTCTCCTACCCCTTGTTCCTCTCATCCATACAGTCAATGTTTTCTCATGTTTTGCAGTGGAAGTTCCTTGCTCCTCTTTTAGTTCTTTGAGTAATACCATGCATTGAGAAATGCTTTTCCATTCCAAACCTTTCAAGCAATAACTTTCCTAATGCTGGCACTTCTAATATTTCCTGACATCCATTTCCAGTATTTCCTACTATTGGAAGGTGGACTATGTTATATATACTAGTTGTCTGGAAAACTTGATGAAGTGTCTGTCTGTCTTGCAGGAGGCATTGCAGCCTTCAAAAGTAAGGAGAGTGTCTGTTCCATCTCTCCAGCCCTTGGTAGTTTAACCCATCAGTGCAAGTGTGAAAAGCTCTGAACATGTCTGTGTTGTTTCCAAAGCATTTTTCTGACACTGGTAGGGTTTTTTCCAGTTGGTCCATAGCAAGACTGCTTTATTATGCAGAATGTTTTTGTCTGGTACACTTACATATTTTCCCCTTTGAGTATAAGGATGTTACCAAGACATAGTTATGAGAATACTGAGCCCTGACAATCTAATGTAACTTAATATCCTTCTTTCCACTACAGTCTTATCAGAAGGAAATAAAAAAATCTTGTCAGCAGTGATTGACTCATCCAATAAGAGTCTTGTTAAAGAGAGTGCAGGTTCAGTTTTCTGTTTTACTTGTTGGAGAGTAATGTGCTAGTGTTTCAGGTTATCCCTATTTTAGCTACTGAATTATCAGTTAGTGCTTGAAGGTATTTTAAGTGCCTAATTCCCGCTTGTTTTGAAGTGGATTTGGCTGTATGAATACCTTAAAAACACAGGGTTTAGACAGAATTTTTTTTTCTTTTCCTCAGCACGACTTCCTTCTCTGTGAGAGAAGTCTTGTTGTTTTGAAGGAACTTCTTCAGCAAGTCTTGTGATTTCAGGCAGCTTCTGACCTAGTTATAGTTCATCCATGAATACCAGCATTTCTGCGTCTGGGGTTTTTACCCTTATGTAAATACAGAAGACATAATTAAGACTAATTAATCCACAACAGACCAGTCAAAAGACTTGTTCGTCTTCAAAATGTCCATTTCTGTAGAGCTTTTTGTTAAATGTTCGTATTTAATTTCTTTTAAAAGTCTGATTTGCAGCATCAGGGCAAACTGTTGCTAAAGGATTTGCTCTGAATGCGTTTCATTCAGTTCCTGGATTTTCCGTACGGAACATTTCTGTTAAAATGTATCTTCCTGCATGAGCACTTCTCCAAACCTTTGATTGTCAAAGGCTGCAAGTTTATTCTTGTTTTCAACTGTTTTTCATTGCCCCTTGTGTCCTCATTTAGTTGATGTGTTCACAGAGCATAAGGAAGCTAATCTGAGAGGTTAGATTTCAAAACATAGAGAACAGCTTTTCAACTCCAGAAATCCCCAGGTCCTCAGACCTTTGATTATCTGAAGAAGCAGTTTGATGCTATCAGGAGTAAAACTGGTTTATTACCTGCCTGGAGGAGGTTCTTACCATCCTCCTTCATTTGCATTCTCAGGCTTGGCCTGCGGTATCAGACTTGTCCTGTCAATGGCATAGTCATTTGTGCTCCTGCAGCCTCTGTGGTGACAGGTTTTCAATGAGAACTTAGAAACTCAGAGTTTGGAATATTGATACAACAATTGCTCTTCCATTTTCATTTATTTACTAGTTGCATGCTGAGGGGACAAAACTCTGAATTTTGGAGAAAACAGTAAATCTTAGTAAGGCAGACTGATTATCACATAACCAAGAGTTACCTGTGTGAAAAAAGATAAACATCCGGTTTCAGTTTTTTGATGTTCATTTGAGTTGTTAATTGGCCCCTATAGGAAAGCACAGATTCATTTGTCTTTTTGGTTACATTTACCAACTTCCTTAATATGTCCAAGGAAGGCTTTTTCCATTGAGAAATGCAGCTGATAATGTGGCAAATATAAAGTCATGCTTTTGGGCAGCTGAAATGTAGATGTTTAAAATGCCCAGGTGATTTAGAGTAATCCCCCTGCCACTTGCCTCTGTTTACACAGTCTTTAATTACGTGAGCACATCATTGTCTCTCATTATTTCTTTCTCTGGTTTCATTATTTCTTTCTCTGGTTTTAGTCACGGTAGAGATGGCTGCAAAATCCAGCACTGAGCTGTGAGGTGTGGAGGGAAGGAGGCCATGGTCTGATAGACCTTGATGGGTTTCAGACTTAGGGTCATATATAGGGAGCACAGCAGAAAGGCAAAGGAGGATTTTAAGGTTAAAGATTCTATTAACCCAGGGAAATTGTATCTTCCTGTATCCCTAACCCAGGGAAATTTGAGAGGGTTTCCTCCCGAGGAATTTTCTTTTGGCCATTTTCCTTTAAAGTTGCCAGTCTCTTAAGACCTAAATTGATTAGCTGAATTTAAGACACTCATTAATACTCTTAATTGAAATATGCCTGGGAGAGAATTTGGTTATATTTGGTTTTATGTTTAAATCTCTGTAGTTTTGTCCAAGGATAAGCTGCTTTAGATAGGGAATCTAAAAGTTTTCTGTATTAAAATAACTTATTTAAAAGTTTAATGCCATAGATTCCTTTTGGTGAAGCAGTATCAAAATCTGTCCTGATCTCAACAAGTAGCTTTTGTTTTACTTGTGATCTTTCTGGTCTTAATACACCTGTCAACTGGTTTCCATTAAGAAAGGACATACTGTACATGTTAAATTCAAGGTTACTTTAGTGTCACATTTTCCTTGTTGGCAATGTTTTTAGAAGAGATTTTTAATGTGCTCCTGACAGTTTATGATAATGAAGCTTTGAAATAAATGTTTCAAACACCTAGTCTGCTTTTTGTTCAGTTAGTTAGGTTTAGACCCATTTTGAGGTCTTATTTAACATCTGAAAATATGAAACTTAGTGTCTTGGATTCCCCTCAGAGGCTGAGAGTTGAAAGAGTGGATTTGCCCTCCATCCATGATGGTTAGTGATACTCACTTGCCAGTAATTATGTGTCATTGAAAAGTGTTTTATTGTACACCATATCAGGGCATTAATCCTTTCTTTTGAGATAATTTACACAGTGGGATGAATTACTTCCAGTAGATCTAAAATTCTGAGGTGCAGTAGTACCTGTCAGGAGTTGCTGAGAATTCAGGTGAGACTACAGAGCATTTGCACACTCATGTTTGCAAGTCTCAGGCAAGTTATAAAAATGACATCAAGCTTTGTCACTAGAAAAACCTGCCTCATTTTAGAAGCATGTAAATTAAAAAAAAAGGTAACTTCTCCTTTGGAGAATGTGACATTCTCTTTTATAGTTTTGTATTGGCTGGCAAAAAGTAGCTCCCTGGAGGTTTTTCAGAGAATGCAAAAAAGGTGACAGCTATCCAAGTTAAGGTTCAAATTAATCAGCAAAATGCAAAGGTCAGTGATTGCTTCTTGAGCTTTGGGTAGATTGCTTTGTGTTTTTTCCCTAAAGGCACAACAGGTTTGTATCTTCAAGGGAAGTGTTATTTTCTGTTAGCAGTTGGCAAAGCTGTGCTGGTTTCCTCTCATTGACTAAATGGGCCATAAATTTTAAAAATACTCAAATGTGGCAAATCTGCCAAGAATGCCATAATATACCGTCGTCTGGATTACATAGCACAGTGCAAGGGATTCCTTCCTTCTCAATTTTCCCATTCAATTTTTGTTGAAAGTACCAAAATAAGGTGATGAGAACTTTACCCTTCAATGTTCAGGATGTCTGTCTTGGCTATGAAATATGATTTAAGTATTCTTGGTTTTTATTAGATATGATAATTCTTTTGGCCTTGGTATTAGGAACTGGTGCCCAGGTTGTATATTTTTCTCAGTATAGGTTGCATTTATTTAACCCTAATTTTTAAAGGACACTTCCCTTTGAATCAAATGGTACCTATTTCCTATTACTGTATTGTGGGATTTATGCTCTTGTCATCTTGCCCTTTCCTCTTATTTTGTGTTTATCCTCTTTTTTGACCTGCTGTTTTTAATAGTTGCTGTGATCTTGTTTGTCATCTATACATGTGATTCATTATTGTTTCTAGTTAAAATTGAGGTCCTTCTATTATGTTTACAGCTGAAGCATTTGGTGTCCCCTTACGTTGTTCTTTAAAGCAGTTTGATTACTGTATTGGGCTATTGCAAGTTACAATGACTTGTTCATTTTTATTTCATTGTTAAAATAGTGAAATAAACTTTAGTTTCATTAAAGGACATGGATGTTTCCTGTGTGTCCTCCTGGCTTTGAGACATTGTACTGTAAGTGCTGCAATTTAGAGAATTCAAGTCAATTGACAGTATACTATGTCTATTTATACAGTTTTTATAGAGACGTGTATATATATAGATATTTCTGTGTGAGTGTGTATCTTGCATACTATTAATGGTAGAATTTGAATTTATTTTTAGGAATATTTATTGCACTGGAATCTTTAAGGGAAGATGTGTATAGTTGCTAGAAAGTTCAGTTTCTCCAGTTGAGTTTATCTGCTTTACAAAAGAATAGTATCAACAGTCCTAGTCATTTTATGCCATACAACCAGCTGCTAATGCCATTTGTGCCAGCTTAAAGCACCAATTAGTTTGTGCTTTGGACACACAAAATCAAACTGATAGTTTTAAAGGGCACCTTATCCTGTCTTTTTGTAGCATCCTCAAATGTTTGCCTCGAGATCAAATGGGATATATTTTTTCCGATTTCTGACCTTTTAATAGCCCTTTAATTTCCATTAAAAATATCACATAAGTGACAACTTGTATTTGCTGTCCCTGGCCTGGTAAAGCCTTGCATGTTATGTCTGGGAAAGAAGGTAAGGTGATTATACCTTCATCAGTTACCAGAAAAGTCATTATAAACTCCATTCTCAAAATAAACTGAAAGAAAAAATAGTCTGCTAAAATATTACCTAGTGGAACTAAGCGTTTAAAGCTAAATGCAAATATAAAATTCACAACTGCTGCTCTGACCTATGGCTGTTATGCTGAAGTAAATTATGGAGGGACTCAAAGCCTTGACTGATACTGCATTTTGAATGGCTTATGTTTGCTGGACTGGTGAGGAGGCTTTAATGTAAGGAATGCTTTTCTTGTCAAGACTTCTTTAAAATGATATGTTTATTTTTCTGTGTGTCTTTCAAAATCATAGTCATAACTGCCTTTCCTGTAAATCTCTGGGATTTTAAATAGTCATTTCCTATTTCATTAATATTTATCATGTTGTCTATAGTCTGTCATTGCTTCTGAAGCCAGGTGATCCTAGTGGGTGTCTGTGGAGCATTTAACCCTGGGATGTAGAAGAAACTATTTCCTTATTTAGGTAGTGTGGAGATTAGACCTTAAATACAATAAAAGTGCTTACACAGAGGCTGTGATGGAAGCAGTGGTACTGGGAGGGGAGGGCAGTTTGTGGTAGTGGATTTTTTTGAGAGGTGGTCTTGGAGCCCATTTTTGGGTTTCATCATGTTTGATGACTTCTTTAGATGTGTTAACTGGTGAAGTTTGCTGATATTAAAGCGAATTTGTCTTGCAGAGCATCTCACAGAGGATGAGGTGACTCTAAGGATTAGGGGATAGCAGAAGGGTGATGGATGGTAAATAGTTTGCAGTGCACAAGTATCATGACTAGCAAGGACTTAGCACACTGTGGAAGAGAAGGAGGATGGTGTGAGACTTCACTGTCACAAGATAGGGTGCCCCCATGAAAGGGGCATGAATCTTGGAAGGGCCAGATAGAGGTTTTGTGCAGTGGGTGGGAAAGAGGGATGTACATGGTTCTGGCAAAATTGCATGTGCACTGGGAACATGGCATGGAAGTCATCAAGGTCAGGAAAGATGATCTTGAGAGAGGGCGCATTAAACTGCAGGGTATGGTGAGTCTGGTCATCTCCTAGGGAAGATGCTTGGAGTTTGGCCTGGTATAACCACAGTAAGGAGAGTGAACACCACTGCTGTCAGTATCAGTGTGTAAATGCTGCAGAAGGATAATAATTATTTCAGCTGAATGTCAGTAGTGATGCAAAGTACACCAGAATAAACTATTTTAAGTTCAAATCAAATGTTTAAAACATTTTACATTATGTAACAGGTGAGAGCTTGAGTGTAATCTATAAATTTATTATGGTATTTGGGCACTACACTTGGTATCATAGGAGCTCACTTCAGTTCTTTCTTGTCAGGTAGGAGAAATGTTACTGGCATTTTAAACAGCTAAAATTCCTGAGGTTTTCCTTAAATTACAGAACTAACCAAGTGAGCTTTCTTGTGCTTTGTAGGGTTTACTGGCAACTGTACTAAAATCTAACTATGCTCATCTTTTAATACTGTGAGTACAACTTCAATAGTTGGCTGTCATCTTTATAAATATAATAATTAGCATGCAATGCAGTTGAAAATTGAGAGCAGTAGTCAATCTGTTTATGTGGCACTTTCAGCAGAATTATATCTAGAACTATTCAGATAATTTATGTAAATAGAAACAGAGGTCTGTCTGCAGTGTATTCCTCTTATATCTTGCTATTTTTAATCTATTCCAAACCTCACCAAACATTAGGACTGTATCATCCAAATGATGGGAATAAGCTCCATGTAGCTGAGACAGGGTTTATTCAGCAGTATTCGATTTTGGAATACAAAACAGAGCAAAGGGATAGCAATCCTTCCGCAGGAAATGTCCCATGCATTCTGTGTGTGTGGTTTTTGGAATTAGGGAACCCCAGGCAGTGGATACCCTGTGCCTGTGTCCACAAGAACCTTTTTTCACCATTTCTCCAGTTTATTTCTTGCAGCCATGGAAATTACTGGTGTCTGCAGTGCCCTTCAGTTTAACAACAAGGAGTTGCTTTTTGATTTTAAACTTTAAAACTTCCTTGTATAGAAGCAGCAAGTGAGCACTGCTTGTTTGGGAATTCCCCTACTTAGGTTTTGTACACATTAATCACGGTCTTGCCCTGCACTTATGCCTCATTTTCCCTTTTTTTGGAAGGCTTAGCTCTGGAAAAACAAGCAGTTTAACCTCCTCAGAGCACACATGCATGCACTGGATTTGAACAGGGTTTGCCTTGGCATATCTTTGTTGTAATTCAGTGCTACAGTCCTCAACTCCTGGGTTTGTCTGGGCCCTCTGCAATGGAACTGTGATTTTCAGTCACCTAATCTTTCGCAGTTCTGGGTTAGAGAATATATAAATTTCTAACTTCAGCAATTGTGGATTTTCACCCATCCTGATCATGGTGTGACCAGCTGGGGTTGCTTCATCTTTGTTTCCTCTCTCTGTTGACGTGGCCTCTTTAATGCCATGTATCTGCTGGGTTTGGAAATCAACTTCTTTCAGCAGCCTTTGAATTCTGAGCACTGTGGAATTCTTTTTTTCCTCTAGGTATGAAACATTTGTTTCCAGTGATTTAAAGGGAATGCAAAGTGTACTGAATACATAACTGGAAGAAGACCAATTAAGACTCAAGCACTTCCCCTGTGTGCAGTTTACATCTGTACATTTTATAGAGAGTTTAATGTTAGTGCCGGGCCACTGAGTATCGTCAGACATTTTTGTGAACTCAGGATATAATAGCATATTTTCCATAAAATCAAATGCACCCAAAGTACCTGTTAGCCTAAGAATTTTCTCACGTATAGTCTGGTTAAATATTAATGGGAAGACTTTTGCCATTGCACGTTTTTACCCATAATTTCTTTAATTTGGTATTATGCACTTTTTGCATTATTTAAATGTAGACATCTGAACATTATGCTGGCTAAGTAAATTGTCATGTTTTACTGAAAGTGTCTGCACAGTGTATTGTCAGGACTGTGTGCCAGCAGCTAACTGTTCAATATTTAAATAAAAGAATTGCATTTTTGTACTGGAAAGGGTGACAAACTCCTCCCAGAGGTTCTGTTCACTGAAAGGACAGTGCAGTAATTACATGTATTCTTTAATATGTGCTGGGCCAGTAGCAGCATAATGTTTTCTTCTACTGGTACATTGGTCAAGAAATGTCTTTTGGACTTACTTTCTTTTTTAATTTAATTAAATATCTTATTGGCCAAAACTAGTAGATTTTTGTGGTTTCATTTTTGAGTGTGCATTTAAAGCAATCCACTGAAAGAAATCCTGTGTGTCACAGAGGTGGGCTATATCATGGGTGGTTGTACATGCTGACAATGAACTCTTCAGCTCAAGTAAGTACTTTACACAAAGATTTTGTTGTTAAACTATCAGATCCCATCTTAGCTGCCAGCTTAGAGGTGCCACTGCATCAGTTAATACATCAAACTTAATACATGGCTGCAGAAGGGATGAGATTTTACAATAGCTTTTATATCTCTCACAGAAATGTTAATGAATTAAATGATTTGGCATCTTTTTGTCTGCTGAGTCAGAGTTCAATTCAAAGAGACTTGAATTTAAATACATGGTATTATCCCCTTATTTTAACTTTAAGTCAAGGAAGTTTTTTGTGTACTGACTCAGAATTATTTTCTGAGTTTCTACTCTTCAAATGAGTCCATTTGATCTAAGAGCTTCCGAAGAAGAAAACATTTTTTTATTCCTCACACGGTAGCCACTTATATCATCTGGAGTGGTCCTTTGTGGATAATACTTGGCTTGCTTTATTTTCCACAGGTTATGAACACATCTTAAATACTGAGGGAGTATGTGTATGTTTTTCTGTTCAAGGATTATTCAAGCTAAGATGGATGTGGTACATTCAGCTTTCTTAAACTGTACCTTGAGATTTTCATAAATTTTCTGAATTAGTGTTTTTTAATAGGGACAGTGACCTTTCCTGCTCTTGTCATTTGACTTACGGATTCACTGCTTCTTAAAACAGTGTTGTACAAATGAGAGTGAATCAAATAATGGATTAAACTTAATCTTTGCCTTATAATAGCTTACAGACCTTCCATTTATTTCAAAAGAGGTCTGTCCCTCTTCAGAAACATCCTATGCTGTTGAGGTTGAAACAGGTGCAATTTGGCTGCTTTCTGGCCTTGTTCTTCCTCTCACAGTTACAGAACAGAGTAAGAAATATCTATTGTTGATGATGTTTCTGTGGTTTCATTTTGGGGCAAAAGTGCACAGTTTGCTGTTGAAGGCATCTTTGCAACAGTTATTCAGTCTGGAATTAAGCCAAGTGGTTAAAGTTTAGGAGTTACTCCAGGTATCTGATTAAGATTCAGGATTTTTAGTAAATTGTATCTGAAGTCAAAAGCTAATTTTGAGCCTGTATTAAAGGAAAAAATATTATACTTAATCACAGCTGCTGTCTACTGCATATATTATAAAACTTCCATTAACAGGATGCATTCTGTGCGTGAATGTTAGTCATTTACAAAATAAGGCTTTAGAAACTCAATTAATTTGTGTTCTTTAATTTTAGATCTGAATAAGTAAGCAACCCATCTGTTTTAAATCACAATTATACATGATTAATTTCTGATTATAGTAAAAACTTGTTAAATATTAAAAGACTGGAAAATGAAGAATCATTTTGTTTCTTTATTCTTAATTATTTGTGAGCTATTTTTCTCACCCTGTGATAATTTCTTTGTCTCCTGGGATGCCTGTTTTTTCCTCAGTCAGGGATGTTGGCAAGTGCTTTGTTATGCTGGGGAAAAAAAAGTTCAGCTTTTAATATTTTATCAATTCCATTGGGCTGGAGGTGCCAGGAGTTGTGAAACCCATCACCAGTTCTCAGGGTCTTAAGTCTTCACCCTCGTCATATGGGAACATTATAAATTATGTATGACAGTGGATGCTACTCCATAAATATTTAATATGTGATAGGTATTTTTGACTTAAATTACTTGAACAACTTTTGACTGAAATTACTTGAACAATTAATTAAGCTGCATTTTTTGTCTTTATGACATGACACTTTTATAATATCAAGGAATATGTGGGTGCGGTTTGAATGTCAGAGAGCTGCAGGGCAACATGAATCACAGCTTCTTTCTTTCTTCCTCAGTGCTGGAGAACTTTTTAATTCATCCATGACCGGAGTAAGGTTTCCCAGTTTTGTTTTAGAATGTCTCATATGTTGTGTCATCATCTCATCTTTCCCAGATGTATCCATACTTGGAATTTTTTAGGCTGTATCAATATTGACAACGTTTTGTACTATGCAGGGAAGTGAGATCTTACATCTGTTTTTTTTCCTTCAGACTTGCAAGTTGCTGTACTTGGGAAAATAGATCTAACAATCTATCTGTTGTTTTTTCTTGCAAACAGTGTGGTGTCTTGGTTGGCTCTGGAGAAGGCATATTGATGACTTGGAAAAGGAGTAGTCGCGCAGCTGTCAGAAAACTTATTTTCCATGTTTACAGGCACCAGGAGAAAAGTGTGTTCCTTATAACACACAGTAGCAATACTTGCTGACGTTGCCTCTCCTTCATGGATTGTCAGGGCTTAGCACTTTTATGTAGAAAAACACATTCATCTTGAAAGATGGTGTGTGTGTGCACATTCACAGTCTCTGTTGCTGTTATATTCCAAGCCTAGAAGCCAATAGGATTTTGTTTCAACTTGAAAAATAAACTTTATAAATACTAAAACTTATTTCAAAGCTATGATTAATTTTTAATTTATTGCATAGACTGTGTGTTCTGTACTACATCATACAGTACTTTATCCAAGATTGAAGTCTCCTACTTGCAGTCCTGCTGAGTGATGCTTCATCCTGTGGATTGCTGTATAATGTGACTCAAAGGAATTTTGAAGAATTGAAATTATGTGCTGTGAATGTTTCTTACATATATTTGATATTGGAAATGCTTCCTTTCTATTCAATAGTATTTTAACTGCTTAGGTTTACTAAGTTTTCAGGCATCTAAGGGTTTTATTGTGCAAGTTTTGGCTTATTTGAAGGACTGTCAGAGTTTTCTGTTCTTTAGCTGTACTGAATTCTGAGGAGTTTTAAATTCTCCCTGCCATTATGCAAGGTGGTACAGAGCTTGCTTTTAGACAACATTGCTTTGTTACACTCTCAATTGATCTTCCTTATCTGGTATAATTCAGCTGTTTGTCTGGTTTCTGTCACATAACACCTTCACAAATTTCCTGAACAGCAAGCCTGGAATGTTTAATGGTAATAAAGAAGTCACATTTAAAATGGGAACAAAAAAAAGTTATAAAAATTCTGCTCTTTTTTTGTGTGTGTGTGATATTACAGAGAGGTTACATTAAATGTGCTTTAGAAAGAGAAGGAAGAGAGGTATTTCTTGCACATCCTAATATATAGTTTTGTCCTTTACAGGAACAAACCTTGGCTCTGAGGAAGGAAGGGATAGGTGTTGTGTTGGATTCTGAACTGCCTCATCTCATTGGCATCGATGATGATCTTCTCAGTACTGGTATCATCTTGTACCACCTGAAGGTAAATAAACATCTGTGTTTCCATAGCTTTTATATGCCTTGTGGTGTTTTTCAGTAGAATAATTGTATTGATTTGCTATCTAAATATAGTGCTCATTGCATCACTATAGTAAGAAAAGCTCCTTATGTTTCTCTGCTGAAGTAAGAAAAGCTCGTAAGAGGTTGCAACTGATTAAATTGGAAATATCTGTTAATTTAGTGTTTAGGTTTATCCTGACGATCAACTGGTTAACCAGAGATAGATGTTACATATTGGACTTGGGTATATTGGTTTGCCCTTCTCAAATCTTCGTTCGCGAAGTCTGGCCATACATACATTGGTTTGCCATTCATCTCATTATAAAGCTTGACCTTGAAATCCCAATTCAGATGAATTGTCTTAGAACTTCAAAGGTGGTTCTGCCCAGGACAGCTGAAACTTGAATTTGCTAATAATATGTGTAAATAATGTCTCTGAAAGCATTCTAAAAATGCTACCTGATCATTTTTTGCATGTGTGTTTGAATATACATTTCATTCAAGTTATTCTGAGGAAGTGAAAGGATAAATTATACCCTTGTGGGGGAGAAAAGGAGATTTCAACTGAAATTAATGTGTTTGTCTCTTAATTAGGAAGGCCAAACATATGTTGGCAGGGAAGATGCTACGACAGAACAGGATATTGGTATGGAATTCGGCATTTTTCATATTCTTTCTTGTTTTTTCCTTCTTCCAACATCCCAATATGTGAATTAAGCTTCACATGTTTTCCCTTTTTCAGTTAGTTGTTGTGTGTTCTTGTGTATTTTAATTTTTAGAAAATGTGAGAGCTGAATTACCTGGGATTTGCTTCAAAGAGCATGACTTCTAGAACAGCTTGTAGGCTTAAAATTTATTCATATACTTGTTACTAATTTATTTCTTGCTTCTCCTGAAATAGCATCCTGTAAAAATACCATCCTTTTTCATACAGCACCTATCACAATTACTGCAAACTTACTATCTTAACCTTTGTATAATGACAATATTGTTATGTTATTATACCTAAGACAGTCT
>JAOXXN010000446.1:6665916-6688022 GCA_026770055.1 Myrmophylax atrothorax | reverse complement strand
GTTATGTTATTATACCTAAGACAGTCTGGAAGTTGGAAAAAATTTATTGATTTTCTTATTCACTATTTATGAACACAACTAACTGCCAGAGCTGGGCTGTCCTGTCACATATGTTCCTTGAAGGCAGCAGTTCTTATAAGTAAACTGTATCCTTTAATTCTTGGGTGAGACACTGAGAGTCAAATAACTTAGTTTGGTATATTTTTGTGGGTCAAAAATTGCCTAGATGTAAATTACTGTAATAATGAAACTACCAAACTTGTGTTGCTTTGAGTTATTAAATAATACACACAGAGATAATCATACAGTATTTGAAGAAAAAATGAAAAGTAGTGGATTGAATGGCCTGAATGTCACAGAACTTAAGAACTTTACTTCAGCCATCCTTCCTGTCCACAGTGGCATATTATATCCTGTCTTTTTAGACTAAAGCATCATTGTTTTAAAGTCAGGAAGCTTTCATTATTTCTTGGTCAAACTGGTTAAAAACCATCTCTCTACAAATATGTAAATTTTACCCTTCTGTGTTTTATTTGAAGGAAAGGTGCATTTGCTTAATCAGGTGCCAAAGCACAGGAAGAAAGAACATGACACCAAAAAATGCAAAATCAGTCCAGCACAATTCTTTCCACTACAATAAAACACTGAACAGAGTCAACATTTGAGGCATGCAGGATGTGATGAAGGAAGGAAGAAAACATTGTCCAGAATAAAGAGAAAATACACTCTCCAATATGTAGTGTGATGTGTTGTTGATAAGTTATATAGTGTGATGTGTTGTTAATAAGTTGTTACCAGCATGCTGATCTTATTAGTTGTGAGGAGACTAATGCTCTCTTATTTCCTTGTGTTTAGTTCTTCATGGCCTTGATTTGGAAAGTGAGCACTGTATCTTTGAAAATCTCAATGGAACTGTGAATCTCATCCCTCTGAACGGAGCACAGTGTTCTGTGAATGGTATTCAGGTTACAGAGCCCACACACCTCAACCAAGGTATTACCCAGCCTGCTGTCATTTCTCATACAGCCTCTTTGTTTCTTTTTGGCAACAGCACTGAAAAAATCTGCATGTATATAAAGAGGTTATTGTTTAATTAATTCTAATTTCATGTCTTCTCGACTACAGCTCAAAACCATCAGGAAAAGCCGTGGAGTTTTTGTTCTGTCTAAGAATTGCCGTTGGTGAAAAGAGAATTCTTTATTAATTTCAACTACCTCATAATCTTGAATATGACTTGGTAGTTACCCTTGGATTTTGTTTGTTTTTACACAAAGTGAAATCCATGCCCGATACCTTATGTTGCTGTAATATTAAGGAAAAGAATATAGATCTCTATTGGACTAAAATAATGTGAGAGACACCCCTGCCCCCCTCCCCAAGCTTTAGGTTGGTCCCACTTAATACTGTTGCCAAATCCTCTTGTACAGCAGGAGATTGAGTTGGAGTATCTGTTCCCTGCAGCTGTAGGGAAATGACAAAAAGGGGGAGGCTAACCCTTAGGGAGGAAGTTTAAAGAATTATAATTTTAATATAAAAGCTTTAAAATCTGGAAATGAAAAAGCAGCCAGGACAGCTGGGAACAAAGGTGTATTGTGTTGGCCTGGAAAGGACTGACTGACAAGTAAGCTGGTGAGTGCTGCAGCAGAGGTTCAGGATGTTTTATCTTCCAGGAGCACCCAGAATATCTTCCCATTCAGAAAGGAACTGGAAAAGACCTGTTTAGGAGTGAGGCTGTGGCACAGCTCAGCTGCTGAAAAACAATCTCACTTTACAGTCTTGGAAAGAAGCTTTCAGAATAAACTCAGCCTAACAATGGAAGTGTGTAGTGTTGGACAAGGGGAGTCTTGCATCTTTTGCGAACTCCAACAAGTGCTTCAAAAGGCTCCTTGCAGAAAGTAAGGTCTTCTGGTGTAGAGAGGGGACCTTGGTTTTGTCTGTTGGTTTTTTTTTTAAGTGCCAATTTCTTCATGCAAATGCTTGTTTTTATTACAAATACATTAAAAAAACCCCAAACAACAACAGCCCCCTTGGTCTTAGGCTTGCATAAATCCCATGGATAAATAATTAACAATAGAAACATTGACATTAATGGCAATTAACACTGTAAACAATAAAAACTGAGTTTCAATCTCTCTACTTTATCCTACTGCATTTCAAAGGCACTAAAAGGTTTGATTTGCCTCAGAAGAAACTAGGAGTTTGGATGCTATTTCCCTTTTACAGATGCATGTAGCAACTTGATTTTTGTGCTGTGAAAAGTGGAAACATGACTTTTTTTCCTCAAAAATTCCTTTAAAGAGAAATTTGCAACTCAAAGAAGGGGAAAGGATTGCTTGAGGGAACTAAATAGTGAAAAACAGATGCACAAGCTGACGTTTAGTGTGTGTAACCAGACTGAGTCTGAAGGGAAGGTGCCCACTGTGACATTAGGTGTGCAAAACTGATGAAATCACTAGTTTACTGGCTGTGTTAGCATTTAGTCTCACAGCATGAAGTGCCAGGCTCCTTAAATATCTGCTTTTAGGTAAGGCTGATTAACTGCTGATATATTTAAATGTTTCCGTTCATCATTAATAGCTGCTCATTTGAAAAGTGTTAAATTTGTAGACTGTCACAGAGTTTAATAAAAATAAAAAGAGACATAGTAATTAATTACCACTTCCTTCTACAGGTAACTTCCACCGTTTGTGAATTCTGGCTAATGTGACTGGTTTTTGTAAATTTAATCTAACTACAATATTTTTATACTCTTAAGTACATATGGTAGGATTTCTGAAGATAACTGAATTAAAGGACAAACTGTAATTGTGAATATTACCTTAAATATATTCTCAGAATTTTCAGGTTTTGGGGCCAAACTGTCAACCCTTCTGTACTTAAAAGAGAAGCCTTGGAGTTATTTGTATGATCCATCATCTGGAATTGATTCTCATGTACTTGCTGTTAAGTTGCTCTCTCCTGTTTTCTCTTAAATTTATGAAGTTAGAAACAAATATTTATGACTATTCATTCTGAAATTTTAATTACTTTATTTAAGTTGCTTCCACCTAGCGAGGTTTCCAATGGTTGCAACTTGCAATTAATTCTTTTAATCTTCACTTGAAAGTAACTGCAGGAATTTCATACAGATTTATGAAAGGCAATTATTTCTGAGATTAGACTGAGGTAAATTGTTCATGTGTCCAAAGCTGAGGTTTTGTGTAAGACAGCAAGAAGTGGCTGTTGTGCTTTTTCCATTTATTTGCCAAGACTGGATGACCTAATTCTAGTTGATATTCTTAAGTAAACTGATTTTAAAAGAAGCATTCCTTGCTAAGGATGACGTTCCATTTCAGATCGTAAGAATTGGTTTGTAGTGCACAGTTGAAGTGTAGTTTTTTTCGTACTGTGAATGTAATGGAGTCCTTTCTCTTTTTAAAAATGCCTCGTACTGACCGACAGATAAATGGTTGATTCTGTGGTGGTGAACTTGGAAGACTTCTTGTTATGACAGTAGTGAGACATCACTGCCAATGTACTTCTTAGTAGGGAAGTATTAATCTTGGTGTCACTGTCTTTAAAATACTATAAGAATTGCTCAGAATCTCATTATTTGTTACCTGTACCTTAACTGATTAAATACAATAACAGATGTGCATCAAGCAATATGAATTATTCAAGGTTCTCCCTTCAGAAAATAGCTGTTGGGTATACAAGTCTAATAATCCTCTTTTGAGTGACAATAAACTTCAGTGTTCCACAGAGAGAAGAAAAATGTGTGAGTACAAATAATGCAGATCTGGAGCTTTTAATGTGGGTGAATTCAAACCTGACAGTGATCAGTAGTGGGCGGACAAGTTTGTTCTTGATCATGTCTTCGGATATTCCCATTGGATCTGGTACCTACCGGTAACTTCCAAAGTAACACTGTTGAAAAGTGTATAGACCAATTTGGGGCAGCTGCTTCCTCTTCTACCTATAGTTATTCTTTAACTGAACTCCATGAACATGATTGACCTTTGTGTCAACCATATTCATGCAGTGTGTGAACATGTGTGGATTTTTATTTTTCTTTAAGTAGCAAGAGGAAGGAATACACTGTATACATCAGTTAAGGTAGCTGTGACTATGCATGGATATACACTTGCATTATCAAAATGCATTTTCATTTTGTTCTTGCTTAGTGGAAGTCTTTGCTTACTTGTTGTGTGTCTGAAAAATTTCGTGGTACTTTCAGAAGCATAATGTGATCAGTGAGGGGAGTGTGTTTTTCTCATCAGGTGCTGTTATATTACTTGGAAGAACCAACATGTTTCGCTTTAATCACCCCAAAGAAGCTGCTAAGCTAAGGGAGAAAAGAAAGGTGAGATTAAATCAGTGTTTGGTAACTTTAAACCTTTTCACAATGTTCTTTCTAATATAGACATATCTTGGTTGTTGTATACCTTTTTTATTTGCTTCACATACTTTAGTTAATATTTCATCAATTGAAGCAAAGTAAGAGTTTGTAAGCACATCATTACTTGTCTAATACATTTATTTTATGGTCTGTTGTTAGAGTGGACTGCTGTCTTCCTTCAGCTTGTCTATGACAGATCTTTCAAAATCTTGTGAGAACCTGTCAGCAGTGATGCTTTATAACCCAGGGTGAGTATATTCTAAAATGCAGTTGTTATAATTCCAACCATTCTTCATTTTAGCTGTTTGAAATGTTCCAAATGCATTATGACTAAAGCAGTTCAGCACAATAACGACATGGCAAATTTTATGTTTGTACTTTCTTCAGAATTACAAGTTAACTATTTTTCCTGAGAAAAATGCATTGTGAACTGAAAATTAAGATTTCTTGAGTTCATATAGTACCAATACAAGCATAAAAAGGCTGAGAAATGAATGTCTTGTGTTCTCACCTCTGTACCTCTGAGTAGGTGACCAAGTTAGGATATGGAAAAAAGTTGTATTGTACAGTTACAATGGCATAGAATGCTTATAGTAGAGAAGCTGTTTTTGATGATTTTACCACTGTTCTTAAATTGACTTACAGAGAATTGATGGTGTTTTGTTCTAATTCTTTTTCCATAGCTAGTGCCCTTGTTTTGAATGGAGTGTGAGATGAGGCACTTTAACCACGTATGTGCTTTTGAAAAATTGGCTGTAAATTGAATTACAGGCTTGGATAGTGCAGCTTTATTCTGGAGTTTTACTGTGGGGTTGCTCTTTATCCATTAGAATTTAGAAAGATTGGACAGGTAATAATAACTTCAAGTTGAACGATGTCTAAATAACAGGGAGTATGTGTAATAACACTGCTTCAAATATGACTGTTGTTCTTTTGCTACTCAGCTACCTACAGAGATCTCAAGATTGTGAACTGGTTTCTGATAAATGACATCTTATTTTGAGACAGAAATGGTAAAGATAAAAAATATATGTGTATTTTTCTATTTCTTTAGCTGTTCCAGTAGCTCAATCTAAAAACTTACAGTGACACTTGCTAGTGTGTTTTCCATGAGCTGGAGAAAGTTCCTGGCAGTTGTTTTGTTACCTCTGGTTATTGGTCACCTATCGTGGGCTTTTCCCTGACTAATAATGTTATTCTGCTACAGTATTGTTATGAATAATTGTATTGTACTGGATAGTACTGACCTTGACTTTGCAGTCAGCATAGAGTAGGACAGATTGTTTCTGCATTGCCTCACCAGTCTTTCAGATTTGCAGCAACGTATAATGACATGGGCAAGGCCCTGTTTCAAGTCTGCTTAAAAATTATTTCCCAGCCAAAGAAGTCTCACAGTCTTCAGATAAAGCCAACTTGTGCCTTACAGAGAAGATTTTTTAGTAAATGTTATTAAAAAAGAAAAGGAAAAAAGTCTAGTGAGTTACTTGATTGTCTCTGATGGAGTACATTGCAGCAAATTCTTCTTTTTCCTGGATATGTTTTGTGGAATATAGCTTTTTTTTTCCCTTATTAGTTCTTCAAACCTCTTGCTTTGCTTTCCTGGAAATCAAACAGTATAGATAATATTATTAGATTGTCAGTCTATGCAGCATTTTTTAGAAGCACTGCCATTTTCCCCATTTAACACTTCTTGGGACTTTTACTTTCCTTTGTTGGGTGTGATTACAAGAGCACTCTTGCTCGTGAAATTGAGGGTAAGATTAAGTGAAATACTTGTCATACTCCTGAACACTTCATGCCTGTGTTTTATTAAACTATAAACAGAGGGTAAATTATTGATGTTCTCCTGCTAGTCTGCTTTCAGTTAATATTTGTGAACTGTCTTGGAGGAATAGATATTTTGTCCTGCTTAATTTGTAAACTCAAGAAAGTCATATTACATATGGAATGTAGGTCACTTGTTTGTGAGCAATAAAACCTGTCTGAGGTTGCTCTAGTCATTTGTTATGTGCGTATGTTTTTCTACGTGAGGAAGCTTGTGAATCATAGAGTCATTTGTGTTGGAAGGAACCTTTAAAAGTCACCTGCAATGAGCAGGGGCATCTTCAGCTAGATCAGGTTGCTCAGAGCCCCATCCAACCTGTCCTCGAATGTTTCCAGGGATGGGACATCTACCACCTCTCTGGGAAACCTGTGCCACTGTTCACCACCCTCACTGTAAAAAAATCTATTCCTTCCTTGTACCTATTCTGAATCTACCACTACCCCTTGTCCTGTCACAACAGCCCTGCTGCAAAGTTTGTTCCTATCTTTCTTGTAAGCCTTATTCAAGTACTGAAGGGCTGCTTTAAGGTCTCCCCACCAGAGCCTTCTCTTCTCCAGGCTGAACAACCTCGACTCTCAGCCTGTCTCCATAGCAGAGGTGCTCTAGCCCCTGGATCATCTTCATGGCCCTTGTCTGGACTTGCTCTAACTGGTCCGTTTCCTTGTGCTGAGGACCCCAGAGCTGGGCACAGCAGTCCAGGTGGGGTCTCACAAAAGTGGAATCCCCCCCTCACCTTCTGCCCACACTACTTGGATGCAGCCCAGGGCACAGTTGGTTTCTGGGCTGCCAGTACACTCTGCACAGTCATGTCCAGCCTCTTAGCACTGCTCTCAATCCCTTCATCCCCCAGCCCTTACTGATACTGGGGGTTGCCCCAACGCTGGTGCAAGACCCTGCACTTGGCCTTGTTGAACCTCCTGAGGTTCATGTGTGCCCACTTCTCAAGCTCATCCAAGTCCCTCTGGATGGTATCCCATCCTTCAGGCCTGTCACTCACACCACTCACTCAGCTTGGTGCCATCTGCAGCCTTGGTGAGGGTGCACTCAATCCCACTGTCTTGCATTGATGAAGATACTTAACTAGTCCCAATGGTTGCATGTTTGTAATGTCAATTCTTACCCCCATTTTTAGATGAATTAACATATTCCTTATAAGTGATGCCATACCTAAGAATACACATGTTCATGCAGTTCAGAGGTGAGTGTTGTCCTATTAGTTTAGTGATTTAATCCCCTGCCAAAACCCCCAAAACCCCACAAAACAAAAAGCCAACCAAAACCACACCAAAACCCCCCAACCCTGAAAAAAAATCTCCAACTCTCAAATGTGACTGGTTTTTACTTCTTTTATAACTGCTGCAAAGACAAGGAAGGCTCTGAAGTTTGCAGGGCAGTCTGAGCCTTACAAATCAGTAGAAAAAAACATCTTCCATAATTGATGCATCTTTATGGACAGCAATTGGAAACAGCAGTTTTTCAGCTTAGTCTGGGGTTCCATGACAAATTTATTTATGTTGATGCTAACACTGGTTTTTTTACCATCTCTTCCTTTGTGACAGCACTTGGGTCTTTCTGATCATGTCATGAAGTAGTCCCAGAGGTAATTGTGCAGAAAGCATTACTTTAATGGGAACAGGGAGCTGGGATAAATGCAAGTTAAAGAAAAGAATATGTTTTGAATAAAGCAGACCCCAAGCTCTGTACTTCCAGCTAAAAACGCTGCTAAGCAAGTGCAGTGCTACAGTGGTTATTTTTCTGAGTGGTGACTGTGTTCAGCCTGGATGAAACATCCAAAAATGAGTACCAAAAGCAGGATGGGTTGTACCCAAGAATTTAGGTGGCGTTGAGCATTTTGCGTTCTGGAAAAGTGCAGATGGAAAAGAATACCCTATTGGTAATTTAGCATTTTCATGACTACTTTTTCTTCCAGTTTCAGTATTGATAACCCAAGGACTGGTAGCTAAGTTTGCAATTTCTGTAGGTTGCACTAAAAACTTGTAAGATCTGGCATCTTTAGCAATCAATGGCAGAAGAGCTTGTGGGGTATTAACTCCAGTTGTTGTAAAAGCAACATAATGGATCTTGCTTACTGTACCTGTATCTTTTCCATGAAAAAATCAGCATTATCCTTAATAGTGTTTTCAGATGGTTTTTTCTTGTATGTGTTTTTTTGTTTGGCTGTTGATTCCCGAAATGTGGAAACAGTTGCATAAAATTCTGCCTTAACGTGCAGAATTCCTTCTTCTGCTTCTTCCCAGTCTTTGTTTTCAATCTGGTGTCCTGCAACACTGCTTCAGATAATAAGCCTTGACTAAAATAGAATTCTGCACATAGATTGATGGTGAAGATTTCATTTGTGGACCTTTTGTTAGTTACATGATACTGTAACTGTAAAACCACTGATGAGAAGCCTTGGTCTTGTCATGGATTTAGTAAGGGGGGGTTTATTTAGGTTTTGGTTTTTTTTTTTAATTCATCTCCTAAACTGGGCTACTGAACAGCATTGCAACATCTTTGTAGTCCTGCCAGTCCTCAGTCTTTCCTAACAGATGTTGTACCAGATTGTACTTTTGTGCTGTGTAAATTAAACTACTGTAGTTCTGTGCTAGTAGAACTGACTTCCTTTCTCTGCAGCTTATCTACAGTGCTCTTATCAATAGATATGACACATTTTCCAGGAAAACGGTGTCTATTTAATTCAACACTGATCAGATTAAGTTCCTTTGTGGTAGATCTACAAAAGAAGAAAGAGTGGATCCTAGTCTTTAATATCTGTATGTTTCTTTTTAATTTCAAGCTAATATATTATTTTTTGCTCTTCACAATGGTGCTCATACTAACAAAGGGAGTAGAGGTTATGTGAAAAAGATTTTTTATTAGGATAGACTAAACCGGAAAACATCAAGTCTCGTGTCTGTGCTTTGTAAAACTGGCAGTGATTTGTTATAGCCAATGCTTTTGGTGGGGTTTTTTTTGTGATGTTGAGATTATTTCTTTTATTAGCTTCTTAAAGAAACAAGGTCTCTGCCATCAGACCTGTCCTGCCTCCTCAGTTTTTTTCCTGTCCTGAAGTAACTTTGAGCACACAAAGAGTTTGAAGCAAATATTCCAGAGATAATGGTCTCAAAAGTGGTGAATTTCTAAATATATTAAGAAAACAGGCAGCCAGCTAAGGCAGACAGGCATCATTCTTACCCCTGCAGAAGCCAAGGCTGCTGTGTGAGCCCCTGAGAGAATGGAGACCCTGTGAAGAACCCCATGGCAGGGGAGCCTTCAGTGGGGCTCCACCAGGCAATGACAACTCTTCTCTTCACAGGAGTATTTACTGGTCTAAAATGCATTAAATATGCATTTTTAAAACACCTCCATGTTTGGAGGCTGTGGACCGGGGTGTTGATGATGGTCCATCTCTGCCTTTGGGAAAGAGCTATTTTCACTGAAGAAAGAACCACTTCTGCATAGTTCATTCCTGTTTTCCTGAACAATGTTTTGAACACTTCCAGCTTCATTTTCAGAGTAAGGTAAAACTGATTGTCATGACACCTCTGTTGAAGGTATTAGGGACAATTTCTCCAAGGCAAAACCACGTTTTCAGCCTCTGACCTGTTTTCATACCAGACTGATTGCTGTGATGGCTCATTTTCTCTTATTAGATCTCAGTCAAAAGTTAGTTACCATTTTTATGCTTATATAAAATATATCTGCCAAATTATGTGTTTTATAGGACAGTCAAAATACCAAAAGGTTTTTACTCTGCGTTTTGCACATTATGTTACCTGATCTGAAACATTTTACTTCATTATGGCTTAACCAAGCATGGGAATACACTTAAATCATTCTTTGCCAACTGTCGGAGCAAAGATGGTCGATGTCTGACAGTGCCCAAAGGACACCTGCATTTTCCACAAACCAGAGTTGTATTCCCCAGGCTCTCTATTATTTTTGACTGAAGTAATGTGAATATAATGGCATTTGTTAGCCAAACCCTAGGTAAGAAGTGATACCTAACAGCCCTGAATTCCAGACACTAGACCATAGCCAAAGGGGAGGACTTTTGAGGTATAGCTTAAAAAAAAGGAGGAGGGAAAAACCAAAGTGCATGGTAAACCATTGGATTAAGTTTTTGCTTTCTGAAGGCCCCCTAAGACTGCTTTTTGTCCTCTTTCAACACGTTATGAATCTTGTATTGCTGCTGCAGGAATTGTGTTAAAAACACTAAGTTATCATCATTTCTCCTTGTGCTGTAAAGTGCCCATCTTAGTTTAATGCAAATGTGAAAACACTCCTGATGAGACAGTTGCATGAGAGCTCTGAATGCCTGGAGTTGTGTATGAAAATCTACATTGGCTATTCTCTTAGGGATTGCAGAAGGCTTTTTTTTAAATTATTTTAAGAGAGCTAAGCAAAAATGGAATTTGCTAAACTCCTCATTCTCCAATATTGCAGCCACTAGAAAGGTGCCTCTTGAGCATGTAGGAATCAAAGTTCATTAAAATAGCTTGATAAATGTTAGATTATTGGTGTACTTTTTGCTGGTTTCCAAGGGCAATTTCTTTTTGTTGTATGCATTTCTATGATGTTAGAGAGAAATATTAAAAATACTTCATTTTTACAAGCCTGTCAATATAATTGTGGTCATGATGTCTTAAAATGTAGTTTGTCAAAAACTTGAAGTTAACTTGTGGCGCAGTCTTGCATTTTTTTCAGTATTTATGGACTGTTTCACTAACCTTAAGTCATAACAAGCCTGAAATAACAGAATATTTGTGTATTTGGTTGAATAATTTAGCCTATATATATGTTCTCTCTGCCATTTTTAATATTTATTATGAAAACCTTCCTTAAGTAAAAGATAAATCTTTCAAGGAAAATTAAGAGAAATACTTTTGTGCAAATTTAATAAAAGCTGATATTAAAAAATACATAAAATGGTCTCTCATAATGATTCAGAACTTTATCAAACTAAATACTTTAAAATGTCACACAATTCTAAGTAAATGGGTTTGAATTGTGTTCTGCCCTTGATTGTTGCACCTCGGAGTTTTCAATCCCACTGATTACGTCCTGGTAATGTTTGGGATTTTTGTTTTTCTCGGAAGGAAAAGGAAGAACAACAAGCATCCACTTGCAGTTTCATAGCACTTTCCCTGCTCTGAAAGTGGCCAAGTTAATAAACCATAGGATAAAGAGCATCATTTTAACTATTATTGGCATTTGAAAAATGTGTTTAGGAAGAATAATTATTTAAGGTTTACTTCTGAGCTGAAATGTGATGTATGTTCTATGACTCTAACCAGTTTAACCTCTAATAAAACAAACTGTTGTTGATTTTAAAGTATTCTGTACTGCTAATTTTTTTTTCATATCAATTCCTTTCTCAATTGACTGCTGTTTCCCCCTGCCTCCCATGGCAGTCTTTTCCCTGTTAAAGGACCCATCTGTCTAAGGTAGAGAAATTAAATTTCTATGTATTGATTGCCATGTCTGCATGTAGTTAACTCAGAGAGCTGTGCTGATCATTTATATGTCTCTTTTCACTTCCTTTTTTAAATATATTTTTTCCCCAGAAATTAATTTATTGTTCTGTTTATGCTCACATCAAGACAGCATGATACCTAATTCATAACCCTAATGATGAAACTATTTTCTGTTCTTGTAGAAAGTAGTTTTATGAAACTTCATTTGTATCATTGTTGTCATCATCTAAACAGAAACTGAATTGCTTCATGTGTTCCTGTTTTTGTGATATTGAGGAAATAACCTTTTTACTGTATTCTTTTTTTAAATTAGGTTAGAATTTGAGAGACAACAACGAGAGGAGCTTGAAAAATTAGAAAGTAAAAGGTAATATTATTCTCTGTGGTATTTATGTATATCTCTATATACACTTTATAAACTCATTTAAATCCCTAATTTGGGATCACGATGTTACTCAGCAAGCAGAGGATCCTCAGCAGCTGAATTGTAGCTAATTGTGATTTTTATAAGCGAAGAAACTCTGAAGCACAAAGGTATGAGGAGGATAGATTATACAAATCTAATATATTACCTTTGCTCTTAATTTTTGTGGTGTTATTTTACATTCCTTTCTGAGGTTTTTTTATGGTTTAGCTGCCTTTGGATTGATTTGTGATAGGAAGAACTCACGTGTTGCACTCTGCTTCTCTTACATAAAACTGTGGTGTGGAATGAACATACCAATCATGCTTATCAAAATGCAATTTGCATATCAGTTTGAAGTACAGAAGAAAGCATTGTTGTCAGCTGGCAAACTGAGCTGACTGTTCTGGTTCATCATACCTGCTAAGATTTTGGAAATGATAGCTCTTGCCTTGTTGCAGATCTCAGCACTGATTAGATTCATACACTGAAAGCCTTTCTGCCATCTCAGCTTTAGATGGCTTGTTCCATTTTAAAAGAGCTCTTTATACAGTTGGACTGTGTGAAGTAAACCCAGGAAAACTCTGAAGCACTAAAAGATGCTGTTCAGCAAATGATGCAACACAGGATCACTGAGATTTATCCTTTTTGTTATGTTGGTGGGATTTGAATTCAGATTGCACAGAAGTTGATTTGCTTGTGCTTTAATTTATCTGACTTTAACTTCTCACAAAATAAGAAACCAACTTGCAGGTTGTCCGTACTTGTATTGTGGGGACAATGGTGACCTGCAAGTCTGTCCCCATTTGGAATGCACTTAAAACCCTTAAAAGAGAGTTTATACAAGACATAGTGATTTGTCTTATATTTTATAATCCTGTTTATCAATAATTCAGTTGTAGTCACCTAAAAAGAAGGCATTGTTTTAATTTATCTGTTGGATTAAATTTGATGAGGCAAATTGTTAATCAAGTCCTTTTATATAAGTCTGTGTGTATGAGAATGTGTGTGTGTATATATATATATAAAATTCTGTATTTATTCTTCACTGTGCATGGATGTGCTCTATCAATATTTTTATTGGATTTGACAGAACTAATACAGTCTAATTTTCTACTAACAAAAGTGCTATATAGCCTATTATCTTATAACTTTATATATCCAAATTTTTTATGTTGGCACAGACTATATGACTCTCTCTTCCATTTGTTTCATGCATTGAGTCATTTCCAAGCAATGCAAGATCTTAACCTGTGGCAAAATGAAATTATTCAAGAAAGAAATGGTTATATAATACTGGAAAATACTTGTCCAAACCTTTTTAACTCCGTGCAAATGTTTTACCGTAGGAAACAAATAGAAGAGATGGAGCAAAAACAAAGATCTGACAAAGCAGAACTTGTAAGAATGCAGCAAGAAGTAGAGTCACAGCGAAAAGAGACAGAAATAGTTCAGCTGCAAATTCGAAAACAGGAGGAGAGTCTGAAACAGAGAAGTGTTCACATTGAGAGCAGGTTAAAGGATTTGCTGGCTGAAAAAGAAAAATTTGAAGAAGAGAGATTACGGGAACAACAGGAGATAGAGCTTCAAAAGCAAAAGCAGCAGGAAGAAATTTTTGCCCGGGTCAAAGAGGAGTTGCAGCGACTACAAGAGCTTAATCATAATGAAAAAGCAGAGAAAATGCAGATTTTTCGTGAACTAGAAAAACTCAAAAAGGAGAAAGATGAGCAGTATGTTAAGCTGGAGTCAGAAAAAAAAAGACTTGAAGAACAGGAAAGAGAGCAGGTGATGCTTGTGGCTCATCTAGAGGAACAGCTTCGAGAGAAGCAGGTCATGATAGAGCTCCTGAAGAGAGGGGATGTGCAAAGATTTGAGGAAGAGAGAAGAGACCTTGAAGATATTAGAGAATCCCTATTGAAAGTCAAGGAAGCTCGCTCTGAAGGTGATGAAAACCATGAAGAATTAGAAAAAGCACAGCATGATTTTGTAGAGTTTAAAAGGAAACAGCTGGAACAGTTGACTGTTTTGGAAAAAGATTTAGTTCAGCAAATGGATCACCTAGAAAAGGAAATAGCAGATGAAAAAAGAGCTCTGGAGCACTTAAAATTTGCACATGAAGAACATTTAAATCTCAAGAGAGATGAGAACTTTGTGGATGCCATACTCAAGGCTGAAGAAGTTGACAAGATAAAGCCAGTGGAGTACAGGCTCCATTCTAAAATACGTCAGCTGGAGTACCTGAAGAGTAATCATTTGCCAGCTCTGCTGGAAGAAAAACAAAGAGCTTCTGAAGTCCTTGAGAGGGGCTTGTTAGGGTTAGATAATACTCTCTATCAAATAGAGAAAGAGATAGAAGAAAAAGAAGAGAAGCTCGCCCAGTACAGAGCTAGCACAAATCAGCTGCAGCAGCTTCAAGAAACCTTTGAATTCACAGCCAACATAGCTCGTCAGGAAGAAAAGGTTCGGAAAAAGGAAAAAGAAATCCTTGAATCCAGGGAAAAGCAGCAGAGAGAGGCGCTGGAGCAAGCTGTTGCTAAGTTAGAAAGGAGGCATTCCGCTTTGCAGCGGCGTTCCACGCTCGACTTTGAGATTGAAGAGCAGAGGCAGAAGTTGGCCACGCTCAACAACAGCTGCAGGGAACAGGCAGGGCTGCAGGCGAGCCTGGAGGCTCAGCAGAAAGCCCTCGAGCAGGACCGAGAGCGGTGAGTGGGCTGTGGTGGCTTCTGTTGGTTGGAACTTCCCAGGACAAGGTGTAGCATTTTATACTTTAAGATGTTCAGAGCAGTGAGTGCTGTGGTGGCTTCCATTGGTTGGAATTCCCCAGGACAAGGTGTAGCGTTTTAGACCTTAAGATATTGAGAGCGTGGCTTGGTCTGTGTAGCAGTATTTGAGTTTCTTCATGAGTTTCAAGTGGTTTACCCAGAATTGAAACTCTGTGTCACTTTTCAAAGGATTCTTGCTCACTCATTAATTTCTATTGTCTTCAGAGACTTATCCCTTCCTCAGCAGGATATTATTTGCCTTAGCCAACATAGTACTCTTAATTGTTTTATCTATTTAGAAAGCTCAATGTTATGTTCTTATGTTCTGCCCTTGCAAAAAATGTACCATCTAACAATTTCTTTGTCTTAAAATATTTCTGTATAACATTTTGTTTCTTCATTAGTAACAAGTCAGATGTTTGTTCAGGGTTTGGAAGCTGATAGTTTCAGTAGACCTGCCAACTGCCTCTCTCTACTGGTGGTGTACTCAACACTTCTGGTATTCAAAGTACACAGGGGTAATATTTAATTTATTTTTTTTTACTGGTTTCTGGGCAAAATAAAAATAAACTAGCCATATATCCATGTAAAATTTGATGATGCTCTTTAAGGTTATTGGAAAATACACAGAGGCTTTAATACTGCCCTGTGTGATGACAACCCCTTTTAGGTACAGAAGCAATTCATCAGCTGTACACGTGATCTCTGGTAGCATGATATTCAGCCAAGTGTGGGAGGCTCAGAGAAAAGTCATTCAGGTAGGAAAGGATCTTTCTGTGTGGAAGAAATTTTTGTTTTATTTTTGGCCTGAGTGAAAATCCACTGGGATTAAAGCATTTATTCCTTCCAGTATGAAAAAAGGGCAGAATTGCCATTTTTAAATGTGTTACTTGATTTGCTAATATTGGAGCTTTAAAACCTGTGAATATTGGTGAAACAACGAAGTGGGGTTTTTCTTGAGGTAGCATTTGGCATTGGCTTTTGTAGTATTTGAGTAATTATCTGAATCCTCTTTCATAAGCCCTTCAAACAGATGCTTGGTTAAAAAAGCACCTATAAAAACAAACTTGCCTATAGCCACAGTGAAGAGCTCTTCTGTATTCCTTTCCTTTTAAACCATTATCAGAAGAGAATAGTTGCTTTCTATACACTGTGTAGAGATGGCTTTTTCAGCATTTATAGCTACCTTGTTTGGAATTTAGTTAAGCATTTTCAATCCTGATTTATCATTTTGTAGTGCATATTGCCATTATTTTCCATAATTGCCTCGCACATAAACTCTCATTTTCTACACTAAGCATCTCGCTTGACTAAAGTGAGCTATAAACAACTGGAGGTTCCACAAAAACAGACAGCTTAGTTAGCCCTCAAGAGATTGCTGGGCTGTGTGATAAGTGAAAAAATAGGTTGAAAGCTAGAAGTCTGAGGTTTGGAAAAGATACCAAGGAAGTGAAAAGATACCTTTTCCCCCCTTTCTTTCTTTTTTCCTTGTTACTTTTCTTGTTTACTTTAAAGTCCTCTTGCACAAGCTGAATAAATCTTTGAAGTCTTTCAGTAAATAGCCCATGGGCCTGAATAATTCAATTCAGGATGTTTTTGTGAATGTTGAGGCAGAAGAAAAATCTTACAATACGTGGTAGTTATGTTAAACATTTCAGGTTACTTATTGCTCTTGTGTTTGAGTTTACATTTCACAGTACATGGTGCCATAGTAAGCATATGAATTATATATGTTTCTTATTGTTTCTCTAAATCCCATTATGTGATGATGTGCTCTGGTTCAGATCACTGTTGACTCTGAAAATGTTTATGGGAAATATTCATTTGATATGCTATAAGACTGCAGGTCCATCATACCTGGATAAAAATGGGGGGTTTTTCACTTTTAATCATATGTAAGCTCAAATTCTTTCACCTGCAGAGATGGCCTTCAAAAACATAATTTGAAGTTAACTTATACTGGGATACTGCATACTCCTTTTGTCTTTACTGGCAGAGGTTTGGGGCAACAGAGTGAACATAAAGCTACTTTAGAGTCATTTTTGAAGCAATGGGATGCATCACTCATAAATGGCAAGATGCAGTTTATTGTTCTTACTGGTGGATGCATCACAAGGCTGACTAAGTTCAGAGCTATAAAAAGTGGTATCTTTTCATATTAGGATGTTTACAAACCAAGATATAAGCTTTGTTCCTTTAATGTAATTCTGATTTTTGTGGTTAAATTGATTTTCCATAGATGCAAACACTCTCCTATATCCATCAGCCATCTCCCATCCCCTTCCCCTCAGGATGCAAGATTGTTTTGCTGCTAATCAAAAGAAATAGATGGCTTCTGGCAGTGCTGCAAAAAGTACTCTAAAAATGAAGTAACAATTCATAATTCATAATGCCTCAGCATTCATAATCTCTTTAATTTTCTCTTTTAACCCCCAGGATGAAATAAAGTAGTTGTAGCATTGTACTTCAATTTAGATATATGCAATTGTAGGACAAGTGGCAGAATCCCAACTTTGCAGAGTTTCCCCTGTTTTTGCAAGAACTTCTTCTCTTTTATTATTTGATTTTTAAGTAACCTCTAGAAAAACAATTACCTTTAGAGACACAAATTGTAATGAAAATGGGGAACATTATTACTGTGTTACTAATCTAATCTTAGCTATGTTACAAGTGAAAAGGGTGTTCTGCAGATTACTTTGTATAATATAGTTTAATTTGACTAACTGATAAATATTGCAAGAAGTGGTTTTTAGTTCATACAAAATGCTTCAGGCTTTTTCAGTCAAAAAAAGGATACTCAATTTTCTATACTGTATTCTGTGCATAAATCTGACTGGAATGAAATTTACTTGTTAAAGAAAGCAAGGAGGTTTCAAAAGATGATGTATTAGGTGCATATGTAAAATAAGTACTAGATGTTTTATTTTGTAAGTAATTTTCCAAAAAAATAGATGCAGATGGAATACCTGGAAAATAAGATTTATATGTGTAGTACAGAATTTAGAGATTTTCTTACAGATATCTTTTGCCACATCAGTGTTGTAGGTTTTCTTTGGATTTTTTGTATTAGTGCTTAGTATTTTGAGTTTTTAATTTTTTTCCCCTTCATTCCTTCATGCACTTCACATGGAAAGATAATAACTGAGGTCATTGATGGAGTTCTCTAAAGACAAAACTTTATTCAAGTGATTCTAATAGATAGGTTTTATGAGTTAATATTTAATGTGCTGAGTTAGATACCTTTTGCATTGAACATTATTGAAGTTGTTTTATTCAACTTAATAATGCTGTTGGAACATGTCTCTTTTCCTATCTAAATATGCTTAAAGAACAATTATGATTTTGAAACCTTCATAAATATTAATACCTACAGTGTTACATACAAATAGGGTGTAAGTACTTTATGTCCCATCAGAACTATGAGAGTTGACTCCAAAGTAAAGTAAATTACATCTTAAGATCTCTTTATAGACTGGACCAGGAAATTCAGCAGCTGAAGCAAAAAATATATGAAGGTGATGGTGCTCAGAAAGGAAACCATGGAACATCAGAAGAGAGACTCTCCCATAGCACTTCCCCTGCCAGCCCAACAAAGCCACAGCCTCCCTCTGCTCCTCTGGTTGATGATAGGTAGGTAACCTGCTTCCTGCCATGTTTTGGTAGGAATGCAAACAAAAGCTTTAGAAAAGAAATAATTTTAAAAGACTATTCTTCCAGGGTTGGATTTTATTTAAATACTGTAATTGTACTGAAAGGCTAGTCTGGAAATATAATTTATGTGCTGTATTCTGCTCTAAATAACCAACAGGCGAATCTGTTACTCCTGTGCAGTTTGGTTTAGAATAGAGGGTTGGGAAACTCTAGGCTAAAATGTATTTAAATCGGTTTTGTGTTCACAGTTCCTTGTTTGTATGGTTTTCTTCATAAACACTTGAGGCAGCGAAGTAAATTAAGATGTCTTAATCCTTTTTTAATAGGGCAGCTGCCTGGTATCACTAAAATCTGTTTCATCCGTTCTTGTTACACTTACACATGCAGTTGTTGGTATCAACTCTTGGAACATTCCTTCTGTTTGAAAGCCAAACCTTTGTTAGCCCAACTTGCTGATACCACAGTAGTGATAAAGGCAAACTGTGCAGTTACTGAAGATGCAGCCCCAGCCTTCTCTTTCTTCTTCACTGCCACTTGTATGTAGAAGTGCACACGTAGCAGTGGCTTAACCTGTGGTCCAATAATTTGTCTAATTGTGATAACTAATTGTTAACCTTTGCCTGTTCAGTGAACACTGACTCGAAAGTCTGTGTTCCTTAAGGAGGGATAAAGCTGGTCTAACATTAAGCCTGCCAATTAAGAGTGGTGCAGTACTTAGTTTTAAAAGCATTTTAGAGAGCTCTGTCTTCACTGAAGTCTGTCTTGATTTTTGTGTAAAAATACACTATTTTACACACATACACACACTCTTCTGTGTCTTGAAGGATAAATGCTTTTATTGAACAAGAAGTGCAGAGAAGGCTCCAGAATATTCATCATAAAGCTGAGGATAACGATGTTACTGTGGCCTGGTCTACAGAAAGTTCAAAGGTGAGCAGAGATGGGTGGGAAATCCTGACCTTCAATGGACCATGTGAAACCACTGATTTAATTTTGTTGTTCAATAATTTTCATGTTTTTCTATGTTTACTTGGTTTTAATTTACCAAAAAAAAAGTAAACAGTAAATTGGGCATATCAGTTTTTAGATTTCAATTGTCCTCTTATTTCCAGTGGCTGTTTTATGTTGTATTCTGTGGGTTTCCTGGCAGGAAAGAGTGTGTAAATGGCAATAGGATGTTTGCAGCTAAAATTAGAATCTTAATCTTATGTCACAAAAAATATATTGATAAAAATGAATGTTCTTCTGGATGGAATTTTATACTTGCAAACAAATGCCTGTTCAAAAACTGATGATCTATTTGATCCAAAGGTGATTGACTTCTAAGCCAGTGGTTTAATAAATATCAATAAGAAACTTGTTATTTTTATCTATTAAAAAGAATGTCTCTTCCTCTGAATACTTTTAAATGAACTTCTACAAGAAAGGCACTCTTTTTAATAATCACCTGTACCTTTTTTGTGCTTAGGATAATGAGAGGCTTAATAACGGCACCGTTCAACGCAAGCTGAAGTACGAGGTAGGTCATAATTTGTCAGAATGAAATGGTTGTCTTAAATTATGGCATGCCCTGTAATTAAAATTCTTAATGTTTAGCTGCATAATTAGAATTTTGAATTCACAGCAAGATTAATGGCGAACAGAGACAGCAGTGCATTTTTCCAGCTGGAATTAAAGTGGGGTTTTTTTCAAAATGGACCTAGTCTTTTCCTTATTTGAAAGGTGTGGTGTTATGGCAGATCTTTCTCCCTTGTTTTGCCATGATTCTTAATTTGGAACAGTATCCCTTTCCTTATTTTTAGAGGAGAAGAGCATTTAATGAGAAGAGATTGTCTGAATTCAGCATATACTTGACATTTTTGACTCACAATGAACTGTTGTAAGGGTATCTATAATATTAGCAAGAGGAACCAGGCAAGTTTGCCTGAATCCTGTCATGAAGGATTCATATATGTATTTATGTATTTTTAAGCTGAGGCCATCTACATCACCCTTTGACTTTCCTGTAGTCTTTGTGGAAAGCAAATATAAAGCAAATGAAATGGATACTGTACAAAGAAAACTCAGTGGTGGGCTGGGAAGATCAACCATTCCTGAATCAGATCTCAATCACTTCTGTTGGATTTTCTCTCTCTCATTTTGAATCATTCAATTTCGAATGATTGTACAAACCTAATCAAAATCAATCCTCAATCTAAGAAATGTTCAGATCAGAAGATTTTACCAAGACATGTCTGTTTTCTTCTTTTGAAATTTTCAACAGAAAAGTCAACAGTGGCAGCCACACTATGGCTTTCCATGTCTGTCTAAAGATGGCAATTGTGCTTCTGAGTTGTGTGGAGAAAACACAGGAGCAAGAGACCATAAGAGACAGAAGGCATATACAGAGATGCTGGATTTATTTTCCAGTTCTGCAAGAATCTCATGCCCTTTTACATCAGAGAAGGCATTTCAGAATGAAAGGAGGAATTCGGAACAGGAGAGCTTTGCTTGTCATTGTGACATTAAAAGTAGTTTAATTCACTCTGAAAGTACTAATACTTTAAAGAGTAAGAATGTTCCTTATCAGAATGTTTTATCTACTTCTTTACAAAGTCCTGACTTTAATAATGTGGCTTATTCACTCTGCAAGGTTGAAAATTTCAATCAATTTGACGATAAAATAATTACTTCTCCAGATTGTGACAGCTCAAGAACTGAATCTGATTGTTCCCACTCGAAACAGCTGTCTCCTGTAGGATCCTTAATGGGTGCTAATGAGCAGACTGGCTTTAACAGCATATCATGCCTTCTCTTTTCTCAGTCTAATGTGCACTCCAAAACAGAACCTTATCAAGAAAACAGCCCATTAAACGCAGTGCACCCGACAATCGAAGACCAGTCTAGCAATTCTCAGCTTCCAACACACAAAGCCTCCGATTTGATCTCTTTGAAGTCAATAGCTTCTCATTTTAATGCAAGACCAGAACTCATTTCCAGTTTGGGATCTCTTGTCAGTAAGCTTTCCTGCCTTTACAAAGATACCAGTAGTCAGCTGCTCAACAGTGCAGTGGTTTCGAAGCAAATCAAGGAGCTGGGAAGTTTGTGTGACAGAAGTGAGAGATGTGCACAAGCGGTATCCTTAATAAAAAATCTTCCATTTATAAGAAACTTGCAAGTAAATGTATTCCTCAAGTCAGATATGAGTCAAGACATGTCCCACACTACTGATGACACCAAAGTTCGTGCTGAAAATGTCATTCAGCCTGAGCCTCCTGTACCAGGGGGTGTCACAGTGAGTGTAAGCACAGAGCTCTCTGGTGTCTGTGTGAGAAAGCCCCCTGAAGGATTTGCATGCCATCCTAAAAATGAAGAGCTGGAAAACACTTTTGTGTTAAGACAGAACTTTGTGCATTTTCCTGATGTCTTTTTAAAGCTTCAGGTCTGTTCCCTGGAAAAAGTACTGGAAGTTTTGACCTGTGCTTTACCTCAAATTTCTGTTAGGATGGAGGAGTTGAAAGGCATCTATTGGCTCGCTGTTGGCAGTTGCAAAAAACCTGCCCCAGAACCTGCTTGCTTGCTTTTGTTCAGCTCCATTCTGTATGTTGTTGTTTCGTCGGCTGAACAGGAC
>JAOXXN010000446.1:6615990-6661771 GCA_026770055.1 Myrmophylax atrothorax | reverse complement strand
CAACGTGTTTTTTCTCTTTTGTGCTTGTTTTTAAATCTAAATCGTTGAATATTCTGCACTACTATGAAAAAGAACAACTTCACAGCAATATCTTTTGTTCAACTGTAAACATAATATAATGATCGTTGTTTATGAATATCAAAAGCATTATTTAATGCATTAGGGTGCATTTTCCATAACGCTTTGTGTTTGAAATTGTTTTCCTCTGTGACTATTATTAGCTGTTTGTAATAGTTCTCTGGAAATGACTGCCAATAAATTATGTGTTGACAGAGGTGGCTTTAAGAGTGACTTTATGGTTTTATTGTTGTTTTAAAACAGATTATGTTGTTGTCAGGGCAATGAACTCCTCTTTTCCCCCAAGAAAAGAATTGCTTACATTCCTATGCTTCACAGATGAGTTTTAGCTGAAAAACCTATAACGTGGGGAGTAATAAAAGAAGGGCAAAATGGACAGGAGAAAATGTGTTGTGAAAACAAAGGTCCACTAAAAATATTTTTCCATTCAAACAACCTTTTTTTATGTTTTCTTAAAGAAAAAAAAAAGGAAGAAAAGAAAAAGGCGTTTATGGGAAATACCACAAAAAATCACATTATTTTCTTTTTCACTGTTTTTAATGTTGATGTTCAGGGAAATGATGTTGTCATTTATTATTGCCTGGTAATGAAATAACAGCCTCCTCTTCTGGAGAGCTGTGAGGATGCCAGAACACTCCCTATAACATGCAAAAGTGTTTATGAAGGAGTTTCAAACTTTTCTCCAACTCCTACACAGTATCTCACACATACTAGAAGTCACCAGAATTTGCAACAGATGAAATGAATGTTGAGAATACAGTTATAGATCCAGTGATGGGTAGCAGTGCTAAATACAATTACATAACATGGTTATAACTTTAAAGTGATAGTTTTCCAGTCTTTTGTTGTTAACTTGTATTTGTCACAGTGCTGCTATTTTTTTAAGTGCAAGTTCATTAAGGTTTTCAGACCAAACACATTCAATGGAGCAAGTGGAGGACTTCCTAAAAGGTAGTTCTGCTGGTTTTTCCACTCTAAATGCTTAAGATACTTCTGGACACAGTCACATTTCAGTTGCAAAAAGATTTTATTTTTGACGTAACTTCAGAGTTACAGATTCCATCTGGCTGTTGGTCAGAGGAATTGACCCTCATTACAAATACCTTTTCAGATTGTTTTGTCCAGACTGTACAAATTTATCATAAATTGTGGTTGACTGTGAAGGCTTGATACTTATTTTTTTTAAAAGAGTGTTAATACAAAGTCTTCTGCTCTTCCCTGTTTTGGATATCTAAGCTGAAAATGGCTTTTCAAAGAAAGGAATGGTTTGTAATACACTTTTTATGCCTAAAAAAGTATTAGGGCTTGCTTATAAAACAAGATCCACTTTGTTTTCAAACAATTACTTCACTTCAGAAATAATTTCTGCCTCCTCCATGCTTTCTTTTCCTGCTCTTCTGGCCAAGAACACTTTCTCATTTTTAGTGAAGTTCTTTTCTTTTTTTCCTTATGTAGTGATTTTGGTTTTCCTTTGTTCCCCCTATTTGGTATGCACATGAAAGCGGATGGTCTGTCGTTCACTGGGAGCAAATCCAGACGACCTAAAGGACCCAATTAAAATTAGTATTCCACGGTATGTCCTGTGTGGGCAGGGAAAGGATGAGCACTATGAGTTTGAAATAAAGGTAAGTGCTTTTCACTTGTTTTTCTGTATTGTTTTTGTTCCAATAAGTGCAACTTTTGGTTCTCTTTCTGTTATGAAAGTGTCCTGAATGCTTTTAAATGAGAGGTTGTGAGAAGACGTGCACAGTACAGGGCACTATAGCAACAGATATTTTCTGAGTGGATTGGTGGTACAGAGGAGGCTGGTGGCCAAACTCTTGAGGTGAGCAGTTCCAGAGCCAATGTCAATGCAGTTCAAAGTGCTGCAGAGATGAGGATGAAATGCATATTGGATATTGAGATGCAAGTGTGAGGTATAGAAAAAGTTGAGACTTGAAATATTTACTTGGAATAATGAAAGCATAATTAAAGCATTTTGCATATGTGCACAACAAAAGCTTGATCCCTTCCAGACTCTCTTTGTTCTCATTCATCCTACCTTGCATTTCCAAAGTGTCACTTCTCCAAACTGTTATTTGCTTCCCCTCCATTCTAGTGGCTTTCTCAGTTGATCTTCTGTGCAGAAATGCTGCAGGAAAAGAAGCATATTCATTTTGTTTCCTCTGGTACTCAGCCAGTGTTTTTTCAAAGCAGGATGTAAAGTCTAATTGGAAATGTGCTCTCAGTGCATGTGGACATGTAGCATAACTGATGTACACGGCATCAGAGACAGAGCTGGCAGCCCCTTCCCTGAATGTACTGCCAGATGCTTCATTAGCTGCTGTGAGGTGGAGCAGTGACCTCCCTCACAGTGGGAAGGACCATTTGTGAACTGTGCTCACATTCTCTTTTACAAAGGTTTTTATGAGGATGGGCTACCTTAGTTCTGTTTGTTCTAATTAAATTTTCATTTTGAAACATACCACACATTTTGTGGGTGGAATGCCTCCTTTTGCCTGTTGAACTTTGATTTTGTTGAGCCCAGCAAAAGCCCAGAGCCAGGGACATGCTGAGAGATGAGTAAGTGCATATGAAACTTCCCTCAGGACTGTTCATACCAACTCTTTTCAGCACACAGGATTTACTAGAGTAGCTGATGGTTAGTGAAGATAACAGATGAAGGTAGCTTCTCTTCTTAATAACTTGGTGGATTTCTTTTCCAAGTATTCTTCCTTCATCCCTAAAACCCATGTAAGCATCTGCAGTGAGGGAACAGTTGAAAGAGTATGTGCATTTGGGGAGTGTTTGGCAGTTCTGGGGATGTTTCTGAGTCATTCCCTTGCATGAATCGATCAACTGTTAATGCTTTTTCCTTTCCCTCCAGGTCTCTGTGTCACAGTGGACTGCTTTTGCTGTGGTCAGGATTTAGCTTCACGCTACAATCCACAGACCTTCCTCAAACTCTTTTATTTTAAACCTTTTCCCTGCAGAGCTCCCAGCTCTGCTTTGATCTGTATTAATCTTCAGATGCTCCTACAGTTATGCTACAGAAAATCAAAATACATGGAATAGTGATATACTTTTATTTTTGCCTTAAAATCAGAAAAGTAGGAAAACATGACAGAGAAGGGAGGATGCATACCTGTTTTTTTTACTTCTTCCTGATGGGTCAGAATACCATGTCACCTGTTGAAATAATTCCCAATTTCAACCTCTTTTATGTAGTTTAAGTGTATTTTCAAGTGATCTTGAAATAAATGCCAGTGTTGTGGAAGGGCTCAGGTGTTGGTAGTTTCATTTCCCAAGCTTTCTTCAGCAAGGTTCCTCTTGCTCTTGGAAAAATGGGCAGCTGACCTATTTGCATGTAATAGCACTTTGGAATCTGACAAAGGGATGATTGAGTTGAATTTTAAGACAGTCCCCAAACCTGCGAATCCTGAGTATCTCAGAGATATTTTCTTCTAGCAGATATTTCTAGTCATTGTGTTTCTAGTTAAATCCTGCATGTTTTTCTATAGAGGAGCAAATATAATTAATTTCTGTATATAATAAATATATACATTTCTTCTTGTGACATGCAATAGTAAAGATTATTTTATTTATATGCCAAAAGAGAGAGAATGAGCCTCACTTTTCTTGGCAGCATCACAGTCAGATTGTAGGTCTTTCAACCCTAACATACCATCCAACAATATTTTCTTTTAGTGCAAGTTTAGCGTCTTGTCCATCTAGACATGTTTGGGAACAGGTCTGTCCACTCAGACAGTTCTTTCACTGGGTACAGATCCTACTTTAAGATGTTGAGTGAGTCCCACAAGAACCTATTGGAGAGAATTCAAAACAGAAACAAACCCATACTTTATTAGAGCTCAGGTAGCACCTTCTTTTGCAGCAGGATATGTCACAGTGCTGCTCTGCTATTAAGTATTCTGTATGAATCGATGCATTTCCAAAAAAACTTCCATTTGAGCGACAGTTTTATATGTTGTCTTTAAAGTCATGATGAAACAGTAATAACTTAATCAGGTCTAAACATATTTATGTTAGAGCTAAGTTAGAATGCCAGAGAACTATTCTTGTATTCTCTCCTTCCTTTCATGTTGTTGTGATATGCAGAATATTCAGACAAGGCTGTGCTACAAACAGTGTGTGGGAAGAGCTTTTGCATCAATAAAACTTTGGCATCTGTTACAGACAGAGCCTGTCCTTTCAGACAGTACCTGTGGGTGGCAGCAGGGAAGGTGGAACTCCAGCTCACATGAAGGCACACAGGGTCTTCTGAGAGCAGGTGATAGAAACAACGCTGGGTATCCAGCACAGCCCTGCAGGGATCCTCTGAATAGAGGGAAAGTTGTAGACAAGCCTTCTCATTCTTATTCAGCTTTCCCTCATTGTTCCGAGTTCTCTCCTTCTATTTATCCTGTTTGATACTCTTAGCCATGTCTGACAAGTTCTCTATGGGAGAAGATTCCAGGCAGATGCCCCACAAAGCAGTGCTTTCCCCCAGTGGGATGCTATGGTGGGGCTGCTCAAAAAGTCCACATTTCTAGTCTGTCTTTGAGTTTAGTGAACTGTTGCAGAGTGGGAGGAAAGCAGCAGCAGTACTCATTGATACTTAGTTCTTAAAGAAAATTCTGCCTGCACCATAACTACCTAAGTTATCAAAAAGAAAATGTTCAATATTGCCTCAACTCTATCAGATTAATACCCTCAATAAAAAATTTTTAAAAAGTTATAAGACATTTTTAGGAAACTTTCAGCTATTTGTATATAGGCAGTGTGAGGAACAGTTTCATCAAGGTCCATCGGAGAAACAGTTTCCACAATGACTTTAGACAATTTAAGCAGTGAGATATGCAAGGTGGGCATGTTCTGTTCTTTCTAATTCCTTTCAGAATCAAGTGGAATACTTCTTTTTCTCCCCTCCTCATGGTTTTACTTCTATTGCTATGGGACAGGAAGAGAACAAGTTCTGTGATGTGTTTTACAGTGGAATGAATTGAAAATGTCTGTTGGGTTATTTTCTTCCTACCATGAGAAGAAAAGATGAGACAGAACTGTGACATCTCCTTTCAGATTTATAGGTTTTACATAGCAAATGGTGTGTTTGAATGAAAAAAACAAAACAACCCACAATTGTGAGGAAACTCTTAGATCACAGCAGTGCCTTGGTAAGAATATTTCGAAAGCCTTTCTTTACAGATTTACTCAACCATATGGTGTTTGTTATTAAGAAAATATTTTTAACTGTATTAGTAAATTATGAAAAAGCCTCTTCAAAATTGCTTCACTTGGTATTTTTCAAAAGATCTGCATATGTCCCTGTCCCATACATACAGAGTAAATAGTCTATCTTTTTTTTAAAAGGAGAAAAGAATCCCAGCCCAAACTGGTTGGATCAGTTGTAGGAGTAAAAAGCTCTGTTCTAGAAATGCTACTTAAATTCCAGGTGCACTGTAATTCTCTTTATACAAGTAGAGTTTGACTCTGTCTGTCCTAATTACGTTATTGCTGTGCTTTGGGGACCAGTTAAGGTTTTGTTTAGCTTTGAAATTCATTTTTCAATAATATCAGTTGTAGCAACGATAAAATTATGCAATTACCTGTTAGTCTCATTATAAGAATTGGGAAAGTAAACACAGGAAAGTAAACAAAGAGGAAGATAGGGACCAAGTCAGGTCAAACCAAGCCGCCAGAGAAGACTCAAGGGAAAATCCTTCATTTCTTAGGCAACACAGATACATGGCTTTGCTGTTTTCCTTCCTAGCCATCTCTAACAAGTTGGTTTTTTAACTCCATAGAAGAAAGCTAGTAAATAATTGGCTTCAGGCAATTTGATTCGGGTGACAGTTTGGTGCCACCCCATCACCCAGACAGCTGACAGATGGACAGCCAACATGACATTCCTGTTCTTCCCCAGAAGAGTCCTGGATGCTTTGTAATAGGTTGCTCCTCCTTCTGTGGAAGCCCTAGGGAAAAAAGAGGTCACTTTTTAATACAGATCATATACAAATGAAATTATGACGGCAAAATTTCACGACTCTAAAACATTAAAAGCCAGAATTAGAGCGAAATGAATGCAGTGATGAGTACCATCATTATTTTATGATTATCCATTACACTTGAACATTGTTTACTTGAACACTGAGTTCACACAGCCCTTTACTTCAACGTAATTATTCATCAAAATGGTTAATTGAGAGCAGTGTAACACGCACATTCCTGAGTAGTTGTTTTAGTCAAATCTGCCTATGCATGTTAAATCCATTCACCTGAGTTGTTAAGTTTGAGACACTGTTAACAATACATTGAGGGAATGTAGTCCATCGTGCAGGTGTCCTAGAATCATAGAATTGTTAAGGTTGGAAAAAACCTCGAAGATCATCAAGCCCAACTGTCTACCTACCACCACTACCTTTCTCACCACTAAACCATGTCCTCAAGTGCCATACCCACATGTTTTTTGAACACTTCCAGGGCTGGTGACTCCTAGTAGCAGTCAAGCTTATTGGTGACATGAAAGATGATTTTTTTTTTCCCCAGAAATAATGAGATTTTATTGTGGAGACATGATAGAAGAACATATGTTACAATGTTTGTGAAAAGCTTTCAGAAGGCCAGTTTTGCTTCCTTACATCTTTTAGTTAAAAGTTGAGGTAAAAGCAGGAAAAAACTCACCCCAAACCTAGTTCCTCTTGACATAAGACACACAATAATTACTGTTTTCCTAAGCACTTCCCCTGTTCTGTACACAGCAGCAAGGGCAGCAGGGTTGGAGAAGGGTAGGTAGCAGTTGTTGGCATTGGTGCTTGGACATTGGTTTCCTCTGCTTTCTTTTTCCCCTATTCAGTTATCAAGCTCCATTGCAGCTTTCTGTACCTCCATAATGTTTTTATATGCTCAGTAGTGAGGGAGCTACTTGTTAACTTTAGGAGTCACTTTAAGATTAAAAAGCCAGCATCTTTGTGAGATGTTTTATGAAAATGCTTATTTTTATTTTCTTGCATAAAATTGTAGCTAGACAGAGGCAATATTACATATCAGGCCTGTTAGATTAAAAAAGCAACAGTGTTTTCAGTTTTAAGCAGTGCCAGTTGGCTTTCTCCAGCTGTGCTAGTCTGTGTGGAACAATGCTTATTCTCCCTGCAGCTTGGCTTCTTGGTAGCCTTGGGTGACCACAGCTGCAGAAGGACTTTACTGTAAAATCAAAGGCTGTAGACACAGCACTTTTATGACCCACTTAGAAATATCTTTCCTTTCACCTAATTTCAGGCAGTATTTTTTTTTCCTGAAAATTTTGTTGGTATCTCAGTTCCAGTGAGGATTTTGTGAATAACTGATGGTGAGGCTGGTTTGCCCTCTCCCTTTGCTCCTGTTGTTATGCACTATATTCACAGGAGCAATTATGTTGTTTTTAATAAAACTTCCTGTAGGGTGTTCATCACCATATTGGTGACATGAGTGTTTTAAAGGAATATCTTCTACTGAAAGCTGGCATGTATAATATTTTGCCCTACAAATTGGAATCCTATTCTATGTGGTAATGAACTCTGTGGTCAAGAAATGCTTGTTTATTAATTGTGTGTATCTGTATATTTGAGAATATAATTTCTGTGGATATATGGAGAAGCTACGCTACACTTGTGCTGGATGTTATCCATTCATTAATGGAACACCCACTGACTGGAATGCTGAGAGCTGCATAGCTGCACCAAAAAATGACTGGGAATTGGGGATGTGTTTACAGCCTTGTCAAACCACTCTGGAATAAGGAATATATGTCTTCATTTTTGGGGAGGGGATTTTTCTTTGCAATCAGTGCTCCTTATTAAATACAGTTCCGTCACCGTAATGAAAGAAAAAAAATTAAGCAAACTTATAAAAGCTTGTAGATTTAAGGCCTCTAAGAATTGCCTCTTTTAATCTTAAAACCTTGTATACTGCTGTGGTTGGTTACTTCTGTTTCTTGTTTTTATATTGTCTGCGATAGATAACAGTCCTGGATGAGACATGGACAGTGTTCAGGAGGTACAGTCGCTTTCGAGAGATGCATAAAACTTTAAAACTGAAGTACCCAGAGGTAAGTTTTGGTAAAAAATCCTTTTACACAAAAGGGTGGAGGTAGAGGCTTGAAAAACGTGCTTTGAAATATGTTTACTCAAGCAGGGAGGTGATTTGAGACAGCCAGCGTGTCTCCACCAAGGCAATTCCTGCCTGACCAACCTAGTGACCTTCTATGATGGAGTGACTGTATCACTGGACAAGGGAAGATATTGTGGATGGATGTCATCTATTTGATCTGTAAGGCCTTTGACATGGTCACCCACACCATCCTGTTCTCTGAACTGGAGAGAGATGGATTTGATGAGTGAACTGTTTGGTGGATGAGCAGTTGCTTGGATAATCACATCCAGAGGGTGTTGGTCAATGGCTCAGCATCTGATGGGGATCAGTGACAAGTGATGACCCTTAGGGATCCATGCTGGGCCACTGCTGTTAAATATCTTCATCAGTGACACAGTAGGATCAAGCTCACCCTCAGCAAGTTTGCAGATGGCGAGTCTGAAGGATGGGATGCCAGAGAGGGACCTGGATGGACTCAAGAAGTGTGCCTGTGTGAACTTTGGGAGGTTCCATGAGACCAAGTACAAGGTCCTGCACCTGAGTTGGGGCAACCCTCAGTACTAATACAGGCTGGGGGATGAAGGGATTCAGAGCAGCCCAGCCAAGAAGGACTTGGGGGTGCTGGTGGCCAAAAAGCTGGATGTGACCCAGCAATGTGTGCTTGCAGGCCAGAGAGCCAACCGTGTCCTGACCTGCATCCAAAGCAGTGTGGGTAGAAGGGAGGGGACTCTGCCTCTCTGCTGTGGTGAGACCCCACCTGCACTGCTGCCTCCAGCTCTGCGGTCCCTCAAAAACAGGAGGGACATGGACCTGTTGGAGCGAGTCCAGAGGAGGGCCACAAAGGTTATCCAAGGGCTGGAGCATCTCTGCAGGCTGAGAGAATTGGGGTTGATCAGCCTGGGTAAGAGAAGGCTCTAGGAAGACTTAGTAGCAGCCTTTCAGTACTTGAATGGGGCTCCTAATAAGAGATGGGGACAGACTTTGCAGCAGGGCTGTTGCTGTAGGACAAGGGGTAATGGTTTTAAACTGAAGGAGGCAGATTCAGAGTAGGTATAGGGAAGAAATCTTTTGCAATGAGGGTGGTGAAACACTGGCATAAGTCACCCACAGAGGTGGTGGATGCCCCATGCCTGAAAGCATTCTGGCTGGATTGGGCTCTGAGAGACCTGGTCGAGTTGATGTCCCTGATCACTGCTGGGGGCTTGGACTGGATGGCCTTTAAAGGTCCCTTCCAACCCAACAATTCAGTGATTCTATGATTCCTCTCAGACTTAATGCTTCCAGTAAGACTGACAAGCCCTTCAGCAGTTTAAAGCTCCAAGGCTGCTCGATACAGGATGGATGTTGCAGTGAAACTGTGACTCTCAGTGTTGCCTCTGGCCATTAATTCCCTTTACTGCTGACTGGCATCCTTCCCTGGAGGTTGCTGTTTTGTTCATTGCAAGATACTTGCAGTCAGATCATGTCATCCTGACAACTTCTCATTTAAAAGAAGAGCGTTGCTCCACAGATACCCTTTTGTAATAGTGGCTTCCAGGTTTGTGCAAAATGAAAAATTGATCTTTTTGACCACCTCTGAGACTCTGGGCATTCAGGATGAGGAGCTGTGCCTGACAGAGCTTTAGTTCATTGGAGTGAGCATTTGTGGAATTACAGTTCTCAGTTTCCACATCTAACTTTTAATTATTAACATTTTGCTTCCTTTCTACTTGTTCCCTTGGATATTAGAAGAAATAAATCATTCAAGCAATGAAAATGATCCTGATTTGAGAGTTAGCACAAGTAAAGAAGCCTGGGCCATATATGCATGGGCAGTATATTAAAAAACCATAAATATGTCGAAGAAAGAATGACATTGAATAGTGTGCAAATGCTTTCTTGGTCTTCATTAACATGAGCTTTAAGCTAAAAATGAATTGAGTATGGAACAACGTTGAGTCTGAGTCTTAAGATTATTCCCATTCCAAAACAGTATGAAAACCAGAAATGGAAACTTCTGTGCCCCAAATATCTAAGGAAAGTGAGAGGTTTTTTAAACAAGAAAAAAGAGAAAAGAAAAATAAAATTAGGTCATCTTTTTTGATTGACAGAAAATTTTTAAGGTAAAATTGATTTTTGAATGGGGAATTGAAATATTCTCTTTCCACAAATGGTTTTAAAAATGTTACTGCTGAACATCAGTATCATATTTTTTATTTGAATGAATTGCCATTTCCTCTTGGATGTTAGTTACAGTCTGTCAACAGGAATATCCTAATTGCATCTAACTCTTGAGAAAACAGCCAGGCAGTCATCCAGTTGACATGGAAAAAGGCCATCTGAATCCCTCTGCAGCCTGATTTTCCCCATTTAGGAAAGTGTGTTTGAGGAGTCTTCTTCAGAGTCTGTTATCAGTCCTGACAGTACATTGAGGAACAATTGAATTTGGCTTTTACAGTTGTGTCAGAGGGAGATCAGCTTCTTTCTTGTGTGTAGTAATTGGATTCAGGTGGAATCTGATGTTCTTAAAGCCACTATTAAAATGTCCCATGTGCTGCAGCGTATCAAGTTCACCTTTTTGAACCAAGCATTTGTGATTGACAGTACAAATTTGGGCTTTTTTTGGTGTTACAGGAGGGAGTGGTTGGGCATTTTTTTAGTATTCTATTTGTTTACTTTGAAGAACTATGAGAACATGAGTGGTATTTGTGTTTTTGCTTGCAAGATCAATACATTCACTAGTTTAATGTCCCAGTTTGTTCCTTATTGACACTTCTATGTTTCCATAAGTCTGTGTCTTAGGTAAACTTACTGAGGCTCACATCTGGTACATTGAAGGAATTATTGGTTTAGTTATGCTGATGAATCAATGTCTAATTTTCATGTAGGAAACACATTATAGTGTGTTTTATTAAGCTATCCATTTCTTTCTCAACATTTTTGTAAGTCAGGGCAAATAGTATCTTTTTCAGTCTTGATTGAGCCTCCACTTCACAAAACCTTCAATAAATTATCAGAGAGGTTCAAGTGTCTAGTCTTTGCTGAGTACCAAGAATGCTGAAGATGAGGAGAAGCAAGATAAGGATCTGGTCATGTTAGCTACTGCTTTTAGATAGGTACTGTCACTTCAGTACCTGTTCTGGACCCCCTTGCAGCACTGAGGTTGTCTCTGTTTTACATGCTACAGACCTTTGTGTTGTGTTCACTCCTGCTTTGAAGTGTGGGGCACCACGAGGGAATGGCAGCTTTGTGGGCAGAAGAAAACTAACATACAGTGAGTTTCTTCTACTCATCAGCACTTCTACAAACTACTGTGTCCTTGTTTATCAGAGGGGTAGAGCGTGTTGTGATGGATGAAACTGTAAAGATCTGGCATTTGTTTTTCTTTGAAGGAATTTCATTATCAATGTTACATATGTGAATGATTGATGGCTTTCCATATTTTTACCTGTATTTAAAATAGCCTTAATTTATGGTAATTTTGGATTAGTTGTGCCATGTGAGTAGGAGTTCAGTTTGTTTGGTAAATTGAAACTCATCTATCTGCTTCTACTCATCTGTCATTGACCTTATTTGGGATTCATCATGATGCTAAAATGTATTTTAATCCCAAACTTGGCAGAGTTGTGTCTTTAGTTACTGTGTGTTATTCCAAAGAAACTTGATCCTTAAAAGGATGTTATCAGAATCCATCAGAGTTCAGTTTTATTTTGCACAGTTCACCTTCCCACTCTAAATTAATATTTATAATGAACAGCGAAAATACTGTGGACGTGTTTAATGTATGAGTGTCCTGCTTTTAGAAGTGAACTTTACAGCTCATTAGTTGCTCAGCTCTGAGTTACTACATCAGTATTTTAATAATTTGCTGATCTTGCATTTCGTGTTGCTGCCACTGAATTCCCAAAGGGATGTATTGGCAAACTGATTTATTAGGAAGTTTTGAAAAAAAAGTGTCTCTTTCAAAAGCAGAAACTATCTAATGTCTTCCAGTCTTACAGCAGCCCATATATATTATATACCTATGCATTTCTTCTAATGTAATTAAGTGGCTGCTGACAACTGCATATCTAACTAAAATGTGTCATATGCAAATTTTGAAAGACTGAGGAAGTTGCAGAAGGGTGAGATTGTGTCAGCAGCAGATAAGTATCAAGCATTTAACAGTGCCTTGGGTTTTTTTTTTAGGTCTGCATGATTGTCATTTGCCCAACTTCAGTTTTCTTACACTGCTAGACTGTTAATGACCATTTTATTATTTTTGGAATTTTAATTAAGACCATCCTTGGCTTTCAGTTGCAAGTCTCTCTACTGAATGTACTTTTTGTTTGTTATTAGTTCAAAATGGGAGAAAATGGGCTCTTTATAATAGAGAAATAAGAACTTCCACAGTACGATTCTCCTATTTTTCCTTTCTCCTCCATCTTTTCTTATGGTTTTTCTTAATTGTTTTGAAATACTCCCAGAGTGTTGGTTTCTTCAGAAAACCTTCCCTTCCTGACCCACATCTTGCCATGAGGGAAAACTCACTCTCCTAACACTTTCTTGTCTCTTCCCTCTTTCAAAGGAGAGCAGAGAAACAGTTTCTATTTGTCTTTCCCTACCCAAATCCAAGGTTTATGAAGTCCCTCCTTCATGTGGGAGCCCTTAATTCCCACTTGTATCCAGGTGTCTAAGCCAGGGTTTGTGGAGCTTTCACTGTAGGCTCTGCTTACGGAGTTTCCTGTGAGTCTTCTTGAAACCTCTTTCTGTGTGCTTAAAAATCTCTACATGGTGTTAAGGAAAGCACCTACTGTTGAGGCATTTTTATTACTAATAGTGATTCTTGACTTAAAATACTAGAAAATCCCTGGAGAGCTGCCAAGGAGGAGCTAAAAGGCATACTTGCAGTTATAGATGAATTCATGGCGATAAGAACATACATGTGTAGATTCCTGCAGGAGTGCCAAAGCTATTGACTTTTAGCTTATTTAACAGAATGTGATAATTTTTGTGTCTGTATTTGATGTATGGAGGCTGTATTTGATGTATGGAGGCCTGTATGTAAGTATATATTTGTGTCTTTCACAATCTAAGGCACAAAAGGACTGTTTATAATTTTCAAAGAATCTTGGGTCATAACTGGTCCAGCTTCTGCTTTTTCTGGTCTGGTTTTTGTCATCTTACATAACTGAATGGATGCATAATATCCATATCTGAAACAGCAGGAATGGTTATGGAAGCATGAACAGTGAAGCTGAAGTTACCTCATGATCTGCCTCTGTCCCCACCTGATATTCCCACCAGGAAAAAGAGTGTACAGGATATATTGCAGTAACGCATGAATATCATGACTCTCAGTGGGCAGGATTAGAGGCTGTTGCTTGGGTGACAGAGTTTTTCGGGTACATTAAGTATTAGACAGGAAAGACTCGTGTTTTAGAACTGTTAGGAAAAAATGCTGTCCAATTTTCTTTTTTGGTGTAGTGTTGTGGAGAAACGGCTCTCAACAGTGGTGTCCATGAGAGTTACAAATATTCCTTTTCTTTTTATTATTTCTGAGGAGCATATCCTCTGCTTATCAGAGGTCTCTCTGTTTGACAGAGGATCATTCTGTTGAAGTGAACTTGAAGCTTTTGTCAGCTGGAAGAGTTAGCAGGCTGCTCTGTGCTTTGCACTCCTGTAAGAATTGTGTGAAACTCAAAGAGCAGAAAATACATCTCAGGTTTTTCAGAAATAGTAAGTGAATGTTTTTGAAAATACATTGAAATAAAAACATTTGTTGCAAGCTTATTTTAAAAATAATTTGAAATATTTTGAAATATTTCAAAACTCAGAAATAGTCTGTCCATTTTTTTATTTGAAGTATTTTTGCATCTCTGTGAAATAAGATGAGAAATGTTTGGTGTCTTGGTGAGGCCAGTTCCTGTTTCATCCATCCATACTGCCCACAACCACCCAACACATAATGTGTATGTTTGTTATTAAAATACAGAAGACACCAGTATTGTAATCCTTTCTTAAGGGTTTTTTTTAGACTCTTTTTTTTTTAGACTCTTTTTTTTTTAATTACTACCTAATGCTTAGGAGTAATTCAGCTCTGTACTGATGAATGAAAAGGCCTGAACTGTTCATGGAACCACCAGTGACTGATCTCACTGTCCTTTCCTTTTGCCTCCATACTCTTCTTTTGGGTGACTGCCAGGGATGGATCTCAGTTTCCTTTTGAAGTGGTACATACATCTGGTGCTCCTGATGAGTAATAAGGGGAAGAAATATTCGAAACAAAGTGCTGGCTCAGTAATGACAAGGGGATGAATTAGAGGTAAAGTCATTAATTTTAGGAGAACATCCTTGGATTCTGCAAGAGATTCTCTCCAGAATCACTGACAGAGAAGTACAATTTTTGACTAAATACAGGACATGTTTGGTGGGAGGTTGGAGATTTTTAGTCTTCACCCCTCTGACAGTCTCAAAGATAATTAGTATTTCTGTAATTATTAAACTATTAAATTATTTTTTACAGTCTTCTCACAGATGCAGAGTTCTCCCTCCCAAGGAAGAATACAAACAGAAATTAAACCAGGAGAAGGGCAGTAAGGCAGCGGACTTGTGCAGAGCACGTGGGGCAGTGTTTGGACTGGGACTGGGGTCCTGGCAGTCTGACTGCTCCAATTCTGCTTTGTAACTCTGCAGCTGTAGAGTTTCGTTAAATATAAAATTTATGTTAATCTCCTGGGAATACTTTGAAAGGAAGAAGAATGAGGAAGCAATAACGTTGAGGTACTTGGCTTACAGGGCTGGCGAGCCAGTTGCCATGTAACTAGGGAGCTCCTGGAGCTTAGGAGCTAATTTGGCAGCACAAGTCAGAAGCTTGTTGCATCAGAGCTGGCTGGCCTGAAGCTCTGCTTTTACCCTTGGATTTTTTCATTTACTGGAATTAGTAACAGTGTATTTAACTAGTATGGACGATTTAGGTAGCACTCTCACATTGATTACAAAATTCTGGACGTGTGGATGCATCTACTGTTCAGCTGTAAGTAGCAGAAAGCACTAGAGCTGTAAGTAGCTAAACCTTTGTAAGACAATATTTACAATTAGTTTGTTCTGAAACCAGCAATGGTTATGCCAAAGCCTTGATCCTGTGGTGACTGAAGCCCCAGTCTGCTCACGAATTTATTTCTTGTTCACATCAATGTTTAGAAACCCTTGTGACCCAGAAGCAATTTAAAATCATGGGTTACATATGCTGGAGAGAGCAGGGTGTATCATATAATAATGAACATGATGGTACAAATCTTGCTACAAATGCTATCTCATTATTTTAGAAAGTTTAGGTTTGTTTGGACATGGATTCTCAATTCAGATTATTTCAAGGAACTCCATGACCCTTATATTGTCTATAACAATATTTTAAGATTTGTTTCTTTGTTTGACAATTTGACCCAGTAAAGAAATAAAATTGTTGATGTGTTCTGGCTGAACTGAAATGATGTTTCTGGATATGAACTAGCAAATTTGGAGATTTTTTTTTCCCAATGATCAAGAATATGTACTGTAATTTTGGTTTTATACAATAGAAAAATGTAATAGGGAGTCACAAATTTAATATGACAACAATAGGACAAACAAGAAGAATGTATAAACAGTCTGAAAGCCTTTTTTTTTCTGGAAACTGTATCAGGGCACAGATGAAAATGAAAATTATTTGCAACACTGATGTGCTTGTAAATAGCAAATACCATGCTGTGTGTTAAAATAACCCTGTGAGAATTATAAGTGTATAGACAAGTGTTTAGAAAACAGTTCTTGAAATATGAATCCTAAAATAATGACTGACCTTAATTTTTACTTTCTAGCCTGGGACTTTGCTAGCTGGGTAATGCATCTTTCTATAAATATTGAAGGAAAAATGAAGTAGTAAGTTTTAGAACACCTATCTGTGTGTAAACCTTATAATACCATTATACAAGCATGTGATTATAGCCTTCAGCTTTATTCAGTACAAATTACAGTAATTATGGTATAGTTAATTTTAACATTCATATTCTTGTCACCTATAACAGCCAGGAAATGCATACACAGGAAGCCTATTTTGTCACATCCACGTTTCCAGCTCCCATTGCTAATTATATTATGTTCAGAGCATTCCAAAATCCTGCAGGTTTATATATGTATCCACTTCCATATCCACTCTAGTTTTCCACAGATGGGATTTAAGTGGTAGATTCTTAAATGCTTCATCTGGTCTTTCTTTTTGCAGCATGAGACTGCTGAAATTTTTAAAAGAAATTTTAAGGTTTTGCTCAGTGCATCACTCTGCAACTGAGCAGGAGAATTCGTTCTCATAAGTGAAGTGTGGAAAACATGACTGCTAATCGTATCACGTAGTTCAGTGAAAGTTTGATTACAGGGAAATGTATGTATTCCATGTGGTCCCACTGAATTCAGAATTGCTAACCAGGACTGGAGCATCTGAGACACAGCAACCCCCCCCAGCACATTTGCTTCCAGCATAATACTCAATTCCCAATCCGCTTCTAGTGGGAAAATGAATTCAGTGTGTGAATTTCATGTCACAAAACTGAATCTGAATGTGAAAGTGCCTTGGGAAAGCCTGGCTTTGGGATTGTGATTGTTTTTGCTTTGGGTGCTAGATTTGTGCAGCAAAGTTTTCTTGACTTGGCACTGGTGATTCTGCAGAAATACAGCTTTGCTCTCTCTCTCTCTCTCTCTCCCCTCCTTTCCTTTCCTCCCTCCTGGGTTTTGGTTGTTGATGAGACGTGGTCTCTTCTAGTCTGTCCTGGGCAGTTAATGAAACCTTTGTGTTTCCAAAGGGTTCTCTGGGAGAATACAGTAGCTTTGTAGGTCTTCTGATAGAGTCACAATGAGACAGGATTACCCAGCAAGCAGGCATCAAATGCCAGGTTTCATTGCTTGTGCTCTGAAAAAGTCTTGAGCATTAGTAACATACAAATCAGAAAATAAAAAAGCAGAGAGGGGTGAGTCCTTCCTTCATCTCATAGTTTATAAACCATTTGACAGAATAATTGCTTTGATTATTGGATAATCTGTTCATCAAGGCTCTGCTCAATTATCTAGTGAATTTGCATGATATCAAAATATTCATGTTGTTTTATCAGTGAAACAGTTTCAGGTGGATAACCACTATGTGTGAGAGGAATGCCTTTGAGAAGAACAATTCCTAGACAAAGTAGCTGCAGGTTTAGGTATGTTCAGTCATTTCTTAGCTCCTCCTGACTGTCATCTTGGGAATGCCTTAGGCTGCAACCCTATGTCTCTATTTTCCTCCTGCTTTAGTGACAAGCAGAGGGGAGGACTGGAGCTTTTACAGTTTCTTTTTTAATGATTGCCTTCCTTCAGAGAACTTTGACACGTGTTCCATTAATCATTAGCTCTTATTGGCAGTCTCGCTGTCTTTCAAGGGTTTGGGGAAGAACAGCTTGTTCTTACTGTGTTGGTCAGGGATATGCTGCTAGATTAAATAGACTTGTCAAGTAGGATCCTTTTATTTCAGTTGATTTAGGAGATGGTGATCCAACTCTAATTCTAGTTTTTGTGAAAATGCCCAGGTTAATTTTGAACAAATACCTTAGATGGTAGAAAATCCTGTCTGGCTCCAACTGTGCTGCCTGTTGTGTTTTTTCCTTACACACTGAGATGGTATTACTGACACCACTGCACATGTGAATCTGCCGATGGCAGGGGGTTGGAACGAGATGATCTTTCAAGTCCCTTCCAACCCAACCCATTCCATGATTCTAAAAGCAGCCTTATGGTTTGCATTGTTACAATCTAAGAGATATTTTTTGTCTAAGGGTATTTTATAAATATTAGTTTATCATGTTCCAACTAATGATATTTCAGACTTGATATGGTGAAAATAGTATTGCGTTTCTTAATTAAAAAAAAGTTAACTTTAGAAGAAAGGAAGAAAACTAATTTCTTAGGCCTGTGCAACTGATAGTACAGTTTCTAAATTAGTTTCTAAAAGCAGCTTTGTATTTACAATGAGATCTTCTTGTAAGGCTCTCAGGATATTTTCTTGACTGCTGTAATGTAAATATATTTTTAAAAATATTGTGCAAAGGTCTTTTACCATCTCTTTCTGCAATATACAGCATAAGGAAGGCTCCATCTTACAAGAGAGAATTGTCTATCCCTCTGAAGAGCCTAAAGCAAGAAAGCCCAAGCCATAAAATTTATTAGACATCGCTGCATGACAAAAATCAATAAAATACAATCTCTTGTGGTTTAAGATGAAAATAAACATAAAGAAGCAGTGGCTTTCAGGAAAAATATTGAGCTGCAGGTGTAGAACTGAAGATGTCAAGAGAAGACTGAAAGCAGAGGATGTTGTCCTGTTTGCTGTAGGACATATTTCAGAACCAAAGCCAGGAATAATAGTTTTGGAGGGCAAGCTGTCTGGCCGTGGCTGAAAAACAAAATTGGATATGGGAGTGTTGGTGGTGAGAGTGAGGTGAAAAAGCACATTTCTCATGGGTGCCAAAACTTTGGGACACTATGTTAGAACATTCAATTAATTCATGGTTATCTGTAAGTGGTTAAAATGCTGTGACTAATAAAATGAATTAAAGGTACAGTTTTGTTTGGCCGATTTCCTCCCTATTGAATTTATTATATTTTCTATTATACTTAGCTGTAGGTACTGCTGGGTATTAATGATGCTTTAATGATTTGTGTTGTGCAGTGCTGTCAGCAGTACAGGCCCTCTGAGGCTGTTTGAGTGTACACTCTGTATTTTCCATGAAATACTTTGAATTTCTTTCAAACTCCTTCTGAACAGTGCATGTCCTAGTCTTGTTATGTCCTTTATGGGAAAAATTGCAGCAGAGCTTTAGCAGTATTTTAAATCCTTAAATTACTCATTGTACTTTCAATTCTAACTCCGATTTTATTTTTAAATTGAGGAATAAATAAGGATACCTTTACTTTTAAGTTCAGTTCAGTTTTTTAGTAGTACCAGTATTGTAAAGTAATTGCAAATTACTGTATTGCAGGGGTTTATTCACATAGGTAGAGCAGCATAATTTCCATTCTGATTGTACCTGAAGGCTCTTATGTGCTATAACTCATTGTAAAGATGCTGTAAAAAAAAAAAATTAATGTGGTCTTGTAGCTTTCCCTTGTGTTCCTGGGTTACTAAAACTTGTGAATGTGGAGCAGCATCACTCATACACAGACTCAGTGCAGTAGTGCTGGTTGGGGACAAACATTATAGCCTTCTAGAAGGCATCTGATAGACGGGAACTGTGAAATCGCTGACATGTAATCCAAACCCAAATACTTGCAATAGTTAAATGCATTCCTGTTCTCTCCCTATGCCTAAATAATGATGTTTGCTTCCATATCATGGCATTTGCATGGACTGTGTCTTTGAGATTTCTCTGTGTACATGGTGTATGCACAGGTCTTGCTTTTGAAGCGTTTACCTTCAAGTGCTTGATGAAGAAATTGTATTATACTTGGAAACAAATACCTATTCTCACCCACCACCCTGACTCTGGGATCTCAAGAACAGTACTAAGTAGGGTATTACTCATGGAACTGAGAGTAACACTGATATTTCACTACCCATAGTTTCTTTTTTTGCCCTAAACATTCAAAATCTTTTGCCAAGCAAGCTTCTGAAAATACATCTTTTATTACACTTAATTAGTTATCTGTCATTTTAAGCTTTACCTACTGACAACAGTAATAATGGAAAGAAAATCCCAGATTTGTGTAAAGCTCACAGATTTTTTTAATTCTGTGATAAAGCAGCTACTTCTAAAGTCTGTAAGACTAGACATAAGTGAAAATTTATGTATAACCTATGTGACTATCAATTACTGTTGGAAGGAGGACTAAGTAGTTCTTTTTAAGCTTCCCATTTGTGTACTTGCACTGCCTTTTCTCTGGTTTTATCATTTTAAATGACCCAAAAGGCTGCCTAACTTCTTGTAATCAGTCCAGTTTGTCGTGAGCGTTACCACTTTACATATTCCAACAAATCACACTTAGGGGCGTCCTGCGTGTTTGTTTGCAGGTGTATTTCTCTGTGACAGGTGTTCTTTAAGACCCTGAGATGTGCCATTAATTTTGAGTCGTCAGCGAGGCATCCGTGTAGTCAGCAGTAGAAATTATTGCTGCTCCTTGATGAGTTTTCATTATTAGCATTTCTCAAAGGCAAAGGTGACTGGAATTTATGGCGTCAGTCGGCCACACGAGACAGGGCTGTTCCATAAATGCTGCCAGATGTCACCGAGATGAGCTCATGTGCAACAAGCAAATCTTTTTAGGAAGAGCTGTTAAAGCTGCTGTGGTGAATCCTCTCCTCTGAATCTGATTCTGTTGCTTAAGTCAGATGGGATTGTGACTTCTCAGCTGCACTCAAAGTGGCCCCATAACCACCATGGCATGGACAGGAGTGGGGCAAGGCAGCCACAGACCAGGCAGTGGTTGATGCATGGCCCACCTTCTGCTGTTGCAGGGACTGCCTCGACCTTGCTAGAAATCCCAGCATGAAGGTAATGAATCAAATCCCAAATCATTTTTGAAAGGAAAGTAAACTCTGCAGGGAGCTCCAGAAAATGGCTTTTTTACCTTCTTTTTGAGAAGTGGGGTTTGAGTCACACCTTGATGAAGATTGATGAATGTGTTGAGCTTTAAAGACGTGACCTTGCAAACCCAGCAGTTGTTGCCATTTCTTTAAAGAACTATCCAAGGACCATGACCTGAGATTACATGAAAAAAAAATAATGTTTAATTGGCAAAATCATGACCTAAAAATGTATAGAGTATGTGTTAAACTTGTCCACAGACTCTCTAGGTCAGCACATAGCCTTGTCTTAGACCATGGTCTGCCATGTGATACTGATATTTTTCCACAAGACAATTCTCTCCTGGGGCAAGGGATAGACAAACAAGGGAGCAAAATCAAGATTGCAAGGACATGGTATGTTAAAATTTTTTCATGCTTTTTTTTCCAGCACATCTACAACTTATATTTAATTATTTTTATTTGATTTTGACTGGTTTACTTCTAAGGTGGTTATATCCTTTGGTTGGTGTATGCTGTTTCTGCACTATCTTATTCTGTCTTTCTACAGCCTGCATAGGAAATTTAAAATATTTTCTTTGCCTTTTGGGCCAGTTTTTGTCTCTCTTTCCTTGGCTGATAATCCTGGAGCTATGCAGGTAGCAATTTATATGTAGAAAGATGCCTTGGCTATATTAGTTTCTGATTTTTTTAAAAGAGATGAAAATCCCCAAACTGTATAATTTTATAGAAATGTGCAAGGTTTGCATGAACTTTGTTACATCCTATTGCTCATTTTTATAGTTACTCTGTATTTAAATGCTATGTACTGCTTATAATGGAAAAAACAATGAAGTAATTTGTCAAATATTATATTGACCATTGTTTATGGCTCTATTTTGTTATGCTGTTATTCCAAGTAGTCTAGAAATTGCTTTAAGGAAAAGAAAAACACTCCTGTAATGCAAGGTAACCTTTTTGGCTGCAGTTAATGTGACTTTTCTCAGTAATAGGAGGCAGGCTAAATGGACTTAAAAAGATACAATAAACCCTGGGTTCCACGTCTCACCATAGCTCCAAAAATGCAGATTAAGGCTAGGTCATCTTGCTGGTTTAAAGGAGGAACTTGGATATGAGAACTCTCAAACCTTTTTGATTATTACAGGTGGGCACTATTCAAAGACAACATGAAATTTTGGTGTCTAATCCTTTTTGGCCATTTTGCATCATCAGAGGGAGGTTTCAGGATGGTTCAGAGGAGGTGAATTTCTTTTGTGTTTTTGTCCCTCTTCAGAGGCAGATGGAGTCGAGATGTGCTTTGGAGAAACAATTCTGCCTGTCTGAGGAAGGGAACTGGCAAAAGATCTTAAAAGAGAATTACCCAAAATTAGAGACAGCAGAGCTGTGAGAGCTTGTGCATCCTGAGAAGATGCTCATTTATTGGTGAATACAGAAATGATGTTGTGTGGGGGTTAGTCACAGCATCCTGCCTGTGATGGGCCTTGCAACAGAACTGCATCTATTTATCTATGGGAGGAGATGTAGGTTCTTCTTGGCATGTCTTAGTGCCCATATTGCAGGGGAATGATATAGAGAAGGTAACTATTTATGTATGGGTGATGTTCCAGAGAGATAAGTAGGAAAAAGGCAAGGAATTGTAGCCAGTCTGAGTACAGTGACAGTGGGGAAGTTGCAGAACTGCTTGCCTGGCAGGTTAACTCTAGACAGGTCTCCAGTGCACTCAGGCCTCAGTGGCATGTGTTCTGAAAGGAATAATGTAGATATGGCTCACTGGGCTGCTGGCACAAGGGCCAGGCAAAAAGCAATGTGCAAACCAGGAGTGGCCCCTGCCAGCCAGAATTGCAAAGGTTAAACCAGTTCTGTGGTTGGATGAATCTTTGGCACAGAGCAAAAAGGATGGATAGCAGGAAGAATGAGTGTTCTTATGTACATGGGGCAAAACAGATTCCTCTTGGAGAAAGGGCTGTGCTGTGAAAGGACTGGAAACCAAGTTGTGGTGTGATTTGTATTCAGGGGAAAAAAATATGCAAGAACCCCCAAAAAACAAAACTCCTGTACATCACTGCAATATGGTCTCTCTTGCATTTGCCTGAAGGGAGATATTTGCTTATTTATTTAAGATTTTTTCAGAGTAGAGTCCCACAAGGAAGGAGGGAGATGCTTGTTCCCCTTTGTGTGTTTGAGGTCCGGGTGCTGGTGCCTGTTGTAGCAGCAAGGAGAGACAACAACTGTAAGCCTGCAGCTGCAGTGGAGGAGCTGAGAGACAGTAGGGATGAGCCCAGAGCAGCTCCTCAGGTCTCAGAAACACTGCAGAGACCTTGGGAGCAGAGTTTGCTCCCTCAAAGACAGTGAAGGACTGGCCATGCTAGGCTGGGCTTAGACACCCCTCTGAAGGGACCCTGATCGTAGCAGGAAGGTTGCTTACATCCTTTTTCCTGCTCTGTTTCCTGGTCACTTGAGTTTTCCTTGGTTTAGGATGTTAATTTATCCTTGTTTGTTTGTTATAATAAATTGTGGCTTTTGTTGCTGCTTTAAAAGCTGCTCAGCCTTCTCCGGGGAGTTCATTCCATTAGAAGGCTGACATGGGTCCACCTCAGAGCTTTGGCTGATCCTTGGTTGCTTGGATGTGCTGCCTCTGAGAACATCAAATCCCTTTCCCCTTCTGGCAGATAGTAGGGAGGATGGCAAATGGCCCAGTGGAGTAAGAAAAAGAATTAGGTAGGTCATGTGGGAATGGGGGGAAGCACAACATTAAAATAGGGACAAGTTGGGAAGCTGTAAAGTGGGGAAGAATATGTTGGAAGAGATGGAAAAAGTAAAGAGAGAATATTAGAAATGGAAGAGGGAAAGTAGGTGACAAACTAAATATCCAGAAAATAATCCCCTGGATATTCCCTGTCCTTGATTAGTTGATAATGGAAAATCCTGGCTTTAATCTTTCTATCCTCTGAGGGCATCACTAACCTATAGCATACATTTGGGGGGAGCACGTGATGGAGGACTGTGTTGCTATTTTTTTTTGAAGGAGAGTTTTCCTCACTCAACTTTAAATAGTTTATCAGCTGAAAATATGACTTAGGTGTTTTTATAAGTTTTTTGTTGATTTCTTTTTTAGTGGCTAGTGTATGTTCAAATTACTTATCTGTGATCTCCGTTTGATTTTTTATTTTCAAAATTTATAAAGTAACTTTTAATCTGTTCATTAAATTTTAACTTTTTACCTTTGCCTAATGCTCTCTTAGGAAACTTTGTAGAAAAGGTGGTTTATTTCAGCCAAAATACAAGTAAAAATATAGAAGTTAAGCTTATATTTTTTACCTTGTTGTCAAATCCCTAAATACTTAGTGCAAGTTCCTGATTAAGAATACAGCTTTTGTCCAATTTCTTTAGACTCTGGGAGTCTTAGTACGTCTTGAGAAGTTGAGGCTTAAGTTACTTTGTTTAAACTTCAAAAACTAAAAGTAGGACAGTTTTTTCTTTCATTACTCCCTGCAAAATCAAGTCAGGTGCAGCCACACTGGCTGCAAAACCGTGCCACATTCTTCTCTTTGATTTTTCTCATCTGTGACAGAGATTTCTGGTACAAAAGATCAAAAGTCACACATACTCTTTGAAAAATGAGAAAATTCAGAATTTAAAGTAACACGGGAGTTAAAGAAGACTGACTTTTTAATTTAATAGTTAGCATTTCCTTAATTTTCTCTTTTTCCCCTTTTTTCCCCCATTTAAATATATCAAAACATTGAAGTACAAAGAGAATTTGGGATGAAAGATTAAAGATGACTCAGCCTCCATCAATGTCTGCCCTGTTTTTCTTCTTAAAAAAACCCCTTTTACCATATTGTAGGCACTAAAACATAGACTATACTGGCCAGAAATAATGAGATGTTTCAATACTGTAGATTTTTGCTTGATGTTGGAAAATGGCACTTTTTTAATGTTTAGGGAGCATAACACTTGGAACAATTTCATGCTTCAGAAGTGACAAGCCTACATGACTGTATTATGTGGTATTTTACTTTGGTCCACTATATATTGAAATATCATCTGCAAAGTACTGTACAAGACTTTTTATTAACATGTTCTGTTCCGCTGTACCATAAAACCCCTGAAGTGAATTAAATCCAGCAGGTCCCTAAGCAGATATAATGTCAGTGAGGAGCCTCCAACTGAATATAATCGAAATTAAAGGACACCCTTCAAATACTGATAGCTCTGTTTTTTCTAAAGGTCCTGAAATGAGAGTGCACCCCATCCCAGGCAGAGCCTTTCGTGGTATTGGAGCCTTCATTTGCACTCTCTTGGTTTCCAAAAGGCCAGTCTCCAAATTTGCATCTCTCCCTGGGGCTCAGTAGTTGAAGGCTATGAAGTACGGTTTCACTTTAAAAGGTTGTGCTCCCATATAGACGTTGTTAGGTATGTGCTGTTCCCAGAATCTTAAGGTCAAAGAGTTGTATATAAGATAAAATAGGTGACTAAAAAAAGGGGTCACTTGTTGTTCTGCCATCTGCTCTTACCAACATTAAATGCCTGCTGAAAACCTTGTTAAAACCGGTATCCTGGCTGGAATGAGGGAAAAGCAGAGGAATCCATTCAGCTGTTTTAAGTTTACTAGAATACCACTTAGTGGGTATGAAGCACCTTCCCCTTGAGGACTGGACCTGGCACTGTCTGAACTTGACTGTACTAACTCACAAATAGTCCATCGTGGCAATAAGATTGCTGAGACACAGACAAATAACATGCCCCCAAGTAATACAAGACCCAGAAATAAAACACAGCCTTTATTTATTATAAAGAAATTAGGGAGTAAATTGCAAATGACTGTTTGCCTCTCCCTAAGACTGTTACTGCCTAGCAACAATTGCCAGATAGGATAAACATCATTAACCGTAAAGTTTAATGTCTAAAAGACATTAGATGTGCTGATGTGCAGTCTTGAGATGTCCCTTTACTATTTTAAAATATATCATCTGGCTTTACCTTTTGGGTCCCAGAGTAGTCCCAGCCTTGCCCATGTGAGTATGCATGTGCACACTCCTATGGATATAATGGAATTCGGATTGCAGCTATGCTATAATTAAGTGTAGTAGGGAAATGCTTCTGCAGCCAAAATAAAAATTAGAAATCTTGCACACTACATACAGAAGCTTCTCAGGAAATCATTCAAGCCCTCTCTTCCTGTCAGGCTGGGGAATATGCCTCTTAATTTCCCCTGACAGAAAACACATCACCTCATCAGCAGCCTTAGAAAACGACAAAACATCCCTGCTGAAAAAGACTGCCTGCCAAACGCTTCCATTGCCACTGCAGCAAGGGGGACAGGCAGGGGAGGGGTGTGCTCGGGAGATTTCATGGAAGGGGAATAATTTATCTTGCTACCTGTAGAGTCCCACTGTTATGCCTTGTACTGCTGCAAAACGTTCATCTCGTAGTCAGGGTGTGACCCTTGAAGAATTAATTTGAGCCAGAGGGTACACGACCATTTAATTCTAAAAGAATAATTTATACTCCTGAATCTGGATGGCGTGAAATTCTCTTATAGTGTCTGAGCCAAGGCAAACATCTCGGTGCAAAATCCACACCTGCAGATCTCTTACATATTTCAGTGCCAGAACAAACGTGGCTCAGTCACACACTGTGCTGTGTGCATTAACCTGTAGCAGTGGTTATCTCTTCTGAAGTTACTGTGCAGTTTCTTAAAGGTGCTATAGCACTACTAATAACAAAATTTGAATTTATTGAAATACTTGCTACTGCACTTTGGCTTAAACGAGTAAGTTATTTTAAATAAACCTCAAAATTCTATTGATTTATTGCTTTTCTGAATCTCACACAATTATATTCTGAGTCTGTATATCAAATAATACATCAGGACAGAGAATTTTTATAGACCATTATAACATTTATCATTACTTCAGTATATTTGTATTGCTGGACTTCTTTCCACTTCTTTTTTTATAAACCAGAATTATGATGAGATAAGAATGTTTTATCATCACTGTATATTTGTGGGACTCCTGCACCAACATATTTTTCCACACATTAAAGGAATAACTTTATAAGTCAGCGTGACAGAGATCTGTGTGTGTGTGTGTGTGTGTGTGTATACACATATATATATTTATATATGTGTGTGTGTATACACATATATATTTATATATGTGTGTGTGTATACACATATATATATTTATATATGTGTGTGTGTGTGTGTGTATATATGTAAAAAGTACACTACCTTTGGTAAATATATTAATAGTGTATTTTGGTATAAATATAGTATAATGGATCAGCTTCCTTTTCCAGTGATGTTTCAGCCACATAGAGGACTGCAAAATGCACATTGCTGCAGGGATGCTTCCAGTTCTCATGTTGCAAAGATAATTTTCAGGCTGAGAAGTAGGTGGGAACTGGTGCTGTCGTGTCTGCATTAAGTGTTTGGACAGCCTGAAACTCAAGCCTGCAGAGTTTTGAATGGCTCTTTTTCATTTTGGTGGGGATCATACTCTTGGCATGTCTTGGAGTAGAACCCATTGGAATAACTGAGTTGCTGAAGTGATGATGAAATGGAGGATTGGAGGATTTTCTGCCGTATAGCTGGGTGGTCATCTTTTGTGTGACAGACATTTATTAAAGAGATGGCCATCTGCCAATCATTTGGTTTAAAAAGGAGCCAGGGGACCCTTGGGAAAGTGTGGGACACATAAATGCCCAAGGTTGTGACCCTTCTGCATCTGGCCCTGTAAAATACTGACTGCTGTAGATGATCAGTCCTTTGTAACATATCTCTGCAGGATAAAAAAAATCCTTCCAAGTCATATCTATGTATGTATAAGTATATTCTGTATACACATAGGTGTATTACAAACATAAGTATCTTGTATATGTGTGTCAGGAACAGTTCAGCACATTATTGCACTGATCTGGATGGTGGCTTTTATTGCATACAAAGATCAGATCCCCAGGTCTTGACCAGCGGTGAACTTACGATTTTCATTTAGGTAAATGTTGTGACTTTGAACATTTCAGAGGCAAGTTTACTGGTTGAGGCTGTTCTCTTGCCTATTAAATTTATGGATGGTAGTGATTTGGGATTTTAGAAGTGTTAAAACCAAGTGAGTAGCTACTTTGGTTTGAAGGAGTTTAGCAAAAATTACTGGCTTTAGAAAATACAACTGGTTTTCTTCTAAGATATATCCAGAAAGCTAAGAGATTAGGAAAGCAATTTATCCAGCCCAATGTTGTGTAGAACCAGTCCCAAAATTCCTGTTCAGGTGGAACTTGATTTAGATAAAGACATCATTCCTGATTTTAGCTGTAATACCTTGTTTTGATTCTACAAAGTATGTCTGAGGATGTTGTAGCAGTAGGTTCATTGTGCAAATTGTTTTTTAACAGACACTATTTGAAAATTCTATAACGAAAGTATTTATTAGCAAATAAATATAAAAACAATCTCCCTGTGGCCAGGAGGAGATTGGGGTGGTAATTCTTTCACCTTGATTGTTTCTGGTAGTGACATGGTGCAGTACTATTTAATAAAACACAATTTCTGCAGGGGTGGGATTTTGAAGTCCTTGAAAATATTAGCACTTATAATCCTGTATAGGTGAAGAAGTGAGTAATGCTGTGAAAATAAGTCCCTAGGACATAATTATAGGATACTGTTTGGTTGTGTACTGCTTGTCCTGCCAACATGAAGAAGCAGGCACACTGAGAAGAATATGGTTGGAGAAATTTGAGGAATATAATTGGGACATGCTAGCAAGATTGATGCAGAGCAGACATCTCTCCATGTCCTCTGGTGCCCCACATCACATTAAATCACTCATTTGAAGATGTCTGGGCATTTCTTTAAAATTATCTGAGCTGGAGTTGAACCAGAGAATGGGAATAAATTATTTGTATTGCAGAATTCCTCTGTATTTTAAAGATGCTTACATTCAATGTTAATAATAGAGCTCCTCATTTAATTCAGTATATTGCTGCTCCTTGTAACCAGCCATAAATTCTCTACAGTCCTGTATGTGCTGATAGACTAGAAAATGATGCATCTTTTTTATTAGTTCAATATCCTCAAATAGCCAGGGGAATTCATGCAGGAGGCATTTTTACACAGGGCTTTTGCCTGCAAAACAACTCCAGCAATGCCAATGGCAGGTTGCATATTTCTCTCTCATACGGTCAGTGCTGGGAAAAAATTGGGTTTGATGTGCCTTAATTGCAAGCACAGACTATGGGGAGAGGACTTGCTTTCTCATGTGTTCCTCCCAGCAGCAGTGGCTTAGCAGACCAAGTTCATTGGTACCTGTTACCAACTCTTTGGTGTGTTTTCCAGATACAGCTGCTGGAATTAGTTCAAGCATTTTATTTGTTAGTGTACAAGAAAGGCAGACAGTCCTCCCTCTCTCTCTCCCCCATACCAGTGTTGCTTGCCACAATTCCTACAGGGTGGAAAAAACAATGAGATAGATTTGAACACCTCTGTGGAAGAACTCCTAAAAGGATATGCCTGACTGGTTGTTTTTAACAGTTGTGCCACCGACTGCTTTGTTTTCATTTTTGGTGTAAGGGAAGAACATGTTGTGCAAGGCACATCGGTCAGGTGTCAACTGGAGTCCAGCAATGCCATCTTCCAATGCATGACTTCAGTGATAGTTCTTAGATCCAATGATGTTATGATAAAACATAAGAAAAACCAAACAAATTCCACAACAGCATGGTGGGAGGTGACAATTTTCAAGAGACTGAAGGTAGTCTTAAGATACACAGAATTCCTGCAGAAATCTTTCTTACTTCCTATTTGGTGCTATGACATCACATTCAGATTGCAAATTTTTAATATTTAGGTGGGCAAACAGTGGCAGTCCAATTTCTAAATTTTCTTTCAGTTGCTCATTGAAGACAAAATGTGTTGTTACCGTACCAGAATGTCTTATTTTTCTTCTTCCCCAGTTGCTTTGTAGTTTAAAGAGGATTTTCTCATGTGAGCTTGTCACTTCTGATGCTGATTCATCCTTTAATGTCTTCCAGCTTGCCACTTTAGAATTCCCTCCTAAGAAGCTCTTTGGAAACAAGGATGAACGAGTGATTGCAGAACGGCGGAGTCACTTAGAGGTAATGCCAACTTTTCACAGGCTTCAGCAGTGTATTTAGGTGGAGTACTCTCTGCTTGACCAACAGAAACCGTTCCCATCTGGTCAACATTAAATAGCCTGCTTGTAAGTATCAAGTTACTTGCTGCCTCGTTTAACACAGGAGATGGCAGCAGTAGATTGCAAAGTAATGAAACATCTCTTAAAAAATAAATTACTCCTAGTCTAGGAGGAAAAAAAAGCAACTCTTTAGAGATATTCATAGGAGGTACATTTATTTAAGGGGGGAAAGGTGGTGGGTGAGGTAAGTGTTCACTGTAGACAGATGGTCTCTGTGCAAGACAAGATTAAAAAAATATATTGCTACTTTAAATGCAATTTGTTAGCTGAAGATTTACTTATTTTATCATAGTTACTATATCAAAATATCTCATGACAGAAGGAAAGCGATATTTAGGCATCTCAGAGTTTTATTTTGTAACCCAGCTTTCTGAATGTATTCTTTTTTTTTCAATTAATTTTAAAAATTAATTCTATTGTGGACAAGGTTATTGAATTTGAGGCTTTGAGTTATTTTGCTGGTTCTGCAGTTGCCATGTGGATGGAATAATTTGGAACTCCTATCACACATTAGGTCTTTATATTTCTATGTTAATGCATGTTTTATTGCAGCCCAGGGGCAGGAGGTGGGGTTTTGGGAAGAAGAAGAGGTGTGATCAAAGACTAAACTATACACCCTGCAACTGTATCGTAGCCACATGGGGATTACTTGATCGTGCAAGTCATTAAGAATTATATTCTTTGTAGAACTAAAAGAGCATTAAGTAGAGCTTTAGAGAAATTAATATAAAAGTAGATTGCTTACAACTGGAATCTTTCCTTACATGTTTTGAATTTTTTCTATGTACTTCACCTTTGCTTTGATCTACCAGCAAAACATCCTCCCACTGACTTTTGATGTGAGGCTGTCTTACATGGAGCACAAGATGTAATTTTTTTCTCTTTCACATCCTCAATAGACAGCATAAAGGCATGGCCATATTCCAGTCTAGTACTCAATTTGCATATTTTTGTACCAGAAATTTAATCCCTTAATCTTTCTGACCTTTCATTGATTTAATAACAAATTTTATTGTAATGTTTCTAATGTTAAAACTGCTGTGCATAGTGATGCTTTGATCATGGTCATGTAGTACTTACGACTCTCTATAGCCAGGTTTTAACTTAAAATTAAATTGTATCTATTTTAACTGAATCAAGTCATTAAAACTTTATTACCTGTATATTTTACAGGCATTTTACCTTTGTTCACATGAATATGTTTTGCCATATGCCACTTGGCCATGCTGTACAACTGTCCTGACAGATCACTCAGTGTTGGGAAACTCAAGTTCCCCTGTGCCTAAGGGAAAGTTAAAGAGGACAAAGAGCCAAGCAATTGTTCCCAACCTTGCCATGAGGAATTCTATGCAACAAGCTGATCAAAATCCTCTTGTGTAGATCTCTAATCATGGTATTTTCTTTTCAATATGCATTTTACAGTGGTTTCCTCTGGCTTTGGCAACAGCTGCAGAGTTTCACCTCACAAAGCTGCACACAAAGCTCACAAAGCCTCCTTGGTGAAGAGATATGGAAACCACCTTAAGAGTGGTTTCCAAAGTCATGCAATGCATTGAAGGCTCAAAGAACATCTTGATTGTGCTGTGGCAGTGGAATTTACACTGTGATAGTGGAAGGGGGCACAGGCAAGGTTCTTTTTTAAATGCTGGCTGTTCCTGCCTTGTGGCTTTCAGCCCAGTGTGAACCTTTTGAGCACACTTCAGTGGGCTAACTGCAAAGCAGTAAATGGATGGATTGCCTCTGTGAGGGATGTGGTTTCTTGGCCTGTGGACCACAGCACATTTCTCATGTGGGAATTTGAGCAGGTAGGAGGTGAGGGCATTAGACCTTGGTATCAAGCAGAAACACGGCTTGTACTCAGTTGGCTTTCATACTTGATCCTGTGCTTTGATTTGCTAAAAACCCTTTACAGTCTCTTTCAAGCCTCACAGATGATGTGTTGGTATAGCTGTAGTAGGGAATAGAAGTGTTTGGTTGTTCCACTTGGTTAGGCAAGAGCTGATGGCTAAAACAGCATTTGTACAAAAGGCAAAGTACAGCTTCCAGACCAGCACAAATAATCTTTTTCAACATCTGAGTAGACTTTATGGACTATAAATAAATGACAGCTTGACAAATACCAGTCTGATAAGCGTTCTGAACAACTATTCGGTTTTGCAAGATCATTAGTAAAGCTGTTCCCCAATGGTGGGTCATAAAGAAATTACTCTGTTCTTTCAGTTTTAACATTAGGTATTTATACGTCTTGAATAGGCTGGGACTTCATGTTACTTTTGCTGAACTTTCTGGATTGAAGTAGCTTTGGCTGGTCCAGCGCTTCCCACAGGTCATCTCTGAGCAACTGCTCAGTTTTCCTTGCACCTCACTAGATTTGTTCAAAACATCCTTTGAGGAACAGTTTAGGAAGAGCTTTGATTTTCCTGCACATCACCTTTCTGATTCTTGCCACAGTGAAAAAAGCAGCAATGGAGTTTGGGGTACATCTGAAGGCAGCTGTGATCAGAGGGGCTTGGCTGTTGTAGGGTGTGCTTTGGGTTAAGATTGAGATTTAGTTACCTTCTTTCAGCCTGAGATTAGAAGTGGGCATGTTATGTCATAATGGAGATGAAATTACTTAAAGAGTCCAGAGAACACCCAATTACGAGGATTGTGATTTTTAAATCACAGTAAGTGTAAAGTTTATGTAAAACATGAAGTTCTTTTATTTATCCTAGCTGGTACATATGCTTGCTAACCAAAAGCTTCACAATACCTTGTTTGTAGGAAAGCACATGACTTGAGCTGTTTTTGTGTGAGATGAACCTGAGAAGTCTTGTCTTTGATGTCCAGCATGATGTGCAGTTGCAATGTAAACACTTTTGCTTTGGTGTTTGTTGCTGTAATATCAAGTCTTCTGAGCCATATCTTTCACTGCTATAGTGGTTTGGAAAAATAACCTGCAACTTTGCACAAAGGTTTTTGCCTATATATCTTGAGAGAAAACACCTAAATTGTATTTAAAATTACCAACCCAAAATACCCTATTGCAATCTATTAATTTAGTATTTCATCAGGGACCTGTTGCAGGGCAAAACTCTAAATTAATTGTTCCGCAGTTTAAAGACTGTAATTTCACTTCAGAGCCAACCTTGCTTGATTAAATCCGCCTTAAATGAAACAGCCAAGAATTCTTTTGATTAAAGTTAATGAACAGAAGTTAGTGTGTATCTATCCTTTCATGCAATTAGAAATCAGTAGATAAGAGCATAAGATCCTTTTATAAGTGACTTCAGATGATTTATATTCCTTTTTTTGTATTTTTTAAGCAAAAGCTCTGTAAAGGCAGCTCTTGTCACAAGAAGTACATGAGTCAGTGAATGTATCTCTTCTGTTTTAACTGCAAAGTATCTTTTATTCCTCGGTGAGTTAGTTGCTAGTTCTGTGAATGACAGTAAAAAGAAGTTTTCCTGAAATCCCAGCTACTTTGGATACTGCATTTCTATATCATATCATTCACCTGACTATGTTTTTTTCTTCTTCTCTTAGACTCGTGCCTTGTTGTAGTAATGAACATTATTGTTAGCCCTGTTTTCCCACTGTGCAGCCAGAAAAACTGAGCAGGAGCAGAGGCTGGCACAGCAGATTGAGTTGTGTTTCTTGACTCCTTGCTCAGAAGCCTTGCAGTCATGGACCCACAGACCTTTCTCCTTGCTCTTGCTGTCACCAGTGTGCTTAGGAAAAAACAATGGCTATGCTGACAAAATCCCAACAGGTGGTTACCTAAAGGAAAACAAAAACTTTCCCAAGCCTCAGCCAGTCTTGTTGTCTCTGTTCCCTGTTTCTTTTTCCCTATTTCCTCAGGTTGGTTTGCAGACAGCAAAGGGGAAGAAGCAAAATCCCCAATGGGCTTTTCAGGGATGCATTTACAAAAGCCAGTAGGAATCATGTGTTGCCTTTTGCTGCCACTTACAGTGCTCAGGGAATGAAAGTCAACCTGTAAGAGTGTGGTAAGCTAAGCCTACATCAAGTTCTGTAGGAGCACATACATCTTCCTGGCACTGCCTCTGCTCTTCTTTTTTTTGTTAGTACTTTGAACCTCTTTAAAAGATAGACATGCTCAATTTATTTAAAATTAATAATACAGTTGTCCTTAACCTCCTCACTTCCTGGTGTCTGCTGATGAGGATTTCAATGATAGGTGTTAATGCAAAAGGCAGAAATAAATCTTGAATGAGTTGCATAATTCAATTTTGCTGTCCAATCTGTAGAACGTGGTTGGGGAAAGTCTGAACTGACTGAAATATTGCTGTTACCCACATTCAAAATTAACCTTCCAAAATTAGATTAACTGAGAAGCCAAATACTTAGTTTGGTTTTCAGTTTGTATTTTCACTTGAGTTCCTTTGGAGGTGATGATTTGTAGGGTATTTTTATTATAATGCTCTAAGGTTAGCCATGCCATCCTTTCATTTCAAAAGTGACAGTCTGCTGGGTTTTAATGGCTCCAGGAATCTGGTTCTTAAAGAAAACATGAAATAATGGAAATAACACCTTTTCTTGAACTTGAAGTCATTCTTATTATTCAAATGTTTATCTTGCTAGTTTTTGAATTAACACCTTGGTAGCAACCAGCAAAAGAAACATCTGAGGAGAAACCAAACCCTCAAAATACTTGTTGACAAATTTGGGCAAACAGAATGTTCGAGTCTGCCAGAGCCCTCAGTTCTTGAGGTTTTCCTTGCAGTCATGAGGACAGAAATATTTAAATGAGATTTTAGGTGATTCAGTATTTGAATATTCAATGTGAACTTCATTAGTACATCCCACCGGCCTTTTCTTCACAGCTCTATCCCTTAATATGTGTAACTGAGACAACCTGCTTCATTCTAATTACAGGTGAATTGATGTTTCTATTCCAAAAATCCTATCAAGTGGGGTTGGAGTTGCCATTTCTGTTTGATTTTTTTTTTTCCTGACTGATGCCAGTCACAGAGGCCTTTCAGAGCTCCCATATATGTGTTTGTTCAAAGTGATTATTGAAAGGAAATTATTAGACTCGGGTATCAGCTTACAACAACATCCCTAATGCCAAAGCTTTTTAAAAGGAGCTTTAAATGCAGCTGCTCACCAGCCTGCCTCTTGCAGATTGAATGTTTGCCTCTGACAGACCAGTTGCAAATGCTGTTCTTAGCAGCATTTAAGTGAGATGGACTTCAGAACGCATTCAGAACACATTTGGTAACCAGTGGAAGATAAAAGGAAGCTCTTTTTTTCACAGACACAAGTGCACACCAGAAATGACTGCCAGTGCAAGAGCAACTGCTGCAAATGCTGGTGTTTGATAATCCTAGAGAGGTTTGTTTAATGCCCATAGTCTGAACTACAAAATGCAGTGTCTTGGAGTGATGGTTTTAATTTCCCTCTAGAGGAATAGGGATGCAGGGAAGGAAAGCGCATCCACAAAAACAAAAGTGTGTGAGTTTGGGCCATATTGTGAATATCAGTTTTGTGAAATCCATGTCAAGGATCATTTTCTGTTAGGTACAGTTAATCTGCACCCAGTGCCTTTCATAACCTCTAGTAACCATTGAAAAATTTAAGAACAAAAAAAACCTACTTTTCAGCAACAGCACTGAAGTCTTGCCTTGCCTGCAGACAGTAAGACTTTGCATTTATCCATCTGAGAGCAATTTCACACATCAGGTTCCCATCCATCAGTGCATCATTGGGGCTGCCCAAGGCACATGGCCTTTCTGGTTTTGAAGCATCAGCCCTCAAAGTTAAGTTGCAGCAGCTCTCAGCAGTGAAGCATTTAATCTTCTTTGGAGTGGTGCTGCATCTTGTGTGAGACCCTATTGGCTTCAAAAAGTGAATAAATAGAATTAATTTTACTTATTGATTACAGTCACTAGGTACAAAGAAACAGTAATTAGGACTTTGTGTAGGTCAGCAGTTGATCCCATACCAATAAAATGTTACTTTGATTAAATACCATAGACTCTCAGCCAGGCCCACGGCAATGCAAGACTTATAATAGGAACAGGCGATAAAGGTGGTTGTTTAGAAGGAGCAAAAGCCTGGGATTTATATTCTGGATGAGTTAAATTTAAGCTCTGGTCCAACCAGCTACTAGATGGAAAAGAAATTTTGAGCACAAGCAACCCCTTGGTCCCATTTGCTCAAATTCAGGACCTTATTCAAGATCAGGTCTGAATGAAACCCTATTCTGCAGAGTTTGCTATAGGTAGCAGCATAATGCATGTACCCCTTGACAAGAATTTTAATGTTTCTTGAGGTGTATAACTTCAGATCCCTACTTTTTGATGTTTATCTCCATTGCAACCAAAGAATTAAACAGGATTTGCAATTTGGAAACCTTTGGTTTTTGCTTTCTTTTGTAGATATTTCAGAGTATCAGAAAACAAGGTGGTATGTTTATCCTGATTTACTAAGTTTAGAATATGTGACAGCCTATAGTTTGAGCTCCAGTTTAACTCCACATCCTAATGTGTTTTGCTGCCAGATCAGAATAAATTTCCCAACATCCTCCTACAAATCAAGTTTTGAAGTTCTGTACCTTCATCTCAGTCTCCAGTAATGGCTCTCCACATTCAGATGTGGGCAGATGAATAAAGGGAGCGCTCAGCCAAGGACACTGGGTAGAACTTGGTGCTATCCCTTTTCAAAGTGAGCATATCACTCATCCTCCAGCATCTGATTTCACAGAGGAAGCAGAGGGTGATGCATGTCAAGTGCTTTGGTAGCTGTTTGCCAAGGCCACTGCAGCAGACGTCCCACTGTCGCTGCTGGCCCAGGGATGCCAGGTAAATTCAATCCTGTTGTTGTTCTTTGTGGATAAATTTTGACAGGACTTGTTTTGACTTGTGCTCCAGAGAAAAGATTGGTTTCCTTCACTAGTCAGGTCTGTTTTGATCCTTTTCACTTCCCAAAGAAGACTCACACTGATAAAGCATCTGTAAATCATAGCCCTCGCTGCCTTTTTTTTTTTTACTCCCTTGCCAGCCTACAATTCAGTTTTCATTGGAACTGCCTAAAGCCAATAAATACAAGCTCTTAGCATGCAGACATTGTAAGAAATATTAAGTCCTGTGGATTTTAAATGAATTTCAAGCAGAATAAGATTGTAATTTGGGATGTAGGCTGACTTCAGAAGTTAATTCAATTGATGTGGCATAATAGTAATTCAGCATAATGTGCTCATGCCATTAGACTTGCACAGAAAAATGCTCCAAATAGCTATAATGAATAGTTTGGATTTTGAAAACCTGGGAGAGCGATTTCACCTTGAATCGTAACTGGCATCTCTCAGAATGCATGTACATTAAGAAAATTCAAAAAGGTGTATGAATTCAAGTAAATTTCAGTGCCACCTTGGGTAAAATTAAGTTTTAGTCGCACTCAAACACTTCTGGAGATGTAGTGGTAAAATCTGCTTTCACCTGTACAGCTGTGGAGGAAACTAACCCTGATTCATGGAATCTGCTTTATGCTGTGCATGAAAAACATAGGCAGACTTTCCCAAGGGGATAAAAATATAAGTCCTGTCTTTTTTAAATGAAATTTAGCTGTTTAAAGAGCTTGATTCTTACCTGCTAGTTCCAAAGTCATTTAGGTACTTCTAAACATGCCCAAAGGAGTGCTGTATATGGTATTGCTGCTTTTGTCTCTGCTTTGGGTTAAGTCCAGCCCCAGCACAGACTGCTGCAGTGTTAGTGCCACTGCAGAGACAAGAAGTCAAGTCTCCATCGTTCAGTTTTGTAGCTCCAACAAAGCCAAAGATGAAGCTCTTTGCTGTCCAAGTAAAATTCTGGTTTTATAGATCCAGCATTTACAGGCATGTTAACATTTGGGAGCTGTGTAGGTAAATCTGCTCACTAACAAAAGAGCTACATGGCATTTTTGGTGGGCGCTTGCAGTCTCACCTCCTCCCATCCAGCTCCCTAGCAAACAAGTTCAGTCTAACAAGTTAAGAGCTTACATATGTGTGTCACTGTCAAATTGGCAAGATATTTGCTAGTAAATCAAAAAAACCAGCCTACCATAATTTGCCAGACTTGCTTTATTTCTGGTAAGAGATGCTCATAATGTAGAATCTGTTTTGGACGGAGATTGGTGTGTGGGGTGGAGTTGTACATGCAGGGTAAGGTGATACTGATTGAGATGTTCTCTATCTAGCCATTTTTTTATTTATTTATTCACTGCTAGACATTACCTGTAAACAGCCTTGCTTCTGATTAGGCCTAATCAAAATGAGCAGGAAGGGCTTGATTAAAACAATCCAATCCTTTATTCTCAGCTTCTGTTAATCCAGCCATAAGCCTAATTAATGCCTGTCAATCTGAAGCAAATAACCCCCCCTCCCTTTAGTATGATGACTAACACGGTGGTGATTTGTCATTTTCAAACATGTGAATCTTCTCCTGAGAAATCTCTTTGTGCTTATACAAGTCATGTGTGACTTGAGCAAGGTCTCTGGTACGTGGGACAGACACATTCTGGAGGCATTTGTCACCTCTAGCTCCTCAAGGAAGCTTTGCACAGCTTTGACAGCTTCTAATACTGCAGGTTTTTCATAAGGACAACCCAGCCATCCTGGTCTTTCAGCAAAAGATAATTGATCCAGGTGATCCTGTCATAATTTTAAAAGCTTTCTCTCCCAAATTTTTCCACAGATATAAGATCCTTCAGGCACCAAGTAGTCTCCCAGGCAGTCAGTCTTTTTCTCATTGCTCTGAAATCACAGCTGCACACAATGACCTGAGGGTGTGTGCAGGAGATAAATGTGTGCAGAACCAGAGGTGACATTAGGTACTTCCTGAGGGGCCTGAAATATCACTTGAGATATTGAATATCACATGCTGTTCCACTCACATACTTTACTCAAATCTGCTTTATGGTATCTTGCAATATTTGTCAAGGTGTTAGGGAAAAGAATTGAAGCTTCATGTTTTCTTTATTAAACAAAGAAAAGAGAGCCCCACAGAAGACCAAAATGTTTTTGAGCAAGTTATATCTGATGAGAACTGATACAAAGCTGGAGTTGATGGAGGTGAAGGTATTAGTTGTAGCCCATGTATGGTCCCCCATCCTTTTGGACTGCTGTGCCACCTCATGTTCTATACTCCTGCTATCTGCAAATTCTTTCCTTGCTTGCTCAAATTTACTAAGTCCAGAAATGGATCTGAAACTGCTCTGAGAGCTATCAGAGTGTTATTCTGGCCGTTACTCACTTCTAATTAGCCAGTTTAGCCTTAGGGGGTCCCTGAGGGAAGGGGAGATGGTTTGAGTGGCAGAAATAAGGGGGAGAAGGTTATGCGGTGAACCCCGTTGTGACCTGGAGGGCCGAGCTGTCCTTGCAGACTGCAGGAGGAGCCTGTTGGGATCACTGCCTGCACAAAGCACCCCAGTTTAGGCAGCTTGAATATGCCTTGCTGTGTAATGTCAAGGTATTTGGTGTAAGAGAACCTGCTCCCCTGGAACAGGCTGTTGTGGCTAATGGCTTTCCTTGTCCTCCACACCTGACCCAGATAATCCAGTCTTGTGTGGTGATGGAGATGTAATGTGTGTCCTGGATAAGGCAGGCCTGGCTTAGCTTGCAGCCCTTTTCCTAAGAGTTCCCATCAAATTGTATATTTTCTCCTTGTGTTCTGTATAGAGCATCTCTCCAGACAGGCCCTTTGCCAGTCTGAAGTCTCTGTGGGACACCATCACCGTCAGTGCCATTTCAGCCCAGCTTTATTTTTGGCAGTGGGCCGTAGTTAGCAACAATAGCTGGCATTTCTGCAGTGTTTTGGTATTTGAAAAAACACCCTGAAAGTAATTTTTTTCTCTTCAAGACATCAATGGAAAAAAATAGAGAAAGTTGGTTAATTTGGGGAAGGATCCCCAAATGTTCATTTTCCTTTGCTGTGCCCAACAATTACTTTCTAGAAGACAAAGGCAGGAGGAGATGCACTCCCATTTCTGCATCCCATCAGGCTCCCTTTGTATGCCTTGTCTTCCAAAGAAATCCTTATTTTTGTGATCATGGATTGGAAGCAAAACATGTGCCTGTCTGCTTGTTTTGAGGTAGAGTCTTCCTTGGGAAGGTCTGACTTCACAAATACATAATTACAACATAATGTGGTTTTTCAGAGTCAGGGAATATGCTTCAATCTGTCTGGTTTGGGTTTGTCGGGTTTTTTTGGTAATCAGATTCCTATCCTATAGAAAACAGCTGTGATACCTGCGTATGCTTTGCTCTATGAATAATTCAAATCCAGGTCTGATTTAAAGCCTGCAGCACTTAACACTAGTCAACAGAATAATTATGTGATTGGTGCTGAATGGAACTACCATCTATATTAAAGGGGGAGAGGAGCCTAGTCTAGAAGTTAGATGAGCAAGTTAATTAGTCCTGCCTTGCCACCAGTGACCTTCTGTGACCTTGTGGTAAAGCTTTTGACTGTCACATTGATGTATAGGTGTTGAAAACGTGGTATTGTTACAAAAAATCCCCAAAGCCTTGTAGGGTTTATCTTATTAAAGTTTGTGGTGTTTTCAGCCTTAGCAAAATTAGGAGGTGGTATTTCTAATGTTAATTGTAAAATGTAACTTTTAAAGAATTTTAAAGCTGACTTTTTTGAGGAAATTGCTAGAAATAGCAGTATGAAAGCAGAAGCTCCAAGTTTTTTCACTTTCTGGAAGTACCAAAGCTGATGAGTTTTTAAACATAGCAAATTTTAATGAAAAAATTCCATTCTTGCTAAGCTTTGCTATTGGTCTCTGAGGCTATTGCTGTTTGTAATGGATTAGGAGAACAATGTCACTGAACTGAATTCCTCTTTAATATGCCACAATTGAAAGGATGATAAGAGGACTTTCACATTTCAGAAAGCTTTTTGATTGTAATAACTTTAATAACTTTAAATTAAGTTATGGCTTTATATTAAAATGTATAAAATTATGAGGTGCCCACATCACGAAGTAGTGCAAAAATCATTAGAATGACTTTGCTGTGCTGATGGATTGAGCACAAGATGAACACTGGCCTATTGCTAAAAAGGTGAACCCTATTAAAATGACTTTTAATAAGCTTTTAAAATGGTTGCCATTTTGCTATTCGCATAATTAAAAGGGAGGGGAAACTACTCAGATTAGTAAAGAATGAAAAACCCTTGAGTCTCACACCACTTTCTTCAGTTTTGTTTTATTTTCAAGGACATAAATTTTAAGTTAAAGGGCACAAAAGTTGTATTGCCTTCTGAGAGGGCAAACCCCATTGCTTTTCCTGTTTTGGATTATTTGTTTTAACCTGGCTTTCTATCTTTGTTTTGTACATGCAAAGAGTATTCTTATTCTCTAGACTGGTGTTTCTGAGTGTGTGTTTAGGCTGAACAACCAACACTACTGATGTGTAAGTTGCCCATTTTCCATCCCTGTTACAGTGCCAGGGTCCTGTGCCCTCACACTGAGACCTTTACAAACGTATCATTAGGATATTTTCCAGCAAACCAGCAGCATAGCAGGTTGAATGCTATTAGTGAAATGAAACTCCAAAGTGCATTTGGAAGAACACTGATTACCAGGCTAAATAATCCAGAACAAATGGCCAGAGTTTTGAAAGGCTAACAAACGAAAATGAGCAATAAACCCAAGCCTTTTGGAATATTTTAGCAGTTAACTAGTTTTTTCTTTCCTAGATAATCATGCAAACCTAGGAGCTGTAACATAGTGCACAGGGACAATGATTTAGTTGCTATCAGTAGGAAGCCACAGCACTAATTTGTATAAAATTTGGACATGTTCCTATGAAGGCACTCTGAGCTTGCCAGTCTCTGCTAAGAAATTTTTTTTTCAAGGAACACATCAAAAGATACCAGAGTGCTTCCCACCTTGTTTTAACTCAGCACAAATAACACTATTCTGTAAATAGAGAAAAATTGTATCTGCTGCTGGAAATGGATTTAATGTGAAAGCTTTGAAAACAGCTCCTCCTGACAGAGGAGATCCTTTCATCTAGCCTTGCTCCCACTCCAGCTGCTTGCAGTGGCCTCCTGGCTTGCAGTGAAATCCATGTTGAATCCCTTCTGAATCTCTAAGAAAGTTTTCTTTCCATCATTTCTGGCACTTGGTGTTTCTATGCCCCTGCCCCTCTCCCAGCCTGCCGTGGCCCTCATCCTCTCATTGTTCCATGCTGTCCCTTTCTTCCACTTCATTGTCCACCTTGCAGCCAACAGGGCAGAGTAACCTTGCCCTGTACTGCCCAGCCACAGCTCTTTAATCGAGGCATATGCCTGTGGTGTGAGCAAACACTTGTGCCATCAGTCACTGCTCCCCTCGCTGCAGGATGGCACTCCCAGCCAGCATCTCTGGGCACAGCATCCTGTATTTCAATGAAGCAGCAGCTTCTTTGTGTCAAGGGCACACCAGCTCTGGGCTATCACAGCACATCAGCATTGCAAACAAGGGCAAATGCAGATCTGGGTTTTATAAGAGGGCTTATTTGCTCAGAGGTGGTTGTAGAAGAGCACATAATGCCAAGCCATATGGCAGGAAACCTCCATACAAAATTAATTCCATCATTATCTGGTAGGGGCTGCTTGTTGCCATTTTCCCAAGGATCTTTTTCGTGTTCAAAGAATCTGTGATAGTCACTGAGCAACTCTGGAGCACAGATTTGGGAAAAGAAGTGTGCCTGCTGTTCCTAGTGTTTTCCTCTCACAGAAGTGTATGCTTAGAGCAGAGGGATTTTTTCACTCAGCCATTAGAGCTATTATGCCAAAACAATGAGTAATGGCTTTACAGGAAAGGCATGACAGTCAATTATCTGGCCATACATACCAAGGTGAATGCAATAGGTCTTGTAATGTGTCCAGTGAGATATTTTGCTACCTTTGAGCCTTTGGTAGCCATAAACTGGAATTAATGCAGTAACTTTTCAGCACAGTGCTAAAACTCTAACAGGGTGCAATGTTTTCCATTTGATTTTCTACCATATTCATCCTTCAGGCATTACTGGTTTGGGACTTTTTATAAAGAACCCTACTTTGAGAACTAATTATGATAAATGTTGATATGACATCTGTTGCTCACTTTAAATTACCTCTTAGTCTGTTGGAATTCATCTTGAAGGCATTTTTGTAATGAATATTTTTTTTCATGAACATTAATACAACCTGTGGCAGATCTGAATAAAAAAGAACCTGCCAAGAGAATAGTTTATATTCCAGCTGCTTTTTTTGTTTGCTTTTTTTTGTTGTTTTCCTGCTTTCTATGATACTAATACAGCTGGTTTCCAAGGTACCTAAATAGATAACAGGTTGTTATAGTTTGGAGGAATTCTCCTTGAGAAACAAGTGAATAATTAGGACAGTTTCCTGAACAAACCACTTCCATGACCCCAAAGCTTCTGCATTCAAATTAACCAAACCTTATATTCTTCAGAGGAGAATGTGCTTTTCTGTCTTGCAGATATAATTCCCACTGAATCCAAGATTAGTGAATAATTTCATGAGTTCCCTCTTCCTGTGGTCAGTCTGTAGCAGAGCAAAGGACTATTATCCCTGTGCTCCAGAGGAAATTTCCTTTGCAGCTACTTGGGTGATACTGGATACTTTTTTACCACCTATCTGATCAAACATTTTATCTGCAGTGCTTCATTCAAGAGTTAGAAACATGACTTATTAAAACATGCTAAATGTGAAGGAAGATTCATCAGGTTTGTGAAAACCAACTGTGTTAATGTACATCAGCCATGGTTTCTATAGATACAAGTCACTGTCAGTGGCACAGTGGTTGGTGAATATTAGCTTTTGGGAAGGGAAGGAAGCATCTTACACATACTTATGTGTAAGACTTAAAAAGAAAAAAAAAATTTGGAGGGCAGCTCAGTGAAAAGATGCTGGTAAGTTCTGAGATGATATGGAAGTCATGCAATCTTTCTGCAGATGGCCTTGATCAAAACAAATCCCTTTTTCGGATTGTGGAGGCTTCGTGAGGGGAAGATTTTTGAAGTCCTTTTGTGTCCATATGTAGTGAAATTGCTGCAGAATGGGTTTGAGGTTTGCACCTGCTGCAGTGTTTGGTAATGCTAGACGACAGTATTAGCGGGTCATGATCAGCAGAAAGCATTACATGGCTGCAGAATGAACCAGAAAGCAGCACACAAGCACAGAATAGAAGAGTTGCTAAGCTGGACAGAGGAAGAAAGTGGAAAATAATTCATTTCTGCTTTTCCTGAGCTCAACACAGACCTTTCAGTCGACCTGTTCTATGAATGGATTTAAATGCGGGTGGTTATTAAAAAGACTGATCACAGCCCATGGAGATCTGTTTGGGTTGGGTTTTTTACACTGCTGTTCATTTAATTCTTCACAGTGATCGTAATCAATTTGACCAAGTAAACCTTAAGACATTTTGTGTTTCATCCCACAGAAATACCTCAGGAGCTTTTTCTCTGCCATGCTGAAATCTCCATCATCTCCCCTGCACATCGACAAAGTGAGGCTGACGCTGTCCAAATACACCATCTGCGAGTTCTCCCCCTTCTTCAGGAAAGGCGTTTTCGACTACAGCAGCCATGGGACCAGCTGACTCCTGGGCCAGGATCCTTATGCTGGAGGAGTGCAGTCACAGTGGTGCCTTCACTTTTGCGGTGCGAGAGGAATGAGGGGAAGGATAAAAAAAGGTGTTTTCCTGAATACCTGGCAAGTTGCATCCAAGCAATGCCAGTTAGAGAGATAGCTACGCCCCAGCGCTATCCCGTGTCCTCTCCCAGCTTTCGCATTAGTGCCTGTGTTTTCCTGGCATGGGGTATACAGACATTCTGGTGTGAGTTGTTCTGTTAATCCAGTACAAAGATTCTGACTCTCGTGATGAGTTTGGATCTCCTCCTTGGCAGGAGTGTTTCCTTCCCATTTGCTCAGGCAATTTGTTCTGGTAGTTCGAGAGCATCTCGTGTTTACCGTGGCAGTGTGTCATGCTGACAGAGGGTTTCTGAGCAGCCTTTTGGTTTCTGTCCAAGCTGTTCCTTAAAGAACAGTTCCTCTTTTGTTTCTTTATAGCATTCTGTCATGTTTAAGGTAATGCTCCTATTCCACTGTTGTTTCATTCTTTTCCCCCCTTCCAGATACCCATTTTAACTATTTGACTGTATAATTGTATAGTTTTCTTGAGAAGAAATAAAGAGCCTGGGTAACTTGAATGTTTACAAAAATATATGCAGCAGAAAGAATATAATTTAAACTCTGTCAAAGTCTTCCACACTTGGTTGTTTTCAGGCAGAACGAATCGCTCACCATTAATGAAGAAGCAGAGGAAGCAATAGTTACTGATGAACATGGTCAGCATCTTTTCAGATTTCCTAATTACTCAGACTGTAAGTGGAAACTGCACTGTACAGAACTCATAGCTATGCATAAAGCTTATGCAAAGTGCTATATATATATATTTTTAATAGCTTCCTCACAATAGCTGTAAAACCTGAATTTTATTTGCATCAGTTAAAATTTACAGGATTTGACTAATTGTACTTTAAAATCACTCAGGACTCCTTCAGACTTGCACATGTATATATAGGTAGAATTCATTTTATATTGCTGCAGAATCAAAAATATCTATAGACTGTGACTGGAATTGAGTATGTGTACATGTTAATGTATAATTGGTTGTATAAAAATCAGAATTAAATGACTTCTAGCTATTAAAATGCATAATGAAAAGTCAGCTGCATGTGCTGTTTGTTCAGAGTGTGAAGCATTGTTTCTGAGTTGCCACCACTGACCACTGGTAGGTTGTGGTAATCAAATTATTTCATGTGATAGAAAATTATCATTAAAACATAAAGTAACAACAGTGGTGA
>JAOXXN010000446.1:6588691-6609126 GCA_026770055.1 Myrmophylax atrothorax | reverse complement strand
ATCCCTGGAGGTTTTTCAACTGAGCTTGGCCGTGGCACTGAGTGCCATGATCTGGTAAAGGGACTGGAGTTGGACCGGGGGTTGGACTTGATAATCTCGGAGGTCTTTTCCAACCCAATCGATTCTATGATTCTATTCTATGATTGTCTTTTATTTCCAAATGTGGATATACCTTGGAGATGGTATGAGTTGGAAATTACTCCTTTCCATGGTGCAGAGCATTGTGCTGATAACACATGCAAATCAGCCTACTTATAATGAGAGCTTCAAGAATTGTTCTATGGAAAGTGAAACCACAAGTGTGTCACATCACCTGTTCTTCCCTCTGAGCTCAACAGGAGACGAGGGGATGCACTACTGCTGAAAGAACAACCCATGGCACATTTTCACCCATAACCACTTCCGGTTCTCATTATTTTAGTAGCTGAGCAACAAGAGAAGAGTGCTGGACAATGTAGAGGCAGCAGAGCCCTCTGAAAAACTAGCTTAAGATTGTGTGAGCAGTTAGATACAGTTCAAATCTGTCCTGTTTTGCGTTTGGGAGTGTTCATTAGTGTAGCGTGGATAAAAGCAAATGCTTTATTTTCCCAGTTCTGGGAATCAAGTGCTTCCAGGAGGTACAGCAGACACCCTCTGTGCTCCAGCATGCAAAGGTTGCTCAGCAGCACGTGAAATCAGAGCCTTGGATAAGCTTCCAACCTGCCTGAGTGTATTGATTCTGGCACCTGCTTTCATAAGCAGGTGCTCAGGTTTATGTGTCCAGATGAAGTTACCTCTTAACATCTTAATTGCATGTCAGACTGTGTCTGTGTCTGTTCTGCGAGTAGCACTGGGTGTTGGCAATGGAAGCATGCCAAGAAAACTGCAAGAAAATTAAAAACAAACAAACAACCCAACACCAAGTGCTTTTTTCTAAAAGCATATATCACAAATTTCTTAATCTGTGGTAAAATAACATTTGCACAGCTTTATCTACTGAATGGAACCAGAATTGCAAGTCCACCAGCAGATGAGGGCATCCCTCAGCACAGCTCATCTCATATGCAAGGGGTTTCACTTCCCCTGTTGCCTTGTAGTGCTGGAGCAAGGCTTTAGGGAACTGGGACTCTGTTAGGGTGTATTGGCAACATGTGTTTCATTCTGTGTGAATTAAATGTAGAGTTGGCATTTGAAAGTTGTATTGACTAATCTGGCCTTTAAAATCATGATGAGATTTTACAGGGCAATTTTTGGCCTGTTTATTAACACTCATCTGACATCCTGCACATTGCAAGACAAAAGGCATGTAATAATTTTCGCTATACCATTATGAAGGTGGTTGTAGTACCTTTGACAAGGCTGGTAAATGAGACTGCCTTGATGATATTCTGGAAAATCAGTGAGAACAGGACTTTCTTGGGTTGAGTGATTTATTATCCAGGTAGGAGGGATTGGGCCGTGGTTATTGAAGCTGCACAGAACTCTCTGCAAGAAATTTCATGTTCAGTATCTCTCTCCTCAGAGCTGCTGTTGTGATTTAACTGGCTAGGTGGGTAAACACCGCACAAGAGGACATCCCCCCCTGTGGGATGGTGGAGAGAATAGGGACAAGAAAAAAATAGTAAAAATTGTGGACTGAGATCAAGATGGTTTAATAGGACAGAAATTGAGGGGATATCAATAATAATAGTGACTTAGAATTCACAAGTCAAGTGATGCTCAATATGATTACTGCCCAGCCAGTTCCCAAGCAGCAGCCCCAGGCCAGCTTTCCCCCAGTTTATGTACTGGGCATAATGCCATATGGTCTGGAATATCCCTTTGGCCACTTGGAGTCAGCTGTCTCAGCTGTGCTCCCTCCCAGCTTCTTGTGCCCCTCTCAGCCTCCTCCCTGGTGGAGTGGGGTGAGAAGCAGAAAAGTCTTTGACTAAGTGCAAACACTGCTTAGCATCAGCTAACACTGGTGTGTTATCAACATTAGTCCCATCCTGAATCCAAAACATGGCACTGCACCAGCCTGCAGGAAGAAAAGTAGCTCTATCCCAGCTGAAAGCAGGACAGATACGCTGAATTTACAATAACTGATTTGTTCTGTTTGTCTGTACTTTGGCCAATATCCACCATTCAGGTAGAAACTTTTCTTCCTTTGGCAGATGCCCATTCAAAAGGCAGGAAACTAGTGGTGGCAGGAGGATAGAGGCAAAAGGGAGCCAAGAAAGGTGCTGGTGCCACTTGGGCACCTCAAGAGCCAAATTTAACACCCCTTCCCAAGGTCATGCTGCCTGATGAAGCTCAGGACTCATGGATTACTTCCTGCCATTTCCCAAAAGTCATGGCTCTGTGGTTTCTCTGCAGATTTCCAATGACATTCCATTCCTCTGGTTCCTTTGCCCAAGCCCTTTTCAAAGTGAAACACGTTTCAGTTGTGGTTGTTTCGGTGATTAAATGCATATGTCATGTTGATCTCTTTTCCTTGCCTTGTGCAATTTGTTTACTGTTCCCTTAGACATTGCAGAGATGGGGAGGGGAGAAAAAAGGAACCTGAAGTACCCATTTGTTTTTGTATTTCTTCTCTGTTCCTCCAGCTTTATGGTGTTCAAACCTCTGTTTTCACCTTCACATAGAAATGCACCTTCAAGGACAATTTTACACTCTGGTTGGTCTCCAGGTAACCTAAATTTTTCATTCCCTTATTATTAAACCTAAGCTTGTAACTGGAACTGAACTCTCATCCCTTTTCAAATTAACCCCTTGGTGCAAAATGTCAAGGATTTTCCAACTCTATCAAGTAGAAGTCACTGAAGCTGGAAACGTATTGACACATCAAGGGGTTAAATCTACAGATAACACTGGAGATTACTGTGACTTACTGACCCCGCCACAAAAATGTCCAAGAACTGAGGTTATTAGGTCTTTTACTCAGAGACAGACTTGGGGAGAAAACCAAACAACTTCATAGCTGTAAAGCAAAAGGAAAAAAGGGCCTGGGAGTGGAAACCAGCAGTAACCAGACAGAATGCATCCCATGTTAACAGCCCATAGGGCAAACCCCACTACAAATTATAAATAATTCCTTCAGTTCTCTAATCTCAGTGCAGCTGCAATGGGATGGTGCCTGGGCAGACTGGTGTGGGGAGGCTGTTGGGTTTTGACACATCTCCCAGCTCTGGGCACATGTTCCCCAACAGCCAGTGTGTCCATGTGTCCGTGTGTCCATGGGGGCTCCAGGACGAGTACAGGTGCCAGGCTCATTGAGGGCTCGTGGATGCTCCAGAGGGCCACGCCAGGACACAAAAGCAGCAGAGGGCTCCAAGGCATCTCCGTGCCCCTGCTTTCCAGCACAGGAGCTGCTGACAGATGGTTTGCATGTCTGAGAAACCCATGCCAGGATCTCTGCAGCCGCGCAGGGCACCCCCGAGAGAGCCCCTCCTTGCCAGCTCTTAGCTCAGGTAACACAAACAAGGCCAGGAAGCAGAAAAACAAGCTTTTCATCTGATTCCACCACCATGTGCTCCTTCTCCATGGCGCATGGGGTGGAAAGGAGAGCCGTGGCCAGATGGTAAGGAGGACCCCAAGGGTGCAGGCAACTCTGGGGCAAGCACTGCCCACCCCTGCCCCCAGCTCTGCACCATGATTTGGCTCCTTCCCTGCACTGCTCATACATGGACTGGGAACACAGAATCGTTTCCTGGCTACACAAATCACACATCAGTTTAATAAGCAAACTGTGAATGTGATGTAGCACAGAGAGATGGGCAGGGGAAGGGAGGGAATGTGGCAGTGAGTTTGGATTTGCAGGGGATGGTAAATCCTTAGGCATCCAGGTTTTTGGAGGAGGAGCGGGCTCAAAGAAGATTTACATGTATTTTTTCCTCCTCTGTGAAACACGGATTACAAGTAATTCTAAGGTCTGTAAGGCTGGAGACTGGCAGTCTTGCCTTATGTTGTTTTCCTCTTATTGTTGCCTGGTTTTCCTTCTACAGAAATGCTTTGACAAGATACTGCAGCAATTTTCCCAACAGATCTGATAGCCCATCTCTACCGGATTTAGAAGGTATTTGCTCAAGCAAGGCGCATTCCCTGTACCACCAATTCTGTGAAAGTACTAAATTAGAGTATTAGTTATTAAATCCGACCACACAAATTACCATTCCTATAATTGTAAATCCGTCTCTACTGAGCAACCATTTTTATGGTGATGATCTTAATATTTACATAAAAATTGCAGTACACAAGGTAAATTATGTATTTCAACCTGCAAATTTTGCTAAGGATTTACACATGCAGAATAACTTATTTTCTCCTTCTTAAGCAACAGTAATCATAAGTAATGTGCAGAAACATTCATAACCACGGTCTCGCATGAAAGCTGCACTTTTCCCCCTCTGTAACCTGCTGTAAATTACAGTGTACATCAATTCCACCATAGGTAGATACACCAGATTTTGTTTTCCCCTTTTCCTCATACAATTTTAATGACCATCCCTGCTTAGAATACAACATTTTAAATTAAAAAATTAAAAATTTAGAAGTAGATTGTTTCCCTGACAACAGCTACAGCAACATTTAATTCCCCCCTGTGTCATTTGTAAATAAATATATACAGTAGCTGATACTGGTGAGATAACGTGCCTGAGGCTAATTGTGCCATTACAAATATTTGAAGCCTGAGCTTGATAATGCAGGTCATGGAACTTAAATATGTATGAACTAAACTAATTTAACCTTCTTGCTGCTTACCAGCATATTGAGAGAACCTTTAGTAACGTGCTCGTCATGAAGCAGCTGAGTTGTGCTGGGTTGGGCATTGGAGAGTTTGGGGTTTCTTTGGATTAGTAGTGGCAGCTCAAAGGAAGAGGCTCACTTGGGATCATGGGGATTCTGGATCAGATCCCATGGATGTCTTCTCCTGGGTTCCACTTGTGAAACACTCCAGTTCAGCATGAGAGGTATGTAACAGAGCTTTGCCTGAGTAAGCCCTGAGTAAAGAGGGCAGGCTTCACTCTGATTTATCATCCTCTGGCATTGGTCCCGAGAGAACCTGTGTGTGTGGGTTTTGCTCAGAACCACGAGTGGGAATGCACACTGGTTGCATCTGCAGACTGGGCCTCTACAGAACAGCTGTGTCATCATGTTGTGGTCATCCCCTGATGGTGAGGCTGGTCTGGACATGGCCAGAGGCAGGGATCCTGCAGGGTGTCTGACAAAAGCCCAGCTCCTGATGGTGAGGCTGGCCTGGATATGGCCAGAGGCAGGGTCCCCATAGGGGGTCTGGCTGGAGTTTTGTCCTTGCACATTAATGGTTTATTAAGAGAGAAAAAGATGAGGGGAAAATGCCAAGCTATTTGGTCTAATCCCTGAGTCTTGCCCTGTGGCTATATGTGAAATCACTGAAGTTTACAAGCTCTCTGTATGAAAGTTGTTCTGCTTGCTGTGAACTCAGCTCTCAGTTTTGTCCTACTAAGCATCGAGCTCAGCTCTAGTGGAAAAAAGCCCCTTTAAACCCATCGATGAGCATTGCTCTTAAGCTCAGGACTGCTGGCTTAGCCTGTAAAGAGCTTTGGCCAGGCTCAGAGGTGCTTTGCCTCTCAAAGCAGATTGCAGCTGGAGGTGAGCAAAGAAGATTCCTTGGATCTGTTCCTCTGATCTCCAGGTTGGGGCTTGCTGGGAAGGGAGTGCATTTCCTGCAGGGCTTTGACTTGGTGCGTTCCCTCGGGCTGGTGGCAAATGAACCCTTGCAACATCACTGAGTATCGAGTTTGGATATGGATAGAGTGAAACGTTTAAGGGTCTTTTAGATTCTTATCTCCACTTGTCATGTTCTTTCATAGCCAATTAAGCAGTTGCTGAACCAAGTTAAAATTTACTGGTGGTGCAGCTAGTGCTAACCTCAACTCCAGCATTAGGAAACCTCGGAGACAAAATTGTGGTCACCTCCCTTTCCGTGTGGCATCAGCTCATCTGCCCTAAGGCTTATATGTGTCAGCTGAAGGCTGTACCAGCACAGCCTTCATGGATTTCTTTGGAGGCTTTGGTGGCTCGACAGGTCTGTTGTCCCCTTTGCATTGGCAAAATCTTCAGTGGGGATGTCAAGGCTGGGTCTGATCCTCAACTTGCCCCTGCTGCTGGAGCTTGGGCAGAGTCAGCAGCTCTGGGGTGTTTTAGAGAGTCTGAGGCACTCGCCGTGTGCTGTGGGGAAATATAATCCTGAAAGTGGCATGTTTTAGGGGATGCAATTTCAGCAGCGCAGAGCGCCGCTCCTTCAGGGCTCTTAGCTGGGAAATGCGCTGCCACAAGTCACCTAATACAGCTCGGGGCAGCGTGCTGTGATGAACCGTGATGGCAAGGAGGAAAAGCAGACAAAAAGGCAGAAGGAGTAATGAGTGAGAAAAGGCTTGAAAACCCGACCATCATGGTTCGAGTCACACTAAAAGGATTATTTGGTCATGAGTAACGGGGTCAGAAATTCTGTATCTCACTGGAAGAACCATGCGCTGTCCTATTACAGCAAGCTCTGCTTAAAACTTTTTAGATTTAACGTGTTGAAATAATGTTACACGTAGCCAGCTTTGGTCCAAGCCAGCAACTAATGTGATGCAATTAATCCATGTAGAGATCACACCTTTTGTCAGCAACAGGTAATCCCTTCGCTAGCAAAGGTAAAGCTGAGCAAGCAGTTGAAAGGGAAATCATTAGCGACATTCCTCTGCTATCGCAGTTTGTCTTCACAGCCTGTTACTCCCCTGGATGGATGAGCTAAATGCAGAGAATAACAAAACAAGAAAAAGCCCTTTGAGACCTTCTGAAGCTGTTCTTGCTGGAAAGGAAAAGCTTTCCTTTGTATATGTTGATATTGCTTAAATGAGATGCTTTGATGGTCCCTGAGGGATTCAGCTCGTCTCACAATGAAAGTGGAAATTAAAGGAATTATATGATTTGTAAGACAATCGTATTGTTTGAAGCAAGATTGGTTACAAGTGCCTTTGCTCAGTTTTAGCACATTTAGGCATGTTTATGTCCATGACTTCTTTGCTGAGTCTCCGTCAGAAATATGGCCCCCATTTGGGTATCACACAGGATGCAGCATTAGACTGTTTTCCACAGCCTGGGCAGCCAGCACTGCTGGAGACTGTCTAGGGACCTCTGCAGAAACGTCAATTAGCCATAAAAGTTCTGCAAACAAGCATTATGCCACCTCCTTATGCCTCCCCTGCTGCTGCTCACAGTCACATAGTAATGTCCAGAGCTAAAAGATGGATGTCAGGGGCTTCTGCGGCTCCTCCGATGCTCCAAGTTCAGCGTGGTGCTTTTCTGGACAAGTTCTCACATGGAAATTGGGTTGTCAAATTGAAATTAGAGGATTTAGCCACTGGTATGCTTTCTCAAGGGATGCTTTTCAGATTGGAGTGGCTGTAGTTTGCATCTAATTCCTCTTGAGACAAACACCTTTGCTTTCGGTTCCTGTCTGCTTTTCTCTAGGATGGCGTTTCTGCAGATGATCTGGGAATTCTTCTGCTCCTGGGGATCAGCAGGCATTACTTACCATTTCTGTCCTCAATTCCTCCATGTATTTATTTATTACTGCAATCCCCTTGATTTTAAAAAGGAAAGCCCAGATGTCTGAGCAGTGCCTGTCGTTTCTCCGCTATAATTAATTATCTGTTCAGAGTGCTGCACAGATTGCTCCATCAGGGGCTGTGTAACTCAGGGAGGTTTTCCCAAGTGGAAATCCCTTCCCTGAAAGGTATGAGGGAAAGAGGTATGGATCTTTCCTACCTGTCTGAGGTGGAAAGAGAAGCTCAGAAGCCTTCCCAGCACTGCCATCATGCTCACAGAGCTGGAGTCAGAAAAAGCATACACCACCAATTACCACGTCGGGGACAGCCTTGAAAGGGAGATGAAAATTAACAGAGCAGTTAAGTCAGGGACTGGAGGGTGTCCCTGCTCACTTCTCTGCAGCACCACCTGGAAAACACGTCCTGCTGTTGAGGGCCAAGCCGAGGACTTGGGGTAAAACCTTTCCTCCACTGGGCAAGTGCTGCAATACCAGATGTTGTGATGCTTCCCACGAGTCTGAGATGAGTCTTTAGGTGACTTTTCCTACCCATCTCCTAACTGAGGGCTACAAATCTGACGCACGCCATCCACCTGGCACTGAGTTTGTCAGGTCACATGGTGTTTGAGTTGCAAGCTGAGACGGGCTTTTCTGAGCACTGTCAGTAGTCAGGGCTGTGCAGATCTGGTATCTGGTGCTCCTTCGCATGGAGCTGCTTCCTCCCGTTTGAAGCACTCCGTGTGCTCCACAGATAAAGGGTGCTCTGGGCACACCCATGCTTGTTACTTGGCTTAACTCATTTGTTCTTTTAATCGTTCATTATCCAGATGGGAGCAACTTCAAAGTGCTGTTACCAGTAAGACACGTTCACCCCTATCAGCTGAATATGCCCAAAGCCAGTTTCCTGTAGGATTTAGTTGGGTTTTTTTTTTAAAAGGTATAGTATTTCAAAGCTGCTTTATGGTTCGACCAGCATCGCTAGCAGTCAAATCTGTCACGATCCAAAGGTGTTTGAGGGCATATTTTTCCTAAGCCTGGGTGCAGAAGGCCTCCAGGTGCACCTCTGCTCCACATAAAAAAAGAATAATGAATGTTTTCATTAATAAAAGTGCAGACCATCGTTTATGCACTTTTAATCCTGGAGTAATTAAATGGCTGAAGAGAAGGATGATTCATACCAACACTCGCTGTGCTCAAGGGGTTCCTTTTCTGCATCTTTGAGTGTGTCTCTAAGAAAAAAATTTGTTATATCTTGTAAATAATTTATTATTCCCTTTTTTAAAAGCTGCTTTCTGGGGATTAAAAAAAAATCCCTGTATTTGGTGTTGTATATCGTGGTGTATCAGACAAACCCAAGGGTGAGTGGTGAGCGTTCAAAGGGAACAGCGTGAGATCTTGCAGAAGAGCATTCCTGGGAGAAGCAGTCCAAGGGTGAGGGATCTGCTTGCAATGAAGAAGCCTTGGAGAGGTTCTGCTGCTGGGAGCTCCTGCTGTGTCTCCTTGGACGTTGGGGGTTACTAAACACTTCAGTGTAAGGAATTTTTCAGTTCTCTGTGAATATCAGCTTTCATCAAAAAAGCGTTTTATTTCTTACTTCAGTCCTCATGACTTAAGAAAAATGGTCACAAATGTGGCCCTGCAGGCTCAAAACTCCAGCAAAAAGAACTCAGGTTGACTCAACATTTATCTCGCGATTAATATTGGGTCTGACTTGCCAATTTATACTACTTGAAAGGCCAACTTAAATAACCTGTAGCATTTATATACTACCCTTCAGATGTGGATTGAAAAGCCCTTTCAGATGTGAAACTCTGTCCCCTGTGATATACTGGTGATAGAATGTTGCTGTGAATTTGGGCTAATTTGGTCTCATTTTTCTATGGTGATTTTTCTTAATTCTGTCTCACTTTTCTGTGAGTGATGGGCTGTACAAACAAGTTGCTCTCACTGGGATCTATAGAACCCTGCAATATCTAGTGATTTCACCACAAAATTATCTGGCTGGGGATTTCACCTGCCTGAAAGCTAATCTGGAGAAGGGCATGTGTACAGAAAAGGACTGAAAAACGAGAGGTGATATTAAGAAAACTGAGCCAGGAAATCCCCCAGGAAGAAGAGCAGCTCCATGTATTCCCCAGCTGAATTAGCTCATAGGTCTTCAAGAATATATCCAGCTTGGGAGCAAAACAGAGTGCCTTTCTCCTGCTACCTTTTTAAACTTATTTTTGCTTGAGCAATGCCAAGCTGCTTTGAGCTAAACATGTATAGGAAGAAAATCACAGAATCAGCATAAAGTGGATTGGGTTGGAAGGGACCTTAGAGATCATTTAGTTCCAGGGATGCCACCTACTAGATCACATCGCTCAGAGCCCCTGGCCTTGAACATTCCCAGGGATGTCTACCATGATTCTATGATTTGTGAATAAACAAGCACCTATTGGGAAGGGTTGGGGTGGTCACTACGAGTTAGTTGGCCCAGAAAGGCTTGGAAGGGATCAAACACAACCTCCAAGCTAATCCTGTGGCCAGATTCCCTCAGCATCTCATCCCATAGCTCTTCTTTCCCCACTTTCTCAGAAATAACAGCCATAATTTTCCACTGAGAGATAATTTATAGGGCAGCAGAAAGAACTAAGCAGTACTCCCCAGGAATCTCACTGCTGTATGGGAAATGCAGCACCAACTGCTGTATGCTGGTATTGGCATCTCTGGCTCCACTGTAAATATTTTTTCCTACCACCATTTAGGAGGGAATTTTCTCTGAGCTGCTGGTGGCTCAGCACAGTTCCTTACAAAAATCTTGTCACTTTTTGCTTTGCATTACAATCCCCCAATGCACACTCACCTTGTGCACCCCCAAACAGGGTAAATGTTTCAGTGATCCTCACATGCCTCTGACCCTCTCCTTGCAATAATGAGCTTCTTTCTGCTTCAGTTTTCCTCAGCTCCTCAAGGTTTTCTAGTTCTTCCTGTTTAGGGCTGTGATCCACCTCTGTGCTGATAAAGGCTCTGATTTTTGGTTCATATCTTACTTCCCAATGGATATTATGTGTCTGTTTGAGCAACCACTGTTGACTCCATCTGTCCTTCAAGTGTCCCAGACAGAGGTGCTGGGGAAGGGATAAAGGGAATATGCTCTGGGAAGCTGCCAGGGGATTTATGTGGCGATGCTCTGAGCACGTGTTTGAGAAACATAAAGTGTGTTTGTCAGGTTTCAGGGCTGTGCTTAGAACCAAAGCACCTCAGAGCACGTGAAAAATAAAAAGCTGATGTATGAGAACAAGCATTTAAAAAGCAAAGCAGAACACGTGTGTATGTGTGGGATACATGGCTTGTGCTCCCAGGGTTCTGCCTTGGGAATGCCATCCCATTCCTAGCTGTGTGTGGGAAAGGGATTTGTGTGCCAAGGCTTTGCAGGGGCACAAGGTGTTTCCCTGTGCAGCCCAACCTGAGTCACACTGTAATCGGCTGCAAAGGATGTGCTTGGGGAAGGGGTGATATTTAATTCATGCATGAGCATAATTAAAGCAGATTCAGTCTGCAAAATCAACTCGGGAGAGCGCTCTGATTTACCACCTCTTTGCTCCTTCCTGAACCTCCTCCTGGATAAAGGCACAAGGTAGAGATGGTGGGAGCTCTCCCTTCATCTGCTGAGATTAAGGTGTGATTTGCCCCTGCAGCCCAGGTGAACAGTATCACTACCCAAATCAGATTAGAGAAAACAGCAGAGCAAGTGGCACAGCTGCGGGAAAGGTGGGAGCAGGGGAGTTTTGAAGTCTGGAGTTCTCCTCCCAGGGAGTGAATGGGACGAGATGAAAGGATGAGATCAGTGAGCAGATGAAGAGCAGAAGTCCTTAGACTTTGCAAGATTTACCTGAGCCTATTAAAATGCAGCAGGTCTCCCTCACCGGGACCACTGGAATGAAAGCGTGATTGGCAGCACAGCCAAGCCTTTCACCTGAAAGCAAAATTAGGAGGGCATGGAAAATAAGCAATGCTGGGCCTTGGAAAGCCCTTGCAAATGACTCTGAGGCAAGAGCAGGAGCAGGGATGTTCAGTGTGAATGCCAAATCAGCGTTATTGACTGCGACGGTGGTAAAGGGCTTGGCTGTCCTGCTCAAAATCAAGTGCTGCGGGCAGGGTCTGCTTTGTCACAGGAGCCTTGGAACTGGGAGCCGTGCAGATGCATCCCACGGAATATTTCCTAATGCCTTGGTCAGAAACCTGACTCAGGTTTATAGAGAAGCTCTGAATCCGTTCTTAGCCCTGCAGACAGGACCCAGGATTTTTCACAGCTGTGCTGTCAGCTTTGCTCACCTCCAGGGATGTAACCGTGTCCTTGCTCGGTAGGGCAGGACTGTAAATCACTACAGTGCATTCACACTGCCAAGGCTGGAAAGCATTGCAGTCCCCTGTATTTTCTCCAGTCCTGTTGGATCCGCAGGCTTTCTTTATATTGATTTTTAAAAAGATATTTTTAATTTCTTGGCTCGTCTCCTTATTGCAGTGTGTACATTTAACTCAAAAATAATGCTTTGGAATTACCGTCAAGAGAATTAACCACACTCTTGTGAGAAGACCATTAGCACAAACAGGGAGGAATCCAGCACAGGGACTGATAAAAATCAGGAGTCAGAGAGCTCAGGAGAGGAGGCTTAATTAGCCTGTGAGGTTTTTCTTTAAAATTCTTTAAAAATTAAGAGATCTTCCACGCATTTATTACAAGCCCCTGAATGACTTTCATTTAGGGGCTTAAGGGTTTGACCTAAATCTTGTCCTTGTCATACACCAGGGGGATTGAGGTGTTAAGCACAAGGTAAGCCTGAAGATGAATTTTCCAAGAAGTTGACCCAACTCCAAAGACAACACAGTCAGAATCTCTTCCCTTGCAGGAACAGGGAGGCTTTGAAGCCAAGTTCTTGGTTTAGGAGTTCTGAAAGAGGAAAAACAAGACTAGAGGCTGCTTTCCCAAGTTTACATGTTGAAGGCGATTTAACTGGAGGCTGTAGATGAAAGGCTGGATTTGCTTAGTCCCTGTCTCCTGGGAAATTGCTGGAGGCTTTGAGGAGCACTGCAAACCTCTAGGCAGGCACTCTTTGTCCCTCTGGACACTTGGCAAATCTGCTTTTTAGACTTTCAGGTTGTTCCTAAGAATCTAAATAGGAGAAAATCATGTTTAAGAGAATGTAACACTTCCTCACAGCACAGGGGTGGCTGAAACATTGAACACCAGCCAGGGGAGTGGAGAACAGGCAAACACCTTGAGCCTGGTGGTATCAGCAGCATTTTCTTTCTTATTTTGTGTGCATGTGAAGAAATTAATTACTTAACCAAACTGCACTGCAATTTGATTCTGTTAGATAATGTCATTGAAATTGAAACAGGGGGCATGAATTTTTGCTTGCTATGAGTATTCAAAACCCAAACACAATAAAGTCATATATTGTGTGACACAGACCAGCCAGAAAAACTAGTTGACTAAGTTGGCCCTTGGTAGGGGCAGACAGGGCAAAACCAGTCCAAAACAGCCTAGCAGTGACCTGTGGTGCTCAGTGACCCTTCTCTCACAGCAAGACACTATGCCAGTCACTGCCCTGTGGAGGCTGCTCTGCTCTGCCTCCCACCCTAAGTGGTTTGTTCAGTTTGGTTAATTAGGCATCTGGGCACAGTGAGCTCCTCAGTTAATTCCCTACATGCTGAAGGATGTTTATCACTGGGCAGCATATGCTCAAATTTCCCTATTATGCTTTCTTTTTTTTTTCGCAGGCTTTACATATCCCTCCCGATTTTCTGGTTTTCCAAGTGGCTTTCTCAAAATGGAGTTTTTTAGGGACATTCCTGGAACCTTGGTGATGGTACCACTTTTCTCCCTTTTACAAATGCTTTTTCATTTTGTTTATTCCTACCATTACTCTCTTTTTCTGAAATCTTTTTGGAAGACATCTTTTTTCCCCCCAAATCCTTCTTTTTTTTTCTCTTTCACACACTGACAGTAGGAGGCCTTTCTGCTTCTTTATGTCTTCTAAAGTTCATGGGCACTGAGCAGGTTGGCTTTCTTTTGATTTCAGTTGTAAAAACCCGACTTTGCATTTATACAATGGGGGGAAATGTGTCAATATGGTTGCTAGAGATCAGGGAGCTGATTGATTAACACCCAATGCAAGAGCTGCACTGAAGTGTTTGCACTAAGCACTTACCACTAGTTATTCATCCCAGGCAGACTTTACCTCTGGCTCAACATCCCAAGATGCAGGAAAGATACAGAGTCCCCTGTGGGTGGAGGAGGTGGAGACAGTTGAAGAACGAGGCAGCATCTCATGTTTTACTGTATCCTGCTGCCCTGGAGGATCTCAACAAGGTTTGATTCTGCCCTCTCAAGGCATTTTACTGCAGGACAAACATTTCCCATCAGCCTCCTCTGGCATCCCTGGGCTTTGCTGGAATTTGCTGGGATGCTGCTTTTCTCCCCTCTGTTAAGACACTGATCCCTGCAAGGATGTGTGTGAGTAGAGAAATTCACATTGAGGAAAGACAACACTCATAGAATCATAGAGTGGTTAGGCTTGGAAGGGACCTTCAAGCTCATCCTCCCTGCATGGGTAGGGACACCTTCCATCAGACTGGAGGGGCCAGGGGAAGGAAGCCAGAATGGTGGATTGGGACCTAAATACAAACAAAATACACTTTAATTTTATTTTACCGTTATAACACTGAAGATGGTTTGTGCTGTTGGTGTCCTTTCTCCTGGTCACCGAGTTGGCCACTGTCCATGTGACAACCAGAAGTGCTTTAGTGAATAAAAGCCTGCAGCTGACAGCAATATCTCTGTGTCAAATATACATACAAGATGTACAGTCACCTGGGCTTCAGGTACTTTGTTATACAGCTCTGACCCATTCCCCTCATGCCAGCTGTGCACATCTGCTCCCCGATCCACAGTTACATCAGACAGGGCTGCACCAAGCTGATGAAGTCTATGGAAGGATGAAGTGGCATCTAGAAGAGTAGAAACAGGGGATCAGATCCTGGGGATTTTGAAGGAGCTCACCTCCAGCTCCCTTGCACCAACAACACCTCCCAGCTCCTCAGAAATCTCAGGTCATCTCTGGTACAGATTCCCTCTGGATGTGCCCTAGGCTCATGGTACCTCACAATTTTTTTAAAGTGTTGTGTTGTTTGAACCACCTTTATGAATATCTTTGACCTTATCTCTTGGTCTGCTCTGTAAGAGTTTGAAAAAAAAGTTTAAAATAGTCTAACCCATCTAATGGATGAGATGGAAACTTCATTGACTGACTTACCCAGGAGAGATGTGTGAAGCTCATCACACCTAAATTAAATTATATCTTGAGCACCTTTCCTTTGAGCACTGTCATTTTCCTCCAAGAGGCTGTATAAATTGCTTTTTCATTTTATTTGATGTGGCAAAAAGCCAGGACTGGAATCTATCATTCTCCAAATCCTGAGCAGTGGTGATAGGTCAAAGCCATCTAACATGAAGGTTATTATCACGGAGTTTGTGGGTTAGCATGATTGAAGAAAATAATGTATTTGCCTGAATTAACACCTAAGTGTGTCCTGACACAGAAACTCTGTTCTCTTAAGACTTTTTTTGATTCAGGAACTCCTGTGAACTTCATTGATTATCTCAGTCCTTGATTTCCCATGAGTGACAGGGAAGGCAAATTAAGTTTATGGCAGAAAGTCTTCTAAAGATCGTGTAAATCTTTATACTAATTCTGTTAATGAAATAGATGGGATAAGCTCAAGCAGTGCATACTGGGTGAAAGTGAGTCAAACCATAAGAGGGAGGAATTTTGACTCACTTATAAAAACATGAACGCTAACATCAGAATTTGTTTTATTCCCAGACTGACAATGTGGAAGAAAAATGCTGGTCCGTTATTTCTGTGGTGACCAAAGCTCTTCCATCACAGGCTGCACATCAAGTGGCTCAGTAGTGCCACACTCCAGATCTGCTACCCCACCAACCTGGAGATCTCCCACTGCCACAGATTTGCCTGGCATCTTCCTGGGGGCAATGGGTGCATTAATGTTTATTTTAGTGACCCTTAGTTCTACCTACCTGAGCCAGGGCACACAGTGCAGATCCCTCTTCCAGAGCCTCTTTGTGCATGGCAGCAGCTTCATGGGCTGAAGTGAAAAAGAGGCAGGAAATGATTCTGCTCTCATCTGGATGCCTTGCTGCTCCAGAGAAAGGATGCACCTAAATCTGTGTGCTCTGGGAATCCCAGGGCAGGCAATAAGAGACACTCAGGGCTCACTCTGCGAGTGGATGATTAGTAATTGCACTTGCTCTGGTGCAAATTCAGAAGGAAATCAAGCCATTGCTATTAATGCAAAAGGCCTTTGACTAGCTGGTTAGGATTTTAGTTTCTTTTGTCGTATGTGTGTTTTTATACATACCTATTTACACAGACACACACACACACACATGTATATATATGACTCCTGCATCAATCTGACATACTAAGAAGGTTGGGACCTTCTAGTTTGAACTGAAAGAGGTGAGAGTTACAGAAATGCAAATTACTTCTGATGTCTAAGTATTTTTATTAATAGTACTTTATAGTTAAAACACGGCTTATGTCTTTTAAAGCACCGAAAATACTAAAAGATAGTGAAAATAAAATACTGAAAACCTCCACAACAGCTATGAAGTCACTGACCATTATTGTCCTATTGTTGTTTAAAACTAATGGATTTCTCTCGGCTTTTTTATAGCTTTCTATGTTGGCAAGATATGAACAAGATATGTTACACAGTGATCAGATTCAAAGGCCTTTAAGAACAGTGAAAAGATGACCACCGACTGCTGAGCCTTGGATCAGATCCTAATATTTTCTTGGAGACAATTTGTGTGGCACTTCAATCCTATTTATGTTATGTTGCTTCTGGTTTATGGTCCTTTTTGGGTTTGATTCAGTAAAGCAACCTGCTAAGGATCAGAGTTGAGGCTGCTCATCCCACTCTATATCCCAGCTCCTGGCCAAAGGTTTGCTTCTCCCAGGACAAGGCTTTTACTGAAGCTGGGAAGCTGTGCTGGCTGTGGGCCACTGCTCCCTCATGGATTGTTCTGCCCTCAGCACAGGTCCCACACAGCTCCAGGTCTTGGGTCCTCAAAGGTGTTATGTATCCTCACTCTTTGCATCACCACACAACCATCAGCAGATAAACCCATGTGAGTTGTCTCCCATGGTGATAACAACATGGACATCACTGGCCACCTGCCACTGGGTTTTGTGGTGTGGATGGAACTGTTGCACAACCTGTGAGTTTTCCGGTCTGTTTTGAAGCATCACTGAATTTTGAGGCTTTCCTTTCATATTACTCCTGCCCGTCTCCTGGCAAGCTTTTCCAAGGCTGGTTGCAGAGTGGAAGGAGATTTTCTTCTGGGTCTCTCTTAATTTTTAACTAATCAGTGAGGTTTCTTTCTGGCTTGTGTTCTTTCTAGCTCCAGTGCTGCCATCTCATTAATTGCAGCCAGTTAGCACAGTGGCCATGCAGCCAAGTGTCAGCTGGTGTGTGCTTTTAGTCTCTTTTTTTTTCAGCATAATTAGAGAGCATTCACTGACTCTCATGTTCCTCAAACACACTCCTTTGTGGTGTTTCCTCTATTCTGGAGCTGTATCTGATGGCCCTTTGGCTGAACTTTGGCTTCTGCAGTGGGGAAAGGCGGCTGGGAGGAGGGTTTGTTCTTGGTGCTAAATGAAAACATGGCTTAGGATATAAAAGGGAAAGATTGCAGACATGAGATTGATGCCTTAATATTTTAGTATTTTTAATGTATTTGTAGATTTTACTATAGTTGTATAGTTCTTCATGCTTGAGGTAGCAGCTAGCAGTTTCTAACTGTTTCTAAACCTCTTTCTCGTGGTTTGTGGTTTGTGTTACATTCCTGAATTTCTCTTTAGTGGTCTTTTTAAGGAACAATATTTCAGCAAGGACATCTTGTTTGGGACACGTACACCTGGACTGTAACAATAAGACATATATAAGGCCCAGAACTCTTGGAGGGGCTCCAATGGGGCAGTTCCGAGTGTGCTACCAAGGACAAAAGATTTTGGGGTTGGATGTACCCGTTGATAATTAAGTAGTGTTATAAATTTGTAAGAACTGTATACTGGGTGTGTGCCTGTGTACTCCGTGTACAGAATTGCTCTCTACTTTATCTATGCTACTGTTGTTTGGAAGTCTTTTTCCTCAATTTTAGGCAACAAGATTGGTGCTGGGAAGGATTTTCAGGCAGAGGACAGCGTGTTTCCTTGGCAGTCCAGGACCTGCTCACCCAGTTTCATCATGGCAAGGCATTGTCCTGATACAGGGAGCAGGTCTGGGGTATTTGGGGTATTTTATTAGTGTTCAGGGAGGCCTTCTCTGGTCTCCCCAAGGCATGTTAGGGACCACTTGAGGGTTAAGAGGGACTAAGCACTTGCCTAAAAGGAAAAACCCCAAATCCAGGTTGTGACTGAGTGGTGGCTTCTCCCTTTGCCTTTGTTGAGTAGTGGCCTTGGAATGGCCAGCAGGGAGGAACAGCCCAGAAGCTTTGCATGAAATGTATCATACCCCCAGTTCTGGTGAATAGTTTTAATGATGTTTCCCAAAGTCTCAAAGGCAAGTGGCTTATTTCTTGTTGCATGAAATGTTTCATTCACATCAATTATGCAGCAAAATTAAATGAGGTGGGGTTTCTTAGGTAGCCTGTGACCTCCCCAAAATGCTGGTACCTTATGGATTGGATTCAGTCTCATTTCTTCTCCCAATCTGTACCTAATCTGCAACCCCTGCCCACTATAAACCAAAACTGAGACAACGGAAAACGCAAACCACCCGAGCTCTTCCCTCCTCCAGCACCAAACCCTGGAGCTCCTGGACTGCTCACATCCCTCTGCCCTGTCAAGCATCTGCTCACCACTCCAAGCTCTACTTTTGGTGCATAGTCCTAATTTTTTTTCCTCCTTTTTCTCCCTTAATTCAGAAGTGGAGCCTCTTGCAAGGATGTGAGTTACAGTTCATCTCCACCACACACTTTTCTCTATTCTGCCCTTGATCAAAGGGAGCAGATGGAAAACTTTGCAAAGAGAACAGACATCTCTTCTCCCCACTGCAAGGCAGGAGGAGGCTCAGGTGTTATCCCTCATACTGTGAACTGCAGTTAACTGAGTTTGTCCGGGGGATTTGGGAAGAAAAGATGCCATTGCCAGGCATCTGGGTGTGGGTAATTTGTCTTGATATGTTTTCGGTGTTAGTGATGAGAGAGGGAGATGAATGCTTAATTAGGGAATTAACTGTCTTTTAAAAGATTAAGTTTTCTGTGAACACATTTATCAAAAAGAGAAGAAGAAAGTGCTGCAAACTGACAGAAATCTCTTTTCTCAGTGTGAGTGAAAGGATGAACAGTAAGAATAAAAGATGAGCATAATTCCTAGATAAACCTAGGACTATGCCTGCCCTAGGGAAGTACTGCTTTCCTTCACTGTGCCAGTCCCCTGTGCTGGACCTGTTTTTGTACCCAGACAAACCCCTGGGAAAGGGGAGCACATGCAGGTAACCCTGGTTCTGCCCCATCACATCACACAGTGTTTGCCTTTGCTCCCCAAATCCTTCTCTCCTATCCAATACCTGTTACCCAGAGTGGTCCATAAAGTACTTTTAAGGGAAAATGGGATCTTGAGCATTTACAGTCACAAAAGATGTTGCAGGTACCTCAGGGTGACATGCAAATCATTTGTCTGATGCAGAGCTGCTACTTCTCACAGCCATATCCTATGTCACACCTCAAATCTTGAAGTCAATCAAAAGTAAATTCATCCCCCTGCTATTAATGAGGATGAATCCAGTTTGGTATGTGAGAGAGGAATAACCTTTTTCCCCTGGGATGAGCTCCAGGAGCAGATAGGTGTGCACACACCCAATACTCCTCTGTGCATTCCTCTGGGTGAGGTTTAGGATTTGGGGTGGTTAAAAATGTTTACCTTTTACGAGCAGAAAATAACATCGTACAAAATATGACAAGGTTTTTTCCCCCTCTGTGAGCTAATCCTACATATCAGTGAGTTTTTTCTCTTAAATTCCTGCCTGGCACTTCGTGGAGATTCTCTAATTCAAATTGACAGGTGCTAGTACAGCAGCCTGAAACACCAAATAACAAGCTACATTTTACATCTTTATGCATGTATGAATGGAATATGAATTATTTCAGATTTATTGGGAGAATGGCAGGGAGACAGACAACGTGGATTACCCTTTTTTAGTGTTTCTGATGTGCTTCATCTGCCCCTGGTGAACCTCAAAGAGCTCACAGTTATTAGTGGTTTCCATTTGCAGCAAAGCGACAACTCTGATGCGTCTCTAATATTTGCCAGCATTTGGCTGGAGAGTGGGAATGATTTTTGCCTCTGAAATGCCACAATCAAAATGCGCCCCAGGCCTCGCTTGGAGGCTGCATGTAGCAGAGTGATGGCACGCAGCCGCCCGCCCGCGGAGCCTCACTGGCCCTGGGGCGATCCCTCAGTCTCATCTCCCGTGTGTCTCAAGTGATGATTTCATTTTGCTCTTGGCAGAAAAGGCCGCTCTTGGTGTCTTGCAGGAACTCTGCAAGCCCACCCCACTGGGTGCTCCTGCCTGCCGTGTCCATGCGCAGGTGGGTCTGTCATGGTGGCACTTTGGGGGTCCCTCGAGGGCTGTGGGTGAGACCGGGGGTGCTGTGCAGATTTGGGGGGAATGGCCAGGTTTAACAAGGCGAAGTGCCGGGTCCTGCACTTTGCCCACAATAACTCCGTGCAGTGCTACAGGCTGGGGACAGAGTGGCTGGAGAGCAGCCAGGCAGAAAGGGACCTGGGGGTTTGGATTGACAGGAGGCTGAACATGAGCCAGCAGT
>JAOXXN010000446.1:6557438-6588591 GCA_026770055.1 Myrmophylax atrothorax | reverse complement strand
GTGGTCAGGCATTGGAATGGCCTGCCCAGGGAGGTGGTGGATTCTCCGACCCTGGAGGTTTTTAAGGTGAGACTGGACATGTCACTGAGTGCCATGAGCTGGTAATCAAAGTGGGGTTGGATTAAGGGTTGGACTTCGATGATCTTGGAGGTCTCTTCCAACCCAACTGATTCTATGATTTTATGAAAGGAAGCACCCTGGACATGTTTGGATGAGTGAGAGTGTAAGCAGATGCCCATCAGACCACGAGTAATCTCACCATGGGATTCTCCTTTGGGAAAGCCCCATTTGAGCCCCTAACTCCAGGGATTCCCTCATGGGACAGCCTGGTGGAGCCCAGCAGAGAAGACCCACAAGCATATCTGTGCCAGACCTCCCTTCTATCCTGAAAGCCTTTTTCAGGCAAAGAAGCATTGCCTGCACCAGAATGGCAACCAGGAGGTATTTGCAGGCCAAACCCCACATGTTTGCAAGCATGCTGGGAATTGTCTTAGGAGTCATTGACACTTGCCTGCTGAAAAAATAAAACCCAACAATGTAAAAAGAAAAATCAGCATAGCTTCACTGCAACCCAACAAAGCAGCTATATTTGGATGCAAAATTGGAGCAATCACTGGCAAAAATAGCTTTTTAACCTGATTCAGTGCTTGTGAACACCTTTATAAAAGAGAGATAGGGCCATGAGTTTTCTTGGATGTGGCACTGGAATTAAACCTTTTGTGACTACTCCTTAAGCTAACAGAGCATCCTCAGTAATCCTTGGGCATATTAAGAGAGCTGAAAGCAGAATTGCCCCCCAAAACAGGGGGGTGATGCTCGTGTACAGCAGCTGGGCCTCATCTCCTGAAGGCCATATCCTTTGGGATACATGATTATTTTAGGATCATTGCAGTCATATATGTTATTTAACAGGAATAAATTAGACTGTTTTCAATCTGTATTCATCAGCATTGGACCATTGAAGGGAACCACAGCTGGAGTTTTTTCTTTGGTGAAAGCTGTTAACAAGGTGTCCCTGTTGAGTGAGGGCTGCTCCGCTGCTGGAAATCCCTCACCTCAGTGGGAATGACACTTTCATCTCTCCTCCCACCAGAGTTACAGCCAAGACTGTGTTTCCCATGGAATAATAATGTGGAATCATTTAAATGAGCCTTAAAATGAAAGGTCTGCCTGGGAAATGCAGGCTGTTGACAAGGTTGCTGGACTGATGGAAAATGGCTCCTTTTGGCTGTAAAACGGGGCTTAGGCAAGTCAGACCAGAGTAGGCTGAAACTAAAGGTATTTGAGTGATATCTGAGGTGGCCTTTTGAGTGAGCTGTGAGCTCATCCTCACTCCAGCTCCTCCCAAGTCTTTTTCCCATTTAGGAAAACCAAAATCAATGGGTCAGATCTATCAGACAGCTAATCAATAGTGGAGGTCCCAGCTCCGATTCTCTGCGGGCAACACAGTGATGATTAATTAAAACACACCGACCCTTTCAATTAAAGTTTTCAAAGTGCTTGCTAAGCATGAATTGCAGTAATGCCAGGAGAGACAGCAAATTATCAATCCCAATTTGCAGGCAAGAAAGCCCCAGTTTGGTAAAGGACCTTGATTTTAAAACCAGAGCAAAAACCTTCATCTTGTGCAAATCAGTGTTCAAAGTCCCTTGAAGTTCAGTAGAACCAAATTTGTACTTAAGGGACTTTCTGTCCCCTGTAACCACCTCAAACAAACATCTAGTTCCAAATGTGAAGTAGAAGAAAATTTGGTATTTGCTTCAACGTTTTGAATAATTTTCCAATAACTAGTGATGAGGCATCTGTAATTACTGTGTGGGTTTAATTTACAGTAGGTATTTACCAATCAAATTATATCTGACACAGTTCTTGAAGGGATGGAAGTTATCTAAAAAAAAAAAAATCACTATGTGCATCAGTAATATTCCAAAAATCAATGTTGTTTAGCAAGCCATATTGACCTTCTTAGAAGCTGAGTTTTTTTAATTACATCTCTGAAATAAGATGAAAACCTTTCATTATACCTGTAGGATTGCCTTAAAATAAATAAATAAAAAGCACCAAAGCATTTCTTATTGATTTAAAAGTATCTCGAGTCTCATAATAACTGTCTTTAAATCCAAACAAATCCAAAGGAAAAAAACCCAAACATACAAACAACAAACCCAAGAAAACTCCTCCACTATCTCTGCATAGTGGGAGGATGTTAAAATTTCACTATATTTCATAAGGGACCTTAAAATTTCATCTATTTTGCAAATGTTTAATTAATGGCGCTTTTTTGTCCTTTCTCCTTTAGGTGTGCCAGTTGTAAAACCTGCCTTTGAGCTCCTGAGGCCCCAGCAGAGATGGCTAATAAATGTTATTTTGGCACCTGAAATGACACTGCAGGTAATGCAACTCTGCCAGCACCGTTGCTGACATCTGTTGCTCATGAATCATCACTAGTGGTTAGAATGCATAGCTGAGGACTTGTTTAAATAATAATAATAAGAAAACCTATTGAAAGTGGGAGATATGAATGTAGAAGGAAGGTTTCAGCTGCAAGAGAAAGAAGGAGCATCCATGTGCTGAACTGTGCCCCCGTAGTTCAACAGCAGCCCACCCTGGGGCCCAAGAGGTGTGAATGTGCTCAGAGAAAGCACGCAAAGAGAGAATAAATGGCCCAGGGAAACTGAGATGGCTTGCAGGTTTTCTTTAGAGGTTTTAGCTGCTCTGGACCAATCTGGCTGTTTAGGCTTCTCTTTGCCTGGCTGGGATGTGTCCAGGTGCCCCTGGGGCAGAGCACACCTGTGGTGTAAATGCTGCTCCTCTGTGTCAGGCACTGTGGTTGGGAAAGCTACAAACATCAAAGAGATGATGTTAAAATAAGTCATACAAGCAGACAGATTTGTGTGTGGTTTTCCCCCCAGGGTGATTGTTGGGGAAATGCAGGAATATTTTCAGGAACACTGAAAATATTCACATTCAGCAGGCACTTGACAAGTAACTGGGGATGAAGAAATGTTTAAGTTTTTACATTAAAATTTTTTGCTCTGTTTCAAAATGACTTTTTTTTCCTACTTAAATACTGATTTAAAATCTGTTTTCTGATACTAGCTCTAAAAGAGCATGAGCAGGCTAAATGAAGGAATGAGCATGGTGAGAAATATCCTGGAGATAATGGGAAGATACATACATGTGACACTTGGGGACAAGGTTCAGTGGTGGGATGGACAGTTGTGTGTTAGTGGTTATACTTGATGATCTCAAAGGTCTTCTCCATCCTAAATGATTCTATGATTCTAAGATGAAAACAGTAAGAAAACACACACAAGAGAGAGAGGTGAAACTGCTGTTCCAGGGATGGAGGTTAACTGAGGAACCAGGAGGCATCATAAGATAGGCTTCACCAAGAGGTAGGTTTTGAGCTTTCACCTTTTCTCTTGCAGCACCAAATGTTTCCCACTTCTTCAGTGCTTGGGCTTGGAATTCCTGTGCCAGTGCAGGTGCAAAGCATGGTGAAGAGCAAGGAATCCTAGTGTTCCTCCTCACAAGCCAAAGAAAGATAAAGACACTTCTGGACAGCAATTCTGAGCCTTTGGTATTCTCTCAGCATCTTCCCCCTCCTTTCACTTGAAATGAAGGCACCAAAACAGTAGCGTGTCCTGGTGTACTGCCTGCTGCTGGTGAAGACAGACACCCTTCTCATCCAGGCCAGCAGAGTGAGTGCTTGTCCTTCATTTTAGATGGAATCCCATCTTCTGGGGAACCACATGAGTGAAGAAGGAGGAAGGTTTTTGCTCTCTACCACATGCAAATGAAAGAACAGACTAAAGAAGCTGAAGAATGACTTTGAGGATCCTTTGTCCTTGACTCATAACTGGTTTTAAGGGCAATGTCAGTTCATTTCTCCACTGTCTGAGCTTTGCTTTCTATTTCTATGTCTCAGTGTAGTGGAAAATATCTTTAAAGTTCTTTTTCATGTGTGTGCATGTGCATGCTGTTGAGGTAAAAGGTGCACTGACAGAAGTGAGCTTGGAGTCTTGAACCAGGATTATTCTTATGAGTACCTGTGGCACCAAGGTCACTGTGCTGGGACTGGTCTTGGCCAGGGTGGCATAAGAGTAACACCAACACTGTTTGGTGGCAACTTAGAAGCACAAGGTGTGAGAAGGAAAATCTTCAGGTAACAAAAATGCTTGTGTGGTGGAGAAGGATGCTTTGAGACCCTTCACCAGAAAGCTGTGTAGAAATTACTTCTTGTGTTGGGAACTTACCTGGATCCTCAGGACCATGTTGCTGCCTCCAGAAGGAAGTGAGAAAGCATGATGTTTTCTTCTTTGTACTGTTCATCACAACATATCAGCCAAGGAGAGCTCATGCCAGCACTGCACAGAGTGCAGGTCCCTCTGGATCTGCTGGAGGATGCTGAGCTTAGTACTCTCTTTGCGTTTCACAACAAAGCATTGGTTTGTACTTGAGGAGAAGCACACTTGATAGCAAAACTCATCTTTGCTCCAACGTGTCGAAATATTTGGGCAGTAGCTCATCCCAGAGACTCTAAGTTTCTTGCTGCTGGAATAATACTTTGTTTTTTATGCAGGAGAGGACTCACATAACAGAGTCCTGCTCCTCAGGGCTTAGAGACACTGAGACAGCACAAAGACAAATAATAAGGAGTAATAAGTGATCCCCGTGAGGAATGCCACTGCCATTTTATGGTCCCATCTTCTGGAAAGCAGATGTGAAATGAATTATTTGAAGGACGGATTAGCACAGTTTGTAGCCTCTGCCCAGCCTCCCTGGCCCCCTCCATGGCCTCATCACATCTGGCACTGCACCCACAACACTGAGACTTGTCTCCAACCACAGGGTGCAGTGCCAGGTGCAGGTCTCAGATCTCTTGCACCTTTCTTTGTCCTTTTGCCTGTGGTTTCTGGACATGCTGTGGCAGCCCCATCACACAGCTCCTTCTGGTTTGCTCCCTCACCTTGTAGTACAGCCAGTGCCAGGTGACATCCCTGCAAACAGCAGAGGGTGAAGTCAGGCCACCTCCTTTCCCCTCCTCAGAAGAGCACACACAGTTCCTGCCTATATTTAAGCACCCTTCAGTGAACCCATTGCAATATTCATACCCCAGACGGCTCCTGCACAAGGATGAGCAGACACTGTCCTTGTTTGGAATGTGGTCAGTGGTCTGTAGACACTGCAGGGCCTGGCATGGTGGCTGAGATACACAATGACCGTCACCACAGGGGCCAAGCTCATCTGCAGAGAAGCCAACACTGCCTTCTCTGGGCTTGCCTCTCTCATAATCACAGAGCCACACATGCACAGAAACGAACACAAATCTGCCAAAAAGGAATCCCAAGGTGAACAAGCAAGCTCCAAATGTTCCTGACAAATGTTGTTGATTGTTGTCATGACCTTAAATGGAGCTACATTATGTAAGCTAACAACTGATTCTTATCCCGCGGTTTTGTTTTGCCAATATTCGGATTTGCACGGCAGCTTTTGAGCACATAGAAAATTTAATAATTTTGGCTTTGCAGGCAGTTTGTAAAGTTTAGCAGGTGCAGAAGTCAGGCACTTGTAGCCCTTTTTTCACTGCCAGGGATGTCTTTGTCTTTGGACGTTTCAGCAGGGGTTCCAGTTTTCATCCTTGCAAATACATATCCTCTCATCATTTCTCTCCTTTGCCCAATTTGTCGCAAATACCTCAGCCCTGTAACCTTCTTGTTTCTCTGAAGCTGCTTTAACAGTTTGTTTTGTTCCTCCTTTTGCTCCCACCAATGTAACTCCATTAATTGCTGGAAACACCATTAATGTCCTCTGCTATACAGCAGCATAAAATAAGACCAAGGACCTGAAGTGTGCTGAACACAGCTTACAAATCAATACATTGTCTGCCTTTGTGTCTTACCTACACCCCTCAAGTCTACCTTGGTGTTTGATGGTTTCAGATGGGCCAAATTGGCACTAGGAACCCTTTTTGTTTTACTGTAGAATCCCAACAGTTCAGAAAAGTCAACATTTTTCTGAGAAAACATCCCGCATCTTAAAGAAATTACATATTTGATGGAGACTTAAAAAAGCATGTAAAATTTTCAAACAGCTGCAGCACATTTAGGAACCTCACAATATGTTGTTTTTTCTTCCCAAGAGGGGCCCTTATTGATTTGAAAAAGGAGCCTGTAATTTGATTATCTCCTAGTAATTTTCCTGTCTTCCATTTCATACCTTTAAAGATGTAGGAGGATGTGTGCGAATATGTTCGTTTGCAGTTATGTTTTGTTTTGGTAGTTTAATTTAAGCAGTACTGAAACTCCAATTGAAATTGGTGTGAAAATGCTGTAGCGTTGTAGAGACAGTCTTGAAGGGAGAGACAAAAATCCTTTCCATGTTGCTAACTTCACTAGGGAATTTCCTCTTGTGTTCTGAGCTAATCTTCTTTAGATTATGCCTCCATTGTTAAACATTTAAGGACCCAGGCTGCAAAGAATTGATTAAAAATCTTGGCAGTTGCTGCGTGCCATTAAACTTCATTTTTTTGCTGTAACATACTTTGCTAATTTGCTATGATGTGTTTGATTTAGTAGTTCATTTAGCCATTGCCAGAAGCGTTAGAGGAAAAGGTAAATTTTCAGCTTGTTGACTTGTTTAATAGGTTGATTTAGTCCTTCTTTGACAAGTTTACACAATGGCAGAAAGAACTGTAACTACTCAGTCAATACTTGAGTTTGCCCTGCACTAAGAAGTACTTTGGGTCAGGCTTGTTTGTGACCAAAGCTTTCTAAATAAATGTTGCAGCAACATAATGAGTTCCTCAATTTTATTTTTTTAAATTAATTCAGTACTTGTAAGCTTCTTTGCAGAAGCAATCACACACACTAGGTCCATATTAATTACTTTATTTTCCTTATTACACACAGGCACAGCTTTAGAGTGTATTGCAGAGGTGAGGGTTTAAAAGGTAGTGTTCCTTCAGAGGGGCCATGGGGAGGACACGCTTACTGTGAACAAGGCTTGGGGGAAAAGGACCTTTTCTTAGAGAGGTTAAGTTAGGTGCACGCAGCTGGAAATTGCCTCTTTGCCTAAAGTAAAAATAGATCTGTTTCCAGTCTTTTGCAGTTCACTTGCCATGAATGTTAGAGCAATTGAGTCTGGGAAAGAGAAAATTTCAGCACTCAAATATTTATGAATTTTAGATATGCATCTAGAAGTGCTCCTAGTAGGCATGGTGGGTTTTTTCTCCAACAAAATGGTTACAAATTACTAGATGAGTGCATTTATAAGTGCTTCACAGAAGGCTAATGGTTGGTAGGTATTTTATGCCACAGCTAATCAGCTGTTAGAAGCAACCTAGCCAAGTGATAATCCATTGTGGGGTAAAAAGCACCAAACCACTCTGGATTGAAGGGAATGTCAGTGAATGACTGTAGGATTCACTATGTCTGGCAGAACCACAAAGAAACCACTGTGTCATTTTGGTTTGTACCCAGGATGTTACTTGTGCCTATATAATTCTGTAATTCTGTAACATGTATATAATAGATATATTTAGCTTATCATATATCTGTTTGTTTCATTATTTAGGAGTAACTACATCATGAGCAGTAGAAAAGTGGAGATTGATAAAAGTGCTGGAGTTGATGAGGGGAAAAACTGTGACCTGGATCTAGTGCAGGCATCTAACTTGTGATTTGAAATCCCTGTTGGAGAGACACCTTGATGTTTTGAAGGTGTGCAGAAGGAGATCCTAATTTAAGCCTTTTTCCTGCAGATGACAAGCTGTGGCTTTGAGGTCCATATTTCTCTCTGTTGACTACCTAAGGCCCTGCTTCTCTGTGTCAAAGGAGCTTTTTCTCCCCTCATGTGGTACTTCTCATCACTGGTCCTTCCATTTGGTTGCTATAGCTGGCCGGAAGACATAAAATCCATTTTAAAAAAAATGAAGAAATCAGGCTCTGCTGAAAATCCCTGTTGGCCAGGTTCTCCAGGGATGTCCCAGTCCAATGCTGGAGGCAGATGATCCCAGAGATACCAGGATACACCAGATCCCTCTGCAAGCAGCCCTTTTAATTATAGAAGGTTCATTTTCTATAAGTAAAACATTGGGTATCCAATTATAGAATCAGATAACCTGTACAGAAGAAAATCAGGAAAATAAACCAAGCTTGCACAGATACTTGAGATTTCGCCTGTGGCCCTGTGGTCTCACAACACCAATTTTACTCCATGGCCCTGTGGTGTTCTGTGGAGAGAAATCCTGTCTGTGGGCTCCTCACTTCCATTTATATTCTGGAATTCCACTGCTTTTTCAGAGTTGTTGCCATGTTTCAAACACACTGTTATTTATCTCCTGATTCAGGTGCTCGCTCTTTGGTGAAGTTCCTCTTTGGTGTCTCAACATCCAGAAGACCCTTCTGCGCTTATGTGAGTACTCTTTTCATTAGCAAAGGAGGATCCTGAGGGCCACAGAGCCATGGGCATAAACTGAAGAGGTTAAGACTGGACATTAGGGAGCATTTCTTTACCAAGAGGGTGGTCAAACACTGGAACAGGCTTCCTAGAGAGGTGATATCTCCATGCAACACTACAGGTTGGGGACAGAGTGGCTGGACAGAGGCCAAGCAGAAAGGGACCTGGGGGTACTGATGGACAGCAGGCAGAACATAAGCCAGCAGTCTGCCCAGGTGGCCAAGAAGGCCAATGACATCCTGGCCTGTATCAGGAATAGTGTGTCCAGCAGGACTAGGGAATTGATTCTTCCCCTCTTTGTCCAGTTCTGGGCCTCTCGGCTTAGGAGGGACATTGAGGTGCTGGAGCGAGTCCAGAAAAGAGCAACAAGGCTGGTGAAGGGTCTGGAGCAAAAGTCCTATGAAGAGTGGCTGAGGGAGCTGAGGGTGTTTAGTCTGGAGAAGAGGAGACTCAGGGGAGACCTTATCACTCTCTACAACTCCCTGATAGGAGGTTGTAGCCAGATGGGCATCAGGCTCCTCTCCCAGGCAACCAGCAACAGGACAAGAGGACCCAGTCCTAAGCTGGACCAGGGGAGGTTTAGGTTTGACATTAGGGAGAATTTCTTCACAGAAGGAGTGATTTGGCATTTGAATGGGCTTCCCAGGGAGGTGGTGGAGTGACTGTCCCTGGAGGTGTTTAAGGAAAGACTGGACATGGCACTCATGGTGGTGTTCAGTCATAGGTTGGACTCAATGATCTCAGAGGTCTTTTCCAACCTGGTTGATTCTGTGATTCTGTCTCAAGCCTGTCAGTTTAGAAAGCATTTAGACAATGGCCTTCATAAAGAGGTTTAACTTGTAGTTAGACCTGATGGGTAATTGTAGGTCACTTCCAACTGAGAATATTCTCTTCCATTCCATTCCATTCCGTTCCATTCCATTCCGTTCCATTCCATTCCATTCCATTCCATTCCATTCCGTTCCATTCCATTCCGTTCCATTCCATTCCATTCCATTCCATTCCATTCCATTCCAGTCTATTCTATGCTATGCTATGCTATGCTATGCTATGCTATGCTACGCTATGCTGTGTCATCCTATCCCATCCCATCCCATCCCATCCCATCCCATCCCATCCCATCCATGGCCTGCTCTGGATGCCATTAGGGAAGAAGCATTACTGACACAACCTTTTCCCAGCCTCTCAATCCAAGCTCCTCCGTGGAGTTTCCAAATAGCGCCCATATAATATTCGGATCAGTTACTGACTTGGCGCACGAGTGCCTCAGGTTTCCCGTTGGTGAGATTTAGGGCATTCTGCCACCACCCATTAAACAGCCATGGGACAGAGTCCTTTCCAGAGCCATTCTCTCAGGCTCTCTGGAGAATTACAAAATTATCATTGCATTGATGACTCCTGGGCCACGTTTTCAATCTTTTTTCCACTTTAGCTCAGTAAAGCCTGGAAAACCATTTTCGTTAACACTTCATTGAGTCTCCCTGACATTTTCTTTAGTGCGATGTAATTATTGCAGCTGCATATGTTCATCTGATATCCATCCTTTCCCATTCTACACCTTGATGTTCCTCTGCACGCAGTCACTGCCGTTTCGTGCTGAGAGGGTACGGCACTGGCGCCAACAGCTTGGTGCATTCAGTGGTTCACAGGCTTTTTTTGGGAAGATAAGGCCTGCAAGCACTTTCAGATACACTTGAGAAGCTGAATGAGGTCCTCTATTTCCAGCCCCAGAAGGGAGGCAGGGCAGTCTTTAAATCTTTATGAATAAGCTGGGAGCAAACAAGCAATTAACATGACGCCGGCATGCCGAGAGCACGCCACTGAGCATGCTGTGCTGGGGCACATCACGGCGCCAGGGCTGGTGGCAAGGAAGGCTCTGGAGGAATGAAAGACCTTCAGAGGTGTTGGCTGCTGCCAACAGCCTCTGCTAGACCTGGCCTTGGGGCAAAACCATTCAGAGCAAGAGCCAACGGATTTGAAGTTGCCATCGCCGTGCACCTCACTTATGTGAAAAAGCAGTCTGGAAAGCAGCCCAGATTTTGCATCTCTTCTTCTAGCAGAGGTGACCAGATGAAAGAGGAGGAAAGGCAGCAGAGAAATGTATTAAACCCCCTAGAAAACAGTGGCTAGCTCACCCCCCCATGAACTTCCGGCCACCAAAAAATAATTGTCCACATCTCCTGCACCTTCCAGGCTTGTACCCTTCGCCTTTGAACAGAAAAACTTGGAAACAGCACTGAAATAAATGCTAAAAGTCAAAAATCATGTGGCAAGCCTTTATTGTCTTTGGTTTTTTAAATTTTATCTTTTTTTGACGAGTCTTATGATAAAAATCTGACGTGTGGGTTTTTACATGTTTTTGGAATTAGCTGTGCTCCACTGGACAGAATATTAAAGCAACCCACACAGAACTAGTCAGACGTTTCTTCTGCAGAAAATATTTGTGAGAAAACATACCATAAAGACACACGGTAATTTGTTTTAAAATACAGTTTCAGTGGGCAATGGTGATTTTATTTAATCCAAACTCAAGGCACAGTTTTCCCTCACCTATGAAGTTTTTCTATAAGCTGAGAACATACTTCAGAAAAAGAGATAAACCCATACCATGTTCCAGCATGTTTGTACTTAAAAGAAAAAAATGAGAAAAATCTCATGCTGACCTTGGGGAAATATGGCAAATTCTCTGGGGAATCTGGGAACTTCCTTTTCAATGAGTTTTTTAAATGAGGTATGAGTTGCTGAAGGTTCCTGCTTAAATTCACTGTCTTCTTCACCTTTTTTCTTTTTTCAGACCAATGTTGGAGAAGCTTTGAAGGGAGTTAGAATAGGAGTCAGGAAAAGTGACAGATTTCTCTGAAGAAAAGGGGAGCAAGGGAAGAAGTCCCATGAGAACATCTGCTGCCCCAAACACTGCACTAAAAAACTTGCTAACGCCTTTTTTCTTGGCCTACAGACTTTCATGGAGCATCCCTGGAGCCTGGCTGGACCATTGCTCTGGTTCCCCCTGCCTAGGGCTATGCTGCAGCCCCTCTGCATGGTCAGGCCTGTATTTCACTTGTAGTTCCCTCAATGAGCTGCCACTGTTGCTATGACAATTCTTCTGCAGCTTATTAATAAGGGAAGAGTCACAGTTAATTCAGAGAAAATGAAAACATGAAATATTTATGGCTGACTTCTGTTTTTGTTATTGCTAAATTTCTTTCTTTTCTATTTTTTTCCTATGAACAGCAAAAAGAATACCTAGTTTGTGAAAGGACAGATTGGGTTTCTGCTTGGGGACTGTCTTATGTAATTAATTCATAGTCATGGAGCAAAAAAAATCTGAAAATTATGAATCCAACCTTCAAAAAAAAGAACACAGAAGATCAGCTGAAGCCCAACTTATAGGATGTTTTGTGTTACATAACCATACAATGCTCCTACTGAAAGGGTTTATTGATCACTCAATAATGAAGGAACAGGACTAAGCTTCCAAAAACGCAGCACCCAATCTATATGGACTGATAGACATAATTGATTCCTTTCAGCGTGGAGGTGTTAACGTAGGAAAAGATTAGGTTATCTGAGAGGAGCAGTCTGAATGTTTAGATTGCTATTCAATAAAGGCTTTGTACGGTCCCGGCACTTCGAGGGGGCTGTTTCATATTTTCAGTCTTATCTGTCAACAGCTGTGCATAATCCGCCACGGGTGGATCAATGTGAGCCAAAGGTATTGCGTTACAGGGTGCTAATTCCTCCGAAAAGGGAGCGTGCATTCAGGCTCCTTTGATAGCACTGATGGCAGCGGGCAAGCCAAAAGCTGCTAATTATCCCTCCCTCAAACAATGATTATTTCAAAGTTCCCCTGGCTTGGCAATAGGCAAGGCACAGGCTGCGTGGAGGTGAGAGGCGGAGGAGCAGGTGCCTGGCACAGTCCCCTTGGGGCCAGTGTGCCCCATCGTGGCCAAAGTGACCTCTGGCATGCATCGTGTCACAATTCCATGTGCTGGGGGAGGAAACCTCACTCCACACTGACCTATGATGGGCATCATGTCACAGGTCTGCATGCTGCTGGAAGGACTCACCCTGCACACGGTGATGCTCAACATCAAGGGGATCCAACAGCATGACCTGCACCCTCTGGGCTCTCTGCCTTCAGAGCTGGCGTGGCAGTGCCTAATAGAAGGGGTGGGTTTGATGCTTGGTGTCTCTTTTGTGGGGGAGGAAACACTGCTGCCAGCGTTTTGCCATCTGCCCATTGGTTTTCGACTCCAAAAAGGGCGAAGTGTCAATCCTGCTGTGGGCAGAGGAGGGGAAAGCAGCGTTATTTGCATGCTGTCTCTGAATCAGCTGTGGCTGAACTCAGCCCCCTGTAACCACCAAGATCAGCGAAACAACCCAGACGTTACTTTTGAATCCTCTTCTCTGCAAATTCTCACTCCATCCGTCTCTGCCAGTATCCTGGATCCCCTTCCCCAGTGGTCAAGCTGGAGTGGATGGTGCTTTCTGGCTGTAGCAGAGGTAAAATATTCACTTGCATTGATCCACCCATCGATTTTTTTGGGCTGTCTCAAATATTCATGTGTCCAAGCCCTCTCATGAGGAGTCATGTAACCCACAGCCTCACTCGGGAGCAGCAGCGTGCTGTAGTGTAAAGCACTGAGTTTGCTGCTAAATTATAGATACTGTGAACTAAAAAGGACTTGCATTTAAATGCGGGTGTTTATTTTATGACACGAGGTTTTATTCATAAAAATTGTGAGGTTACCCCTACTCTTACTTAAGCAAAGAAGGCAGCTTCGAAATGAAATTCTTTTTCAGTGGTGACCACAAAAAATAATGAAATAACAGCAAAGCCAGTGCCTAGATTTTTCAGACTGGGGCTCCAAACAAGATCAGAGCAAGAGTGTTCAACTTCAGAGAGCCGGCAAAGCAAGGGCAGCAATGTTCTAATGCTAGCAAAGGCCACAACACTGCCCTGAAAAGCTTGGGGACAAAATTATACAATCTGAAAAAAGCTGAGCTGCAGTATCTGAAAGGAGACAGGTTTTTTTTAAAAAAAAAAACAAACATTTCTGCAAGCTCCAAAATCCAAGATGGAGTGATTCTGGCATCTTGCTCCCTGCCGGGGGCAAGGCAGCACCGAAAGACCTGGCCATGAGCCAGCACTGGCACAATGAGAGGAAAGCCAGCTGCCTCTCCTAACCCTGAGCAGGGATCCCTTCTGGCATCCTGCTTCCCCATCCATCAGCTGCTGGGGGATCTTTTGCATCCTAAATCAGCTGTTAGAGGGGATTAGGTGCTGGGCCTTCTGCAGCAGCAGGGAAGGAGCATGTCCCCGGTGGGATGTCAGGTGAGGGTTTATGGTAATAACTCTTTGGCACTGCACATTTTTTATCCATTTTTTTTCAACATTATTCTTCAAGCTGCTTGGTTTAATTAAAGCTCCCCAGCATGAGCTTCTCCCTGCAAGTATTCAGTGCTGCCTTGAGGTCTTTTGGTGAGCTCACTATTAATTTCTCTAAGTTAATCTGTGTGCCTGCCTGCTCTTTTGCCTCAGGGAACGGGAGATTTCTGTGCTCCCTGCTGTCCCATCAGTCACTCCATATCCCTCTGTGGACAGACCTGCCATCATCAAACCTTCATCTGTTCCTTGGTGCCCAAGAGCTGCACCCAGAGGTGCTGGTGGAGAAGGTACAAGTTTTCCAGCAGAGAGAAGAGATTTTAATGTGCAAGTCTCTTTCTATGGAGCTGAGGGGTGGCCAAGCACCCAAACGATAATTTGTTTGTCTACCTGTTGTTTTAAAAAGCAAACACACAAAGGAAAAGCCTTTCCCTGGTTATATGTAACTATTTACAGATTTAAAACAGCCAGCAAGGCAAGTGAGCACCCATTTCAAGGTCAGAGCCAGCCTGTTCACTTCTCCCTGCCTCTTGCTTCTGAAGTTTTCCTCATTTCCATATTTATAAGTCCCACTGAAGAAGAACAGAGCTGTCTCCTTCTGTCGTCGAAATGCCAGAAAAAGCCTTTAGCTCCTCAAAACCTAATAACCAATATGCTGGGATTGTTTCACTCCCCATCCCTCCTCAGCAGCACATTAAACAGATGTCACAGCATGCACCAGCGAGACACACAGGGATAAGTGGTGACTGTTTGGAGTTTTGCAAAACAGGGAGAAGGAAAAAGAAGCTAGAAAAAGAGCTAGTCAAGGCCTGACACAAGGCTGTGTTTGGGACACCTTCCCTTTCAACAGCAAAATGAACTGAAGCCTCAGAGGCACTTGAGTAGGGTCTTGACTATAAACTTTGAAGAAATCTGGACCTGGTTCCAGAGGAATCTATTCTCTCTAGGCACACATCCAGGGTGGGAGGGATGGAACCAGTTTGCTGAACTGCAGAAAGGAGTCTTTGATACGCAGTGTTTCTGACTGAGTGCTTCTTCTGAAAATAATCTGTACAGATCATCTTCAAAACTTGACACAGACCTCTACCCCTGGCCTTCACCCTGAGGATCTCAATGCAACAGGTCTAACAAAAGGAAATGATTGGTGAATGAATGAATGGATGAATGAATGAGTGAGTGAATGAATGAATGAATGAATGAATGATCAGGTTGCACCCCTGGCTAGAAAGTGCAGAGATGCTGGTTAGGGGTTCATAGTTTGATCTGAGATGCTGTGATTGTGATCTGATTGAGAGTTTGGGTTTAAGATGTATTTTTGGCCAAGAGTAGGTCTTTTTCTTAATCCTCATGCCCAGGTGAGGATATGGATTTGATGTAAAGGAGCTATAATATAGCTGGTCTACTCTATACGTGCATCACATGTAGCACTTACCATTTCTGGGACATCTGTTCATGACCTTGAGCTCATCTCAAGAAAACCATGGCTGTGTCACTGAACTAATAGTGGTAAAGGCAGTTGTCCTAATGAGATATCAGATCAAACTCTTTCACATCAAACTTCCAAGCTCCTTCAGCTGACCAGGCCACTGGGGTTGCATACTTGGCAAAGACATGCCCTGTCAGTGGTGAGCTCCTGGTGCCCAACTCCCATGCTTGGACTTTTCTGTTTAAGGACTTAGCCATTCAGGTAGGATTTCACCAGAAAAGCAAGAATTTGCTGGAAGCTCCCTCTACCTTCAGCTATAGTATTGTGCTCTTGTGTCCACATAATAAAAATTCTTGAGTGGTCCCACATATGCCTTTTCTTGAAGCCATGATATGTAGCATCATTGTTGACAGGCCATTACTCTTTCCTGTAAGACCTTTGATGGTGGTTCTGCCATACAAAGAATGGCTTATGGTTGTACCCATGAACCTCAAGGGTGCTTTTCCCATCGGCTGGCTGAAGGACTCTGTCTACAGGCTTTGCTCACTCTTAAATTTCTTTTTTGGCCTAATTTGAACTGATGGTCCAAGTAATGAGCTTTTTCAGAAAGCCTTGAAAAGCTCTGGAAGCAATGTCAGCGCTGGGGAAAGAGACCAAAAGAAAGGTACATACTACAGACAGTCTGAGAGCAAGAAGTGACACAGCTCTGCCTCTTTATAATGAAAAAAATGTTAATCTAAATCCTTGTAAGCCTAGAAAGGGTGGTTTCAAAAATTAATTACCTATTTTGTCATGTAATGAGGGACACGAACAATATTTTGCAAAGGCCGAAGAGCTGTGCCGGCATCTGCTTGCTGGGTTGGTGGCAATCTCTTTTGAAAACAGAAAACAAATTCCTCTAATTCCCCCTTAAATGAGAGAGCTTTCTGCCTGTTTTTATTTGCTGCTGCTGCTGGTCTGCCATTGCTTTAATGTATCCTGAGGTGAGAGAGAAAATGGCTCAGGTTTGTCAAGGTGGTGATGGCAAAGCCTGACGTGACCACACTGCAGCCTGTTTGAGCTCCTTAATGCTTCAGGGCCTTGCACATGGAGTGAAGCACGCCAGAATAATAATGCCACATCTTGCAATTCATTCTCATCAGTTTTAATGAAGATAAAGGGGCTCACTTTATGAATCCACTTGGGCTTAACAAATTAAACATGCTGCTGAAAGGGTACATGTGAACAGAATATTTGTCCTTATAATGTTCATTTAGGTGGACAAAGTTAACTAATGTTATTCCATATATTTTTGTTTTCTTCTTGCTGCCTGAGGAAGGCCTCACAGCTACACAGTTGGCTCTGATCTTGTTCCCTGCTCACTAAACGAGTTGTTTAATTATCATTTTACTCCTATTCTTGAGGTTGCAGCATCATTTTGATGTGAAGAAGTACCTTGGGTGCCCGGCAGCCAGAGGAAAAGCATGACAGGGAGCAGGGGAGAGGGGAAAGCATCACAAGAATATCTCCCTTATATTCCACAGCAGCAAAGTTCACCAGAAACCAACTAGTCCCATCTGCAGGCAGTTCTCCAGCTTGTCTGTGAAGCTTCATTTCATGGTCCTGTGTCTATTGATCACTGCCAGACTGCAGCAGCCACGTGGAAGGGAGAGCATAACCCTCCCACCTTGCAGGGGAGGTTGGATTTGGTCTGCAAGTTGCTCAGGTTTGTTACGAGCAGATGCTACAGGGGCAGCTTATGGATGACACCAGCTTTGCCTCCAGGAACTTGAAAGCAAAGCAGGCAATATCTGGTACATAGAACACCTCCTTTCTGTAAACCATGGAAAAGAATAAGTTACAAACACAAGAAAGGAGGTCAATTAACATCCTGACAAGATTTATTTCCAGTAATAAACAATCTCCTGCAAATAGCCAGGGAAAGGTTGCAAATACTTGTTCGCCTGGAGCTGTGACCTTGGATAAAACACAAAGCAGAAGTGGAGAAGCCAATGGGAAACAACTGTGAGCTGTGCTGGGAAATAGCATTTATTGCTGCAATCTGGGCAGCAGGGCAGGCTGTGCACAGGTGGGACCAACAGATACATCAGGATGGGTCCCCACAGAAGCTGTGTTATGGAGCAGGTACAGTCCCCACAATGTCACTCCTCACGTGCTTTCTTTTTTATGCTCTGGGGAATAAGTGGCTATGGGGACTCACAAGTAATCACTTGGCTTTGGCACAAAGCAATGCCACTTGGCTAGACAAGATCTGTGACCAGCCTTGACCTCTCATAGACACTCAATGGCATTAAAATTTTTCTTTTCCTTTTCTTTTTTTTTTTTTTTCCAAAAAGGAGATGCCCTTGACTCAGCCATCTGTTGACTCAAAGGAATGGTCCAAGGATCTCCTGGAGAACAGGAAGTTAGAGTCATAGAATATCCTGAGTTGGAAGGGACCCACATGAATCACCGAGTCCAGCTCCTGGCTCAGCAAGGGACAACCCCAAAATTCCACCATGTGCCTGAGAGTGTTGTCCAAAATCTTCTTGAAGTCTGTGAGGATTGGTGCTGTGACCACTTCCCTGAGCAGCCTGTTCCAGTGGCCAACCTCTCTCTGCTTGAAAAACTTTTTCCTTATATTGAAACCAAACCTGCCCTGATACATCTTTGTGCCATTCCCTCAGGTCCTGTCACTGACCACCAGAGAGAAGAGATCAGTGCCTGCCCTTCCACTTCCCCTCACAAGAAGCTGTAGATTGTTGAGAGCTCTTCCTTCAGTCTCCTCTTCTCCGGGCTGAGCAAGCCAAGTGACCTCTGCCGCTCCTCATATGGCCTCCCTTCTGGACCCTTTAGCATCTTTTGGATGTTCAAGTTACTTGAGCAGCTCTGCAACGAGTTGCTTTTGTTTATGAAGGGCAGATCCTATATATTCTTGAAGAAAAAAACACCACATGCAAGTGCCAAAAGGAGAGTTGAGAACACTGACACCAGAAAATGCAGCTTCCCTCTCCAGAGCTGTCTTTTCCTTGCAGCTTTGTTGCTGAAGAAAGATAAGCACAGTGTGTGGTATTATCAATCACTCAAAACCTTGGTTAACACGTACCAGCATCTGTCTGTTCAAAATACTTCAAGACTTGGTTTTGGTCAGGGCAGTTGATAGAACAAAAAAGCCCTGACTAGGCTGGCAGAGTGAGGCTGCTACAGGCAGCAGGTGAGGAGGTGGAAAGGGAGGAAGAAGAGGAGAAAGCAAAGGACATGCAGGGCAGCAACGGGACCAGTGCCCCACAAACCAACTTCAAAGATTGAAATGGATTCAGTGGCGCTGACTCACAGCAACTCACACTTATTTATAGGGGATGCCTTGAAACACCATCTACCACCAGCACAGGCTGCTCCCAGCACCACAGGGTGAATTGCCTTGAGATTTTCAAAAATAAAATCAACACCCTGTGGAGCATGGACAGATTTGTGTGGCCACAGCACTCAAGGCAATGGTATTAAAGTCAGTAGCTCATAAAGGAGCAGCCAGACTAGAAGTTAAAGTACTTATTATCCCAGCAGTTATTTAGTTATTTCTTCTAGGAAGCAGCAAAGATTTTGAGGCCATTATTTAAGAAAACCTGTCTGTGTCGCTTAAGAAGCAACCTTTGAGAAGAGATGACAGTGATTATTTTTGAAGATCTGTAATTTCTCACCAGTCATCCACTCGTAAAGAGAACAAAGTTTTCTTCTTTCATTGTTGCCAGTCTTGTCTTTTCAATTATAAAATACTCCCTTTTTTATTTTTTTTTTCTGGTGAAAGCTTTTATCAGCAGGAATTCCTTATTAACTTGATAAGACAGCTGTCCCCTTCCTGAACCGTTTCAAACGTTCCTGCCCAGGTTCTGAGGTGCCTTCAATCTCTAGGTCACGCCACAGCATTTCATCTTGTAGGCGAGACCATCCAATTCAGGAATAAGAAAATAAACCATCATGAATAATAATAATAATAACCAAAAAATACATAAATCTGACTTCTGCCAGAAAAAAATCCCAAGAATCTGTGCCTGGTGGGGTCAATCACAGTGCAGATCACCCTGACCAGCATAATGCCTTCCTTTTCATTTCCCTTTCCCCAGAATCATCTCTGAAAGGACATCAGACAAACACAGCACAGTTGTTTGCGTGCTGTGTGCTCTGGCTATTTTTGATTTGCTTCACCATCTTTGACCTTTCAATATGCAGTGGTCATGTCTGAACAGATTTTGCCTGGCGAACCATTGCAGGAAGGAATTGGCTCCCGTACCCCTTCCGACATTTCTGAGCCAGGATGGAGGTGCTTTTATTGCCCTCCGTGGGGTGATAACACATTAAACCCCCTCTTTTGCCATCTCATTTATTATCTGAAATGGCATTGCACCGAAACATTAGAAGATCCAGCATGCACTGAGATGGGCTAATTTTAATGATTAACTGAGGAACTGTTAAATTTTACTTCAGTGCTCTACTGTCATTATGGAATTAGTATTAACGGCCATGTACTGTGAGAGATGTAATGAGACTGGCTGGAAATGACAGTGCCAGGGAGCTGGAGCTCTATAATTATAAACTTAGCACATATCATTAAAAAAAAATACTTAAAAAACCCCTCAAGAGCCTCACTTCGTTGCCAAATTGTGCTTGGGTCCCTAGAATGTGAAGTCCAATAACTTTATTTTTCATCCCCCCCCTCCTCCTCCCTCTGTGTCTCTTGCTCTCTCTAGTTGCTTTTAATTAAGCCTGGATAAAATTAGCAGACAGAAAATCAACACTTGTAAAAATGTCTCATTACACGATGATGGCGGGACAGCTTCCTGAAAACTCCAGCAGTTTTTCACTGCTATGGCCATAATGCAGTGATGCCAGGCCTCCTGGAACGGCTGGCATGGCCTCTTGGGAAAGCAGGTGAGTAGAAGAGACAAGTACACACTAAATCCAAGACTTCTGGTGTTGCCCTTTCCCCTATCCCTGCTGTCCATTGATCCATTAAAATGTTCTTCCCCTTGCTTTGGTGTCGCTTCTGGCTCCCTCTGGTCTGCACCAGCGCTGGGCTGTGTGTCATTTTAGTTTGGCCCTTGCCTTCATCTCTGTCTCCTTCCCGCTCGCTCCCCACCCCCCTTTTGAACACCTTCCTGCCTGTATCCTTTGCTTCAAAGCATCTCAATCCTCCAGTGAATAGCCTGGTGCTCTTTGAAGATCTAAGCTCCCCCTTCATCACTTGTTTTGGCTGTTTTCACTTTTCTGTCATGAGCATCTGATCCACCCACTGGAGCTTCCTATTCTCTGACAGCCATTTATGCCTCATTATCTCCTTGACAGTTGCATTTTTCACTCCGTCTTCTCTACTTGATCTTCCCAATCCTTTTAAAACATTTGTTTTCAAAGTTATTTCAACTTTCTCCATTTGTTTTCATGTGCTAATATCTCATGCCCTTACACCATCTTCAGGGCAACGCTCACCTTTAAGGGATAATCTGCCTCTCATCTGAAGAACCCCCTGGCAAGCTCTCACACATCCAAGAGCTGAACAAGTGACCCTCTGGACAGATTAATCAGGTAGGAACAATGTTTCCATGGTGAGTCCTGGTCCTTTTCTGCCAAAAAGAACATCCTCTGGATGGCAGATGATATAAAATGGAGGTTCTTCCAAGACAAAGAGATATCTCAGGGCTTTTTTGTTTTTCTCTTCAATTCCTTTCCCCAGCAAGATGCACAAACATAACCCTTATTGTTACCATCAGTTCATAATACCCATAGGGGCTGATGTACCACTTTCTGTCCAAAACTCATTTTTATCTCTAGTCCTGCATGTTTTCTGCTATCTTCAACACAGGAGTTATTTATCACTGACCTTGAATAGCAGCTCTTGCACCAAAAAATCTGCTGTTCCTTCCTGCAACCTTACTTAAATTTCAGGTTTTTCTTTTACACAATTGCAGTGCAAACTCCTGCTCTGTATACCACATTTGGGATTTTCAAAATACTCTTCTTCTTCGGCAAGGTGCAGTCCATGCACTACTTGGTTACCTGCAGGGAATGCCTTTGTGATGCTCTCTCCCTTTCCTAACTGCCCTCTAACATTTACAACAACCACATCTGATATTGGTTTAAGCTTTTTAATTTTTTTTTATTATTTTTTAAACCAAAAACACAGGACAGTGTTTTTAGCTCTTATCAAGTTCTTTTCTGTGGCTCCCCTTCATGGAGACATCTTTTCTGGGTGAACAGTGTCTATAGTGCATCCTGGAAAAGATGTCCTGAGCTGTCCCAGAGTTTGCAGGAGGTACCACTGTGAATGTGTTAAAGCTGATTCTAGAGATGCCCTTCAAGTGCCCAGACTGGCAAAACTGTTGTCAGGAGACCTGGCAGCAAACCACTGGTCCAATTGCGTAATTGTTGTCAGTGTTTCTGTGGCTCTTACAGAACTTCTGCATCAAAACAGAGGCAAAACTGCACAAGGCAATGCAGTTCAACAGCTGTGTACTTCATCTCTGGACTAAGAAGGGATTAACAGACTTTTCTTAGACAAATCTGACCTGTGCCTTCTCAGAGACAAAGTTATGACTCTTTTTTAAGTCAAATAGCTCTGGGACTTCAAATAGTAAATTGGCAATGGTATCATAATGACAGCATAAAGCACCACAAGGACTGAAAAGGCTGTTGGGATTCATGAATTTGGGCCCTCCCCTCCTTCTTAACTACAAATGTCTTCCTTACACAGAAAAATAAAAAGTAATAATACCTCTTGACCCTTTTCATAGAGATCCATTTCCTGTCAAATGCACTTTAGATTTATCCTGTTCCTGTTGGTCCTTGCAGAGCCAAGATATTGCTACATTAATGCTTTAAATGCTGCAATTGAACCTGAGGATTCAAATGCCTTAAAAAAACCTCATTAAAACTAATTTGAAAACCAAGCTTTAGGTCACAGGCACTTAATGAATTTTTTTTTCCTATACAACCTCCCTCTTGTGTTCCTTCTGTTAGAGGAATTTTTCTGAAACAGTAATATCTTGCTGCCATAATTAAGCAGACCTTTAAATTTCTGCAGGTATTGCAAACTTTCAAACCAATCTCGTGGTAATCATTTATCCTAATAACCTGCTGGCTTTCCAGAGTATTGATCGGTTGTCTCATCCTCCTGGGGTTCCTGTTACATTCTGTGGCACTCCTGTTGTCTCTCAGACTTGTGTTGGCACACCCTTGCCTAAATGTGACACCGTTAAAATTGACTTCATAAAAATGATATGAATATTGAAACCAAGAAAAAACAAATTAAAACACAGTCCTACACCTCCAAGACTTGAACTGCCTTTCAGGAATGCAAAGGAACTCAATTTGCCCAGTTTTTACCTTTGGAAATTTCCCTTTGGCTGTGGCTCTTACTCCCAACCTGCAATAATCACAGCAGCTGATAACAATGGGAGGTTTGCATTTTATGTCATCTTTTGTTCACTGCATCTGCAGGAAGGCAGGCTTATTGCAGTCCCTGGGAACTTCCCTCCCTCAGCTTTTCTGGAGTGATTTCTTCTCCCAGTGCTGCCTGCCAGAAGCTCTGGGTTGCATCCCACTGAAATGTCTCCTGTGCAATTTGTCATGCTAAAGGTGGGTAAGCACTTTCCAAGACAAAGCTGCCTGTGCTATTTCCTGGAAAGTCCTGTGTTTTCCAAAAATTTGAGTTCTCTTTCTAAACCCATTGATGTATTTTAGCAGCATATGTTCACTAAAATATCTTCTCTTCAGAAAACTGGATGCACTGCACCAATTTCCCTCTGAGGGCAGTGGCTTTTAGACACCACCAAGAATTGCTCCAGTGCTTCAGAATAAAATAGCCAGTTGAAAGAATGTGGGAAAGTTGTAGAAAAAGAGCTGATTTGAGACTTTGTTGAGTCGCTGGGTAACTTTTATCCATGTACAGCCATGACATAGATTATGACTACATACCTAAAGATTTAGCTTTTTTTATTTTACTAATAATGTGGCCTCTCACCCAGAGGCCTCTCACCTCACAGGGCTGTGAGAATTGGGTTCATCTTGATAAGCAGTGACACTCTGAGCAAGGGACTGTATTTTGGCCACAATGACAATTTTATGGATTATCTTGTTTGTCATTGAGCTCTCCAAAGTCAATTCAAACAGGGTCCAACTTGCCCAAATTGTTGCTGTGGGATTTACTATATTGTTTATACAGTGATCAAAATATCATCTGGAATGAAGAAAAGCCCAGATCATTATGATCTAAAGCTTAATATCCAACAGGAGGAAAGAGAGGCAGATGTCTGGCTGAGATACTCTGAGTGGTAAAAGAAAGGAAGGATGGCTTAGGAGGGATGTCTGCATCCTTATGTGTTGTGGTGTAGACAGATCAAATGGGTTGGAAAGGAGCACAGTGGGAATAAAAAGATATATCTGTGTGAATGAGAGTAACACATTGACTATTTTTATGTAATAATTAAAAAAAATAAAAGAGTGGGCTAAAGATTTAAAACGTCATAGCAGAGTGGAAATGATGGAATGGCCTGCAGAGAGGAAATAAAAAAACATAAATGTTTGATAAGGAATACTGAAGTAGGGAATGGAGCAAAGACAGAGGGATAACTAAAGGATGAGGAAGATCTAAGCTCCTAAAGCACGTCAGAAATGGGAACCCAGGCAGTGTGTCACCAGGGCTGCTGTGCTGAGCAGAGGAAGGTAGTGACAAATAAGCCCCAGGCAAATCAGCAACTGTCAAAATTACTTTCAGAGTGGTTGTATATTCCATAAGACTCCAAAAACCTGGAGATCTCCTACAGGATGTCTGGCCTCACTGATACCAGGAGTTGCTTTGCCTTCAGGGGCAACAGAGCCAGGATTCCTCTGCTGAATTTGGGGTGAAGTGTGCCTGAAGCAGGTACTGACTTGACCACATTGTTCATCCTCAGACATCTTCATTCAATCACCAAATCAGGAGGAAAACATGACAACTCTGTCATTGCTTAGTGTATATTGGATCCTACACTTGCTGTCTCCGAAGGATCTGTATTGTTGTTGAATCTGATGTACTTTGCACAGAAGACTGAAGTAGAAATAAGACCCAATTACTATAATTGATCCAAAATGGATCACCAGATAGTTTTATAATGCTTTGGCAGCTTTCTGTAGAACCAAAGGAGCAAGTTCCTAGTCTGAGAATTGACATCTTTATAATAAAGTCTGTGGTGATGCCTTTGGAGTTCAGAGGAACCCCCCTACTCAAAGGTCCCAGTGGGGCTTTGACCTCAATTAAAAATGAAAGGTGGCAAGTTATTATACCTTGTCCAAAATCAGGCTGTTAATGGAAGGCATAGAAATGACAGGAGAATCTCTTTCTAAAGACCATGAAAAACAGAGTCCATTTGCCAATATTTTAAAGATTAACCATACACCTTCTCACTGTTTTGTGGTTTTATTTGAACATTTACTTTCCCAACATTAAGTCATTCATTAAATCTTTGCAGGGTATGTCATTTCAGCACACCAACAGCCACTCCTTCTCCCAAATGAAAAATATAGAGGAATTTTCTAAGAAGTTAGAAGTTTTCTGGAGCTAAGTCACATTTTCAAGAAGTTTTCTCAGGGGCTTTATCCAGTAGGGATGAAGTCCAGATAAGTCTGTCAGTTACTTTTCAGCTGCTCTGAATTAGGTCTGTCTTGCAGGATACCTTCCAGCACATCTCAAGCTCGATGATAATTTCTGACTGTGGAGTCAATACATCCAAGAGCTTTCTTCCAAAACAAGCACATTTATCCAATTTTTGTTTCCTGTTGGTTTTTTGAATGCACATTGCTTGGATCTCAAGCTTGGTTAGCATTGAGGGCCTCGGGTGTCTTCACTGGCCACTTGTCCAGCTCACTGGCTTTGCCCCTTGCTAGCACAAGCAGAAGTGCTCTGTAGAGAGGAGCCTCTTTGGGGAGCTGCCATTTCATCATTTCACCTTCTCCCTTCCTTGTTCTGCTACAGTCTCACACGCCAAGTATTTGAGGACCAGCTTTGGCTGAAAACAAGGCTCAAAAGTTAAAGAAAGCTGAGAAAGCATCCAATTTGCACCAGAGGGAGCCTCTGCAATTCGTTTTGTTGGAAGAGGCATCCAATCAGCAGTACACATATGGCGTAAGTGTTCGACAAGTTCTTAGCCTGGCAAGCAGAGCCACACCACTCTCTTCCAAGCTGGTGGCAAAGAGACTGGTCCATCTGTGAGCAAAGACCGTGGGCTGGGGGCTGTTCTCATCTTTCTGTTTAGTTTGTTCTTTTTTCCCCCTTCCTTCATTGTCATTTTTTAAACGGAGTAACAGCATTTCAGGAAGATGGTGCAGAAAGCACAATTGGGTTTATAGCATTTCCACTATCTGCTTCTCATTAATATTGATTTGTTTTTTACATTTCATCACTGGCAGCAAGCACAACTCTTACCAAAAAAAAAAATTTAGAAACCTACTCTTCAGTTCTCAGCTTTTCATGAATGGGAGATAACGTGCCATACTCGCTCTGAGGAAAACCTTTACTGCTTCTCTACATGGTTAATTACAGTTTTTCACTTTATTGTCTGACGCTCCTAAACAATTGCTGAAAGTTTCTCACCGAAGCCTGCAACTGAGAAAATAATTTCTTGAGAGAGAACTGTGTTCACTAAGTTAAATCACAACATGCTGCTCAATTTTATAGACTGCAAGTCTTGCGTAATGCTGGTGCATTATAACATGCAATCAGGATTAAAAAGATTGAGGAATCTTGGGAAATGAGCTATAGAAGTTGTGGGTGCCCCATCTCTGGAAGTGTTGAAGGCCAGGTTGGATGTAGGGAAAAAGGGTATGTATATGCCTGTTCTTAATGCCCAACAGATATTTTTAGAGAACAGAGATTTGGGGAGGAAGGGAGAAATCAGTTAGATGGGAAACACTGGACTTACCAGCCTGTTTTTTTCCCCACTCCAGGGCAGATAAATGTGTGTTCAGAGAAATACTATGAGTCTGGGATCCTATCTGTCCAAGAAATAAGGCCCAATGGATTGAAATAGAAACTCACTTTTATCGACTATTTAAGACTCTTCCTTGTTCCTGTCATGGGCCAAACAAAATACGGACTAGGCTACCATCAGTAAGACAGTCCTCTTCTTGCTTAAAAAAAAACCCCAACATATCCAAATTAAAAATGTCATTCCTTCTTCATAGGCCTTCCCATCCCCACAAATGGGCATGTCCTTTAGAGAAGTTCTGTGCCCCCTCTTACTTCAGGCTGGGGTGCGAGGAGTGTCCACTGCCCAAAGCAGATTGAAAACCTCTGAGTGCAGATCCACTGCTTGCAGCTGTAGCTGCAAAGTGCATTTAAGTGCCATTCAAACATCCACACAGCCCAGCGGACATAGTGGGGTTTTCTCACCACATTTCAGGCTGATGAACCACTGAGCACAGTGCAAATCCCCCCAAATAAGGGTGAGCTGGGAGAACAGGAAGAGAGATGCAGAACCTGGAAGGAGCATGTGGTGTTACAGGGCTGGAAGGATGGGATTGACACCTTGTTGGTCTCTGGGTGTTTGAAAAGGGGTTTGAACAGGTGTGAAGTTACCAGTAGCTGTCAGAAAGTGTTGCCTGTGTTTGCTACTTCACTTCTGGCTTGGTACTTGAAAAGGAGATATGGATTGGTTTCAGAGCACGCTGTAATCGATAGAGCATGTTTGGACAAATATTCCAGCTTTCCACTTTAATTAGAGGTGACTTGGTTGTTTAGTATTTCAAATCAGGAAAATGATCATGTCAGAGCTCTGATTTCCTAAGAAGAGAAATATTGCCTTATTTTTCTGGTATTTGCTTTGCTTTATGCATATGCATCCTTATTTCTGCATTTGCTCATGCTGTTTGCTTTAGCGAATATGCTTTAGTGTTTTTGCAGGCTAAGATGGAGCAGAATTTGTATTTGAGCAGTGATTGACAGAAAAAGTTTAATTTGCAGCCAAAACTCTTATTTTTTTCTTTTTTTCCTCACAGTGATGTAAATGGAGAGCAGAGTAATTGCACAGAGCATGGTCATTTTACTCTGGCAGCAGCAAAAGATGCTGCCAGCTGCCTTTTGGCAGCATCTTTGCAAGGGTCTGTGGAGCCTCCAGCGCTTTCACTGGCTGTCACCATTCACAGCAGTACAGAGACAACATCTCAAACCCAGGCCAACCCTTAGTTAGGGCTTCATTTGTGCTATGATGTTTTAATGCCACTACAAAATGCCAAATGATGCCCTACAGCGGAGTGATTGATGAGCACATGTCTTGTGCCCTGAGTGATCCTGGCATTCCTGGGGCTGTCCTGTGGCCTCTCCAAGAGTGGCCTCTCCAGCTGGATGACTCTCCAGCACACACCGAGGGTGCCTGAAAGGAGTTTGTGCCTGCTAAAGCCATCAGCTATCCTTGCAGGGAGATTTGCTAGTGAATTAATCAGGCAGGACTCAAGTACACCGGCAGAAAGGAGAAGGTCCCTCACAGGGCCTTTCAGGGTTAGGGGCAGAGCTAAATGCCCCAAATCAGAACTTTAAGAGATTTTAAGTGTCTAAACCAGATCAGGATGATGTGATCTAGAATCAGGACAATACAGTATCTCTGACTGCCCAACTGCACACCAGCAATACTAGTCCACCACGGCTGTGCATGGTCATGCTTACGCCATCCCACCTAATTTCATCTACCCTGTGGGAACAAGGAGACAGGGAGTATGATCCCTGTCTTGCAGGGACTGGAGAGGGTATAGATACTGAGGGAGCTTTGCTGCCACACTGAGATGAAGGTGCCTAAGATTCATCCTGGAAGCTCTCACATCATGTGGATGACACAAACAGAGAATATGCTGAGTTAGAAGGGAACCACAAGGATCATCGAGTCCAACTCCTGGCCCTGCACAGGATTATCCCCCAAGAATCACACTGGGTGCCTGAGAGCATTGTCCAAACTCTTCTTGAGTTCTGTCAGGCTTGGTGCTGTGACTTCTCTGGGGAGCCTGTTCAGTGCCCATCTGCTCTATGGGTGAAGAACCTCTTTCTAATACCCAACCAAAACTTCCCCTGACACACCTCCAGGTCATTCCCTTGGGTTCCATCACTGTTCACCCCAGAGAAGAGACCAGTGCCTGCTGCACCCCTTCCTCTCCTGAAGAACTAGATTTTACCCTTTCACAGTTACTGGAAACCAGAAGGTCCTGGCGTGGCTGACGATCATCTTGCCCAGATGCCAAGATGGATATGGCTTTGCCTTGCCTGAGTGCAGGGAGCATTTGCAGAGGCACTGTCTGCAAGAGAGCAACTGATGAATGGACCCAGGGAGGCGTGCAAAGATAAATGAGCTCCATAATCCTTGGCTTTGTCCACTCTTCTAGTCTTTAATAACACTCCAGATGAGGTTAATCTGCATCAAATGCCTCCAGAGCATGCTGAGACAGTCTGTCTGGTAGCACACCTCATCACAGGTTTTTTCCTGTCACAAAGCTATTTAAGCTTGATGCCTGGCAATTAGCTGCCAATCAGTTTGTGTGTGTGTGTGTGTGTGTGTATATATATATATATGTATAAATAAAAATATAAAAACCTAAATACAGTCTTACCCTCTCCATGTAGCTGGGTCTGTCCAGCTGTGCCCTGGCTATGAGTGCTTGCAGGTTCTCCCTGGTGTCCCCAAATCCCTACAGGGGTTCCCCCAAAGGGAATTAAAAAAAAAAGGTAACAATCCCTGGCTAAGCTGTAAAGGAGCCTGCCTGGTGTCACTGAACAGTAGTCAGCACAAAATGCCTAAGCAAGTATCCTGAGCTGCTTGCTGGCTTCTTCTGCCTTTGGTTTCACAGTGGAAGCTTCCAGTTCTCCCCAAATTGTACCCTGTGAGAGGACTCGGAAAAGGAAAAGAGAAACTAGGAAAGAAAATTGCAAACAGATTTTTAATCACTGATACGTCAAAATTTGAGACACTTCAATTACTTCTCAGCAGCACATTGGAGATTTTGAGTGGCCCCTGTTGGTATTTAAATGTGCATCAGGGTGTCAGTGGAATCTAATTAGGGGCTTTTTAATTGTGATGTTGTCCTGAGAAGCAGTGATCTCTCAGAGACCACAACAATCTTTGAAGCTAGCAAAGAGAGGGGCTTGCCATCAGAAAGGGGCTGCAATCGCTCCCTGAGAAGAGAGAGATGAAATTGGACCATCCCTCGTTTCAAAATGTGATTCCTTCACCCACAGGTTACCAGGACTGGGCCTGAAAGTGGTGAGCACTGGAGATGGGCCATGATGAGATGATGGTGACTTCCAAATGTTTCTTTCATTGTAATGGCTTGAAAATCCTGTGAAGCTGTGAAAAGCTTTTTTTCTTTTTCTATTTTTTTTCCTCTGAGTGATTCAGACTTCAAACCAGGCTTTTCCAAGAGGATTTTTTTATATAGAAGTGGCCTCTTTTTCATCCCTTCTTCTCCTCTCTCTCTCTTGTTCCCTCTATAACCCCTCTTCTGTGCCTGTATTATCAGCATGTTATGTTTGCCACACCATATGCTGCCTGTAAGGCAACAGGGAGGAGAGAGAATGTGTTTTTTCAAGGGCAGAGATTGCCAGGCATTGCCCACCAGCAGGACCAGATCGCGCTGGCTGTCCCTGTGGAGACTCAGGTGAATTCCACAGCTCCCAGTCCCTGCTATGTCTGGAGGAAAGCATACAAAGAGAAATTAAATTCAATTTTGAATCCCCCTTACCCCTGTAGGTCTGCTTGCTTTCCCTAAATCATAAGACTTAAGCTGCCATCAACAAAAACAATCTGTAAAACCATCACGAAACATCTCTCCAGAGCACGGCAGGTGGGCCTGTACTTGGCTTTCATCATAGAATCATGGATTGGTTTGAGTTGGAAAGGACCTTAAAGATCAGGTAGTCCAACCCCGCTGCCAGGGCCATGGCCACCTTGGCACCTTGCTCAAAGCCCTATCCAAACTTTCGAGATCTTTCTGATCCCTGTGGTTTTGATAAGAATTAAATCATCTAAATTCCCTTGTGGTTTTATTTCTATGTATTGATTCCTGGACAGGTGTGAAGTTTAAACTGGAGTGATGGATTGGCACAGCATTAGCTCTGTTTTATACGGCACCTTTAAATGAATACAGTCATCTTGCACTTAATTAAGGATGACTTGGTTATTTCTCTGAGCATTTCATGTCAGGATGGGTCCCCAGTGCAGCTGTTCAGCTCACTGCAAAGAAGCACGTGGCCAGAGGGTGGTTCTGGTTTGCCTGTGGATGTACAAAACCAGATGGAGAGAGAGCAACAGAAGTTTGGAAGGGAGGATGTCCTGGAAATTTGGAAGGGAGGCAGGAGGGCAGAGCAGGATTGAGAAGGGTACCAGCCCACAGCCTCTGTGGTGTGGTTGGTTAGTGAGATAACTGCCAAGCAGACCTCTGCCTCATTTGTTGTGGCAAACAGCTTTTAGAAGATGGTGTGTTTTTCAAGAAACAAAAATTTATTTGACCCATACTTAAATGATTTTTTAAAGTGAAAAAATATTTCTAAACAAAAAAATAAATAAAATAAAGGTAAGATGCCCGTGTGGTTATTAATTTCCACTTAATCTATTTGACAGCATTTGTGAATGTTCTGTTTCCTCATCCTTGTGATCTGAGAATTATTTCTGTTGGGGGAATATCCCAACATACAGCTGGGCACCAGGACAGATATCCCCAGTGCTTTAGAGGCACTGTGGTCCCTGATCCAGAGGAATGCAGAGAACCTTGGGACTGTTATCCCTTCTCCAAGCAAAGGACCAGGTTGTCCATACACCTCCAGGTGGCACAGGCACCTCCAGAGGAGCTTCCTGGACACTGACATCCCTTATTTTGGTGGTTTACCCAAGGTGATG
>JAOXXN010000446.1:6529084-6554882 GCA_026770055.1 Myrmophylax atrothorax | reverse complement strand
GGACTGGAGTTGGACCAAGGGTTGGACTTGATGATCTCAGAGGTCTTTTCCAACCCAATTGATTCTATGATTCTATGGCAGCAAAATCTAATTCAAAGGATGAGATAGATAGATGCCTGTCTTGTCTGATGTAGTTGGCTGCTGCTGATCACGGCCTGGAGGGCGACCTGAGGAGGTTTAGCTGTGGATGGAAGCTGCTGTGAATCAAGGGGACCCAAAGCTAAGATGCTGCTGGCTGGAGGTAATGTGTCCATTGTGAGACTGGGAAACCATGGGGGAGAGGGAGGCAGAAGGAGGAAGGGCAGTCAGGAATGCTGTGGAAATGTCAGGGTCCATCCTAGGGATGAAAAAGCCATCCTGTCACCTTGGTCAAGTAATCCCCTACAGTGGCACTGTCACTATGGTTTCCCACTACATGCTGGGATAGGCTAAGTGGGCAGCAGATGGACTCCAACAGAAGTTAGAGTCAAGAGGGTTTTTTCAATATATCTTTTGTTTTTAATCTTCTTTTAAGCAGAGCCACTCAAAGAAAGCCATAATAATTTTAGTATCTTTTTTTCCCCTTCCTACTCTGCAAATGCCTTTGGCTTTGCAAGTCTCAGGGGCAATTCTTTGGCATGAACTTTTAAAATATTTATTTTAGATACATACTTAACAATGTATTTGCCAAACAACAGGGTTTTTTTCCCATTTTTGTTCTTTATTTTCTTGTGAGAAATACAAAGGCTGCCACAGGCTATTATGGATCAGTGAGATCTGGCATGTAATTACAAACCAACTCAGCTTTTCACAACCCTGACTGCCCTTGGCCATGGTAGCAGCCAGGACTGAGATCTCCATCCATTGGTCCTGCCTTCTCCCTCAAAGGCCAAACCCATCCTCTGTGGATGCCCGTTCAGTACAATCTGGCAGGGTCTGGGGGAGTTCCCTGCAGCTCCTGCAGGATTTCATGCCCTTCCTGAAGCAATGAGACATTTCTGAAGGAGCCTGAGATCTCTTGACCCCGTGGATACTCCTCCATCCTTCCCTGCTGAACATGTTTGAATCATTTTTGTTCTGGTTGCTGCTGAGTAATGCCATAAAGAGAACATCTTTCTCCCAAGCGAAAGGAAAACCTAAACACCAAACCCCTGTGTTTCTGCTGGGAGAGCTCATGCCCCACAGGTGCAAGCAGTTCCCTAAAATGAGTAGCACCTGGCAGGGCAGGGTGGGGCTAAGTGGCCACAGCTGAGGGAGGTGCAGTGGGAGTGCAGGTTGGGGTTGTATCTGTTCTAGTAGATGTCTTTGGAGGAGGACATGAGCCTGGGAGAACAGTTCTGTCTTGATGAGCTAGACTGAGAGCTGCTGTGCAAACTGTGTTGATGCTTCATCTCCTGCCAGCCTCAGGTAAGTGTGGTATGGCTGATTCTTAGTGGGTTGTGAGTGTTAAGGCCAGTTAGGGTAGCATGTAGTAAGTGCTGGGGGGTGGGGGAGGTGTCTGTGCAGCTTTGTGTGTCCACAGATGGATGTTAGACTTCTAGTGAAGTGTTTAAAGTAAAAGGCCTCAAACCCATTCCTCAGAAAATGTGACTTCTCTGAGCAGTTTGCAAACTTGATTCCTTTCCCAAAGATGGAGGGAGAGGGAGGAAAGAACATCCTATGTGTGATTTGAGGGTGAGAGAATTGTGGTCCTGGTCATCTAAGTTGCGTATTTATTCCTCCACCTGGGCATCAGGTGCAAAGGTTCCCTTCTTTCTAGACAAGCTACTGGTTGCTGGAAACAGGAGGAGCAGAAGTAGTGAAGAAGGGGTTCTGTGGAGTAGCTACAGGAGACACCTGGGTGCTCATATGTGAGCACACCCAGGCTGCTGTGGGGAGAGGTGCTTGAGGGAGCCCTGAAGGAGTGATGGGCAAACCAGTGATGGTCTCTGTAGCCAGCTCTGCTCCCTGCTCATGTCAGCCCAGCCCAGAGCAATCTGGCCCTTCCAGAGAGCTGATATGGGGCTTGGAGTAATGGAGTCCCCCTGCTCTGGCTCTCACTTGTGATTCATTTTAACACTGCATTGATGGCGCTCTTGTGTGCTGGTTTTGGCTGGGGTGGAGTTAATTTTCTTGATGGTGGCTAATAGGGGTCTGTTTTGGATTTGTGCTGAAAATTATCAACAGGGTTGATAATAAGTTTTTGTTATTGCTGAGCAGTGCTTGCATAGCATCAAGGCCCCTTGTGCTTCTCATATTGCTGATAAGGGGACTGAGGGTGTACAAGAAGCTGGGAGGAGACGCAGATGGGACAGCTGATCCCATCTGACCAAAGGGATGTTCCAGACCATATGGCATCATGCTCAGCATATAAAGTCGGAGGAAGAAGTGGGGGGATGTGTTTGTAGTTTGCTGTTTGTCTTCTTAAGTAATATTATATGTAATGGAGCCCCGCTTTCCCAGGAATGGCTGACCACTTGCCTGTGCATGGGAAACAGTGAATGAATTTCTTGTTTTGCTTTGCTTCCATGTGCAGATTTTGCTTTCCCTATCAAACTGTCTTTATCTCAACCCACAAGTTTTCTCACTTTTACCCTTCCAATTCTCTCCCCCATCCCACTGCTGGGGGAGAGAGAGAGTGGCTGCATGGTGCTTAGTGACTGGCTGGCTTTAAACCATGACATCTTGTAGAAGTGCCTGCCAAGCACTTAGAGCAGTTTACTGAAGAGAAGTGCCTGGTGTGACCTTCAGCTGTAGGGAATATGTTAAAGCCAAGACATGAGTGCTTCCCCCTTCCTGGTGCTTTGCTGCTTGTCTGGATGAGTGGCAGCAGCAGTGACCAGAGGAGAATACATGGTGTGCCAGGGGAAAGGAGACTGACCACCAGCCGAGCTCTTGTCCGGTTTCACCTCTCTTGCTAACTATCTATATAAAGGTTCTTCTGAAATTTATGCTTTTTTATATCCAAGGGCATATGATAGACCTGCTTGACAGACCACAGCTCTATTTTGTGCCTAGCACATCAATCTGTGCTAGGTTCAAAGGCTGACATCCAGGCTGTAATTTTCAGCCACTGTGTGTGTGTGTTTGTATGATTTGTATTTGTTTTTCCTTCTCCTCTTTGTGTCTCCTCTCATGCTTGCAGCCCATAGATGCCTCACCCCAAGGAATAAATAAGGTATTTTCAAGTCCTTCTCCCCCCTGACAACTGATGCTGTGAGAGACCCCAACAAATCAAGACTCTGAGCCAAGTTAGTGTGGGATAAGATAAAAAGTGAGAGTCCTTTAACATCAGGCCTAGGGCCCACAGGAATACATATTGACATGCTCTGAACACTGATTTCTATGGTTTTTATAATATGGCCCACCCAATCCCCAGTTCACACATCTCTCAGTCCAGCCCCATCCTGCCCCTGGTCACACCTCCTCAGGATTTGAGTTAGGGGTCAGTGGGACCCTGTCTTCATCATTCTCTTCTTCCTCAGCACACATAGGGCTTGGAGGTTTTCCAGTGTTCTTAGACCCAAGGTTGTTGGCTGATGTTTATGTCTCATTTTGCAGGCTTTTCTGATAGTCTTCAGTTTTCTGCTTTGAAGAGGGTCTAAACAACTATAAGAATTTGAGCTACTGATATATGGCAGAGGTTGGCATGTATAAACATTGAACTTAAGCTGCTAGAAATATTAACACATTAAATTTGCCTTTTACTACAGTTAAAAGTACTTCTAAAATCTATAAAAATGAAAAAATGAAAAAATCAAAAACCTCTTCAGTATCACAACAATGATGAATTTGGCCCAAGGTATCAAACCAGGTGGGAAATGCAATCCAAACAAAGAGAACACATCCTCTGTGAAGGCATACTGAGCCTGTGGCACTGACTGCTCCAAGGAAGCAGTGAGGACAAGAGCTTAGCATGACTTAAGCTAAATGCCTTCTAATTTTGCTTTTTTATGTTGAGATAAGGAGTGTCAAGGTATACAATCATACAGTTCTTGCTTGTTTAGATTTTTGTGTGTAAGAAGGGGGGAGGGAAAAAGCATCCCCTCTCTGAGATCTTGCCCTTGTCTTCCTTGTTTTCTTCCTTCCCATCCCCACTAATGCTGGAGGGAGGCAACTCGGCCTCCTCCCTTATCAGGCCCTGGGCTGATGTGTATGCTGAGGTCACCATTTCAGCCAGATTTTGGGACTGCTGTTTGCTGCTCCCCTCTTAGTTCTGCTGTGTTGAGGCTCATGGGGAGGCTGAGGGAGTGATGCTGGCCTGGGTCACTAGAACTGGTGCTCATCATGCCCTGTGCTCCTTTCCCAACTCTGTTGCTCTTTATTTAGTCACAGGGCTGCAAATCCCAGTATCTCCCTGCTTTCTGCAGTCTTGCATGAACATGTACCTTTTCACAGGTGCCAAGGACACCTACTTGTGCTTGACCTGTCCATAACAAGGGTGCCTTTGGTTTATTTAATGATTGACACTACTCGAACCATCCTTATTTATGGTTTTATGGGACCAAGGGTTGCTCCTGACCCCTCTTATGCTTCCTGGCTTTTCATGCCCCTGGAATGCCCTGCATTACAGAGTGTAAAGGCAGAATCAGGAAAATCAAGAGATAGGGTTGGGTCTATTTTTTGGTGTGAGGCGATGTATCTTCACTGAAGCAAGTGGTTGGTTTAAGGTTAGTTTTTAAGTTGTTGGTTTATGTTTGAGATGGCTGCAGACAGACAAGTGTTGGGTTATGCCAACTGAATGTCTGCAACATGGGCTTTTGTCTCTTTTCATGCTGGCTTGAACACTGTGGCACTGCAACCCTTTTAGACTTTTTTGGGGACTTGCGGCTTAGGTACCAAGCCTGAAACCATAACCCTTTTCTAAGTCTCTCTTTCCCAGGAGTTCAGCAATGCAAATCAGAGCTTTAGCAAAAATAATTTCAATTATAGCGTCTCCCTTGCTTGACACACACAAGGTCACTCATTGCAGAGGGGGTCTAGCAGGTTGTCTTCATCAGCAGGAGAAATTGCTGGATAATTTTGTTGAAGCAAAGGAAGAAATGATTAATCTTGGTCCTGTTCTCTCCATCCACAGCCAGGCTAAAACAGCAGGAGGCATTTTCATTGCTCACAGCTCCAGATCTCTTTTTGGCTAACCAGTAATGAAAAGCACTTTGATTTCTTTTTTTCTTTTTTCATTTTTTTTCTTCTTTCTTTGGGGTCACACTGCTGGGGCTGCCATGTGCTCTCCACAGCTGGATCAATGTCTCTGTCTGCCACTGTCAGAAGTCCACATCCCCTCCCCATCCCAGGCACACAGCTATCCTTATCTGCCTCCCACTCCAATTCTCCAGCCTCCTGCTGAACCTTTGGCCTGAATTTTGGACGAGGGATGTTGTTTCAGAGCCCTGGGCACTGTAATGGAATTAGAGGCTGGCTGGCTTGAGCTCCAGAGCTGCTGCAGTGCCTAACAGGCTAAAGAATTTTAGCTGTCCCCAAGTCTAATACAGACAAGGGGAAAAAACAAACCAAAACACACTCCAGGGCCCCCTTTGCATCAGGAGAAGAAATAAGTGTGCAGCTTTGTCTGACTGTTTTTCCTGTATCGCAGGTTTTGTCAGACTTGCTCTGTACGACAGGGTAAAACCAGAGGGGATTGCAGCTTTTATTTTGTTGGGTTTTAAATTAAACTCTACTTTTTATCTTTTACATTTGTCAGCAGGCTTGACTGGAAACAACAAAACAACAACACTCAGAAGTGCTGCTTGTTATCATGGTTTTTAAAACTTCAGTTTCTGTCTTTAGATCATGATAGAAATAACAAACAGGAGTCTGTGAAGTTTCTCTGATTCCTGTTCTCATGCAGCACATCCTGTATTATATAGTACAAATAAGCTATGCTATATGACTGTTCTGACATAAAATTCCTTAATAACATCTAGTGTACACTGTATAGTCTATAATATACATGTGGATTGCATATATAGATAGGGAAGTCTTCCTAGAAAGATAATAGATGCTAGATAAGACATTTTATACAGATTTTTTTTTCAATTTTATTAAATGGATATACTACAGGAAAAATCTACAAGGACATAATTTGTGTGCCGTAGAGACATGCAACATACAATGTATTTCATATACTAAGAACTATATAATTACTGTGTAATATATCCTATATTGTCTGGCATAAACATGTAATATGTTCATACTAAATAGTATGTGTAGTGTATGCTTTTTTTATAGCTCATTATGTATCATTATGTAATGTATCTTGCTAATGAAATGTATTAGGCAAGGTAACATGAGGTCAGTCTTAATATGGTATGATACCAATATAACAATACATAGCAGTAGTACACATATCAGAATATTATAGCATAGGGATTATAAACTACATGACATTGACTGTCCTGTTGTGTGCAGTTACATTTATGCTACCTAAAATACCACTATTGTGTTTGAGTATATGTGGTTACATACATATTGACTATTGAATAGTATATGGTTATCTGTAATATGTGGTCTAAAACACAGTATTTGTAGCAGATTGCTGGTATTTATTATCTCCACATTAGAAGGTGGCTGGAGTGTTTAGTTTACATAATATACAGTACATTGTATGTAAATATTTACTTTATAGTGCAGCTCTTACCTGTGTTTACAGTGTATAAAACCAAGTCTTATCCAACACATTTTCTTTACAGTACACAGTTTAATCAAATTAGTTGTAGGACATGTACTGTGTATACTAATACACACTATATGGTCTCAAATACATTAACTACACATCACCTGATAGATAAATACACAATTTATGCATGCAATGCTCTGCATCAGACAGTATATACTTTCTAAATCAAGCATGTTAAACTAATTGTCTTATATAAATGTCTATCTATCTAAATGCATTAAACTAGAAGGCCAGAGGTGAGGGTGGGGCAGAAGGCGCCTCTTTGTCTTGATTGAGCGTGTGCTTGGTCTGGATCCTTCCCAGGCCAAAGTGTTCTCCTTGTGGTGCAAAGGTTCAGCACAGTCCTCAGGTCTGTTCAGGCACCACCTGTCCCAGCACAGAGGTGGCACTTTGGGTGCTCACCATTCAGAAGGCAAACCCCTCCCCATCCAAATTGCTTTGACTGGAGGAAAGGGCTAATTGGTCTCTCCAGTTTCCCTTTCCTGTGAAAAAAAACTCACTCTGCTCTGGTGTGGAGGTGCTGTGAGTTATATGGCAGAGAAGGGAGCTTTCATTTCAGGATGCCCTTTGGTTTGCTTCTGGGTTTGTGGGTCTTTGCTGCTTGTTTCACCTGTTTTGCGATTTGATCTGTTCTGTGTTTCCACTTTTATTTCTAAACTAATTTCCTGCCTTGCTAAAACGTGTTGGGGTAAAATTTAAAAAAAAATATAAAAATTAAAAAAGTTGGAAGCTTAGGCTTATATTTCCCATCCCTAAGGACACTTCCAGGAAGTAGGTGCTTGGGAGTTGGTGTGAAATGAGTAGGAGTGGGAATTACATGGCACAGAGCAAACTGGCTCCTTGGCCTCTGCAATACACAGTGGCAGCACTGCTTCCCAGACTTGCACTGAAAAATATTAATAAAAGATGTTCCATTCTTGCCTACATTGTGCTACTCTGCGACACCAAGGTAGTTCTCACTGGATTTGGCCTCCTTGCCCCTTTCTGTGAGCATTCATATTACCTAAGCACCATTTCTAAGGGACAAAGGGAGCTTTTCTTAACAGTGCTGAACACCATTTCTTTCTGGTGAAAACCAGTCTTGATCTTGGTGGCATTGTATATAGGTGAGATGTCTCCAGTGGCAAACACTACACCTGTTTTCCAACATCAACCAAGTGCACATAATGTATGTTGTTCTACCACGGAGAGGGTGATGCTCAGGAGCTTTGAACTGGAGGAAAAATCTCATCCAAGTCATGCAAATAGAAATGCCCCTCCAAGATACGAGCCCTGAACTGCCACCAGATGGAGCAGCTTCCCCAGGTACCTCCTCCACCAGCTGTGTTTTCATTGGGAATCCTTTTTTTCTCTGTTTTTTTTATTCTAAAGGAATTCATTATGATAAATGTTTTATCAGTGAATTCTGAAGCAATTAATAGTGATTTGCCATTTACTTTAAGGGATTGCAGATAATTCTAGTGGAATGAGAAATTAGGATATTTAAATGTCTCTGGACAGTTTTACTTCAGTTTAAAAAAAAAAAAAAAGGTAAAAAAAGAAAAGCCCAATCCCAAGGCAACTTAAAATCCCAAAGCACAGTTTTCACCTTACAAGACAGACTTAGGTCATAATGACCCCTTTGGAAGCAGATGTGTGAGGGGGGCTGGGGGAAGGAATCAAAGCCAATATAAAGCATGAGCATAACCCTCGGAGGAAGTTCACATGGAAATCCTAAAAGGGAACTCAGTAAAAAATTGGTATCTAGGCCGCTGTTTCTGTTGTCTTAGAGTGACATCCAATGTTATCAGCTCCACAAAAGACTTCCCCAGGAACAAATCCACCACCTGGACACCTTCCTTTCTGGTCTGTCTCACCTTGAGGTTGGCTTGCTGCTACTAAGACCATACATACAGTTGAGTCCCACATCCAGCAAAAAGGAAGCCATTCCCCCCTGTCACATGTCTCCTGTGCCTTGTCCTCTTCCATTCAGGAGTCCAAGGGTTGTGTATGAGGAAAAGTTAAATTTCAGAGAGGAAATTCATTTGTTGGAGAGCTTTGAACCCACAAAGCCAGGCCCCCGGCTGCAGTTAGTGACAAATCCTTGGCCTTGGACCACAATAAGGCAGGATCTGTACACGTTTTCATCTATGCTGGTGTTAACGGACCAAAAAGCCACCTTTGTGATTTTTGCAGTATCTTCTATCTATCTGTTTCTGAAATTAATGATGGCAGAAAGGGCAGATAACATCTAACATACACAATTTTCTATTATACCTGTGGATTGCATATATATGGAGTATTCTTTGACAGACAGTAGATGCCAGGATGGGTTCTGTAATATCTTTGGTGCAGTGATGGGACCGACAGAGAGACTTTTCCCCTCTGAGCTGTAAAATCCTTCTCCTTACCTTTTGGTGATGGAGTCCAGTAATCCCCCTCATCTCAAGGTATCCTGTTCTCACAAGACTCCACCATAAAGTGAATGATAAATTCAAATGAGGATCCAGCTGCACGCACTGGTGGTGGCCCATCCAAACCAAAATGACCTTCACTGACAACCAAAATGCTGCGCCATCACTGCAGTGAGGAGGGAATAAACACAGGAGCAGCATTGCCTCATTTTCAGGACAAGCTTTATTGACATTTGGCTTTAACATGGTGGTATGAAGGCATCGGTTCTTTATATTTTCCAATGGGGGGCACAGACAAAAGGAAAAATAACATGGCAGACAAATTCAGCATGTAAATGACAGAGTAACAGAAAAGGCATGTGTTAACCCATATAGCTGCTAGACCATCTATTAGAAGACATTTTGCAAGCAACAGTCTACAATTCTTTGCATTGAAGTAAAAACATTTTTTTTGGTCAAGAAAACTACCTTTTTAATTTTTACAGTTTTTTTAAACTTTATATTATATCATAAATGTCAGGGTAAGGCAAATCCTGGATGAATCATGGTAAAAATCCCTATTCCCCGAGAAAAAAGATCCACATACTCTGCTAAAGTTTGCAATTTTAAAAGCAAAGCTGGCATGCACTGCATATAGAGAAAAACTCTTTTTTTTTTCTTTTTTAAATATAATTTCATTCAAATGCCTAAAGCAGAACAGTGTTAATTCACAGAAAGGCTTTCTCAGTGCTTTATAGAAAGATTGACAATTAGCTGCAGTGAATGTGTGACCCATTATTACAGACTATGGCTCAAGCATTGCCTTTGGATGCCTGCGTGGAAACAAACCCATTCATCATGGGAGCACTCACCAGCCCGAGGAATGTCGTGTCTAATGGTAGGGATGAGTGCTTTCAGACACAGGAGAAACAACGAGCAAGCAGAGCCTCATACTTTGAATGCAAACATCAGCACCCAAGGGCTGCTACTCCCTTTGTGCCACCTCTTGCAAACACATTTTGGATTTAAACCAAAATCCTTGACATAAATCCCAGCAGGGTGATTCTCCATCTGATGCTTGCTCTTCCACAGAACCAGCTCCCTGCCTTTCTGCAGCTCCAGCAAGAACAACAGAGGGGCATGTCTTCAGCCTCGACTACAAACGCAGCTCAGAACTCACACTGACAAACTATACTCACTTTATGAGTGGTGGAAAGCTCCAACAACTCAAACCAAAAACCCACACAAAGACAGACAGACAGACACAGACATGGCTGCAAATTGTCCAGTAAGGACTTAATCGATTCCTACGTTTCCTTGCTTTACACTTCACGCTTTGCCGCCGCATCCTTGGCCAAATGGTTTGTGGTCTCAAAGACTCACTGCCGTCAGAGGATCAAGGTTAAAGGAAAAGCACAACGAAATTACTGTCAGGGGGTGTCTAAATGTGATGCATCTTTGCAGTTAATTTTTTTCTTTAACTACCAGTCACTCTTCACAAGGCGTTCAAGGAGTCTTTCTCTCCTTCTGAACCATCACACCTCAACAGCCTCCTGTGGAGCTATTCCTTTGGCTCCCTTGCTAAAACCAAGGCTGGCAATGGAAGAGGGACATCTAATAGGTAGCTAATGGCAGCTAACACCCCTGTTAATGTTGCCCATGGGCAAGCACAATGGAAACAGGTACAGAGCTATATTCAGAGGACTGGATACTGTGTTGACTGAAGTTATGGCAGTTATACCATCCTCCCGAGGTGTTTATCCATTTCTGACCCACCTATTATGACAGGCTGTTTCAATCAAAATGACTCAGTATGGAAAATAAACAGAAACATACAGAATGGATGTGCACCATGTAGAGGTACTGCCCACAAGGCCTCTCACTGCAAAACTGCTGAAAACCAGGTGAAGGAACTGCAGGAAAAAAAAAAAAAACACGTCCCAGAAGACATGTTCTGTCAAGCATGACCCCAAGGATGGGAAAGAAAAGCAGCAGAGGCACCTCGAGGAATCCCTTCAAGGGCACTCAGAGAGAACAAGGGCCACAGGAACAATCCTTAGCAAATTTAGGTAAACTTAGCAAGATTATCAGCCCAATTCATAGTCTTACATCTGCTCATTTGTTCCTTCCACAATCAACCCCATTCAGAATTATGCACCCACTGACCTCCAGGACAACTGGGTAATGAAGCAGCTCCTCGAGATCCTCTCTGGTGCCAGTGGCACAGGGAAATATTCTTCTGATTCCACCTGAAGCAAACATCCTGGAGGCCCACAGAGAGGGAGAAATGGGGGCCTGCCTTTCTAGGGCCTGTACTGTCCAGGTGAAATCTGGGGCTTTTCCAGTTTTCCTTTGTAATCCTTGTTTCTCCTTGACACCCTTTTGAATTAATGGCAGCCACCGACTGCCATAGCCTGTGCTGGTGCTTTGGGGCCACACTTGACTCACTAGCACACCAGCACATGATTTATCATCAAAACTACTCTAGCTGGCATGAACCCACACCACAGGATGACAGAGATACACCTTACCTTGGTTTTTAATTTATTTTCATTTTTTTTTCTTTGCCCAGATTTTAGATTCATATTTTGGGATTCATGCGTATTTTGGGTGAAGAAAAAAATAACACAATCAACTATTTTGCTTATAATGATCAAATTAGAATCAATTAATTTGCTCAAAATGATCAAATTATTCTTAGCAGCATTTTGAAATACGATTTGTAGCACATCCTACCCAGGACATGGGTTGTGTGCTCTTCCATCCAGTGTATTGTCCATTGGTTTTGGTTACAGCACAGTTGGGAAATGTATGTGCAACCCTTTTGTTAGTTTTCCACAAATTTCAGTGCAGCAATTGCTGGCAGAACAACTGACATATGGTGAGACATTCTTATCCAAATAACTCTTAATTGCTTTAAAAAAAAAAAGAAAAGAAAATCATGCATATGCAGTGGAAAATCTAATGAGGGCTCACACAAGGTACAGTGTGAAGCTGTTAAAGCCAAGAGCTGTATTTAAAGATGCCTCGAATGCAGAGCATCTGCAGGATCGAGGAAATGTCTGTTGCTTACCTGTACCCAAAGGTCATACTTATGGCACTGGTTTTGGGATGTGCAGAGCTAACTGGAAAAAAGCAGGATGGATTTGGGGTGCTGGCAGTTTGAGGCCACGTGTGCTATTCACATGTAGGGACATGGCACAGCATAGGCTGCTCATGGGAAAGAAGATAAAGATGCTAGAAAAGGGGTGGGCTTGGAAATAGGCTACTGATGATATGATGCAGGAGGAAAAGAGACCCAATATAAGACAGGGACTCACAGTTCAGAAGAAACTGTTGTAATTGCAAGGATAAATGCAAAACATTGTTAGAACTGGGAAGTTATGATTCTTTCCAACAGGCTTACAGAACAAAATGCAATGAAGAACAAAGAGAAATTAAAGCAAAGAGTCATTCCCCCAAAGCTCCCTCCCTCCCAACCCGTGGAGCATCTCTGTGTGCTCTTTTCTGCCAAGAATGATGCTGTAGGATGTCAGCGCCTGCCCGTCGTGTTTCCTCGGGTCTCTCCTCTCCTGCATCCTTCCTTTGCCACAGCAGTGAAGAGAAAAGAAGAGGAAAAGAAAAGGCAAAATTTCAAATATCTGCACAGAACCCAGGTCTCATATCTCCAGCACAGATGCCTACAGTTTTTCTTTCTGTCACATGTGTCTGTGTCACACAACTTATATATAACAGCCACTATTACTTGATGAGTATGTTGATTGTGCTTTTCAGGGTTTCTTGGTCTTCCATTGCACCATGGTACCCAGCTTGATATCACAGACCCCCAGCTCTGGTGCTAAAAACAACACATTAAAGTGCTAATCATAGTAAGCAAAGGGATCTCCTTGGCTCCAAAAGACCCTTGTGAGATCCTCTGAAGTTTAACAGGCTGATCAATCCTCCCTGGGGACTCACTCCTTGAAATTAAAACAGCGGCAATGGGGTTGGGAGGACTTGGATAGAGAGCTGCAATGAATTCAATGCCTGCTTCTAATCCTGTGCATCCCATGGAAATGCTGGGAGACACATGGTGCAACCCTGAATTGGGTCCCTTTGCTTCAGAAGGGTGCCTGCAGAAACAGGTTTTGCAGCGGAATTGAAGAAATTTATTAATTAATTGCTAATCTGTGAACAAAAATTACTTCAGCCCCAAACATTCTTATATATTCATTTCTATGGGAAAATGCAGCATCAAACACAGACTTCCTAAGGGCCACATGAAAGCTGTAATAATCACCAAATACATTTTTTGAACTAGGAAGGGTATTAACCTTTCCATGTATTTTTAACAGTGAGGTTTTCATGAGTTCCTCCTCTTTTTTCAATGAACAACATATAACCAGAAGCTAGGGGAGGGTAAGGAAGAGATGTGGACACCGTATTTTAATAGTGAGGGTGCTTCCTATTTTTACTTCAGTACTTTTTACCAGGGACCCCATCAGGGCTATTTGTCACTGTGACAGAATGGCAGCACATTGCCTATATGCTGACAAGGATCAAGGGCCAGGCTCAGTAATAAGACCTTGTATTTTAGATCTCTGTGATTTAAATCTCTGTAAATGGCTGCTGCTCTTGTACAGCCGCTATATTTGCTCTTGAGCTACGTGAAACCCCATTACAAGTGTAAACAGAGCATCTTGCTGTCGATGATATTGGTATTCCTCGATAACCCTGCAGCAAAGGAAGCAATGTGCACTAAAAACTAATTCTAAGGGAGAAATGGCAAATGCTTCTTTTAACTGGGGATGAGCCTTGGACGTTTCATGTCCCAGCAAATTATTCATTTTTCTCTAGGGGCAATGCTGTTTATAGCTACGACAAACTCTGCCTCAAAAACCACCACTGCCTGCTCCAGCCACGGCACCATCATTTAGTGTATAAAACAAAAAAAAAGCTCCAAAAGGCAGCAGAGCTCCAGAGGGCAGCTGAGTTTGCCTTCTTTTTCAGTGGCACTGCCACAAGTGACGTTAGGCATTGGAGAGCCAAGGGCAACAAACCCCTCGTGACGTGAACCTGTTGTTCCCAGGATACAGCTTGGACAGAAGTGAGCTCGGTTCCAACCAGTATGAATTATCTGTCATTTTCCTAAGCAATGCCAAAAATTGTTCTCTCAGTTACTCTTCTGTTCCTTATCTCAGCGCTGTCTTGCCTTCTGATGATCTAAGACTGTGCACTGTCTAAACCCATTACAGTAGCAGACTGCTACTATAATATTTACTTGACAAATCAAGTCTACTGGGTATTTTCTTTTTTTGATGTAATATGGGCCATAATAGACAATTTCTATTCCTTTGTATTCTGTCTCCTTTTTTTTTTTTTGTTTTGGTGAATTCTAACTTTAATTAAAGTAATTTTTTAAAGCAAGTTTTCAAACAGAAACTGACTGGAAAATAAGAGAGGAAAAATAGTCAGGAAGGTCTTACCTGTTACTTAAGCTTTCCGCTCTGTTTCCATAGGATCATTTATATTTTCAACTTGACTATTCATTTCAGCTGAAAACAAACCAAGACAGTCAGCAAACTCTATTCATGATATTTGTTAAGTTTAACACATGGAGTAATAACCATTTCTGACCCAAAGGGGACATTTATTGCGTTAAAAAAATCTCTTTTGTCATCAAAAAGGTCTCTTAGGGCAACCATCGTGACCTGCAGTTCCATGGAGACCCTGACAAACAGTTCTGCAAGGCTTTAGCATCACCAGAAATGCAATTCTCTGGCTCTAGATTTTCTCTTTTGTTCACATGCATTCAGTCTGGCTTTGGCACCCAACCAAGGTGCCCAGATCAAGATCTCAATGACTCTCATCTATCTCTTTGCTGGAACCTAGGGGAGCATCCAGAGGCAATGTCACTATAATTCTACACATAACAGTTTGCTAGCATAGTATCCATTTAGAAAACCAACCTTATTTTTATTTAAAATTACTCAAAAATATTTTAAATAGAAGGCTTAAACTCATTTCACCGTGACCTTTGTAAAAAATATCATCCAAAGTATGGCAGGTGTGATTGGCCATATCTGAGATAAACATAAATAGCTCAGCACCTGCATTTTTAAAATTAGTATCTAGTATTTGTTCTGCAATGACTTTGAATGAAGCCATTGTATTAAGACCTTTTTTTCTTTCTTTAACCTTGCTTTGTGTTGTGGTATCAACTGCAGATTATGAGTCATTTGACATGGGTGACAGGGAAAAACCTCAAACCTGAAGGGAGATTTGGAAACTAAGGAAAAATGGGAGAGGGGAGGGGAAAAAAGCCAAAAATCACTAACGATGCTACTTCCCGCCAGGCAGCATGATCTCTTTTCTGAATCAATACCATGTCAATACACCTGGTTAAGATTTTGATGAATTATTTGTAAATTATTCATCATCCACATGCAGAACAGATACTGTAATGGCTTCCTGGATGTATGTGATGAATTATAAGAAAAGTATCCACTCCTGATTATGGAGCTCTGATGCGCATCGCCAAGTTGTGTTCTTTATCCACATTTGCACAGCAAAGACAGGATGCTTAATAAATAAATCACTCAGGGAAGGCTGCTGCACACTGACAGCTACAGCCTCTCCCAGCCCCATTATGCTGGCCAGCTTCACTGGCTGCCTTTGCTGAAAATACCATCAGCCTTCACTCACGTTTTAGAGACCTCCTGCAAAATAAATGTGGATTTGAAACCAGTGGTTAGGCTCTGTCAGCATCCCAGATGAGCCTTTTCCTACGTATTACTAAGCTCAGCTCTTTGCATCAGCTCTGGTAGGCACAGGAAGATCTGACTGAAGGATAAGCCTCTACAGACCACTGAGTTAACCCCAACAACAGATGTCACTATGAGGCCACGTACACAATCCTCTCTCTTTAGCCAGAAAATAACACAGCAGTTGTCGGGTTCTGAAATTCAGCTTCCAAAACCAAGAAAACTGACAAGCTTAAACAGTAAACTTTGGTCAACAGAGGCTGAGACAAAATCCCATCACTATGGACAACAAGGCCTGTTGATGTTCAACCATGTTGATTACCTGCCTCCGGTTCCAAGATAAAGATGGACTTTAAGATGAATATTATCAATTCATGTTGAAACCCTTTGTTTCTCTCTTCCCCTCATGTAAATCTCTGAGATAACAGAACAGTGACTGTTTCTATAACTTAGCAAAGTATTGTGTAATTCTCTAATTAAAATAAGCCCTCCCTGGATTACCATAACACTTCCTCCCTATTAGCATGTGCTGTTCAGAAACCTTAAATTGCATGTTGCATCTTCAATAAAGGATTCCAGTTTTCTTCCCCATGACTGGGATCGTAGTTATTGTTGACATTCACAAGCAGTGAAGCACAGACTGCAAGAGCCGACGGAAGAGCTGTCACCGGGTTAAGGGGGGATGTAATTCGCAGGCCTTGGTGACTCCCAGTAGGAGGTGGTGTCAGAATGGCATCATTAGTCCTGTGTGCTCCACACTCAAGCCAAAACTGGCCTTCTCCCTGCTAAACAAGGTTTTTAGAGGTATTACACTGCTAACTTGCTTTACCAGTATTGTGGCACCTCCCATAATATGCTACATCAACCAGCAGCTCAGCGAAGCACCTGGACTTCAAGGAGGTCCATGTCTCCTAAATTCAGTTTTACCTGCACCTCCCTCTGCACCTTCATGCAGGGCTTTTTGTGCCAGAAATTAACATCTCCATGCAATGGGAATGCCTGCTTTCCCTTAAATTTTGGTCTGTTGGGGGCCAAAATGAGCAGCTCTCAAGTGATGACCAGGGAGGATGACCCCCAAGAGGAGAAGAAGCAACCCAGCAAATAGTTCCCATCCATCACAGCACTGCAGTTGCTGCTGACCTGGGGGATATGCAGCATTCCTCCTCATCCCAGCAAGAAAGCTACGTGCTTAAAGGTCAGCTAGCCAGGAGTTACAGCACAACATCTAAGTGGAGAAGACAGGCAAACAGGAGACTGGAGAGCCAAGTTTAGAGTCGTCTGCCAGACAGCGAGTGCATCTCCCCACCCCAGGATATTATGCTGTAGACCTGGATGGCAGATGACATCAAAATATTACTGTCTTGATTTGAATAGGAGCTTGGTCAGGCTCTTTCTTGCAAAATATAACTTTTCCTTCAGTCACTTCCTAAACAATGCACGCCCCTTGCATCCACATAGTCACATAGCACAGTCAGCTATAGAAAGAATATTTCAGCTAGAAAAGAAAACCATCCACCTCGACCCACAGCACAATGATGAAACACGTGCAGCTCTTTCCTTGACAGATAACTTGTTTCTTGGATATTACACTAACACCATAAATAAAAGCATGAGGGTGTTAGCTGTTGAGGTTGTGCTTTTATATAGCTTTGGTGAATCACGTGAAGGTCAGGTTGCTGACAGTGCATTCGTCAGCACAAGCTTTAAACAAAAAAAAAAAAGGGAAATTTCAGGTTTGACACTGCCCTCATCTTTTCTTTTGTTGGGTCAGTAAGTCAGGATGCAGCTTTCCACTGGCTTGAAATAAAAAAGGAGAATGAGCAACCCCATTGTGAAAGGAGTGAAGAGTTTTATATGCCTAATGTTGGCTGGAAATGAACAACTACTATAGCAAACTCCACAGCTTTGGTGACAAAAATAAAACAAACAAAAGAAAACAGAGAAGTAGTAATAAAAAAAGGGCTACTGTCAGGGAAACACCATTTAGGAAAGCAATCACCAAAACTGGGGTTTGTAATCATTACAAAATCCTAATCAGCAAATATCTGTCCTGGGTAACAGAAATTTCATATCCAGAGGTCTTTGCTCTGATGGCTGATGGAGACCGCCAGGACAAACCTGTGTCTATATGCATGTCTTTATCCAGGCTTACAGACACACCCTCTGGCAGCTTTCGTGATGGAGAATCACACCCAGCTTTCAAATAATAGTCATTTCTGAAATGTATCACTATCATGGCCCTGCCCACTGGCTGAACCAATATCAAGACCCATCTAAACTGTCTAAACTCCCTGCATCTCTAAAGTACTTTTCGCTGTGCCGTGGTACATGAAATTAAAGCACAAGGGCTGGGCTGCCAAGGGCGAGCTGGTGATAGATGCTTGTGCTTTCAACTGTGAAGCAATGAGCTCTTCTGGGGCGGAAGGAAGGGGACCAGAGAAAAAATAGGCAATTTACATAAAAATTACTGTCAAAGGGAATGAGTTTGATCTTTCCTCTGTTCTCTTTTTTAAACACGCAATATATGTCCACAAAAAGAAACACCCTGTAATATAATCCTCATAGCAACTTAAGCTGTATAGAAACAAAGGCTTCCCTGACTAGTGAAGTACTTTTCTGCAGCCTTAGCAAACACCCTTTTCCTGCCCTTTCATACAACTTGGAAAGTTCAAAGAAAAGGAAGTTATGAGTCATATGTAGAAGACCATATAAGATAAGCAAGATTTGAAACAGAGAAACCTATCAAGATCCTCATTTCAGAAGCTGCCACCTGATCCAGCTGTGCTGTGCTACAGCACACATTAAAAAAGCTCCACGATCACTTTTCTTTCCAGCTGCAAATCCCTGAAGATATTCCTTTAGTAAATTTGGATTTGTTCTCACTAAGTAACCCAGACTATTGCAGGGATTCACAATTTAATATTTTAATGTGACCATGACTTTTTGGTTTGTTTGTTCACAGGATGAGGAGAGAAGGCTGCTTTGGCTTTATTCTGCACATCTACTAGGAATAGCATAATCTCTAGTATTTTTTTAAAAAGGAAAATTCATTATGCACGCTTGCTTTTCCTGTGCTTGCAAAACCTTCCCTACAGACCAGTATCTAAATCAGTCACCGACTCAAAGGCTGCAGCACAATCTGACATCAGAGAAAGGAAATCAGCATTAGATTCTTTATGTAACTAATGGCAAAAAATATATATAATTGGTTTGTCTTTGAGACGTAAAAAAGTGTGCCTTGAATTTATGTTACGTCAATGCTGAAGAGGTTAAAGAAAGAGTTAAAAAACAGCCTTCACTACAGAGAGGAGTCCATGGAAATAAAATGAGGATTGATCTCCAATCCCAAACCCACTGCTGTTTGGAGCAGTAAAAAAGACCCTCTGTGTAAAAACCAACAAAACCCTGCATGTAGCTCTTGTATGCTACAAGAGCTGATCCAGAGGAGGGATAAAGGGTCTGCCTCCCCAAAGCCTAACCACCAGGATGATGATTCCATCCCTTATTTCTTTACACACAGGATGAGTGAAGAAGGACAAATTTTTTTTGTTGACAAGGATGTTACGTCCTGCAGAGCTCAAGCAACTTTGTGGTACTCAGCCCTTGCTGGGGTTACCACACAGCTGGGTCATTGACTCACTGAGGTCAAAGTCAAAAGAATTTCATTTCCAGGTCAGGAGATTCAGGTTGATAATGTCTACAAACCTGACTGGAACTGCTGTTGGGTCAGCCAAATTGTGATTGTTTTATTAACAGTAAACGCCCTAGCAAGAGAACTTCCATCTGCTACCAACAGCTACATATGGATGCTGAAGGAGTAAGGGGAATCAGCTCTGAGCTAGTATAAGGCAACACACAAGTTCAGAGTGGCTACACAGCCAACACTTTCCCCTTGATGGAGTTGGGCACCAGCACAGAAATTTTCAGAAATATCTTCTGACTCCTGTATGAGACTCATCATTGGCCAATTCCATACCAAAATAAAAATTACAGTGGGTCTAAAATACTACTTAGTTAAAAGGCAGGCAGAGTGAGCACATAAACCCAGTCAACTCAAAAAGCAGAGCTACAACACTGAAATGTACGTCCACCAGACTCCCAAGACAATAGAGATGGTGTAAACTCTTGAGAACAACCAGTTGAAGAGATTATAAATCTAACTCAAATATTTTAGGAGTAGGTGTACAAACCAACCACAGAAAGGCAGGTTACACATCCACTTCAGGACAATTTCACAGAATCATAGACTGGTTTGTGTTGGAAAGGACCTTAAAGACTAACCAGTTCCAAACCCCCTTCACCAGACCATGTTGCTCAGAGCCCCATCCAACCCAGCTTTGAACATTTCCGAGGATGGGGCATCCACAGCTTCTCTGGGCAACCTGTGCCAGTGCCTCACCACCCTCATAGGGGACAATTTCTTACTAATATCTAATCTAAATCGGCTCTGTGTCAGTTTAAAGCCATAATGCTAAAAAATTAATCTAAAATATTAGAACAACATACCATCCTTATTTGAAACATCTGCTGCTTCACTTGCGAGGTCAATTTTCATAGGCTCCACAGAAGTTTCCTCTTGCCCTTGCATCCCTACAAGACAAACCAAAGAGGGAGAAAAATCAATACTTACAGTACTCGATTAATGTGTAATTCTCAGACTCCATATGCCTGGTTTTCTTCCTTTTCTTCTGGCATGCTTTTTTACCTACCTTTATAGACTCCACTGCTATACAGTGCCACCCAATACAGAAGAGGAGAGAGGATATGGAGAGGAACATGGTTTGAAAATAATTGCCCAAATATTTGTAGCAATTCGTGTTCTTTTCTAACTGGGATTGTTAAAACATCACGGTGTGTGCTTCTGCCTCCCTGCCATTCTTTTCTCATCACTTTTGAAGAATCCCTTCTGCTTATAAAATTCAACATATGACAGGGACCTAATCACACTTACAAAGTTTCTCTAGCCAGCAGAAAAGACATAAATACAGTGAAAGTTCAAATACCCCAGATAGTCAGACACAAACTAGAATTTGAATGTAGGAAAAAGCATTTTATCGCTGTAACTCAATGTATTTATCTCTTCTGCCTCAGACTTGTCTGGAAGTTTAGATTCAACCTCCTAACAATATTTGAAATGGAAAAAAAAAGGTGGGCTTGCTGTTTTGTACACAATTCTCCTAATATTCTGCCATTTTGAGTGCTGAGAAGCCAATTTTTTGTTAAATTCCATCATGCTACTTCCCTACTTTTGTGGCTGCTGGAAAGCCTGTTGTGCCCATCCTGCAGTTGAACTACAGGATGTCAGGACACTAAGTGATCCAGGCTTTGGGTGGTTATTATGAGACAGTGTAGTAAGGACTCAGACATTTCAAAAATGTTTTATTCTGAAACTGAACTAATTTACCTCTTCAGCAACAGAGATGAAACGTTCATCATCCCTCAAATGCCTTCTTTCCCTTTCTACAGAAGTCTGAAGTGGGGCTTTTAAGTGCACTGGAGTGCACTACATTTATCTTGTCCATAAAAATGTATCTATCACTGACATTTTCAGCCAGGTTTTCCTCCTGACTGTATCTGCAAGCCAATACAGTGTCATGGAGTTTCCTCTGTGCTCGCTGGGATGGGAATACTATTCTCAGTGGGAAATTTCATCACACTACCTATAGAATCACAGCATCATGGAATTGTTAAGGTAGGAAAAAACCCTGAGTCCAATTGTTAACCCAGCACTGCCAAGTTCACCACTAAACCATGTCCTCAAGTGCCACATGCACTCACGCTTTTGAACAACTCCAAGAATGGTGATTCCATCACTTCCCTGGGCAGCCTATTCCTATGCCTGGCCTATGGTCCCACCAAGCATTAAAATGCTAAAACAAGGACCCAGCACACACAGAAACCAACAAAAAATATGCACCAGAAAGCTCAATTAGCCAACTCAGTGAGCATGGGGGATGGAAGACTTTATTTACAGTGATGGAAATGTTACCCATCATTTTAATAGACCTTACTTCTCATGCAGAAATCTTTCAGTGGATTGTCATAACCCCACTACACCTCTTCTTCACTGGTTTAAAATCATCTCCCCGTAGAAACAAACAAAATGCCTGCAAACATCTGTGACTGAGAACCCTGCATGTCAGTGAATGCCTGAGACAGCCCCTTTGAGGCTGCATCAAACTCCTGATGCTTCTCCAGGGAATTCAGGAGAGTGAGAGTGGTTTTCTCCTGAGGTTTCTTATGCACCAACGTGCCCAAGCTTTCAGGTGCTCGCTCTGGGAAAAATGCTCTTTTTGGCTTACACAAAGGATAAACCGAGGTCACTACAACACAAACCCACATGTATATGGCAGGAACCTGTCAAGTACAAAGCTGAGCAGTTATGTTCAAAATCTCTGCCTGACTCCTCCTAGCAAAATCAATATGAAATTTGAGGGACTCTGAAAGCACGGATTAGTCAAAGAAGATACAGCGACATTCAGGTTGTGTTACATTTTGATTAGCTGGGGGAAGAAGCTCTATGAAAAGTAAAATCACAGAATCATAGAATGCTTTAGGTTGGAAGTGACCTTAAAGACCATCTAGTTCCAACCACCCTGCCATGGGCAGGGACATCTTCCATTAGATAAGAGTGCTCAAAGCCCTGTTCAACCCACCTAGGAACAATTCTGGGAATGGGGCATCCACAGCTTCTCAGGGCAACCTGTTCAGGTGCCTTATCACCCTCTGAATAAAGAATTTCTTAATATCCAATCTAAACCTACTCTCTTTCAGTTTAAAGCCATCCCCCTTGTCTTATTGACTGTCCCTCCATGAGTGCAGCCTGCAGTGGATGCAGCTCTTCCCACCAAGACACTCTGATGTCTGATGTAGGGCTTTGGGATCCCTGCTAATACCAACGTGCTCCGACTGGCAGTTGATGTCTCTGAATCTGACTTTCCCCCTCCGAACCACTGTCTATTACCCCAAAAAAGCAGATATGACATGACAGGTTACGTCTTGCCTCCCAGTTTCTCCTGTTGTCAGCACCTGAAGATGCTCACGAGAAGTTCCCAGGCCTTACCCCAAAGTCTCCCATTAAGTAGCTGGCATGCCTGGCTTCACCACACTGCCGAAAGGTCCCTCACTTTCCACTTCAGACATCTCTCATGCAGCTGGCAAGTGCAAAGGATTATTGGCACGGTGCTAGGTGATGACAGAGGCTAATTAAAGAGATGGAATTTTGTGGACACGTGTGCGTGTGTAAATGTGTGCAAATGTGCTAATTTGGGCTTTGTCCTAATTTTGTCCCATTTTCCCAATCCCATTAGGGATGAAATCAGGGGAGGCAGCTCTAGAGAGAGGCTGAAAAGAATAACAACAGCATCAGCAAATCTGCAAAATTACTTTTTCAGAGATATAGGGTCATAAATATTGTGAGAAGAGTTGCTTTTGTTCTGCTTTTTCACCTTCTTTCCAAGTTTGAAGCGCCGATTCCCCATTCCTTCTGGGAGGGGAACACTGCAGTATTGGTGGTTTTTTACACTTCAAGTTGATTGCTGGATATCGTCAGCAAGAAAATGATAGTGGGAAACAACGTACAGGGATAAATAAAGCAGAAGATATTTTAAACCTTTGCAAAGCCGAGCACCGCTGCAAACCTGGAGAGAAGGCTTACAAATTATACTGTCCCATTTTTGGGAAGATTTACAAATTCAGTTAATATAAATCTTAATTTCTTCCCTCGCTGTTACTGTGGGAGGGAGGCAGGAACATTCCCTATACTGCCATGCATGTGGAAAGCTTCTCCAAAAAAGCTTCTCCCCCGCTGTGCAGTCAATCTGAGTGCCATGCTGAAATGAGCCCATTTCACACAAACAGCAGAACTTGATCAATACCAGAACCACCTTGACAACCAATTTATTCCTGAGGCCTCTCCCTTGTTTTGATTGCTTCAGGTTAGAGCACAAACAAGCGAAAGATTTCAGGTCTCGGCGCAGGAGCTGAGAGTTCCCAAAGGGGAGGGAGCTCGGGAGATACCACTTTCAATTTCAATTCCCATTTCCAATTGCACTTCTGCCAGAGCTCATTACCTGAACCCTTTGCCGACTGGTTACACAACCAGCACTAGCAAAAAACAGGTTGCTGGGACAGGCAAGAAGGGCTCCCAGCTCTTTCAAATGCATAAGAGAAGTGTATATCAGGAAGACAGAAATCTCTGTACTGTTACTGCATCTTTATATTTCTTTTTTCCCCTTACAGCCACAATCTGTCATTAGTTTCATGTGCTTACAGCTAATACATTATGTTCTCTAGACAAAGATGATCTTTTCCCCCTCTACATTCACGAACGATTCACAAGACTAACAGGAGATGTGGTAGTTGTTGGTACCTTAGCATCAGTTTTGAGAGTGTCCAAGTAGAGAGGTCAGACATCTATTCTCCACATCCCTGATAAATCCTAACAAGTAAGAAGTGTAAACCTTGTCCTCCTCATTGTCCTCCTCCTCCCTTTTCACGAAGTTTATATCCATCTCAAGTGATAAAAGCAGGCAACTATGCAGATTTAGAAGCTGTAACACAGAGCAATCCATAAAACTCATTTTTACCCGATCATCAGTAATGCTTTGCTATGCACTGAAGAGCACTTTGGTAATCAGGAGAGAGAAGCAGGCTCCTCTCCCAGGTAATTCAAAGCAGAATCCCAATAGAGTCTCCCTAGAATCAATGAATCATTCCTGGAAGGTGCCTGAACTGAGTTTCTGCTCTGGACTGCCCACCTTAAGGGAGTTTATTTCTCTTTGATGACCATCAAGGGGGGTTCTCTTGGCAGAGCCCAGCCTTCAAGACCAGCCTTGTCTCGGGTGTGGTTAAGGCATCATTGAGTGGGCTCTGAACCAGGAATCTGGGTTCCTGTTATTAGTTTCTAGCTTCTTATAAGGCCATAGACCAGCTTTAAGACAAACAGAAAAACAAATTTCATGTGTATATGAGTTCTGTCTGTGCAGTCACACAAGACCAAGACAACTTAAATCTTAAAATATTCCCCAATTTTAGAAGTTCTGCACTAAGTGGGAAATTCTGGCCCTAAGATCCTTCTGGATATTTGAGGAAGAAAAGGGTTATCAATACTACAAGGATCTAGAAAACTAACTACTTTGAAAGTGAAATGGCAAGGTCATTATTCCCATAACATGTCTGCCTAGCAATTTTGAGTGTTGCCACAGGAATTTCAATAAAATACTGCCCTGCCCATGGACAATTTTCAGGCAGAGGAAGTTCATTAGTTGTAAATTAGTCGGAAAGCAGTTGCTTCTACTCATGTTATATATACTTTGAAAAAATCACCTCTGTCATTATGCAATAGGAAAATCACATATGAGCTATTCTGAACAAACCAGATTACCCTGATTAATATTCACTGAATAAAATCTATTATTTTGAGTTCAGCTTTAAATATGCTTCCGCTAGCTGGAAGACTCTACGAGATGGAGGCTTGTTAAAATCTGAATTTCTCTGTTTAAAATTTGAAGGCACCATTTTTCATTTGCAGCAACAAAAACAAAAGACAAAGCTCTTCTGACCCACAGCTCCATTGTCTTATCTGTCAAAACCAGTTCCGTTTTTCTTGCTCTGCAAATAGCCAGAGCTGGTTTTTTCCTTCTTTCCAGTCATTTCATTGTAGCTTTTTGCTAATGTGACTGTCAAGCCTTCATGTACTTTGTTTACCACTGAATTTTAGTAGCATTATAAATGCTGCCTTACTTAGAAACTTCCTGTGATATAAGGGTTCTGTTTGACTTCTGTCTGACACCTCCATCTGGGATGACTGACCCTTTTAACCAGACCGGATTTTACCACATAAAAGGTTTATGCTTTCTTCTTGTATGGCTCTACGTGCAAAACCACCCAACCTGCTGCTCTCAGGGCTATAAGAAAAAACCCAGCAGTCATTGTCCATCTGTACTTTGTACTTTTTGGAGGGCAGTTTCCCCCCTTGTTATCCTTTTGCAATGCACAGGTTGAGCACAACAGCTCCAAACCTGCAGGAATGGCACTGCCACAACAGT
>JAOXXN010000446.1:6513854-6524518 GCA_026770055.1 Myrmophylax atrothorax | reverse complement strand
CAGTGAGGGATGTGGAAAGCGCAGCAGTGATAGAGTAGCTGGTGTTTAACACTTGAAACACCCACCTGTCCTTCTGACACTCATCTCCTCACATGAATACAAGAGTATTCCAAAACACTGAAAAGCACAACGGGGAAGATAACTCCTGTGGGTTGCTTTAGAATCAAGTCATCCACCAGCCTGGGTGTTAACATCTGCACCACAGGAGCATATTGCCATAGGATAGGCTTGGCCAGTATTTCCTGGCCAGGCTAAAGACTGGATTTAGATTAGCAAGTCAGTGAGGTTTATTTTCTCTGTTTCTTGGAGAAAACTTTAAGACCAAATTCAAAATTCCCAGTGTGAAATAGAAAAAATTTGCCCATAACAGAGCTTCCAAAATAGCAGGCCAGGAAAAACCAAGTATCAGTGCTGGCAGTCACATACTTGCTTCTTTTCCTTGCAGAGAGCCATTATGCAGTGTTTTCTAAAATTGTAAATGTTCTTTCTGGCTCACAATGGGAAACAACACTAATATGCATCACAGGGTGTGAGATAAAATGTGCGGTGCTATTGTTCCCTTTGATTTGTCTTCCATTTATATCAGCTCTCAGTAAGAATTACACAAAGACAGAGCTGCAGATTTTTTTCTTCTCAACTTTTTCACGTTTCATCCTTTGTTTGGTTCATAAATTCTAGGGTCTAACTAGGCCGTTACATCAGAGACAGGAATTTACATTTAGATAACATAATGCAAAGAATACTAACAACCATAATCCTCCTGCTATGAACAGCTCCAGCGTACTTGCCAACTGACCTCAACTTTGTAAAGCAGGGATCTGACTTATTTGCTTGAAAAATAAATGAAACTGAACATTTCTCACTCTTTCTCCAATAACCTAATAATCGGTTGATTTTTGGGAGTTATTTTTATTAGTGTTTATTTGATTTTGTCCTGTCCCTCCCCCCTTTTTGCTTGATTTTAAGGAGTCTCACTCCATGTGGTGCTGCTTAGTCTCTAGCTATGGACCTGGCTCCAGTTTGTAGTCTGGGAAAAAGCCTGGGAAAAGAACCTGGGCACAGTGGTAACTACAAGAGGAAGGCCACTGTGGTTTTGAGAGTCACCCCAAAAAATTAGGTAGCAGACACCTCCAAGAACAGCTTACTGATTGCAGGATGCTTAAGAGAGGCAGCTTTTCCTCTTCCCAACCTCTGTGCAAGGATTCAAGTAGTAGTGGGCAAGCAAAAAGCCAACAAAGTGCATCAGAGACACACTGAATTGCTACAGAGAAGTCCTCAATCAGGTGCATCAGCTCTGACATTTACCAGTTGACATTCAGGTCCTGTGATTTATGAGATTTATAGCTAAGTTTAGGTGGAGGGATCAAGTACTGTGGGCTTTTTGTTTCCCAAACATCTTTCTTCCTAATAACACTTGCCCTTGCACAAGCTTGTTCCCACTATTTGAAGAGGTCCATCCTGCTGTTCCTGGTCATTCTGGCAACTTTATAAGAAGGAGAACATGGGGTCATAAATTTACTCTAGGTTTCACATACACCAGACACTTACTTGTATCAAAAGTAAATTCAAGCAGCAAATTAGACCCAACACTGGTTAGACCATTACTGTGACATTGGGTAAAATTGGAGCAAGTTGTTTGGAAAGCCTAGGCACATTTTTCCTCAGCCATCCTGCCTTCTCTCCAAGTTATTGAAGATTCTTCAAAGTTCTGTTACATCTCAAGGCACCAAATAGAAACTGGAGGCCAAAACCACATAACAGAGTCTGAACAAATGTGTCTTTAAGAAAAAAAAAGCGGGGGAGGAAACTGTCTCAATATGTTTCTTATCAGAGGATACACTTTCAAAAGGAGCAGGATTTTTCCCTTTAACAGGGGAGATCATAGCCCCTCTTTCCACCTAACATTCTTTTAAAAGAGGTTGTTCCAGATGTCAGCAGACATAGGTCAGTATTTTCAAAAACAGGTGACTAACTTTAGGAGCACTTTAAAAGGGAGTTTAGATCCTGACTTTCAAAAGCTCCCAACTCTGAGCAGCTCCAGATGGCTTCAAAGGGGCTCACTTCATAAGGTGTTTTGGATGTGCTCAGCATTTTTGAAATTCAGGGCACCCATTTGGAATCCTAAACATGGACTTAAAAATTCCATGCCAATTCTCACTGCACTAAGGATGACACCACCTCTCTAATCTGTGCTTAGAAAGCTCAGTGACATTATAACTAAGAATATGGCTTTCCCCTTCTTTTTCCCACTACAGAATTTACAGAACTGCTAATAAAACTGGTGTCTATCACGAAAACTGGCAGACTTGAGTCTAACGAGATAACTATAATTTTCCTTGAAGCTATTGAGCAAGTCGATAACACCTCCCCGAATCTTCTTAATAATTGGTGATTAACATGGGTTTCTTACAAGGAGGTGTCCTGAAGGTCAGCCAGAACACATCAGCCAGGGCTGTGGGATACTCAGAAATGCCACAGGTCATAGAAAAGCACTGAACCCCAGGCTGGCACACTGATATATTTAGCCCTTCCTGTAATTCCAGCCCCCTGCTACGGTGCCAGAAAACGTCAATACTTATACTTGGCATCTTAGCACCAAAGTCAAGACCCCTACCAATTAAGCCAGAAGAGAATAATTGTATTAGCAATTGATAGCAGCAGCCTTCTGTCCTGCTAAAGGAGGATCACACACACACACACACACACATTAAAAGCATTTCCTCAAGCTAAACTTCTACATATTGCTGGATTCGGACCACATTTTATGATTTATTCATAATGAAGAGCTTCTGAGCTCATGAACTCACAGATGCCCAAAGCCTTTTCATTATACAGATTTCAACTATTCCGGGCTTTAAAAATAAAAAGGAATTGATATAGTGGATCCACCCTTAGGTGGATCAGCAACAACATCACACCTTTTCTTCTCCCCTGGAGTGCTCACAGCAGGAGGACAATAGAGAGCTTTTAAGGGTCAGAATTAGAGGCTACAGATGTGCACTGTACAGATGTGCACATGGTCCAAGTCTGCAAGAATTTATATGACAGGGTAAGGACTATCACTGTTCACAGTCTCCACAAATACCTTGGCATCTGTTACTTCATGGGAACTACTGAAGCTTTCAAAAGAATGCAAAAAGTGTTAATCCCCTGGTGCAAGTGACTTCAGCCCTGACAGACGCCTTCTCAGTCACAGATAAAACTGAAGGATTCACCCATAAAGGATTAGGAGTGGTGTCACCTAGAATTAAGTCACTGGCCTTGAACCATGTTTTTGTTCAGTGCTGTCAATAGCAAATTTCACCATCCTAAACCCAAGCTTTATGGAGTTCCTTTAAATATATATTTATAAATACACATATATATATACATCTTGATTTCCTAAGTAAGTTTCTCTACACTTTTGTGCACTAAAACCCATCAATCCGGCAATCCAATGAGACCAAACAAATTCTTTTCACAACTGTACACAGAATATTTATGTACATAAGGAAAGGCAGGAAATAAAATAAACACTTTGCATGGCTCTCTTCATATAGAATCTATTTTAAATAGTACAGACCCTTGAAGAACCCTTTTTCTGTGACACAGAAAATTTGCCTTTGCCTAAAAAGTTTATACCTCACAGAAAATCTAGATAAATAGCTTGCCTACTTAGCTGCCCTGTTATTCTGATGTAAGCACACCAAACCGGTCTCTACATGAGATGTGCTCTAAGTCAAAAGCCTATGGCCTTTCAGCGGGTGTCGAGATTATTTGGGCTGGTAGAGAAGAAATAAGCCTTGTGCCTTAAAGGGTTGTTTCAGTCCACGTTGAATATCTGTGACAGTGCTGAGCACTGACTGAAAACCTTATGAGGGTCCCAAGTACTGATCCTCAGCCTGCTAAAACCTGCCAGAATTTGGGAGTGTTGTGCCTGGCTCGAGCTGTAGACTGACCAGGCAGTTGGCAAGAGCCCCGACACCGCAGCTACTGCATCCTGCAGGCAGCGGGGTGGTCCTGCTGCACAGGGAACCGACTCCAAAGGCACATGTGGAGTCCATCAAAATATCTCTAACAAAACCTTTTCCTGAATCAAATTACAATTTTTTCCCCCTGTTTTAAAAGAACAGATAGTTTTATGGGAAATGTTGTTCTCAGGGAGTCACACAAATGTATCCTGTGAAGCCTGAGATTTACAGAGAAACGTTGCTGGCTCTTGCCAAAAGTATGAACTGAAGCTATCAGATTGCCTTCAAAAAAATTAAAAGAAAAGTGAAAACCTCCCAGATTTAAAATGAGTATTTAAATGAGTATTTTTTGATACTGTAAAATATTTTCATTGAAACAGGAACATGAGGGAAGGGCTTCTGACTAACCAGCAGAAAGAACCTTTGGGTGTGTGTACTGGGCATTCATGCCACAAATACTTCTGGCAGAGCCAAACAAGCTATTCTTTCAGCAGCAGGAGCTGGAGGAAGCCTGTTGATCACAAAGGATCCATGTATAATACAGTGAAGCAACTGTGCTGGCAATCCATGAAAGGGATGCTCCAATTAGACTGATGAACACGCAAAGCCGTGGAATTTAGGCTATGCATTCCTTGGGTAGAGACAACTGTGTGTGGCACTTTGCATGGTACTCCCAGTTCAAGTTTAGAGACTGTACAGCAGGGCTATATGGCAGTAATGATTAATGATGATAGTAACAATACTAATGAGCAAAAAGATTCTGCTTATCCTTCTGTATGTTCCCTGTCAGCAAAATTCTTCCCTTAAGTTTCATTTCCTTAATACAGAATAATTCATACACCAAGAGCTGACTTAATAGTGTACCCATTACTGTACGATAGAAAGTCTAATGACAATAGACCCAAATTAAAGCTTGCTAAGTTCAGTTTACCAACCCTTCACACTCGTGGCGCATTTGCTACAGCAACCTGAAGAGTTCAGATCCATTTTATTTCTGCCTGCTCTCAGGTTTACAAACACAATTAATTTCCACAGCCCAAACATGAAAGAACTCTGCAAATAGCTGAAGGAAATGATAAGGACCCGAGGAGCCACAGATCACACACTGTCCACAGAATGACTTCCCCAGAGAAGGCCCACGTAGCAGTGCTTTGCTGCATCCATCATTACAGCTGAGTCCTCGGAGCGCTGCCGCTCTGCTCACAAAGCTGTGCTTCTAACCAAAGGCCATCATCCCTCCCGAGGGGAACATAGCAGTGATTTGAATATCAGGCCTCAGGAAAGGTGGTTTTGTTTCAAACACTTTACAAAGGGCTGTGAGCGGGCCAATCAGTTTAAGCGTGTGATGGTTTATAGCAACAGAACTGTGAAGTCTCCAGAAATTAGAAACCGGTAAAATGTGGGGAAAAAAAAGATGCCTTCTTGCCAAAATTCCTGGTGATATAGAGTATTGGATCAAAGACAAAGTATTTTGCAGAAACATGGAACTTGCAGACACCTCATCACAGAGGCATTGGGGATGCTGGGTGGCAGCCTCTCTGGTGTCCTTGACCACCCTGGCTGAGCAGAGCCAAAGCTGGATCAGCCTCCTGCCCCTTCCTCCAGCTTCCTTATGGACATATCCTCCAAATTCTGATTTATTCCCCATGTGGGGACACAAAACACCAGCAGCAGAGCTTCTCAGTGAGAAACTGGGGAGCCTCTGCGGCTCTTGGCAATGCCTCTTTGGCAACTCCCAGCAGCAAGGCAGGGAGAGGACAAGTGACACGGAAATTCCAAACTGTGCCTGGCAATTTGTACCTGCTGTAGCTGCTCTTGGGGGATTGGAGCTCACTCCTTCGTTCCCAAAGCCTGCAGCAGGCCTTACTATTTCACAGGGATACAGCAAAGCATGGAGCAGCTTCAAGCTTTCTGCATATGTGTCCCTTGTGTCCTGGGGTCACAGAATCATAGAACAGCTTGGGTTGGAAGGGACCTTAAAGATCATTTAGTTCCAACTCTCCTGCCATGGGTCTTTGCCCAAAGATTCTTCCACTTCCCAATCAATTAAGAGAGGTTGCAAAAACCCAGAGAAATGGCATTTCCTAGCGATTCTGATAAACAAAGTATATAACCAGCTACTTTAAAAGCAGGCTTTGAAATGCCACTGGCTTGCTTTGTTCTGAGCACATTCCCAGGGAGAATGTCAGGTCGCATAACTCATTTGTTATCTTTACACAGAGGAGCTCCGCTAAGCGCCAGCCATCATAAAAATACTAACATTCCTTTTTGTGGAAAACAAATAGAAAAGAAAAATGCAGCATCTCTCTTAAAAAAAAAAAAAGAAAAAAAAACCAGTTAGCACTTCAAAGATTGCCACACTGTGTGTAAATAGCGATGTCAATACACAGGGGAGCAGCGCTCCTCTTCAACGACAGCCTGAGTTACTCAAACGGAGGGAACATCCTTACAGGGATAACACTTCCCCACAACACAAAACTACATCGTGCATTCATTTAGACACACTCTTTGCATTTTATTTCCCTCGATGGCTTAGGAAAAAATACCAAGAATCAGAATAGCATAGGAACAGCATTTCAATGTAGCCTTGTATGAAGTACTGCTCTCCTCTGGGCAGTGAGCACCCAGCAAGCAACAACAACTTCATGTATGCCACGAAGGGGAGTGTCAGGGAGAAACCTGCAGTAATTGAGGTCACAGTCTCTGTGCTTGCAAAGAAACCCCCTCCCACATTTTTCCCCATCATCCAAGGACACTTCCATGTATTTACAGCTAGCCATTTTAATGACATCTAAATATTAATCTCCCAAGTGGCTAAATTAGTAGGCATTTAATTCTAGTGATGTAAACACCTGATGGCAGGGTGTTCTCATTTGCCTCTAAACACACAACACCAGCCACTCAGTTCAATTATGTGGCAAATGTCCACAGGTACCTATGAGGTATCCGAAATCCCAGACAAAATCTGTGCTTCACGTGCTTAAGCACATCATGCTTTATAGGGAGGGAGGGAAGAAGGGAAAGAGCTGTGTGTTGGGTCTTTTTTTATCTCATTTGCAGTTGTATAGCTAAAGCTTGGAGATTAATAATACAAGTGGGTATGTGACAATGCAGAAACAAATGCTGTTCAATGTCAAACACAAAGCAAGATGCAAATTTGTTTTTCTGTTAATTAACCAGGCTTTCATCTCAACTGCTCTGATCTTGTAAATAAAGCTCACAAGCTAGTTTCAAGCAAGTGTGGGAATTAAGCAAACAAAAAACACCCTCAAACCCTCAACCAAAACACCCCAACTCAACCACCTCCTAGCACTGGTTGGCTAATTATGTTTGCCATTTTTCATTCAGGGAGATATAAACAGATTAAAACAGGTTAAAAGCAACAGTACTCAGGCACTGGCCCAAGCGTGGCAGCCCTCTGAATATCACCAGCCAGTTGCTGTCAACCACTGCTTAGAACCAAGGGGCATCCCTGAATATTCTGAGAGATAAGAATGGGAAATACAGACAGAAGGATGGACGGATAGATGGATGGATAAGAGGATAGACAGAAGGAAGGGAGAGAAGAAAGAACCAACAATTGGTCCCCAACACTAAGTAACATGGCATTCTCCTGCCTAACCTCTAAGGGTTTGCTTTCCAAGCTCTTTATTGAAATTGTTCAGGTCCTTAACTGATCTCCTGGGGGGCAAATCAGGGGGGTTGAAAAGCCCTAAGCTAATTAAGCATGGCTGAGACATGCTTGATGAGATGGGAAAAATACAAAGCTTTTGAAAGGGTGAAAAATCTCCGACCATCTGGTAGTGGCATTGAGGAGAGAAGAAAGGGGAAGGACAAAGGGGCAGCTCTCTGCAGCAAGGAGGTACAGGACTCCTTAATTACTGGGTCACCGAGACCATTACTGCTCCAACTGCCTGTGAAAGCCCACAAAACAAGCTTAGGAGGCTCAGCAAAAACAACAGCTCTTAGCAAGAATAGCATCTTCAGGAAAGCAAATGGGAGCAGCTTTCCCCAAGATACATCTGCTAATTAGAAATGATGGGTAATGGATGGGGGTGGCAAGGCCTCCAGATCAGAACAAGAATTTTCCCAGCGACCTCTCTACCTGTCTCCTCCGACTGCTGCTCTCCAAGGTCCCACAGATGGTGCTCTCTTTAAATTAATACCACCCCAACAGCCAGAAGGAAGCTTCTGCTGTACTTGGCAATACAGGTGAACAGCCTGCATTTAGGTTTCAAAGTGAATGCCCCAGGTGTTCCAGCAATATGGCAAGCAGCTGATGTGCTCCAGCCTCTTCAGGCCTGGATAAGGCTCAGCTGTGTTTTCCTGTCTCTAAGACCAGCTAGAGAAAAATCACAGCATTCAGGGGGCAAACTTCGCACACCGGAGCAAAATCTGAGCTATCTTTGCTTGAAATGGCTTTGTCAGCCATGAGCTGCGAAAGTGCTGGTGCCATCCAAATGAGGAGCTCTGCCTTGCCTTCTCCTCTTGGAGGAGCTGGATATGGCTCTGGCTGATTACAGGTGCAGCCTTGCAAGGAGCAAGCTGGCTTTGACACCCAAAGCTGCGACCAAACCCTTGCCAAAAAGCAGTGCTGTGCTCGCTCTCTCTTTGGGATGTGAGTACGTGCAGCTGATTTCCTCCCCTCCCACATGCAGATCCTTTTCCAGTTATTTCAGCTGTGTGCTGTGATCCAGTCACAGTCACAAGATGGGCAAGAACAGGCTATATCCATCTCTGAATGGAAGACCTCATTAAAAGAAGGAAGTGGTTCTGGCAATCGAATGCCCTGCACGGCACTGCTGTTTTCAGGATCAGATATATACCCCAGGTCTTGGCTACCTGTGATTGTTAAATATCCAATAGCTGTTGTGATAAGAATAAATGGCATGAACCATATTTTCTGGCCAAATCTTGACATGAATATATCTCCCCTAGGCTTCCCTTGAAGGTTCATCTGGAAAGATTTCCTGTGCCTTAAACTATCACACCTCTAATTCAGTACTGTAAAACATTGGCTGCGCTTAATGCCAGAGGGAACAGTTTCATGAGCAGATTCTGTGATCTCTGTATATATCAGTTTCTAAGATAACTTGGGTTCCTTTAGATAGGTACCAGATATATATGTATTTCTTATCATCTGCTTTTCATGCTCACATACTTCAAGAGCCAGCTGGATCTGCAAGCAGAACTGTATCCAGGAAATCTATTCCCTTCCTTGTCCTACATCATGCTGGAAGGAGGCAATATTAGAAATAGTCTTTGAAGACTTTTACTTTCTCTTCTTTTCTAAGTACACTTGCCCACGTTGCAGGGCCAGAAGGTTCACAAGCATCCAAACTTTTGGACATTTCCCTGAAAAGCAGCTGTGTTTCAGCTGCAGGGGTCTGCAGTACCACTGTGTGGTTGCTGAGACATCTCAGTAACCTCCCAGTAACCTCAGCCATCTGCAATTCAAGACTCAGGTTTCTATGTGCAAGCAGATTTATGATGAGACAGGCATTAAAACACTGACAATGGTTTAAAGGGACCACAATAGCTGTACCTACCACACACTGCTTTGGAAGACACAGAGATAAGCCAAATCCACAGAGGATGTCAGGTTTGCCAGCCCAAGACCAGTTAGCAACACTCATGAGAGAGGAATTGTAAAATATCTGCTGTTCCAAGGAAGAAGTCCCAGAAAACGAGAGCACAACTCTGGTCTCTTTTGGACATCCAGCTTTGGAGACCAACGTGACCACCAGAGATAAGCTGCTGATATCAAAGGAAGGACTGGGTGTACTGGTAAGGATCACACCAAAACACCATGAATGTGTGAGGTGAGATGCCAAGAGGCAGGGCCAGGGCTGAACAGAAATGTGATGGCAACACCAACTTGGAGCCACCTGGGTGTCAAAGCATCCAAACCCACATGAGGGAGTGGGACCATGTGCTTACCATGGGCCTCATACTCAGAGAATGCTGGAAACAAATCTGAATTAATGCTGGAAGGGGTCAAGCCCTGATCCTCATGTCCTAGAGATCCATGCAAGGCAGTCATGAGGGAAGCCCCTTTCATCCTTTCCATGCATGCTGGGAGAGCATTGACAGGAACACATGACCTGCAGAGACCTTTCAATGCTCAGAAAAGAGCAAAATATAAAGCAGTGAAGCTGCTGTACACTGAAACCAGAAAATCCTGCTCAGTTTTCTGACCTCTCCAGACCAGCTGGGCTGATGGAGGCACAACCCAGAGTGAGGGTGATACTCAGACCCAGCCCTTCTGACTACCTCCTTGTGAACTTCCTGCTAATCTTCCCTCTAAGCTTGGACTACTGGAAGAAGCAGCCAATTTAATTTCCTTGACTCGAGCTGCTGGAGTTAGGTAGTGATTTTTCAGCACATTGACATCTTATTTTGAAGCACCTGAGGTATCTCCATTTGTGCTCATTTGACGCCTTTGTGCTACATTTCAGGCTGACAGACCACACAAACACATCCAGCGTATGTGCTCCAACTGATGAAACACCCTGTAGCCATGATAGCATATTGGCCACAAATTGGGAATCTCAATGTTTTCCAGGCCCTGAGACAGTGAATTTGCCATCCTGACCTCCTGACTATATACCATTGTTAGCTGTAACCAGGGGGCAATGGAGAAAAGATTATTGACTTTTTCTGCTCAGAATCCACAACACAGTTTAACTGATTCTCTATCCAGGTAAGAATGGT
>JAOXXN010000446.1:6489392-6501061 GCA_026770055.1 Myrmophylax atrothorax | reverse complement strand
TGTATATTTTCTGAGTTTCAAAATCCTTGAGGTCAAGATCATGTCAAAGATTCCTTCTTTTCAAATGCAAATACCGCATCAAATATTCAAGCCAAAAGGTCCAAAGACAGATTTACTTCCAGGATTAATGACAATGAAATAAAGCAAAGGAGTAAACCCGGATTTATCATGAAAATCTGAGCCAAGCAAGAGTGAAAGTGTAAAACCAAACGCAGTGGTCAGTAAAAATGCTGATGAAACACTATTTCCTGCATGTAAGTTTTCCATGGGGTAAGTGGGAATTCTGTGACTCAGCTGGTCCTCTGCACTCCTTCAGAGCCTTTTGCAACTGGCCATAAGCCCAATATTGTAGTCCTTTAGGACTACAATGGTCTACAAGAGCTCTGGCCATTCCTAATGCCTTTGGTCACCTCTAATTCACTAGGGAACTAACTCCTGATATCTTTAAATGGCATAAAGCAGTGTTAGCCTTCTCCTAACACAGCTACCTATCTGTTTAGCCATACCAGAGAATCCAAGGCAGGATGTTATTCCACAGCACAATATTGCTTAGTTTTTTGATAACACACATGCTGGGCACTATTTACCTTGGGTACCTACAAATTGGGACAGTAAAGGTTAACACTTCTCCAGACAGGACTGAAAAAAATCAGTGTTTCTGACACCACACTGGAGCACAGTTCTTAATGCCACCACTGATCACACGTGAATGAACCAAACATGACATTTAATGACATAAATGAGCCAAAGATAGGCCACTTTTATCTAGTGCACATCAAGCACTGAAGTGCTCATTGAAGACTGAGCATCCCTTAGTCCCCTCAAAACTCTTCCTTGCTGGCTGCAGTGGCAGCATCTGTGTTGGGAGCACTCACCTCTGCACTGAAACCAGTGTCTTGTGGGACTGTCTGCTTGAATCCACCTGGGAATTAGCCCCAGCCTTTAACAACTCGTGAACAAAATATTTAGATGTTAAATAAGCTGTTCAAAATACCCCCCAAGTATATTCGCTCCTCCAACATATCAGCTCTATGTTGAATTCATCTCCAAGAAAAGCATGTAGCTTGCAATAAACGATCAATCCTTCCCTTCCTGCCAATAATCAGACACTATTTTGTCTAAATCCTGCATAAATCCCCGCGCTTTTCCATGCCATTCATAATTTCTTTTGACTGTACAAGGCGATGCTGCTCAAATAAAATTTTGCAAACGCTAAGGAAGAGGGGAAATGGTAAGAACTGAATGTTAAGTGGTTTTAATGATCTTTTAAAATTCACTTCCCCAGCTACACACTCTGTATGGCTTATTTACTGAGTCGTTTCTAATGTGCAACGCACCTGGGTCCTGCACACAGCATAGATAAATCACCATGTTTTAGGGGGCTGTAAGAAGATTAAAGAGGGAAAAAGCTGGTCATTAGGAAAGAAACAGGTTCAGTGCATTTTATTTTTTAAGCATGATACTGTGAAAAATGACTGGAATCTTTCCAGACTGAAAGAAATCAAGCAGGCGTCTAAAATTACAGGTAATGGTGTGCACGGAGGCTGCCACATGATTAGGGTATTCTTTTGCCTCATAAACCGAGGAAAATGTGTTAAAATGAAGTACTATAAAATGGTGATTTATGAGAAGTTGGGGAGAGATTCTTGAGCTTTGACTTTAAAATGTTATTTTTATATCCACCAAGATTTCATTTTAATCTATCTTTATGACAGATTAGATTTATTGGAGCCCAAGTTTATATGGATTGGTAAAACAGACCCTTTAAGGTGCAACAACCTGTAGAGATATTTTTGCAAGTTTTTGGTAGACCAGTCAGTTCCTCTCTGCAGGTGGGGTCCCAATGAGTCCCTCTCCCAGCCATTTGTGCTTTGAGCTGACAGAAGGGCATCTCCTCTAACCTCACCTTCTGTCCACCTGAGAAATTCCAGGCACAGCTGGTATAACAACCGAGGGCATCCTGCTGCTGCCATAAGGGTCAGGACCTGTTGTACAGGGCTCTGGGAAAGGAAAAAGCTGAGCAAAACCTGACTGCCTTGGGTACAGCCTCCCCAGGAGAAGATGCTGAGAACAAAGGTTGGAAGGGGGAGAATGAAGGAGCAGGAGCTTGCAATGGACTGACAGGAGCGCAGCTGGATGGCTCCAGGTCAGCTAATATTTAAAAATAAGTAGGATTTAAATAAACCAGCTAAGTAGATTAGTGTTCGCTGTTGCAGCTGCCTGTACTGGCGAAGGGTAGAGCAGAAATATCTCTTGAGTAGTTCAGGGGCTGGACCCCATCTGGATGTGCAACTCAGGTCGGATTAAATGTGAAAAACTGAATAACCCGCATTATGGGCAGCTTAAAGTGACCCTTGTGGAGGGTGTTGAGAGAACAAGTGGTTGGTTGGATGGTGGTGGTGATGTCCCTGGTTAAAAACCCCCAAGCCCCACAAATAAGCTTGTGTTAGCCAGTTTGCTTTCCTGGCAATCCTTCCATCCAAGGGACAGAAAAATGTTATCCTCGTAGCGGGCATGCAGAGCCACAGCTATGGCTGGGGGGGCTGAAACTCTTCCATTAGAAAAGGTTTCTTTTTCAGTTACCTATAATTGAAATTTTTCAGGCTGAAATTTTCCAGGTCTAATCATAGCCCAAGGGTGAAGTAAAAACATTTCATTGGTAGCTGCTCAGCACTCAGCACTTCTGAAAATCAGGTCATTCATTTAGATGTCTTAATATATACTTAAGAGCTGATTTTAAACACCTCTTTCTGAGCATATTGGCCTTCCAGTCAATCTTTTTCACCCACTTATCAATGACTAATTTACGTCGATTTGCACAGCTCCCCTGCATTTAAAATGCTCTGTCTTTCAGTTTGTCCCTTCTCAATCGTTTATGTCTTTAGGACATCGAGATTTTTTCAACAGTGAGAGCTACATCTGGCCAACCAGGAATTTATACCCATTATGGTTCACAGGCAAGATACTTACAGGCTTCAGGGTTGCCCAAAGTGAGGTTTTAGGGCTAACCCCTAGCCAAGGTATGCCCCTAATTCTGTTCCTGACAAGCCCTCCAGCTGACTGAATCTGACTCCATCTCAGAGAACAGAGAAAAATAGTGACTTGCTTTAAATGGCGTTCCCCCAGGAGCCAGACTTTGGTGCACACCTGGAAATAATTAATAGCTCTTTTATTTTTAAAATTAATTAGCATATGATTTAATTTAGTTGACCTTCAAATGAAAATTCAGTTCTTATTAAGTGCTAATGAATTAAAATCAATGTATTGTGCACAGAAACTTTGCTGTGATTGCATAATGGGGAGTTCTGCATCACCTGTACTAAATCCAGTTCCTTTTTACATTTGCCTGACAAAAAGTTCTATCATTAAATCAGGTTAAATAGTAAATAGCAAAAGAGGCCACTGAGATGAAGATGCACACACACACACACACGTGCATGCACACATACTCTATTTGTATAAGAAGATTATTCAAGAATAATCACAGGTTCAAACAAATCTACACACACTATATGGTCCATTTAAAATGAGTCTGTAGCCCCAGCACAATCTTGTACAAACAGGCACAGCAGACTGAGTGCAGCCTGCCTGATACGTGCTTTATCTGCTGCATAAACATTAATGGCTTTAATCACTTTGCTCTGCCCTTACACTTCATAAAGAGAAGCATCTCTCACTTGAAACACGCCATGGATAAAGGATCTACTTCCATATGCACAGTAATGAAGCGCCGTGAAGGTGCTGCCTGGAGATGTCAGCTCTCCCCCCCAAGAGATCATAGTTAAGCATGAGACTTTTCAAGGGTAAAATTGCAACAGTTCTCTGCAGACAGTGGAAAGAGAAACTTGGCACAGACTGGAATAGGAGGATACTTCTACAGCATAACACCAAACATCTCGATACTCTTGGAATATGGCTGTTCTTTTTTCTTTTTTTTTTTCCTGACAAGCAGTCAAAAAATTCAGTTTGCTCAAAGGCCACGTGTAAACTGGGCCTTTGTGAACTTTTTCTCTTCTATTGTAACAGAAGAGAGATAATTTTACATTATTGTGAGATTTGCAACCTCACAGGAGGTTTTCATTTGAACCCCTCAAAACGTGATTCCTGCACTGTCCCACACTCTTATAATGAAAATCCTCTTCCCCTTTCCTTTAAAAAAAACCCCAAAGATAAAGATGACTCAGGCACAACAAAAATACCAGATCTTCATGGTAGGAGAAATGCATGTGTTCTGCTTTGAGTATCACCACATTTCAGAGCAATAAATAACTATGTCAATATGTTTGCTATATTCTGATCCCAAAAATATGAAGGAAAAACAAATCAGAAAAATCAGTAGTCAACTCTAATCAGACTCAAAATACTTGTTTTGGTGCACTCACCAGAGCTGACATTTGAAAGACTGGCATGGAAACCTCCCATTATGAGTGGTTTAAACTATGCATTTCGGGAATATGCAGCCTAAACTTGTTTGCCACAAATCTCCCTTCATAGTGATTAGGTGGAAGGATTGGGAAAACATAAGTTCTCTAAATGCTGTACATCCAGTTCATTTAGTTGCAGATAAACTACAGAAATGAGTATGTTCCAGAACCTGGCAGGTTTTAGCTGTGTTAACTCAGTGGGCAAACAATTTGAAGGCTGAAATTTATTTTGGGAGCAGCAGGTGTTTTCAGAAACGCCAGGATTTTGTAAAAGTGCCATTTCCCAAGCGGTAGCAAGTTTTTTTGTAACACTAAGTGTTCATTTTAAAATAACTCAAAGCCTAAAATCATAGAATCATCAAAAAAAATCACAAAATGGTTTGTGTTGGAAGGGATCTTAAAGTTCTTCTCATTCCAGCTCCCCAACAGGGACACCTTCACTAGACCAGGTTGCTCAAAAGCCCCAAAGCAAATGGCTTTGAACACTTCCAGGGGTGGGGCATCCACAGCTCTTCTGAGCAACCTCTTCTAGTGCCTCACCACCCTCAGAGTGAAAATCTGCAAAGTTGAAAGCCTGCTGATGGAAATAAGGATTAAAACCATGGTCTAGTGCATGCAGTGCCCTTATTGTCCAAAATTCTTGGTTCCATTAAACAAACTAGCAAGCACATCCCAAAACGTTGTCTTCTCTTTTCTTTTTTCTTCCTACTTGTATAGTTTTACAAATAAAATATATCAAGGAGAGTCTGTGTCGCTCCTTTTTCCCCACCAGATGCTTTCCATCTTACTTATGAGGAGAGGTAGGACATCAAAGAGATAATGCTCTTTGGATCTCTCAGGGAACTATCTTTCCATCAGACTCCCAAAAGAAGTGAGTGAAACACTATTTATATTCTTAATATATCATAGCAAAGCGAGACCTATAGTGCCAACATGACTTCTTTCCTGAGAAGAGACTACTAATACAACAGGGCAAAAACCTGGAGTGGTTACACGTTGCAATAGCCACTGAAAAGCATATCAGAGGACAGTCATCTTCTTAGTCAAGAACAAGCACTCAAAGCAATACCAATTTGTTGGATCTTCAGTAGGACTGAAGACAGCAAAGGAAAATCCAAACCCAAAGCCTCACTGTGACCCTCATGTTGCAAAACATACCAAAACCACATCTGATGGGGAATCTTAAAGATACAGGATACATAAACAGGCCAAATGTCATCAAGACAAGAGAAATTAATGGCAGGCAATCACCAGCCATGCTGGGACTGAATCCATCACTATTGCTGCCTTCCTCTAGCCTTGCCACAAACTTCAATCTTTGAAACAGCAAAAGCCAGTGCTCCAGCAAGGGTCTGTCGGTTCTTTTTTTTTTCCCTTGCAGGATCAATCAATCAGTTAAAAGAGCACTTAAATCAACCTGCACAAGGCTTTGAACTCATAATCAGGTAAGTATGTGGGCTCTCCAGCACGTGGCTTTGGAATAAAAGGGCAGGATCTCACACCCCATCATACTTATCTAGAAAAATGAGAAGAGAGTCAAGCAGCAACACTGAATTAAACATTAAATCTTTTAAAATAAATAAGTTAATGGATGTTAATAATTATGTTATCTCAGTAAAATGCATTAAAATCTTCTGCTGGTCTTTCTTGTAGGCTGTACTGAAGAACTGTATTTATTATAGATAGCATAACTCCTGTTTTGCATTACCAGTAGCCAACATTTTATATATCACCCAGGCTTTTTCCTGACGTACCCCCATAAAAATGCCAAAAAATGTAGACTGGCACAGCAATTAATAGTGTGATTATCACAGGGTATCAAAAACAGTACAGCTGTGCACTGGTTCCTATCTGTAAACCAACAACTCCACAGGAAAAATCTCAGCTTGAAACATTTAAATTAGATCATCTCTCTTGTTTCCTAAACTCCCTGTCATTTGGCCCTGTGACACTTTTAAATATTTATCACAAACTAAATGATCTGAGTGCCCAGCACAGTCTGCACAAGATAAACATTACTTTCTCCCTCTCCATTATGACTTCATCTCCTCCTGTCTCCTCCTGATGTGTTTATAGCTATTGTGTTTTTCTTTTTGTGCATGAGGAGAGCCCTGAACAGGGAGCTGATTTTCCTGAGACAGACACACACACTTAACTCCATGCTTGTGATTTGCCCCAGTGAGCCCAAGCTTTGGGCTGATTTTGGATATGTCATGTATGATATTTTAGTATTAAATCCATAACAAAGGGACTTAGGAATTCACGGCGTCACTCCTGCCAGCACAACAGCTGGTGCCAAGTACTTCATTCCAAAGACTTTCCTAAATGGAAATCCATTTCTAAATTGTTTAACTGTGATTTGGTCAATTTCCACACAAAAGAAAACAAGGCCTCATGAAATGTCCTCTTGGGAGTGGTTATTTCAAAACACAATTTCCAATCTGTACCTTTATCCTCGCTCAGCTCTGTGTCTTCTGGCGATGATAGGCTGGCTACAGCTGAAGGTTTTGTCTCATCTATAAGAATAAAGGAAATGAAAGAGAAGTTATCCCTTAGATAGCAAACTGATGGACCACTTTACTGAAAAAAGGTGTTATGCCTTATTGAGGCAAGATATTAGACCTGAATTTCATTTACTGGGCTTCCATCCATTCACTGGCCATTACTGGTCTGATTGTCTTCCCTAAACAAGAGGTAAACTTACATTCCAATACTGCCAGATCAAGTCTGTATTTCAATTTCTCACAATACAGAGAGAGAAACAGCTATTAGTTTCAAGGGTAGGCTGGTGCTGCTATTTGGTCTGAAACTACTTTTTTCATTTAATCCATCTCTTTTGAGAAAAAACAATTATGCCATTCTTAACTTTAACCCTGTCCATGAGTCCCACTGGAATCCAAATGATTAAATGCAAATGCTTTCCTGAAAGTAGAAGCTTTCATGAATCAGGACTGAAATCTAGCAAGTCCCTAAAAACCTGTGGCTGGGAGTTTTTTAATGGTACAGTGTGCAGGTAAAACTACTGTAGTTAATAGATACAAGTGGTACCTGAACTTAAAAGACTTTTTTAACTTTCACTCTTGCATTTTCTTGGTAATTTTTATAGTTCTAAAACCTTCATAAGCTTTTATTTTCATTTCTAGACTTCCATTTCTTTCAAAAGACTTGTCTCATGATTCTGACAATTTTTTTCCTAATATAGCCATCAAGTATTTTTAACCACCTTGAAACAAGAACTCAGAGCCACCTGCCATGCTGTTTTTCCATGTGTTAAGTTCATTGATGATAGACTGGAGGCCAGACTTTACCCCCCCCCCCCACAGTAATAGCTGAAGATTTTAAGTCTTTTCAGACTACTACTGGTATTTCCACTAATATAGTTTTCTATACAATGTACATTTTATTTTTCTCTATAATATTACTATATTTTTCACTGTATCAAGAATACATAAATCTTTATGTAATGGATGGGGTAAGCATACAGTGTCAATTTTTTTTGTCCTATATTTTCTTTCACAATATCAAAGTATATGATTTGCCACATTCAGATAAAAGTTATGCCTTTTGATGTAGAAAATACAAATAAGAACTTTAACATTTAATGGGACTGCTCGTAACAGCGATCACTCCTAGTCTTTAGAAATGTTTTAGATGTACACTGGGTATCCTGGAAAACCAGGTAATTTCCTACTGCCAAGAAAAGGCACAGAAGCAGCAACCTCAAAGTTCCTGGTGATGCTTTGTCTCTGCAGTGCACAGAGAGGAAAGCAGCAGCGACTCATTAGGTGGATGTAACTAACTCGAGGTAATTGTGCCCCTCTGTTCCTGTCACTATGTCAACCAGGAGGGATAACTGTTAAGCCAAATTATTTTTTTCCTGTAACACCATGTGCCTGTGGTCGAGGAGGTGACTAATGGGCTGTGCGTGGGCACAACACTATCTTTAGGCGTGTACCTAAACCACGTTCCTGAAGTATGACATCTTCTGGACCTGGGACCTTAAATGTCTGGATCTTTTCCATGACAGTCTCCATGAGAGTAACAAAACATGACTACCAGTGTAAGATAGCACAAGAATGTACCTCATGGCTCTGATAAACCAGCTCTGACAGCTCGTATTGCTATAAGTCATTTTGGAAAAAACACAATGCATTTAAGACGCCTACAGTAGCAAAGCAATAATTTGGAGAGGTAAATATTCCTTAATTCTCTTCGGAAAAATGAAACACATTTCATTCAGACTGTTTTGTGAACACCAGGGAAATACACACCCCATCAGAGTGACTATCCCTGACAAGCACAGGGGTTGTATTGGGCATCTGCAGATGCTGTAACTGGGTTTAACAGGAACCTGTGCAGCTGCAGCCAGGAGCTCTGGGCAGTATCAGCTCTTAGGTGAGCTGGCAGACAAGCAGGACTTGGTTTGGTTAAAAGCTCAATATTTCTTGAAAAAATATATGCCCCAGACTACTCAGAGATTCAAAACAGAGCCTTGATTCAGACAGAACAACTCATTTTTCTTCCTGGTCCTCTTTGCCTGTTTAAAATATGACCAGCACGAAAGTGAAAAACCCAGGAAAGGAAATGTGGTTGCCCTCCAGCACTCACAAAACACCACTGCATGCTTATCTTATGGAGGATAAAGTTTGCTAAGGTGCATGGGAATCCAGTTTATTCTGTAATACTGTGTGCCTGGGGCTTCACCTCCCACTGCCTGCCCCACGCAGGGATATACAGAAGAGGTGATAAAGAGGACATGAAACACAGAAGGACTTCAAGTGTGTGTGGACAGCATCAGCTGTTAGCACTCAGCTGCAGAAGTGTGACCTGTGCAGGGCACTTCCACATAACACAGTGTCTGGACAAAAAGGAGGACCCTCATCCAATGCATTCCTCATTGTCCCAGTGAGGAAAGCAAACCACATAAGTCAAGACTCTAGACCTTCTGAACTTATCTGCTGTGTTTGCTTACTGGCCTTCTTCCACTCCATTTCCCCATATATTGAAAACAATCTGATTAAAACAATCTGATTAAAAAGAAGTTCCAAAGAAAACCATTTCAGTCTCCCTGGATTAAATATGTTTAGGCAACATTCTGCACTACAGTAAGGAAAAAACCCAACCAAATGAGAAAAGCATTGTGTTTCATGTAATATTATGCTAAAAGAAATACTTAAGAAATAAGAGGATATATAATGATTTTGATTGCCACTTTTGGTAAATGATTCATTCTAGCTGTCTCTTGCACTGAACAGAGGTGGGTAGGATGAAAAAACCATAAACAGAAAACCAGAAAATCTATTGTGAGCACAGACAGACACTGTATTTCAACATATTGAGCTCACTATAATTTATGTCACCTGCAAAACCCCCTGCTCGTGAACTCTGACATTCACTCACAGCATATGCAATATCTTTCTGTATGAATTTAAATCTTCATAACCACTGAGAATTGTGCAGAGATTCTTTAAAATCTAGAAAATACCTTTTAAAATCTTCCAAAGTTGAGTTTTCATCAAAAGGAGTCTTCTGCCTGCTCTCCTATTTCTCCAAATTTCCTATTCCCTCCCTCATTTCTATTCTATGCAGAGGGGAAAAAAATATTTCTTGCTAGTGAGAAGATTAGATAGAGGTTCACCTTAAAGGGAGAATGTGGAGCTGGTAAGCTGGAGAGGGAAGTCTACATTCCTGCACTGCAACACATCCATTCATAATGAATGAAGTTTCGGTCTCTAATGGGAGAATTGCCAGAGACCTGAGCTAATCTGGTGAAAGTGTACAAACATTCCTCTTCAACAGCACTGACTAGAGTTATTGTTCACCCAGGTGGATAAAGCCTAAGGTATTCCTTTAAGGGGCTGGGCACAAACCTGCTTCTTGGCTCTGGGCCTCAGTTTCATCAGTGTTTTGCTTCTCTGCTGTGCCATTACCACCTATTGAGAAAAATACATAAAAATTATTTACGATACATCTTTTTATCGGGAACAGCAGCAGCAATATTAATTGTAACCAATTCAGCACAAGCTGCTAATTTACAGCAAGGCACTGGGATAAAAGAGGAGAGATGTAAAGGTAAACTGAAACCCCCTGCCAACAGGACAGTTCCATTTAAACCAGTCATGTTTTCATATCTCAAGCTGAGGATTATAGATTTTTATCTCAATAGGCTCACTGGAAATAATGATACCAAATAAAGGGATGCTTCCCTAAACACTGTCTGCAATAAATGAAATTCTTGCTTGAACTTCATCTATGTATTTTATAAGGAGGTTTTTTCCTAGGATTATTTTCCTCCAGTAACATTTCCACCAGATTCTTGGAGGGGCTGTGTTTCTGACTTGCAAAACTTACTTTAATGCCCATGGAAGGTAAGAATCACCTGAACTGAATTTTAAAGCAAAAGCCACAATGCCACTTAACACAAAGTATAAAAATGCATCACAAATGGCTGTAAAGAAGAGAGCAAATCAAACCAAAGTAAGATTGCTAGGACTGAATGCATTTTCCCCCTTTTTACATTCACATTCATTCCCAATTTTCTCCACTACCTCGCATTCATTATCCATTTTCTACCCTCCAGCTCCCTTTTGGAAGGCAGGTACCAAACAGCGAATTACCACCGAGAACAGTAATACCCTGGGGAATGTCTATGGCTCTCCTAACCTTTGCTTGCCCTGGTGAGAAATATATCTGGAATTCTGTATTTTCAACCATGGAGAAGGCTCTTTTAGCTTCATAATAATACGAGAGGCTGCAGTGCAGCACACGGGATCGGATACGATGGCCACGCTCCCTCCTTTCCAGCACGACAAGAACAGCTGAGTACCAGCCTTAATGAGGCATTTGAAAAACTGACTGCTGAGCATATACACTGGGAGAGAGGAAATTCATTCCCAGGCCTGGAAATAGCTTGATAATGATACACATATTTTTTTGCTGTGATCTTTGCTGGCTCCTGGGTTTTTCTGATTAGAGTTTCTCTAAAGCGACGTGGCTGAAGTTGCTCGTGTCACTGCCTTGCTTTTACTTAACACGTGGAACCTGGGGAAGGGAACAGCAGTGGTCCAAAAGCCATCAGGTGGATGGAAGGGAAACAGAGAGAGCAGGCACCACAGAGAGAGCAGATAGCACAGAGAGGCAGATGTACATCTGGTGGCACGCTGCATCCAGCTCACATTTCAAGGCTGAGGTATGATGCTTTCCCTCTTTCCAGCAGGCAATTCATCCTGGTATCCAGCAGATGGG
>JAOXXN010000446.1:6472835-6488372 GCA_026770055.1 Myrmophylax atrothorax | reverse complement strand
CTGGTATCCAGCAGATGGGACTAGTGGAGAAGTATTTCCAAGGCTGACCCTACACAGAGCTGCTCTCAGGAGGAAAGGAGATGGAACAGGAGTTTGACACCCCTCGCCTGGGAGGGGGGAGGCGGGCAGGGTGCGGCTGATGGCCATCAGTGGGAACTCAGGTCTCCTGCTCTGCTGGTAACTCTTTGTCCTGATTCTAACCAGCCTTAATGGATGACCTGCTAGAGTGATTTCTTCGCTCTAACCTGTAAAAAAGTGCATTACATGGATGACCAAAATGGCTTGATAAAACCTGCTGGGTTTTTCCTTCCCCTGCTTGTAATCAAAAAGTGTTATTTTCAAATGCAGTGTTTTGCGTGTCCACACGCGAGAAGGACCACATGCAAAATGGAAATGTAGCTGTACGAGAAGGTAAACTTTTCTGTCCCCCTCCTCTTTTCTCTTAAAACACTGGCTTAGCACTCTGCAAGCTATGCAGCAATCAATTCGTAAATAAGGAAAAAAAAAAATCTTTTTCATCACCAGGATGTGTTTCAAAGAGATAAAGTCACCAATGTCAGCAGCTGCAGAAAGGAAAAGTATGCTTTAAGACAACCCTGTAACACAACAGTGCAGTGGCACTAGAAAAATCTTTACCCAAAGAGATTATTGCATCACTGTGAAATGAGCAGTGCCAAAGCATAAAGGATTTTATTATGGTCAAGTGCAACATGTTTCACTCTGTGCAGAAAGACTTTACAATCAGAAAAAAGCAGGTCAGGCATAACTGGTAACTACCAATACATCACTGAAAATCATTTCAGCCATTACCCTCCTGCATTTACAAGGCAAAGCTTCATTTCCAAATGATACTTGTTTCTGCATCCATTATAACAAGTATGACTGTAGCCACGAGTTATTTGACTAAAACTAGGTATTTCAAGAGTTCATTTAGGTTTATTGCCAGGGGACTATATTTCTTGTATAAGTCACTTACTCAGAGCAAACTTTAACTACAAGACAAAGCTTAAATGATCATGTGGTTCAGCAGACTACCAGATAAACCACATTTTGTCAGTCCTAAATCTACTATTTCACTGGACATTCACTGTTTAAAGCTGGTCTAACAGAACATTAATTACAGGATTCTCAACATGTTTCCATCTAACACTTTATTTTGTTCCTTTAGAAGAAAGAAAACCGTAAAAGACTTTAAGCAGAAAGTTCACCTCTTGTACTCTGACCCAGTCCAACAGACTGACTGGATTGTGGCATGAAAATTCATGTTGGTCAGCACACTGAAACTACATATTGTGCCTGTGAAGTGATTTTGACAGAAACAGAGAAAAAAACATGCAAAAAAATTAAGAGTGGACAAGTGATGCTCAAGTAAATGACTTGCAGAAGGAAGGGTTAAACTCTGCTTGGCCTGGAGAATCTCTTTATCTCAGGAGAAAGGGACAAAGCAGACCACGAATACCCTGATAAGAAAGTGAACTATAGGGTGGAGAAGTGGCTATTCCCAAAGTCTCTGTCAAACAGTTTTCCCCACTTTTAAAAAAATCTTCTAATTAGTCTCTTGCTGAGTGTCTTCTACTGATGAAGAGTCTTTCTGTAATTATTGCTCTCCATTGGAGCTGGGTGCAGAGCAAATGGAAAGGCTTTAAGCAGCACATGCTCAAGGCTAAGAGCTGGAAATATATTTTACAAGAGTAGCCAGCCAATTTTTTCCACCATATTTTTATTCACCCCTGGCTCTCCTTTTCTCCAGGCAGAAAAGCCACAGCCAGTGCATTTCCCTTGAGTCTTCCCCATGACATTATTTATAATAAAAATGTCTTTTCCACTGGATGGCTCCTACAGTATCTGCCATCCTTCTCTTTCCCCTACTGCAGCAACTGGCGATTGCATTTCCTTTAGGTGAAAGCTGTCCTCACAATATCTGCTTTTCTATTATGCTGGTAATTGAACAGCAATCTGTCACTCACTCCAAAGGAGATACAAAAAGTGGCGAATGACACATCGTGTCATTTTAGGCCAGCAAATGTAAATGATTTTGAGCCCCATCACAAGACAAATGGGAACATCTGTTTCTTTTCCCTTGGCATGACAGTCAGTTGGAAAAAAAAAAACCCCAAACCAGAAGATTGAGAATTACAGTAGCACTGTACAAACAAAATAAGCACATCAGACACTGAAATACCTACTTGTGGCCATACATTTTGCTTTCTCTTGCCAAGCTGACTACAGCCTGAGAGGCGCTTGCTCCATCCCCTGGGCATTTTCTTTGAGATCATCAAGAAAATCCATGCCTGTGTCCCTCCCCCTCCCCCAAATTATATATTTGGTAGAAAAGAGGCTAAACAAGGATCAATCAGCACGCTCAGCAAGCTGGCAGAGCGAGCAGCACTTCTAACTCAACCAGAAAAGCGGATACTCCAGGAGTGCCTGCCCATTTTCTGTAAAGGAAAGGCATTTAGCATGCACAGTGAGGTGCCAGCTGCAGTAGCAGCCCCCAAACGAAGCAGATAATATGATAAATAATAAGCCAGCAGTCAGATGGGAGAGAGCTGGGACAAGATCCCAGTGAAAGGCCAGAGGACAAACTTTCAGAGCAGGTTTTAGTATTCTTCCCATCTTCTTTGCAAGAGCCTGAAGTCATGTGGCTTTTTACATCTTCCACTGTTCTTGTGACAAACATGGGAAGCCAAAAATATTAATAGCCTGCTGGCCTTTTGGCTCTGCCCATTTCGGAGCTGAGTAAGTGCTAGGTTTGCTCATACACCTACTCCTCCTCAGCAGCACCTTTCTTCACAAGCAGCTGACGACATACTTAGAGCTAAGGCTGAAGTCAGTGTCTCAAAAACTAGTGCAAAAAGACATTTTGCGGAGGAAAATAATGTATTTTTTGTTTAAAAGGAGAAATTCTGCATAACCAGCACAAACCAGTCTATTTCCACCCCTTCGGCATAGAATCATAGACTATCCTGATTTGGAAAGGATCCACAAGGACCATTGAATTCAACAGAATATAGATGCTGTTAATAATAAAATTGTTTTCACTACTGAGAAAGCTGTATTTATACCACCCATACAGTGTCAACACCCAGAGTAAGGTTTCTTCAAACCTTCCCAGAGTAGAAATAAAAGTATCTGTGCAGGTATGACATCCTGGAACACCAGGTTTGATCCTGCTCTGCCATACAAGTCTGGGAGCATCCTCTGGTTCTCCATGTGCCTAGCAACCATGACATCTCTCATTGGTCTGGCTTTTGCTTCTCTCCTCTGTGACAAATGCCACAAACCGAGATCTGGCACACAAGGGATGCCAGTTTTGAATTATCTTTTTTACAGCACAAAAATATTGCCACAGTAATCGTACTAATGACATAAAGGTCCTTATTGGATAACAGGGAAACTAATTAATGGGAAATTTAAAAGTATAGGCCTTGCTCTTACATCTGTTACGTTCTGCATGCAAGCAAACATGCTGGCATCAGTGAAGCTCCTCAAATGTGAGAAGAAAGCACATGTGTATCCGTACAGACACTCAAGATAATACAGCCTGCAACCACTTTCAAACTGTTCCAGTGGCAAAATGATATCAAACATAAACCAAGAAGCACATACACACAAAGGCTGTTACTGCAGAACTACAAACACATTAAAATGAATCATTAGGGTGGTGGCCTGAGGTTACCGAACACTTACAGTTTGCATTTTAATTTCTTTTAATTAAATTATGATTTAGGTCAGTTTTAATCACTGCTTGTATATAACCCCTTTGGGGTAAATTTTAAGAAGGGTTAGTAACGAGTTATCTGCAGTAATTGTTTAATGGAGTTATGAGACTTCTTCCCTCTGCGCTGCCTCAACAATTCACCTCGCAGCAGACACAGCCCTGTGAGTGCACCCAGCCCAGAGAAGCTGTCAGCCCAATAAATAACAGGGTCTCATTTCCATGCAGCATTTAGTCCAGGAGTGTGGGAAAAGAATGACAAAACTGTAGCTTGAGTGGATTATCTCAGAGGTTAAAAATAACACTATTGTGTTTCACCTATTTAACAGCCTGAGAAATACAGGAGTGTCAGCTAAAGCCCACTGAAGTCACCAGGCGTGTTCCCTTTTTGCTTCACCTCCTCCGTCGGTCACACACAAGGCAAGTAACTTGGCTTTGCTACCCCTTTCCTGGCTAGGGGAGAATCAGGGAACAACAGCTACAGCAACAAATTAGGTGCTTGGGAGATCTGAGTGCTCTGATTTTTCCCAACCCACTTCACACCTACAGTGGGAACACTGTGCTTTGCTGGCTTTTCACAGGGTGTAATTCTCCATTGGCTCCAATAGTGCAATACAGGCACCAGGCAGGGGACATTGAACATTTCATTGCCAAAGATGCTGAGCATCACTATTTCTGTGACCGTTTAAAACATTTATAAAAGCAGATATCTTCTGGACATTCAAGCTGACCACCATAACCAGAATAGGGATGGACAACACACCCCAGATGTCATAGGCAGCCCATGTAGAGGGTAAAGATAGAATTGGTGTTTTGATGCAAAAAAATACAGACACTGTGCTGCACAGGTATTATCACTGTTACTGTGGTGTATAAAAGAGAACAGAAATCACCCATGTGAGTTGATATATGTTCAAGAGCAGGCTGAGGCAGTGCTCAGAGCAGTATGGAGAAGCCCTGACTCCTGGCCCTACAGCCAGCCCTATCCAAGAGACAGAGAAAGAAAGGGACCCCATGTGTGAGGGTGCACAATACAATCACAAATGTTTTCATTACTATATCAATTTACTCTTTGTTCTTTTCCAGGGCGCCTAAGGACTGCCTAACTGCACAACACAAAGGACAGCCACACAGCTTCTTTTCCAAGCTGTCAAAATAAAACATGAGACCTATTACAATTTTTCACAAACTGAAGAAACGGACAGAGAAGCCACAGAGGAGACAACACTCATTAAAAACAGCATAAAATGAGGACCAAAACATGGACTACTTTGCATCAGGATTTCAGAATGAAGGGACCAGCTCCACCTCCTGCACTGGGCCTGAACAATCATGATGGTTTACTGTTATTCACATCATGCTTAGAAATGAGCAATGAATTCCTTGACAGATGAGGCCCCTGCAGGTACGCTGGTGTGTGTCACTGTGCAGAATTCTCCTCTGACAACACTGCATTAGTCACTTTAGTAACTTAGTATTTTTCACCTTAGCTCATCTCAGGAGGAAGAAAATCTACTCCGAAGCATCCAGGGTGAAAACAGGAATTGCAACTGTTTGCCTGGTGTGGTTACACAGACATACATTCGGTTGCTAAAAGAAACCCAAATGGGTAAATGGCCAACACAACAGGACTGCACATCACCTGCAGAGGCCAAAATAAGCTGCATTTCCCAAGTCATCTTGTGCAGCCACTGCACGGCAATTTAATGGAACAGCAGAAGCCACTTCAGCGATGAAAAGAATCTTCTAAGAGGTGTTTGCTCAGAGAGCAAATACAACTGAAAATACAGATAACATCCTGTTTTACCCCTGGCTAAGTGGAAGGTGATCACCCAATATTCTGAAAGCTGTAATCAGTCAAGACAGATGGTGGACTTCAAACCAGAAGTGAAAAGAGAAGTTATCAACCGCAGTGGACGGGGGTTAATAGCCACCCTTTAAATATAACCCATCTGCATTAAGGTGAAACGTTTCACAGACATGTTTGATACACATGCTTCCCAGGGAATTTCTTCTGTAGTACTTTATCCTCATTTAACATTTTATTTAAGGATTAGGCTTGGTGGCAAAAAGAAGACAGCAACTTCTAAGCTATCTTAATAAGAAGGAGCACTTTTAAGGCTGAATAAGTGACTGTGTGCTTTTTGAAGTATAATTATGTGTCTCGATGTTCATTTTTAGTAGATTATGAGCAGAGCAGAAATTTACTGAAGAATATGACTGCCCTGTGGGATGCAAAGAAGGAATGTAGCTACAATTTATCAAATGATAAAAGACTTGCTTGCTATAAACTGCAGAACATTTTAAAACTAATCAGAAGTCGCGTCTAGTTAATATTAATTCATACCTTAAAGAGAGAGACAATCAGGCCTGCACAGTGTTGGAAAAGCCTAAAAACAGATGCTTTGAACATCCCTGTGTAATGGCAACACAGAGCAGCTGCTTTACACATGCCTCCAGCCCCAGGGAGATGGAGCCCACCTCAGAGGAATGCAGCACAAGCCAAGTGCCGTGGGCTCTGGTGGGTGCATACACTGTACCCCTCCCCCTGAACCTGGGGAGTGAGCAGAACAGCTGCCAAATTCATGATGTATAAAGGAGAAGCAGGAAGGGGAGGCCTTATGTTAATCCCACATTTAAAGGGCTAAGCAATGCACTAAATTTTATTTTCTAGTCCCAAGACTATATGCTTTTAATCATTGCACAAATCATTTTTTGGGAGAAGGTATGAGGAGGTCAGGGTGTCTCCCTCTTGGCGAGCACCATACTGAATGGCCATGACCTGCCGGACCGATGAGTTGTCAAGATAAGATGCAGTTTTATTTCACCTCATTTCTGCTGTGTACTCCAATTACCAGACTGACATCTCTCATGGACAGAGCATCCACCAAGTCAGGCAGGTGAGCCCGGACTCCTGCACTGCCAAGCAACTTTTCAGACGTGTGATGTTATCCGTGAAAGACAAGAGCACAAAGTGTGATGACCCCATCAGGCAAAGGAACCAACTCTATCAACTCTCTTAAAGGTGATTTGTGTTCGTTTGGACCTTCTTGGTTTGGCTTATCCATCAAACTCTTTTCCTTCCCACCAAGTCAATGGAAAGCAGGCAAAGTTTATCCTTGATGAACAACTCGACCAGACCAGCTCCTCACACAGACACTGAGTCTCAGCACAGGTGATCATGGGAGGCCAACAGCCTATCAATCTGTCAGGAGGAATCTGGGCATCCATCTAGGGACCAGCTTATGACAAAAGCTGAAGCAAGACAACTTGCAGAGCCCAGTTCTGTCTTCACATCCCTTCAAGGAGGCCAAGGAGGATCATAACCTCAGGAGGCATGGATATAGCTTTTGCTGCATGGATTGGCTATTTTTCTCCTGGAGAAGGAGAAAGGCACTTGTGCTGCTTTTACTAGACGTATTACTCATCTTTGATACAATATTGATCCCCCACAGACAATGTGAGAATGGATGGGGCAGTTCTTGGGCAGGCTCCATTTTATATCTGAGAAATCCCATAAGGAAGAAAGGGGCAAACAGTTTTGCTTATGCCACTACTGGGAAAATCTATTGCACACCCTATGCTATTCACTACACACCAGGTCATGTGAGGAGGTAGGGAAGAGAAACAAGGAACACTTTAAATTTTTGTTTTGTTAGGCTTTTGTAAAAATGGTTTGCTTTTGCTTGGTGACAACAAATAGGATGAGTATGGGTGACCTGTAGCATTTGTGCCAAGTTGTGGCTGCTGTGCTGTTACAAGCACTGCCATTTTGCCTACCTAACTATTTCAGGATTGTGTTATGAAGTTACTGAAGTAAGACATGCTCAGGTTTTTTTCAGTGCCAAACATATTTTGCTCACCTGAGACTTTACAATCACTCAATCACTGAACGCACCTGACCGATGGAAAGGTAAAATTATCTCTGGCTGCTTTTGCTCTCCCAGGATGCAGGAAAGGAGAGGGAGGAAAAAAACCCTAGAAAATTACACTGCATGTTTGCACATGTCAAACCTGAAATACTGCAGGGAACCTGGGAGTAAAGGATGTTTCTCCTAGTATCCAGTCTATCCATTTCCCCAGACAATATCCCTACAATGAAAAACTACTCAATACAACCAGTGACATGAGAATCTGCTGTGCAGCTCACACTTGCTTTTCTCTATCAACAGTCTGGAGGCAGAGAACAATATATCTAATAGCATAATAACAGACACCATTAATACTTTAGAGGTTCAATATAAAATTGCTTTCATTGCCATGTCAAGTGTTTATTTTAGCTTACTGCAAAACAAGCTACTTGCATACAGCCACTTACTCAACTTTCCTTGATTGCAAAGAGGGTAATAATGAAGGGACCTACTTTTCGTGATCTTCTGTGGAGGTTTTTACATGCACTGAAAAGATACTGCTCTATTACCTCTGGCCAATGAACCAGCCTGGCATGCTGGAGAAAAATATTACAGCAGAAATATTACTGAACTCGGTGGAATAGGTTTTAGAGACTGCCACGAGGGCAGGCATGAGGCTGGTAAAATTGCAAGTTGTATTCCCATCCTCAGTTTAAAAGGACTCTGTCAGCCAAGCAGAGGAAAATATATTGGGTTTTGCCCATGCCTAAGTGTGTATTTGTTAAATATTTTATAGCTGGTCGTGTTACCAAGGGGAAAATAATATCTTATGTTAAATGTAAGTATCTTTGGACTCGCTTTTATTGCTAAAAGCTATGGGTTGGGGTTTTGTGGGGTTTTTTGTTTTGTTGTTTTTTGTTTTCTGTGGGTTTTTTGGTTTGTGATTTTTGATGGGTTTTTGTTCTCTCTCTTTTTTTTTTGTTTTCTTTTATACTTGGGGTGCCTAAAGCATGTGAACCTTCCCAAAGTCAAAACACACTGAACCACAAAGCACTTCAGTTTAACTATGAGGGAAATTCAACCAAGTTGACCTCAGGAAGAGTTTGGCTTTATTGTGTTTTATTCAAGACTGTTTATACGCATTTAGCTACTCAGTTTTCTTTTAAAAATGAAAAAAAAAAGAAAAAAGAAGAAGGTAGCTTTTTGGAAGTGAAGACATACTCCTACCTAAACAAAATTACTCAGACATGTAGTTGTGGTTCAAGTCACATAGTCAGAGCTTTCATAATCTCCAAGGCTCCCCATTAAAAGTTCTTTTAATTAGTCAAAACCAACAGCTAATAATTAGAGGAGGAGAAACTAAATCCTCTTCTCAGACAAATGTGTGCAAATCCCATTTACTTCAATGGAAATGGCTCACAGGTGTGATACATTAGACTCCAGCCACTCGGCAACTTTATAGGAATTCAGTGTCTGGAGCCCAACTGCTTTGTCTCCTCTTCCAGAGGCACAGGTAATGCCACAGAAATCCGATTTAGGTTTCTCCCTGAGCCCCTCAGCAAACACTTTAATTACCTATTTCTCCCACATTACAACAACTCTCGAGTCTAAATTTAGACTTTCAATCCTAACCATTACATGTCTGGTTCCTGCCTAAGGAGATGAGGGCTCCATCACTGGCTAGATTAAATCCTGCAGCAGTGATTATGTTTTACAGACCTCAATTCTGCATCAGCAAAATCTACTGTATGGCATCAAATTCAAGGAGTTCAGGCATTTTACAGCTCCAGGGGCATGCAATCATTCGATTGCCATACTATTCACTTTGCCCTTCCAATGCATTTACTTGTGCTCCACAAAGTGAACTGGAGGTCACCAGGAAACATGGACAGGCACAGGAAAATAGGAAACTGTATCTAGTGAGCCACAGAAACAGTGTTAAATTTTCAAATGGAAGGGAAACCTTACAGTTTTGCAAAACTTTTTCTTTTCTCTTCCTTTTTTTTTTTTTTCTTAAAGACCCTGATACAATGAAAAGTTTTAGCCACACTCCATGTAAGAATATATCATAAAATGATTATTGTTTCTCCTGTTTAGGAATATTGGAAGTGACACCAACGATCCCACCCGCTGGTTAGCCTGCATACAAACGGACATGTGGTTTGTCATCGCCGAATTCTCTAATCCAAACAGAAAATTGCCATTTTAATATCATCTGGGGTTGGTGCAGCATGAAAGGAAAGACGCCCAGGCGGGATGGATTTTCTTGGCTCCCCCACACCTTCCAGGCGATGACAGCTATTGCTTTAAGTACTTGCCATTAACAACCAGTCACAATGTTAGTGACAGGATGTTACTAGCAGTTACTTAATGTGATAGATGTTAACATTTTTCTGCTCCCTATGACTCACACTATACCCCAGTCAGAATATTTTAGGAGCTGAACACACGGCGCTAGGTCAAAACGCTGAAGATTGTGGAGCCACTGGTTGAGGTGCAGAATGAGATGTGCCATTTGAGGAACATTAGGTCAAAGAGAATCCACGATAAGGAACTGCCATGGATTAAAGATTAAGGTTCATCCTTTTAACTATTTCACAGAAAGGGAATTGCTCCAGCACTGGGGGGTTTTGCTCTTCCATATATCTAAGAGCAACGTGAAACTGCATTCTGAAATTGTCTTTGATGTTAACGGTTTTTAACAACTCCAGCAATGAGATACAGATTAAGGAAAAGACACTTTGATCCCATTTTAGAACAACACAGACCACATTTACTGCCGTACACATGGACAAGCTGCCCTGTGAAGACCCAAGGGCAGGAAGTACTTTTAGAAGAACAATGCTGTAGGCATAATGTTAAGCACCTGTGACTTCTGACCATGAATAGATGTACTACACTGCATAAGGTCTAGAGAAATAAACACTATATAAAGGAAAAGGATCCAGTAAAAATTTCTTGTGGGAAAGGAGAGCTTTTTATTGCTCTCTGTTTTGCAGCAGGTACCTCTCCAATTTAACTAACCAGATTATGATTCAAGCCCTGCACAATATGCATTATATTTGGTTTTATTAATTACATAAAGTCAGAACAGGTTAGAGATAAAGCAGTAGCAATTTGTCAAGATGCCCATCACATAAAAACAGCATTTGTAATTGTGACTCTTCCTTGGGATGAAATACACTTCAGAAGGCTTATAATCTCGTGATCTTGGCCGGGAAGAACTTTACAAGTGTGTGCAAACAGGATTCTTAACTGAAAGTTTTCCAGTTCTTTCCCAAGAATTCAAAGTAAACTTTACCTTTGAATGTAAAATTGATTAATAGCTCTGAAAAGATGTCAGACCACCTACCTTCAGCATCATCCTGCAGGTCCTCAGGCTGCTCTGCTTTGCTCTTTGTGGGAGATGGAGTCTGGCTTTTTTGTTCCAGTCCTTATTTAAACAGAAAAAATTATACATTTGTATATATCATTTTGAAACCGTTTTATTATATTAGACATTACCATGTGTGATAGCACAACTCTGAGTACATTTTATGTCAGCACTCCATTCACTACCCAATGCATATCTTTCTGTTATTAAAATTAATTACTTCATCATCTGTTACAAAAGTCATAATAGGTATCCTTTCAGCTTGGACTGGACTTTCCCTGACTTTCATATGACAGCAGTGAAGAAAGCTCACACTGAAATAACACACTCCTTCACAAGCTCTTAATCTCTTCAGAAATGGCAAAAAAAAAGTATAATGCTTTTATTTGTAATTCTAAACATAATATTTGTTACACTGCATTGTGGAACTGTGGAGAAATAATTTGAACAAAATGATTTTTCCCTCCATTCACTGTTGTAACACGGTAACAAGTGAACATTGAGTGGAAGTATTAGTGAAATGAATGGTAGGGAAGCAAGTTTGATTGTGCAGTAAAGTTAAGGAAATGAAAGTTTTACAAGATAAAAATGTTCTGACTGAAAAAATCCACTCCAACCTTTCAGCCAATAAGCAATGGAGGAAAAGGAGTAAAATAAGTAATTGAGGCCAGTTAAGTCTGAGATGTCCCTTATTTGTAGGGGCTAAAGTTCACAGTGTTTAATATAATTTCATTAAACTTTAAAAATGATGACATTTTTCTACAACACTTTCAAAATATCCTGTCATCTTAACATAAAGGATGAAATTACTGTTTGTTTGCTACAATAGACCTCGAGGCACAAACTGGTAGCACAGAAACCCTGATAGCAAAAAGAGAGGCCAAGCTGGAAATTAAGCATAAAAGGTATTCATAAATGAAGACATTTAATGAAAGCAGGTTCCCTAATTAAAACATTCTTCAAACACTGTTGCTTAACCAGGAAAGCAGTGACTGGCAGACAATTAAAACTCAATTCATTGCACTACCAAATGTATTCAACCGCGACGAGAAAATGACTTTCTGTCGTTTGACTTTCTGTCAAACCTCATGACTCCTGGTGGCCAAGAGAGGGCTTGGGTGAAGGAGAAGCCAAAAGAAAGCCTTGTTTTGTGTGTGCTGGAAAGAAACCTTGACCACTTGTGACTGGAAAATGTAGGAAGACATGTGACCTTGCTTGACTCACCCTTATTACCATACTATGAGGCAATAACCATGGCATTACTTCAAACTGATTGGCTAATTAACAACTAGGAAAAAACTATCTACACTTGTATTATAAATTGCTTAAGTGTTCTGACAACTCCCAGGGTCTCTTCTGCTGCCACGCACAGCCCACACAATCATACACTCTTTATGTTGTCGGAGTTTTAAACAGCTCTTGGCAATCAGATGTCCTGTTGTCCTAAAGGACTCAGCTCTAAGAGCTGTAGATTCTTCCCTTTTATCTTCTACCCTTCCACAGTTAGATATATCTAGAACCAAAGTACTGAAAGTTTCCAAATAAGAGGTATGAAAGTAGTAGGTGAGGATGTGGAAGGGAAACTTGCAGGGTCAAGGGGTAGTTGGACTCAATGATCCCCTTTGGGTCCCTTTCAAATCAGGATATTCTACATAATTCTATGAAAATTTTGTTCATTCAAGAGACAAAAAGGGAGTTAATTGTTGGCTTTGCATGGAGCCCAGGGAAGAAAGAAACATCCTCTGGCTGCCTTCTTGCAAAACTGATTATTCTACTGCACTTCTGCCCAAAAAACCCGGAAGAACCATGGATTTGGAAGGTGACAGGGCAGCTCAAAAAACCCAGCCAAACTGAGCATTGGTATTACAAATTTCTATTGGAGTGGAATTTTTCTTTCTAGAACTCCATACAGCTCACAGCAATTGGTAAATAAAGCCAGTTACTGCACAGCAGAACAAGGTTTGTGGTCTGGCTTGGTACCAGGTGGTAGAGTGTTCCTGACAGCACCTAAGATAGGACATGTTATGTGTCATGTCATCATGGTTGCTCATCTGAATTTGAAATTCAAACACAACATTTTGAGGAAAACAGAGTTTTCAAGTGCTAAGAGAAGTTTCTTTCTGGAGTGGTGAGAATGAAGGAGCAACCACTGGAAACACTGTGTGGAGGAAAAAAGGCAAAACCTGCCAAATAAAGGCACGCTTTGTCAACTCTTTAAGGGGGTCACTCAGGAGTAACATTGATAGAGCTCAACAGGAACTTCAGTACAAAAGAGAGATCATGAAAATAACCAGACTTGTAAAGACTGATTCTTACCCACACTCTCTTTTAAAAAAGAACTTGAATATTTACAGTGGGACCATACCAACATATGGCTTCTTTGGTTGCAATGCCACTCTGAACTACCTGCTATGCTCTCTTTTTTGGTTGAGAATGATTCACACCAGGGGACTGAATCAATAGAAATGCTTCAATCAATGCTTGCCCCTCAAGTGACGAATTTTATCATCTAACTGATCTGTGAAGCTTCCTCCAGTCCCACATGTCAAATGTCAATCAAGTTTAAGTGCAAATGTCCAGCCAGGTCTTTCAGGACTATCTGAATACTTTAGATAATATAACCAACATCTTAATTGACAGCACAAAGACGGAGAGGGAGGAGGTGTACAGTGAGAACTGTTACTATCTCAAAAGAAATGATCTTTCTGCACTCTATAAAGAACCTTTAAAATGCTCACAAAAGGATGCAAAGGCAGTGTCCCAGGAGAACAAGATTTCAATCACAATTGCACTTCTTTTTAGCAGATACCCCTCATTCCAGCAACAGAGAAGGGTTTGTGTGGGCTTCAAAACAAAATTTTTTATCGTGCTCAAAATAGAACTCTTAACTCTTTCAGCTCCCCAACAGTATTTATGTCCTTCAAAGCTGTTAGCCAAGTATTACAGCAGTTTTGCCTGAAAATTTGTGTCTAAAAAGAGCACACCAAACAGGTATCTGAACTGATCATATTCAAAGCTTTCCTAATTGTCATCACTTGTGTGCAAAAAGGTTTCTGAGCTCTATCATTGGGAGAAATGTTTCTTCTTTATAGGCTAATTCAGTGTGTCAACAAGTCACCTAAATCTCAGTCTGTCTCCAAGTAACCTATTCCTCACAACTTGCAAATTTGCCTGGCTGCAAGTGATTGCTTTTTTCATCTCAGGAAAAAGAAGAGTCTTCTTCTAAAAAACAACATCCAAGTGTAAGAGTGTGAACACAGTGGAACAAACAAAGATATTCTGTATTTATACAGCGATTATAATAGGGCTTCCCTCATCAGAGTGAATGAGATCCTTCGTCTTGCTGTTCTAGCTGGCTGTGGCTTCTACGTGATAATAGGTGGTTAATTAGGATGCTCAGGATAGGAGCAGGATAACCAGCAGGGCATTTATTAGGAACAACTATTTGATGGGAAATGACAGCAGTGTGGCAACAGACATGCAGATGAGGTCAAAAGGTTTTGGCACCTGGTAGAGAGTGAAGCTGAAGAGTTGAGGGAGAATACAGATTCAGAACTGAAACTCCTTCCTGCACATTTTTTTAAAATTTTTTTTAACAGTAAGAGAATTAACTGATGTCAGTGCATAACAATGTGATACTATTGTGCAAGAATCTCCTAAATAGCACATGCTTCTGTAATTTCCCCATGCAATTGCTGCAATTCTGGCAGTATTGGGGCTTATTTTGCATACTTCTGGGCATGGATATGTGAAATCTAAGGGCATAAAAGCAGAGTCCTTCAGAAGTTAAAGTTTAGAATAATCTTCCCTTAATAGAGCTTGAAACATTAAGCATCATGACTCTGCAGTGTTAAATCACTGAAGGGAAAGGAAGACCAGACTATTGGGTCATCTGGTCCTTCTCTTGGCTCACCCAGGAAATCATTTACAAAGGAAAGCCAAGATGCAGAACTGCACAGCTCTGTACCCACTATGACTATATCTGCCCTTTTGACTCAAACCATTTTAACAGCAACTGCATGACATATGATAACGTCAAAGCACTTGGAATTAAACGGTGCCATTAAGTCAGCAGCTGCTCCAAGACACAGCATCCAGAATAACACACTGATGGGTTAAAATCCCATGAGTCAAAAGCCACTAAAAAAGTGGTCTTGAGTGTGTATATTTAATAAGACTGGATTATTTGTATTTTTAAATGGTTTTCTTATTCTAGTACGTCCAATACAGGCAGTGACGTTATGTGATTAACTCGCTAAAATGATTATTTGTGCTTGTTGATTTTATAGCATTAATGCAGATATTAATGGATATTATCTGGCACATGTAATTAAGATATTTCCTTATTTATTTTTAAGAGGAATCATAGAAAGAAAGGCCTTTCTGTGTGTAATGAGATATTTGCACTTCAGGGTGGTAGAAACACAAGACAGATTACTTTCATAATGTATGTATCACTCAATAATACACACATTTGGTCATCTGTTATTCCTTACTCCCAGTTAATTCTCTATTCCTAAAGCATAATCTGGCATTCACTGAAGCCAATGGACATATTCCCACTGCCTTCAGCTGACACCAAACCAGGATCAGGG
>JAOXXN010000446.1:6444489-6463504 GCA_026770055.1 Myrmophylax atrothorax | reverse complement strand
TCGCATCCTTCAGGATTTGTTCCTTTTCTCAGCATTTTCTGCTCTTTCATGATTCACAGATATTTCCCTGTTTCCAGCCACCCCATGTGTCTCAGTCTGCTCCTCCTTGCAAGCATGGCTCTGTGTACTGACCGTAACCAGGGGAGAGCTGGGAGGGCACTGTGGGACTGGACCAAAATCCCCTCTGCAGCTTGTATGAACATGCTCCGGCAAACAGAGCAATGAGATGGGCAGAGCTGTACAGGAGGCTGAAGGGACAAGTTGATGATCACACTGTTGATGCCTTAAAATAACCCAAACAAACAAAAAAAACCCCTAAACCCTTTCCACATTGAGAGCTACAGCCATCCTCTCGAGCCTATTTGCTATGCAAAAATATGGGTCTGGCTGGAAAAGTTCCTGCTGGTAACCATTTCCCTAGCATGTATTCCCTGATCTGCCGGTAGAGTTTCCATTGGAATAACAGAGGATAAGCAGTGCAACAGTCTCACACCTTTGAAGAAAATTAATCCCATTTGGAGTCAGTCTCAAAAAGTTTCTGGTGTCCAGCTTCAGAGCAGCAGTAGTGGTGTGGGCCAGGGTACCCACCTGATGCAAACCATCTAAACATCAGGTTTCCAGCAGCTGAAAAGACCAAGCAGGTTCTTACTCTCCACAGTTCTGCCTCACACCTGTCTTTCCCAAACTTTATCCCAAAGTTTCACCCACCTGACTACATGATCATCTTCACAGCTTTAGGGAGCTTTATAATCATGTGTCTTAGGTCTATTTACAATCCCTAGTAGTTGAAAATCACTTATTTTTGGTTGCTTACAACCACTTCTGATACTCAAAAGGAGTGTCACAACAGCATACAGGCTCTGTGTCCACCTCTGCCTAAGAGTCAATGTTGTTGTAGCACAATAAACCCCACAAGAACACACGAAGGTTCCATGAAGCCCAAATCTACACATGTGAGGCTTGCAATAACTTGGGAGCTCACAAGCTCTTTTGGTTGTTTTGATTCCTCCAATTCAGTTCTCCACTGGGACAATGCAACAGACAATAGCACAGAAAAAGGCAATGTTTTCTTTGAGGAAAAGCAGATTTGGAAATGTCTGGCAGATGAGATCAACTAAACCCAGGCCTGACTCTTTTCTCCTTTACTGGTCAAAAGTTCTATTTTCTGTAAAGCTTTCCCTCATTCTCAGTGCTCATAAGACGAAGAGGAGAAAAAGGAAAAGGTAAAACAAAAAGACCCTTCAGAAAAAAGTGATTCTTCTGCTTCAGAAGAAAAAATAGGACTTCTTTTGGTTCTGAACATTTGTATCCCTTAATCATGAAATGGAGGCACTATACAAGCCTCTACCTGCCACTGAGTTTAATCAATTTTTTTAGGCTAATTATAAAGAAACTTCCACTACCACACTCTGTGCATCCTGGACATACTGCAGCACTAGTGGTGTTTTCCTTCCCGTGTTGCTTAGTTACACCAGTCCCCCAACACCGGAGCCTCACGGAATGTAAATGTGTTTGTAGCTTTTGAAGCCATATCAAATAGAAATCCTTAGTACCAATCTCCTAAGAAGTTAGGCACTAGTGTTGTTTTTTTTTTGTCACCACATAGATGGCCTCTTTTATGTATCATATCACTTGATCTGCTGTAAAATACATATACCCATATGAGCCTCAGCTGCTCATAAAGGCTACACGGTAGCTGCTGATCCCACTGTGAGGGAACTGGACAACATTGTTCCAGTGCAGGAAATGGTGCTCACAGCCAGGATCAGATTTGGATTTCTATTTCCCAGATGCTTCTACCTTACAAAAAAGGAATGAGGCACTCCTTGGGAAAACAGGTATCAGATTTTTAAAAAAAGAACTTGTTACAAAACTTCCTTACTTCCTCTATGCCCTAAAATACTGGATATCACAAGGTTTTGTTTACAGTGCTAAAGTGCTAAATTGGATGCTTATGTAGTAGTTACACACAAAATGGTATATTTTGCATGTGGTGATACATTTCCAAATACAAGCTTCTAACAAAATCTCATTAGTAACATAAGGCAGAGGCAATCAAAAGGAACAACCCCAAATTTAACTGCATCCTTTGGAATCAGAAGCACTTGAGCACATGAAGGCACTCCGTGTCTGTGGCCAGAGAGGACAGGTTATTTTTTATGATGACATAAAATGCATTTGGAACACTTTACATGAGATGCCACAACATACAACAAAGCAGGAAGAAAAGATCCCTGATCAAAGACGTATTCACAGAAGGTATTAAACAGAAAAATTTTCTGCTTGTTCATTTTCTGGTGCCAGGCACCGGTGTGTGAAGGGCTGAGGACAGAAGACACCAGTAACACACTTCCCTCTCCCTGCACCAGTCTCTGCCTGAGCCTAAGGTTAGACACAGGCCATGGTCATTAACATCTGTCATTAGACCAGTCCTCTTTTTAACTATATTTAAGATCTACAGGCTCCAATACACCTCATAGCAAACATTCTTAGATCTAACTGTGTGTTAGGAGAAAAACTACTTCCTTTTGCTTGTTTCCATTCTGATTTATCATTTCCTGGGACATCCTGCACTTCTTGTGTTACAAGAGATGGTAAATAACTGCTCCATATTCACCTTTCTAATCACCATGCTCATCATCTTCCCTGTGCTCTCCCACACTCTTATCACACACAGCAGATTGGTACTTGCATCTGTATGACCCCTGTGCCTTCAAAGGCATCCTCATCCACCTGCCACTTTGCTGTTTCAAAGTATCCCCCATCCAGGTGTCTCTCCCAGGAGCTGTAAAGCTCAGGGATTTGGAGTGAGCAGAGAAATACATAGAAACAGCCAATAACCCCAGACTTCTGGATTGCCTGCAAACTGGTGTCAATCTCACAAAAGAAGACAAGGAAAATGTCTACAAAATGCAACTGGAGCAAAGAAGAGGAGGCTCCATTTAGCAAAGCAAAAGTTCCTGAAAACAGCACTTTTATAGATTATGGCCCCATTGCCCATCCATACCCTGCTCCAAGCTGGTGACATAGCTGCCATCAGGAACGAGGAGGCAAACAATTTTCCAGGCCATAGTGCAAACAATATCACAAACCTCTGTCAAACCATTCTTTGAGGTGACCAATACCTGCACCACGCAAAGTCTGAAGCAATGCTCTGTCAGCAACTGGCCAAGAAATAATTCCGATGGCATCATACCAGGAAGTTTCATTATGATTCAAAAGGAAGCAGGAAACTGCCCATTAACTTTTTATTAGGTACTGGAAACCCATTGCAATGTTAGGTGGTCCTGGGAACCATCTCTTGATCTGCATATCTCTTAAGATGCTGCAAACAGTATCTGAGCCATCAAATACCTACTCTGTCTGCCCAGAACCACTCCTGAGCTGGCACTGGATCACCTCCCTGCACTACACTGAGACATTGGCAAAAGGGACAAAACAGACAACCCAGTGAGTGGTAGGATTGGCACAGTCATTGCCGTTGCAAATAAAGACAAAAAGGCATAGCAAACTTTTGTTTCAGTTTTACAGACACCTGTAGCTTTTAGGGACTGAGATTTTCTGAGGCAAGTTGTTCCAGAAGCATTTTGACATGGACAGGTGTTTCAAGCATTGTGGCTGTGACTGAGAACAACTTTTACAGAATCCTCTTTACATTGAGAGGGTACTTTGTCAGGATCCATAGGTGCTGTGACAGAGAACTAGAAAAAAGCCAGCATTCTATTCTGGTGCACAGGCTCCTCCAGTTCTCCCAGCTGGGCAGTGCTTCCCTTGAAGTCTCCACTGCTGAGGGGCAAGGAAACATCACGGAAAGCAGTGGGACTGTGCTTCTTCCCAACAGTTTTGAATTAATTCCTTCAGTGAGGGGTCTTGCAGAAGCCATCTGGGGATGCAGAGAGCCATCCTTCAATGCGGAGAGCATTTTGCACCCATGTAAAACCATCACTGTGCCACAGCCCCTCCCAAACCCCTGATGCCTTCCACCCCACTTCTCACTCATCTCTGCCTATAACACAAGATTTCCTCCCCAGACTTCCAATCATTAAATGCTGGCATGGAGTTCAGAGCAGGCTAAATGGCTGTGAATGCATAAATACTGAGTGGTACCCTGGCATGCTTTCAGTGGCTTCATACATATGATGGTCATACACCATCTCATTGCATATTCACCACCTGAAGAGCCAAGCAGGATCTCCAAGAGCCAAGACAAAAGTTTCACAAGGCAGAGAAATCAGAGAGTTCCCTAAGCATCCCAATACAACAGCATAGGGACTGCAGCTCTGTCAGAACTGCAGGGTCAGAGAAGTGAGACCCATTTGGCTCCTTCCAGCAAACAGCACCTTGCAAGCTTTGTGAGGGGAAAGCAGTGAAGTGAGGAAGATGATGGTCTGACTTACAGTTTCAGCCTGCAAAAGCACAGTCTGGAAAACCTGCATGGAAACGAGAACAGCAGCTGCGACCAAAACCTTCAGGATGGTCCTGATGGATCAGGAGGTCAAAGTGATATCAAACTCCCTCATACCTTGCTCCCTAAGGTCCACTTCCAGGGGCCTTTGAGCCCTGGTGGTCTTTGCACACCAGTCCTAAACCAGTTGGAAAAACCAGGGACTCCTGACTTACCAGGCAAATCACTGCCCAGGTGAAACCTCCCATAAAGGATATTGGGCACTTCCAGTAAACTGCTTGGCACCTATCCACAGAGTAAAATAAAGCCCATGAGAAATATTTTGTGGAATGCATTCAGGTGATGAATTAAGGAAACGAATCGGCTCATGAACGCTGCAAATGCAAATAGAGAGGCTAAATTTATCAAACGAATTACCCATTTGATACAGGATTACTTACTAAGGGCTAACTTATGACTCCTTTGCTCACAGGGAGGACTGCTCCAGCTTCAGTGCAGTCTGCCATGGCAAGCAGAGAGGGAGATGCTTCTCAATACCAGCACAGAAATTACAATCCCTGCTTAGGAGTTCGCTCACGTATTAGTGCAGGGATCTGCCTTTTTAATACAAAGCCCTTCATTCAGCCATTTAGACAGTTTCCAATTTGATTCCAAGCCTGGGAGATCTCTTAACAATGAATTTCCTCTGCAATTGTAATATATTTGCACATTTATGCACAAGCAGGATGCTGTGCATCCTCCTGGAGTAGCAGGAGAATTAATATAAGGCAGTAGCTCTTATCCATATGGTTTGGGTAGGGGGGCCAGTGTTTTCATCAACCAGGATGAAAGCAGAAAATGCATTAAATGTCATGACCTGGAAGAGAGGGGAGAGAAAGTTTTCTCAAGACGAAGCAATTTCTCTCTCTTTTTCCTAACACCAACTGATATGGCTCAAAAGAGACAAAATAAAAAAGAATAAAAAAGAACAAGCTCTTGGGCTCAGCATCCTTTCATTAGCTCTGAAAGGACACGAGTCTGAAAGCGTGTATCTTCCATCTATCAACTGGTCTAATCAAAGTGCAAACCTGTCCTCTCTCCAACAATTTTTGTGATGCTTTGGTGAAGTAATTTTGTTACTCTGTTTAAAGTAGCAAGAAATAATATAACCTTGAGGGCTGCAGCTTCACAGGACGTTCCCTTCATAGCATTATTTTTGTCTAAAGAATATTTTCAGAAAAAATGGTTCTCCTCTCCAATCCACTGATAACAGGTGGTAGATTTAGAAATACTTTAAGCATTACAATTGAAGATAAACCTTTTATAATATACAACAGCCACCATGAAAAATAACCATTTGCCAAAGGTCCTTACAAGATTATCTGTCTGACATATTAAGTAGCTTGGTGTACACAGTATACAGTAGGAAAATAAAGGGTATCTTTGCCTCCAGCTGGCAGCTGTTTACAAATATTTCTAATTTACCTCCTACAAATAGTATCCTAGAAGTAGGTATCACTGTAAAGTAAATGTTGGTAAATCTTGCTTTTCAAGGGGGATTGGTTTCATATCATTTCCTGGTCAGTCTTATAAATATATATATTTAGCAATAAAAGTAATGACTAGTGTCTGGCCTCCATATTGAATTCTATTGGAAGAAACAATGCATTCCAAGAGAAAAAATGGTCTGAGTAGCAGCTCCTTTCCCGGAAAGCTCATTCATACTACTAGTAGCAATGAATCCAGAGATGTAAGAACTACATGTCTGAGCCAGAACTGCAGGCAAGGATATTTCATTTGCCTGAAAGATATGTAGCAAGACATTCTCTCAGAATAAGCAGAGAGAATGTTCCAACACAGCTGAAGGGAGAATGGCTGGGCTATTTCATTTCACAAGGAGATAGGACTCCATTTGTAAAAAGAAAAAAAAAAAATCACTGTTTGCTGCATCTAATATGTTAAAACAGTGATCCATCTTAAGCAAAGAAGATTGGTTTTACTACTGCAACAGTCTTTCAGCCTTGATCTTTTCCTACCAGAACATACAAAAACTTCTCAGCAAAACCCCAGAGGCTCAAATTCTACCTGGGCCAGGACACTTTACTTTTCAAAACAGGACTTTTCTGGATAACCAGTGGGATGAGATCCTATGTCTGAGTTAAAGATAAGTGGTGCTCTGCTTCCCCTTGGAGTGTGCTGGCTCTGGCTTGGGCTTTGCACAGGCTACTGATCACTGAGACAGAATCAGAAATGCCAAGACAGTGACAATTGCTCTGTTACTGCACAACTTTGCTACACTCCTAAGACACAACATTACTTCAAAGTCTGTATCTTCCCCCTATATATTTAAAGTTTGCAAATGGCAAGGCTCTTGGCAGTTGTCTTAATATCAATATTATTACTTGACTAATTTCTTTGGCATTCCACTTGCAAAATAGGCCTAATGATATGTTCAACTAATGGAACAATTTCCCTATATCTGTATTCCACTTACTCTAATGCACTGAGGTGTAACTCCAGCTTCATTTCATTACCACTCGACTAGCTCAAGCACTTGCATGTCTTTTTGGATTTATTAATGCACTGAGTTTAAAGTAATAACTATTTATGTATATAACTCCATGAATATATTCTTCTTTCTAACCATTTTTGTCCACATCTATTACAGCAGATATATTTCATAATGTTTCTGAATGTGAGATGCACTTTTAAAATGCCTTGATGTTTTTTCTCTAAGCTTAAAGCAATACCTCAGTGTTATTCTCTCCTGGGAGCACTGAGGTAGTGTCCTATCAATTTAATTTTAAGGCAAGTCTATCCTTAAAGACTTTCATTTCCCTACATTAATAGTTTCACTTAAAACCAACACCAAATCACCAGTTCCACCTCTTCCATGGCCTAAATACCAGGAATTCATTGCCAAAGGTGGAGGCAGTTGCTAACTCCTTGACTAAATCCTCTATGCAAAAAACCAGTCCTGCAGAGAGATGGGATAGCTCTACAGTGGGAGAGTCTGCTGATAAATTGTCCAAGGCTGCTTTGCTAAATGCAGATGTCAATTCACAAGAGACTCAAAAAGAGGAGCAAACAGCAGATATGATGGTCATCTGGTGACCTCCGTCCAGACCTTCAGCACAGGGTGGTACCCTGTGGAAAAGTGTCAATTCAAGACAGCAGAGTAAGTCTGGAATTGAATAGTAATTCCTAGGGCACTCCTCCAGGAGGGAGACCCAGATCCTGATCATTTCTACAGGGACACTACAGGAGAGTCATTTGGGAAGCATGTTTCTGTCCTGCCTTTCCCTGTCTCCTCACAAGTTGAAGATCTAAGTGACTCCTACAAGAGCATACCAGATTTGTATCTTGGTGACACAAGCCACTAAAATAAGACCTCTGGAATCCCTACCCACAACAAATCCTTCACTGAGTCAGTAATGAAGTTACAGATGCTAAACTGGTTCCTTTTAATGCGCTGGCTCCCCAGACAGTAGGTGCTCAGGTCCTTCTGGAAACCAGCAACATTGAGGCATATCAAAATCAGAATCATTAGTGATGAGAAAATGGCAGCAAGGAGTCTATGAAATGGGTCCTAAAGTCTTTTAACAATCCATACCAAATTATGGATGCTGAGAGCTAAACCATCTTTCTCTGGACAGCTGTAAGCTTTGGATCAACCTTTTGCATAGTCACATACCTGGAAAACACTGGATTTAGAGGGTCCCCCACCACAACCACTCTATGGTCACATAATCCCAGTTTTAGTTCGAGTAAAAAACTGTTAAACCTTTCCATGCATGAGAATGAACATTTAAAACTATGACATGACTGATCATATATACAATGTGGTGTAAGGTAGTTATGGTTTTCTGTAACATGAGACCAAGCACACAGGTTCTCTGTAGAGAGGAGTTCAACAATGTCAGGTTTTTAAAAAAAAAAAACAGAAAAGAAATAAATCTTCCACCTTCCTTTCTTATTGCCTTTGGGCTTGTCATGCTTCAGTTCTGAAGCATCTTCTTGTCTCACAAACTTTCAAGCCCAAGTAGGTTTTACATTTAGAACAACAATACAAGGCTTTAAAGCATGATTTCAAAGGCCTTGATGATGAAGGTGAGCATTAATACTCTTGATTTGTTGACAAATTGACGTTGTATTCTACTCTTGCTTAATCTGAAGGGCAGGGACAGAGCCAGTAACAGTAGGCAGGGCACTGCCACTTTATCCTATGGGTTGGGGTATGCTGCCAAAAAAATAAAATCACACAATGAATGGATTAGACATGAATGCAGCCTTTGAAATGCATGTTCAATGTGCTCCAGACAAAAATATTATTAAGCGGTTAGACACCACTCGACGCTACCTGAATAATTCAATAGGTCTTTAAGTTTCAGCTGCCAATCATTGCAAACTGGAGATTACAAAGTCATCTACAAAAAGCTTTGTTCTAGTGAGATGAGACAGAAATATCACAATTTCCATGCTACCAGCCAAAACAAAAGGAAAAAACCACTGTGGCTACTGTGACAACACGTTCCTGTAGAGTTAATAGAGACTTAGAACACAGCAAAGCTCTGCTTCTATTACTCCAAGGCCCTTACCAGGAGGCAGACAGACAGCATGGGAGTATTTAAGCAACTGCCACATCTGAAATGGGTGATAAAACAAAATACTAAAACCTGGATCTTGTCACACAATAGTTGGACTGATGTCAGTGCAAAGGAAAATAAAATGAGAGAAGGTTTAGGGTTGATTAAATGAAGGAACACATATTTCTAATGATATATGACAAAAATAAATCAGGGGCTTACTGGGGGGAGGAGGATTAACAAATATACTATCCACCAGGTTTTCTTAAATTCTAGAAAGCAACCTCCTGTGTGAAATCTAAGATGAATGGCTAACATTTCCCAAGTGCTCCAGTGAGAGCCATCTTTCTCCCATTCATTCTTGCACAGGGACAGCTCAAGTTTAAAGTCCTCGTTCAGACACAGTTGGGCTCTAACCCCTGCGGTATCTTTTCAGACCCAGAGAAACCCTACCAGCGTTGTTAATGAAAGAGCAAAGTGTGTACAAAGTGTATGGAAAAGCAATATACACTAGGAGTTATATACATTAGCGCAAATCATTCTCTTCTCAAGAGTCAGGAGAGCCAGCGCCACGCACCAGGTTTGGGGAGGAGATACAGATACAGCTGTACAGAGCACACAAAAGCTGCACCACAAGTAGTTTGAATGGTTCACACATTTTAAATGTCTGCATTTGTCCAGGATCTGAGCCTCGATGTGCAGCTGATCTTTAAAGAAAGTTCACATTTTAATATTTGGCTTTGGAAAGAAGAAAGGATGCCAGCTGTTGTCTTTTTGCTGCATCCTTTTTTGAAGTCAGATGGTACTTGATTATTACACCTACCTAGAGGGAAAAACTCGCCCATTTTCTTCTTGAAAATTTTGTAGTCAATCTCCAAAAAGACGCAGAAAATGATACGATCCACCTGTAAGAAACAAAATGATTCACAGTGAAACAATTGCAATCATCCACATTGGTAATAATAGTCAATAAAGGCAAAGAAACTTTTCAGCCAACACACTTTTATGCTCCAGGCAAACAAGGAAACATCACAGGGATGCATGTTTTGACTTTATTGTGCATCTGTGTTGTAATTTATAAAATAACCTTTGCAATTGCAGCTCACAACTGTATTCTTTGTTAACTGCCTCCTGTTTATCCAAACTGCTCTTGAGCACAGTATAAATGACTTCTGGCATTCCAGATGAGGACTGGGATGCAATGTTTGATGAAAGAGTCACATGGGGGGCTTCTAATAAGCATACAAAAGAGTAAATGGGTAAGCAAAGAGCTCTTTTTCCAATCCTTGTCCGACAAACCTATTTGCAAACCCATTTAGTATTTTAAAATGGCTTTAAAAGGTTTCATGCGGTTTTAATTTACATGAAACCACTTACTCTCGCTATAATACAAGCAGAATGCAGCAAAAAACAAAAGCTGATTAGATGACAGGTAGCACACGGGGTAAATAAAACATTTAATATGCCATCTACTTTAGTGAGGCTGAGCATATCAATGAAACCACAGCCCATAATGTATGCACCACCCACCAATGAGTTCAAATAAATTCTTTGGGAGAACACTGTATGTGAAAAGCTTTTCTAAAAGAGACAAAAAAAAAAAAGCTAAACAAAAAAAATGAGAATTCTAAAGCCTTTAAGGCTGAAAAACACCCACACTGGACTTCAGCCTTGTGATTTCTTTGTGTTATCTGTTTGCATTGCCCAGCACAAACTGTCACTGAAGCCAAAACCCAGCTCAGAGGGGGGCTGAAGAAGGCAAAAAGACCCTCCCACAGCTGAGCTGAGGGACCTGCAACCCAGTAATCATCTTTTTCTCTAAAGTGCATAAGAGCTTAAGCAGAAACGGATGAAGCCTAAGCAACAGGAAATTCAGCATCTTGTCCTGGTGTTCTCCATGGGCAGTAAGATGATCTGTCATAGCAGAACTCCTCAAGAGCGCCTTTGCACTTGCTAGAAAAAGCATCAGCCTCCCCCCTGCAGGGAAACAGTGGGAGGAACACTCTCAAAAAATGCTTTCTTTCCCTTATCTTCAGCAAAAAATGCTGTCTTTTTGCAGGAGCTGCTCTTAGAAGCCAAGTCCAAGCCTTGGCTTCAAAGACACCATTATGCTGAACAGCTTTGGACGTCATTTCAGAGCCCATTTTAGAGCATCCCAGTAGAATACAGGAGGGGATGAGAGCAGGCAAACACCAGTTACGCTGGAAAATGCCAGTAGCTACTAACAAGGACATCTCTGAAACAAAGGTAACTACAAAACCTGAACAATCACACTAGGTAGGAAATTTCACAACCAGCGATAAGACAAGGGGAAATGGCCTTAAGTTCCACTAGAGGAGGTTCAGGTTGGATATTAGGGAAAATTTCATCACTGAAAGAGTGGTTAAGCATTAGAACAGGTTCCCTGGGGATGTGGTGGAATCACCATCCCTGGAAATGATCAAAAAAAGAGTGGTGTGGCATTTTGTGATGTGGTTTAGTGGGCATGGTGGCATTAAGTCAAAGGTTGGACTTTCACTCAAAGGCTGATCTTGGAGATGTCTTCCAACCTTACTGATTCGGTGATAACTATATGAGACTGAAAGGTACAGGCTCTGTAGGTGTTAAGGGAGAAAGAGGCTTGTGAACAGGAGAGAGAGCAGGGAAGCCTGTTGGCAGATTTGTCAGCAAGAAAACTGCCTGTTGCTGTCTGCTCATCTGATGCTCACAGAACCAAGCTGTTCTGTGCAGCCCTCGAAAACAAACCAGGCTAGACCTTAAAAATATGCTGGACTGTGGCATCAGCTACTCTTCACAAAGTACATAATAAAGAACTCTACTCATTATGTGCTCAAATCAAAAAGCCATACCCATCTTTGCACCCATAAATTCCTAACATAAATCATCATTACGTGCCACATTTTATTGACATGAGAGTTTAGATGATATTTAAGGTTCCTATCAACCCAAACCATTCTATGACTCCATGATTCTACCTAAATTGGGTGTTTTCAGGAGGGACACTTTAGTCAGTGAGTGCTTAGATTACATTTAATGTGAAAACTGGATTAGGATATTGCTGGGGCAATGCTAGATTGTCATCTTCTATCTCTGCCTTGTGAGTAGAGCAGATATTCAAGAGGTACAAGTGACAGGCCCAATAGATGAACCAGAGCAGACAAAAGAGCAAGGATGGAAAAGTATAAAGCAGAGGAGGAATGATATTCCCACGCAGAGAAGCTCTGAGCCTCATTTAGTCTCATATTCTGTGCTGTAAATCCTACAGGCATGCCTCATTCTATACAGTCCAACTTCTCAAGGTGTTCCCTTCATTTCATTTATTCAGTACAGCTGACAATGATAAAACTTCTGCAAATGAGAATTTCTACTCCTTCTAATATAATTCCTTAATTTAAAGATAGGGAATCTCTCCAGAAACAGCAGACTACTTCAAAATTTCTAGCCTCCTGACTATACACATCCTATATATAAACCTGTTCCATTTCTTCTTGGTGTGAGAAAAAGTGCTCTATTTTTAAGTATGCATAAGATATTGTGATGACAGCTGAAATCCTGTGTTTATCTGATTGAATGGCATGTGTTGGCAGATAGTAAATCTGAAATTAAACCATATTCTATCATTCTGCCAGTCATTGACTATTTTATCTAACATCCCCAGCTAAAATAACTTGAGATTAGGTAGGGAAAGTAACCCTTGTCCTCACTGCTCCCATTCCACCTACAATAAGGAGAGGTTTAATCCAAGTGGCTACCAGCCTACTTTGCCTGCTGGCCCACAACAGCTCAGCAGGAGTTTTGGGATGCGCACTTAGGAAAACTGCTCCTTATTCAAAGAGGAAATCTTTCCCCTCATGTGGCTTGGCAATGCCATCTTGAGTCGACTGTCACGCCATCCCTTTAGAGAGGGCAAGGAATAACTCACAGGAACTCCCCTGACTGTGCCCGGGGAGCCCCTGGGGCCTCCTGTAGATGCCCCACTCCTCCACAGCTCCTCCACAGCTGACCAAGCACCACTCAACTGCAGCAGGAGTGCAAAGGAGCTCCAAGCTGAAGGTATTAAAGCTCCTCCTTGATTGACAGCTCTTTTTTGAAGGCCGGTATTAAAACCAACCATCCTCTGTCAGAGCCTGATTAAATTCTGGTCGCTTCACGGCTATGAATAGGTGGATCAAAGAACCCCAAAATTAAGTGCACTGCAGCACAGGAAGAAGGGAGTTAAAATGCATGAGCTGTTCATTTAGTAGGCAGCTTCACAGCTCAAGGCTGTGAGTACATTTGATTTCTTCTTTTTTTCTTTTTTTTTTTAAATATATATTTCTTTTCCTTGGGACCTGCTCTCCTTGACAGGCTCTTTTTCATTCTGATGGGGATACCTTCCAGGTGGTTTTGTTAGCTACATCTGATAAGAATTAGTAAACTTCTGCATGACTTACAGGGCTCAGGCTATTTTTATAGAATCACAGAATGGTTTGGGTTGGAAAAGTCCTTAAAGATTATCTAGTTCCAATCCCCCACCATGGGCAGCGATACCTTCCACTAGACCTGGCTGCTCCAAGCCCCTTTCAGCCTCATCTTGAACTGGTTTTTTGCAGTAGAATGGACCTTAAGATCAGGGGTTTAAAAGGATACAGCCAAATTTCATGAACTGAAAACTGCTCCACTGGGTAGAAAAGCACTGTTAGTCTAATAGCAGTAGCATTGACCTTAAAGAAAGCAGCAAAAATATTTCCTCCTAGTTTCTGCTCATTGGGGTTTTGTTTGTTTGTATTTTCCCTGGTGACTTTGAGAGCACTTTGCATCTCGTGAGTTTTCAGTTTATTGGCAAGTTTCGGCACTTTGGGGGAGTTTACTCATAGACCACTAAGGGTTTACAAGAGCTCCAGGGGAGGCTCGATGGGTGCTCTGGGACTAAAACATCACTGCAGCACAGGAATGACGAAAAGCTGCTGAGGGTCCCACAAACCCTTTCTAAAGGACCCTTCCCTCGCCTGCAATGGGTGGGAGGACACTGCATGTGTACATGCACATCTCTCCATGCAGCTGCTGCTACAGGAGGAATTTATCCTCTATAGCTGTATGTATAAAAAAAAAAGATGGAGAGGGATTTGTTATATGGGTATATAGCAAGGGGGAATGGTTTTAAACTAAGAGAGAAGAGATTTAGATTAGATGTCAGGAAGAAATTCTTTACTATGAGGGTGATGAGGCACTGGCACAGGTTGCCCAGAGATGCTGTGGATGTCCCATCCCTGGAAATGTTCAAGGCCTGATTGGATTGAATTGGGACTTTATGCAGACTGGTCTAGTGGAAGGTGTCCTTGCCCATAGCAGGGAGGTTGGAACAAGATGGTCTTTAAGGTCCCCTCCAACCTAAGCCTTTCTATGATTCTATACATGTTTTAGCATCAAAAATGTCTATGTTTTTATCTCAGCTCTTTTGCTGTGCCTTCAGGCAGGTTGTCTGATTCCTCTGACTTAATTTTCCTATCTAGGGGACAAGAATACCTAGTTGTGCACTTTTGCATTGCTTCAAAGAGCTATTGTCAAGCACAATCGACAGGATGTTGTCATAGGTATAGCTGTATGTATGCCCAATGCCAAGCTGGATATCTCAAGCACAGATTTGAAGCAGAAAACTGATCAAAAGGCATTCTAGACTATTTCATCTAATGAGTATTTCCATGTCATTGCCACCCTGAGTCCTAACAAAACAACAGCTCACAATGAAACCAAACCCAACTGTGTTTCAGCACTCCCAAGTATTTCATGCATGTCCCCAGTAGCGCATTTACCCAGAAGGCAGTGACTGCTTTTTATTATATGTGACAAGAAGTTTCATCATCATTTAAATCTTACCAGAAAATACACAGTAGAAAAACAATGTGAACATGTTAAAAATGTTCCCCAATCCCAAATCAAATGAATGGTAACAAACAACAAAGAGAAGAAAGCGGCTTTTTGCTCTTTGTATGTGTAGCAAATCCCTTTTATGAAACAGCCCTGCCTGATCCCATCAGGAGCTACTATCATAAGGTAATAGCGAACACCAGAAGCTTGCTGAAACATTTTTAGTTTATCAAAATTCCATACAGTTAATTCAAAACTCAGTGAAGCCAAACAGAGCTTTTTTTATTGACTTGAGTGTGCTTGGATTGGCACCTATACTCCGCAACACCAGATAGAACATTTTCCTCCTTAAGAATTCAAGTTCTTCTGATAAAGACATTTCATTACCCTAAATGTTACTTTCTCAAAGATATCCTTGAAAGTCACAGTTGCCTGAATCCATTAATACATCTTGACCACAGTGCCTATATAGAAGGAGCCCTGAATCTTCAAAAGCCAGGCTGGATGAGTCTTTGAGCAACCTGGTCCAGTGGAAGATGTCCCTGCCCATGGCAGGAGGGTTGGAACCAGAATGTCTTTAAGGTCCCTTCCAACCCAAACCATTCTATGACTGAACCAGGCTGCAATCTCCCATTTTGCTTCTGTTTGGATCATGACTGCTCAGGCAGTCCTGCTGGCTTTAACTGCCTGACAAGACTTCCCTTGTGGGAACAAAGCCACCTAAGCCAGGTGTCCAAGACACACAATCAAAACCTCAGTTGTAGGAAGCACAGAATAAAGCGCAAGAGATTTTTAATGCACCATAGGATCTGGCTAGGAGTGCCCTAGCTGGTCCCTGCACACCATGTAAAATGTCTTCTATTTGTGTTACAAGGGCTTAGTTTGATGTTCTCAAAGTCACATCTCTGTCTTGCTTATCTTCAGAGACGCCATTTGCCATCTCTTTCTTTTCTCTTTTTCTGACAGAGTTCCTCCCTGCTGATGCACTGAACTGACTATGTGCAGAAGTACAATTCAAGGAGACCAACACGTGTTTTTGCTCCCATAAAGAACTGGTAAATGACGCTCTTGGTGCTGACAGTCTCCCCTTCAGCGTGGTCTGATCCTCTGGTAATCCTATTGCAACCAAGTAACAGATGGAAATACCAGCTTTGCAAAATAGCACAGGCATCTGCCATATACCTCACAGCAGCAGTGATCCACTTTGCCAGAGGTGCTGCCTTTCCTGTGCACCATGCACATCTGGCCAGCTGTCCAGACAGCAGCCTACCTGACCAAACAGAGCAGAGAGGACTGCATCTCTCCTTGGAAACCAGCCCTGGTCGAGTCCAGAAGTTTTCACACACTCCTTCCGAAGGTGAGTGCTTCAGACACTATAAAAACTACTCCTTTCATAACACTTTAAATTAAAATTCAGCCTCCTGGTATTATTACTAATATCACAAAAACCATTAGAGCATAGAGCCTAACCGACTGTCTGCTCCTTCTGGCATGACATCATGGTCTATGATTGCAGAATTACTCTCAAAAAGAACTTCAGTCAAGTATTTATGGCAAATACAAAGCTCTGGCACTGCCTCCACCCTCAGAACAAGATTTAAGCGGGGCAGAGGTGTCAGACTGGTGATACGGTGAATTTGACAACCAATGAACTGTGTGATGATGTTCACAAAGCTATTCACCTAGTCTTAAGAGCTTTACTCTTGGCCCAGCTTCAAATCCACTGCAGACCTGAGCCAAAACACCCCGTGTTTACTTGACCTTGCAGTCATCCAAATGAGCCCAGCTTCAGGCAAACAGGACATCTCTGGATCACCCTTCAATCCAGGGAAAAAGAAATGTATTTTCTTTGGTTTCCATAGAGTTGAGCTTTGAGAGTCCTTGGAATCCAAAGCAAAACCCTAAATAAAAATCTCCTTTACTGCAAACCTCCTGCAAGTAATGGTATTAATGGAGCATTATGATATCACATCAAGAGCAAATACCCATTGAGGAGTAGCTGTGAAGAAGCAACTCTTACTTAAATCAACATATTACTTAGGCAGCCATTGGAGGAAAAAATAATACAAACCACATGTATTATAAAATGATTTATGCTTATCCCAAATAGAGTGGAATGGTTCCTAGGGTGGTCCTACTGTAGTTAAAAAACAGAAACAAAGTTATTATTAGTGCTGTAATATCCTACTTCATGATGGAATGCATACTTTGCTTGGAGTGAAAGATAATTAAAAGTCCAAAGGCAATTAAAAAGAAAATCACAAAGCAAAACAAAAAACCCAACAAAAACCCCACCAGAAATTTATTACCAGCTTAAAATATTAATACAAACAACATCTCAGTACATAAGGTTTTGCAGCAATCCCTGCCTCTAAAACAAAATACAGTAGCAACGCACTTAGCAATGAAACTCAAGATAAATTACAAATATGGTCAGAATGTCTCTCCTTGTCTTTTGTGCCTGTTCCTACAGCTCTGCTCATAAGCAAAGGCTGAAGGCAAATTACTCCCTGTATCACACTGGTACCAGGCACACCAGAGCAGTTATCACTACGGCCCAAGCCTATTCCCATGTTACTGAAACACATTAAACCCCATAATACTTCTCAGTGGAGAACCACTTTTACCCACAGGTCTCAAGCACAGGTCAGCATTCCTGTTTTGTGGTAGCTTTGATAGAGCCCTGACTCCAGGTGGAGATTTGATGTGCCCAAGGTCACAGAGAACAAGGGCAGCAAAACTAGACCAGGACCCTGTGTTTTTTTTCCCTCCTGTTCTCTCTCGACCAAAGATGTTAGAGATGAAAAAAAAAAAATCCCATCAATGGTCACAAGCAAAGTTCACAAGCTTCACTGCACACCACTGGTTTCCCTCTGGTGGAAATATCCTTTCAATGTGCCCATATATTGTGAGAATCAATAACGTTAACTCTTTTTCCCTAATGCATTGGTTGTTTTTTAAAGGTTACTTATTCTCCATGAAAGAATTCACTCCGTGAATACCTTCAATACCTTTTTAATACAGTGTATTATTCAAGGGCAGGTAGAGTTTTCCCTTTTGGAACTCTTTGTGCTGAGCTGTTACTTTTTTGTGTGAACAAAGCACCTGCCTGACAAGCAGAATGGTTGTCCTAAAGAACGAACCTGGACCTAAAATAGGAAATTACAACAACATTTTTTGAGGAATTTACTATTTTTTTTTGCTGATCATTTGTATATGTCCCAGTTACTTATATATTGCATGGTTATATGAAATAAGATGTGATAGTCCTGCAGTGCCAATATAAACACAGACAGGCTATAAAATAACCAGTCCTTAATATTCCACATGTGGTTTCTTTCTTAACTACAAAAAGTTTTTCAGTTTCCTAAAGGTGAAAAAACCTGTAAAACCAGCCTAGAATTTAAGGGAATGTCTCAGTATATTTCTTTTGATGGTCACTAAAACTTGTCAGGGAAGGGGCAGGAGAGTAGTTTAAAAATGCATTTGTTTTTACCAAGATATCCATCAATCAGCACAACTCACTTTTATGCCACACAAACACGATGACATAAAGCCCATTAATCTTTTCCAGCTTAATACCTACTGTCCTTTGAAGATACATGTTTGGAATATCTGAAGGCGACCTCCATTTTTCACAGTTCCCAGTCATAGGGCAGCTGACACAGCCAAGATAATCCTGTATTCAGCGAAACCAGGGGAATGAATGGATTCTGATGAATGTAATTTGCTATCTCAGTGACAAATGGCAAATGGGAAGAGAGGGTGTGCATGCAAATATAACTGCGTTAAATAAGGGCTTGTGAAGGATAGTACTCTGAAAATATCTGATAGGCAGTTTTACAACAACCATGCCTTTTGGAGGAGATAAATCATCAGCTTACTTAGAGTTATCATTATATCCTCATTGTGGAGCTCCGCTGAATAAGATGGAATTGTGGCATACAATCAAGCAGGGCGTTGTGATCCCATAAGCCAAGTTTTTACATCACATTTTACCTTACAACATCAGTTTTTCAGTATCCTTTTAGTACAGCTTGGACTGAAATACCCCAAAGTTCCCAATGATTATGAGCATCATAAACCTGCCTGGGAATCCAAATTGTGGTAGACTAATTCCAAAAAATGTTACTTTCCACTGACACCAAAAGCTCTTTGCTGGATTGAGGTGCCACTGCAGAAAATTCTTGTGTTCTTG
>JAOXXN010000446.1:6423787-6440752 GCA_026770055.1 Myrmophylax atrothorax | reverse complement strand
TTTTTACTCGTGTGGACGCACTGTATGAATCATACATAATAATCACCTCTTGTGGAAAGTATTTTTGGTCCACAGCCAAAACCTAACCTAGAGATTTGGCACTTTTGTTCAGTAAAGCATCTCTAAATGGTCCTGTTTGGGTTCCAGCTGGAAATTTTGCTGCAACACATTCATTACTCGGTCCTTCAGAATGTGTACCAGGTAAAAGGTGCCTTCACAACTCTAATTAACATTGTATAGCAAGACAGCAAACATGGCATTCTCCTTATTTGCCTAAAACATTTGAGAAGAGTGGCTCACTAGTGCTAGCTGTGACTTGACTCCTTCTCTTTGATCTGTACAAGATCTAACAGGCGTAATGGATATAACACAGGACTGGGATTCCCTTTCACCTTCGTGAGAGCTGTAGCTCTCAGATCATTTTGTGATCTCCTGGTGAAAAGCATTACGTAGGAACTCAATGGTATCATCATTATCCATCCCGATGCTGTGGTTTCTTCCTCTCTGATCCCCCTCTGTCTGGGCTTTGTTTTTCCCTCTTACCCTTTGTGACTGAGAAGACTCCATGACCTTGAGTTTCCCTTCCCAAACGAGAGCACAGAGCGCTTTCACAAGGTCACATTTCATACCTATAACACATCTGTTGCATGAGCCTTGAAAAAAAAAATACACCCGGCTATCCCATCCTTGCACAAAATTGCTTCTCCATGATCACATTCATGGGGGAAAGTCTAAAAACCAGAAACCAACAAAACTTCACCATTCTCCTGTTGTGATTAGTTAACAGGAACAGTGATGACTTACAGCTGGCCTGAGTACCACCTGTGGTCAGGTTGGCCCCACGTATCCAGAGGGTTTGGCTTTCTGGCTGACCTGGTGGTGATACGCTCCATCCTTGTTATAGCTTTCAAATCAGGAGATATTTTATGCATGCCCTGTATTTGTTTAAACACATGCCTATCCATAATATAAATTAGTCTGTGTGGGATTCAACTAGCCAAGAATTTCTCTTCTACAAATCTGTCCGGATGTTCAGATTTAAAGAGTTTTAAAGAACCTTGTCTGTAACACACCGCACCCATCCCTATTAACAGCTCCCCTACCATATCCTTGATAGCTGATAGGTATATTTATTCAGCACCAGGTTTTATTTTCCAATTAATGGAGAAAGAAAAACATGAGTGGGAAATATCTGATGTGGCTAACATTGATCTATAAAGCTTGGTCCGATTTGCTCCACTTGAAAGGGAGCAACCAATTTGGAGATTTTTTTAAAAGAAATAAAAGAAAGGAAGGCTATTTGAACTGACTGACTTTGAACAGACGAAACCTTTTACAGTGTTTACAGTGTCAGCTTACAAACCTTTCCCAGGGCAGCTACACTGCATATCTTATCCATAAGGTAAACACAGTGAGATCCCACACCGGCTCCCAGCATGGCTATGCAGGACCCGCACGGCAAAGCTCAGCTCTGGGGGCCCCACGCTCAAAGCAAGGGGTGCCCTGAGCCCATTGCATTGCTCAGCACCTGCTCTCATCCTTCCTGCCTGCCTTCGTGGCAAGCTCTCAGTCTCCCCCACGCCCAAAGCAACATCTTTATCTCATTTTAGCCAGACAGAAACAGGGAAAGAGCAGGGGAGGCAGAGGGGAGTCCATGACAGAGCTGGCCCTGGGGCAAGTCAGCGGTGCTGCCAGAGGGCTACAGCGCTTTCCAACAGCAAAGCCTCTCACCTGGCACCTCACTTTCAGGCAGTTCCTCCACAGGTTCAGTAATACTTGGTGTTAAAAATCCATATGGCACAGCCAGGATTCCAGATATATACATTATTCAGTAATAATAAGCTATTATGTAATACTCTCCACTGGTTTTAAAGCTGCTGTAGGTGTAGGGGGAACAAAAGAAGGAATAAAGGCACATCTCATGCAAATGTTGTAAAATAAGCCATTTCAACTTAACCAACTCCCATGACAGACATGAGTCTACCTGGCACCTCTTTTCAATAACTCCCACCTATTCTCAGTTCTCTGCAACCTCAAGTGACAAGAGGACAGGGAGTTTCTAATCTCACAGAAGGGGTAATTTATGGCCCTTTTCCCAATCACACAGCCAGAACCTGACTGCAACACCTAGGGAGCCAAGCAGCTCCATCCAGATTCATTACTTCTGACTTCACCTGTAAGTTCAAATAGAGCATCCACAAAGCGGATCTCGGAGATGACTCCAGCTGATTTAGCTTCTAACTCCAACATTCAGTAGTCCCATGTTAAAACCCACACAGCATGTCCCTGCATTTACATTATTCATCATTATCAAAACCAAATTACTACTTGCTGTGGATCCCATCACACCCACCCAAAGCTCCATGTTCTTGTATCTGGTAACTCACTCAGATTTCACTTCTGGAAGTCTAATGTGCTGAGCGATAAGTTGAACACGTCTAAATCTCTGAAAAGTCAAATCCATTTTCTCACATATTTTCTGTTACAAAAATATCTGCTCCAGGGCTGTGATTTTTATGCCAAGTTTCAAAGCACAACCACTGTATACAGTTAAATTACAGCCCTCTAAAATGTGGATTTATAATACATATAATGGAAGTCCTATAACTGCAACATTTCAAATGTGACATCTCTACAAATGCCAGTTTTCAAGGGATGTTATACGATGGTTTGAACTGCCTCTTGTTCCACAGCAAGATGATGCTTTCCTGGAGGAGGAAGACTTTCCTTATGTGTTTATTATTGTACAGGATGAAGATGGCATCTTCCTCCTTAGAAGGGAACTCTGCCTACTCACAAGAGATTCTGTTGGAATGATTGAGCTTCTGTGGGACTAACACAGCATTCAGTTCATACTGCCTCATTCTATCTGCAGAACTGAAAACATACTGTTGCTGTGAACACCATATTTAAATCCTTAACCATCCAAAATTATGACAGCTTAAAAAAATCACAGCATTTCACAAACTAATAAATGTGGGCATTTCTTCTGCCTTGTCATTTCTGAACTTTTGAGAGCTCAAGTCATGCTTTCACCTGTGTTTCCCAACTACAAAAGACCAAAACATATTAAAAGCATGCACACATAATAGCTTTAAAAACATAAATTCTGTGTCTTGCAAGCCTTCAAAGCTCAGGCTTTGAGAAAAGCATCAAGTATCACAAGAACTGCCAACAATAAGACTGCTATCCATTCTTCAGAAGTAGAGGAACACCATAAAAACACCAAAGCAGAGGCACATGGCCTGGTTCAAACTGATTTGCAAGGTTGCTCTGGCTCCGACCTGTTCACACTGAACTCGGTCGGCTCCTTTGATTGTGAGGGGACTTAGGTCAGGCTCACCTGTGATGGCCCTTGCACACTTCTGCCTCCATGGAAGAGGACAACAGGTCACATCCCTCCTGCCACTAGCTGTATATAAGTGTCTCTGCATGGATATTTTCTCTTTACTGTGCTGAAAAGGGAGGCGGTGTCTTCCTTTGTAGAACGGGCCATTTTCTCCTGCAACATCCAAGAAGGGGCTCTGATGATTTGAAACAGCAGCAGAAGGAACAGCTCTGGGAATGAGCTTTTTTTTCTGCTGCACTTTTCTTGCCATGTGCCTCGGGATGTGCTGTCACTTGGATCTGTGTTTCTAGGCTTCATTTCCCTGCAGAACTCTTCCACTGGAGCCTGGAATGTGGCACTGGGGAATAACCCCAATGATATGGAGGACCTGCTGTAGCATTGCTGCCAGAGGCATGGAGATACAGCTGGCTGAAGCTCGCAGGCACAGGGCTACCACTATCCTAACCCTTCCTTCACACAGAAAAAAAGGGACAAAAACCCCCCAAAACAATTGAGAGGATCTTGCCTGTGGACTTAGAAGCCTCTGTGGGGCTTCCCATGTATAAGGTTTCAATCTGACCTATCAAGTTTATCTGGAAAGTTAATGACTCCAACAATATTGCCTCTTGCCAACTCCTGTGAGGGTGAGTTGGTTGATCTGAGGGTCCAAGATATGAGGTGATGAGTGAGGAGGTGCTGCAGACAGGATTCCTTCAGTGAGCATCAGTACAACTTGAAAAGAAAATACTGTTTTCAATGAAGAGTATACCCTAAAAACTAAAGAAAGTAGCCATTAAAAATATTTTCAATCAGAGGAGCCAAAATGTGCTCTCTGTTGAAATGAGGCAAGTATACAAATCACAATTCTTAAGAGTTTTTATGGGTTTATTACGCCAGCATAACATTCAGAACTATCTACTTCCTTTATATTCATGTTGTGTTTATTTAAAAGGTTCAATCTGCCTTAATTCAGAGCAATTTTGATTGATTTTTTTTCATCCTTCTTTTCTGTGATATTCTTTTCTTTCCTTTTTTTCCCCCTCCTGTGAAGCCAGGCTACAGCAGCTCATCAAAAGGAAGCAAGGCAGCCTAAATTTTCTCTTACTTGTTATTGTGATATAGCTACAGTGGGCAATCTGATCTCATCACGAAACAATTGCAGTAAAGATATCTAAGTGGATGTCACAGCTCTGCTGAAAGATAATAAAGTGAAATGAACCAAAAAACCAATCTTTCCAATACAGATCACATAGTTAAGTTGTAGTGAGTTGCAAACAGAATACGACTGCGGGAGGAGGGAGACAGAGCCAGAAAAGCCCAACTAACACTTTTATATTATTTTTATATTATTTTATATTACATTATTTTATATTATTTTTAACACATTTGGGGAGTGCATAATTAGGGGATTTACAGCATTAAACCCCAGAGCTGTTGCAGACCACTGCACTGAGACGATCAGTAACAAGGGAAAGGGTGAATTACACCACCTTCCACTGCAGTTTGAGCTACTGTCTCGTAAGATAAACACTATTGATTGCTTTTAAGCCACCTCTCTATTAGAAAGAGACTTTGAATTTTGGGAAATCAATAATAAAAGATAGTGGAACCCCCCCCATATTCTCTCCACATAAAACTACAAACAGGAAAGGGCAGAACCTCACATTAAATTGGAAGATCATCCCTGATGTGCAGGGTGGAGGAATTGTCCCTTGGGCTCCATTCTTCTTCGGTGTTGAATCTGCATCAGCATCCACATACTATTGTTTTAATTTCCTGACACAAAAAAATATCTTGCCATGCATGTTTTAATATTTTTTTTTATCTCAGCTCGGCCTTCAGAGCCTGAAAATTAACTCCTTAAGTAGTTTAACTAATAAGTTTTCTTTTCTAAAGCAAAGACTTTTGTTAGAGACCAAAATAGCATCAGCTTTCAAGCTGTGGGGTCCTTTCTACTTCTTTTGTCTATTTAACAGCAAAGGAACGGGTAGTGGTATTGAATTACCAAAGCTGATGTACTGAGAGGCAGTTTGGATCTCTGCTTTCTGGTGGGGAGTTTTTTTGGAGGAGGGCTGTTTTTAAAGGCCTATACTATGTAAGCCCAACAGACAATGCCAAATGTCTAAGAACAGATATACACAGAACACTTCATAAAGCATATTTAGGCAGACATTGTGCATTATATACCACGCAAGATGCCCAATGCTCCTTCCAAGAAAAACACCAACACTGACTGAACCCAGGCCAAGGATTTTCTCATTAGCATGAGCAGAGGTTAGACAGGCACACAGAGTTTCCCCCGTCTGGTTCCATTTACAGAGGCAACCACTCCTAGGAATATTATACCTAATACACAGCTGGATAGTCTACAAAGAAATAGTTGTGGGTTTTGCCTGACTTCTGCCACCAAACTCCTGTCTGCTTGGAATTCACATGATTTCCTCTGAAACTGGTGAGGTTTACCCTAATGTGACACCGCTTTTCTTACAGTCTAAGAGGAAATGGTCATCCCAGGCTAGTATTAAAACAGCAATTTCTCTGGTGAGTCTTGTTAAAGCAATTACCTGGGGCCATTATCTGGATGCACCACTTAAGTCTTTAATGGCAAAATGTTTAAATAAATAAGAGGGAACAGAAATAGCTAGTGAATACCAGGAGATAATTGTGTGGTTAACCCTATAAATGACAGTGTCATAAGAACAGTAGAGGCATTTTTAATAAAGTAATCACAAACAGATTAATAGCTTGGAAAGCAACAGGGGATTTTCTCTTCCACAGCAATGGGATTTTCAGCAGACTCTAACCAGTTCTTGTCTAAGCAGAAATGTGCTTATCTATATCCATCTCCCCCGATTGCCTCACTCCTCACCATAAAGGGAAATCAATATGAGGACTTGTTATTCAGAGGAGTCTCAAGAGTCAGGCACCGCGATCACACCTCTAATCCTGCAGGAATCTATTTCCAACAGCTACATCATCCCCAGTGCAACAGGCACGTTGTTTACAGCTGCTCTGCAAAGCCTGTGATACAGGGAAGGGAATAAAACCAGATATGGGGTATCCACGCTGACCTCCTGCCTCTGGGTCTGACTCAGTACCAAGGGTGGTTGCATTTAAAACAATCCTTTTGATTGCTCGCATTTCCACGATGGAGAGAAAACTCCTTGATTCTCTGCACACTGCCTGTGGATGGATTTCTCTCATGCTCATTGGGCTGACCAATTAGGAAAACAAGGGCAGCAGAAGGGTTAAACATCGATCTCTGGGTTCCCTTGGCATGCCAGGGAGCTGCTGCTAATAACACTGGTGGCAGTTTCCTGAGCTGTAACTCCCAGCGTGATGAGAACAACTTCTGATCTGATGAAAATTCCTCCCTCGCTGCAGCAAAACACCCCATCGTTTAAAAGTTTTGAATGTGCTAACAGCTAATTTATTAAAGGAACTCCTGCCGTGTCCATGTTTACAAGGCTCAGGCTGCATACAAAGGGAAAGCCTATTCCAGGCACATAAGGGGAGCAGGAGTGAGCTGTATTTTTGGAAAGGCAGCACAGTGTGCCAGAAGAAGGGCTGGACTGATGAAAGGAACAGCTATGGTGTTGCATTGAGACCTTTTTCAGCCTTGACTAAAAATGAGCACAATTACGGATTGGAAAAGGAGAATAAATGAGAATAAGATGTAGTTTACAAACGGCGAAATAAAGTGAAATGGATTCAGGCTACAAGTCCTGAAAAATGTATAAGTTTCCTAGATGCTCACATATGGTAATGAAGGTAAATGTGCATTGTGAGCAGGCATTTTAAGCACTGTCTTGTAGAGCATTTTCTCTTTTTTGGAAGGTTAATACTATAAATCCTTATACATCTCAAGGTAAAATTTCTCAGCCCAGAAACTAGTCTTTGTCTCCAAACCACTGGCATAAAAGGAATGAAGAAAAAGGGAGGTTGCATCTTCCAAAGACTGCTGCTTTTAACCAAGAAAATAAGACACCTCCCACAAATTTTGACCAAGACAAATCCCCCATCTTCTGCCCAAAAACCACTGTAAGAGACATTTTCAGCCATCTCCAATAACAATCACATTCCAGGTGTCTCTCTGACAAGCTGTTAGACTGCCAAAGCCTGAAAATGGAAGAAGTCCAAGAAAGAATGAGGTGTCCTCCACATCTAACAACATTACCTCATTACCTGCAAGTAAATATTAGGCAATAGCCTGAGTTAGAAAATAAGGCTAAGTGCAAGGAGCACCTGGTTAACAAGCTAATGGGCTAAATAATTCTGTATAATTTCCAGACACTAACACTTATGTGTTAGATTTCCTCCTCCCAGCTGTGTCCTTTTGCTGAGAAGTATTCATAAAATAATCTTAACAACTTTACAGTATTCATTCAATTTAAATACACACACTTCAGCTTTCACTAAAATCCCATTGTTGTAAGTCAACTACTCGATGTGTTGTCAAGTGACACTCTAATGAGGACGGTTTTTAATGGGCTTTAAGTAGCTGAGGGGAAAGAAGTAAAAGCATGGATGGAACACCAGGCTGAAGGTACATGTGTCTGTTTGAGGCACTGCCTCCTCCCTGGGCCTCTGATGTACGCTCTGTGAAAATACATGTTTCTGTAATGAGCATGCATAAATATGCTGACACTACCTTTTCCTTACTTCATTCTGCCTATTTTTGAAGTATCAACTTAAAATATATTCACAGTATTTTTGGCTCTGTGAATACATTTACATATTAAGTAGCACTAATTGTAAGCAGCAACATTCTGCTCCTTGCTGTGCAGTCCATAGGATCCACATATGTCTAGATTAACAACTACTTGCTTTGGTGGGACCCCAAAACAAATGGCATGTGGTCCTTCCAGCACAGCACAGTCGCATGTGTGATGGGCTGCTCTGTGCACAAGGTCTTCCTCATTCAACTTTATCTTTTAGCTATCCCTTACTAATTCTAGCCCCCAAAATCTCTTTGAAAGAAGAAACAGTGTTTCTAAATCCTTGCATGTGTACTGTTTAATCCTTTATCTCTTCCAAGGAAGTTGTTCACAGCACTGCTCCAGCTGCTGAAGTTTTGTTCCATCTCCATTTGCCACTGCCTAGTGCTTCCCCTGCCTTTTGAACTAGTCAGGTCTCAGGGTGTTGGCTAGTTTTATCCTCTGAATTCCTGTTAATACATCAGTTTACCTCAGAATGCTTAATAGCCATCATCCATCTGTGATTTTCCTCCAAACTTGCCTTATAAACAGATATATATCCAACTCCTCCACCAAGGGCTCACTCATCTACTGAAGCTGGTCATCAGTCTTTCGAGTGCTTTAGCTCCCTACACCAGAGAGGTGCTTAAACAACATTTTCCACCACCACTGTTCTCAGGGAGGAACAGTGAGGCAGTTATAAGGGATCCCCCAGGGATGCCAAGCTTTGGATGTTGTGCTTGCTAAGCTTCACCAGTCCCTCAGATGATCCCCAGATGTGGCTCCACATCACCATCAGGAATGCCGAGTGGTGATGGCCACAGTGGGGATATTGGAAAAAAAATAAAAACTGGATAAAAGTAAAAGGGACAAGGAAAAACTAGTCTTGGGAAACACACAGAAGAGCATTAAACCTCGGTGTTTGATTGGTAGGAGACTGGCACTCCCCTTACTGCAGTGCCAGGGCTGTGAAGTCGCTTCAGGGGTTATTTTGATGCCCAACCTATGGATCACTGTGCTTTGGCAGCTATGGATGCACGTATCTTTCTCACCTTGTCTGCAGCTCGTTCACTGTGATACTGGCTGGTAGCACTACTGGGCTTATCATCTCATTAGTCATCACATTACTGTCTCTGTTAAAAAGAGTCCTACATCATCACTCTTCTGAGGTTTCTTAGTTTGCTCCAAATATTTTGCTTATAAAAAACTCTGTGACATTTGATGTGAAGTCACCCATAATTATAAAGTACTGAAAATACATGAAAAATAACCTGACATATTTTTGGTGTCTGTACTCTTGCAAGGGTGATAATATGGATGCACTCAGCTGAGAGGCCAAAATATTTTAATATCCATTTGCAACGGGCCAGAAAACATCCCTTCCGAGGGTTAGGTATTAAATTAAATGAAGAAAAATTCCTTATTTATGGATGATACCTCCATAGAAGTCACCACAAGGCCAGAGAAAGAGGTAAAAACTATTTTATACATCACCCTTCCAGACTGTAATAAGGGGAAAAGTTGCGATGTGTCATGAAAAAAGTTGTGTATGCAGCAATTCTGCTGTCCCCTCCCAATGCAGCATCTCTGAGGACTGTGGTAATTTCACCTGATAATGCATGCATCAATCTGAGACATTCAAAAGAGCCTGAATTATTTTGAAGCACCTTTCTGATGTGCTTTCAGAAGCTCTGCCACTAACAAGCTGCTTCCTTCGGTGCTTTTGATTATTTTTCTTAACCTGCTGGAGGTTTTGATGGCAGCCATGAACCAGTTTCCACAACCAATTTCAGTCCATAAAAGCAAATTAGGCAGAGAAAAATTCTCACTCCTTACTGGTATTGCATTTTCCTGTTACATATTCCAGGAAATCCTGGTCATCCTATGGATCATAAAGGCTAAGCCTGTCACTGTGTGACTCCTCATCAACCTTCAGTGCTGATGAGGAGTCATAATTATTGAATCCAAATTGGGGTTTGTGGTTGTTGGTGGGTTTTTTTGTTTGTTTTTTTAAGTTCTACCTTTTGTTGACAAAAAGGGAAAGCTTCAGTAGAAATCAGTTATTTACAAAGGTATATTTAAGTTCAGAAGTCAAAGCACTGATTTTTGACAGTCTCAAAAAATGATACTGCAAACAGAAACAGCAGAAGCAATATCCAGGGCAGTGTCTCTAAAGAGACATGTCAGATTTGTTCACCAGCTAAGTCCAGCAAATTCTGCCATCCTTTGGTACAACAGAGATGTCTGTCTGCCTTCTCCCAACAGTTAAAGAATATTTAAAGACCCGTTACTTATGCTCTCTCTAATCGCCTACTCTGAGCCTGTGGCTGGGGACTAATTACGATAACTACTAAAAAAACCCAAAACATATATTATGCTGTGTATTTTCCTGAAAATATACTATAATGAATTTCAATGGGAGAAGAAAAACAGGGTATTTAAATTTCCTGACAGCAATGTGGTTTTATGAAAATCAGCCCCCAGGATAAGGTGAGGAGAAGAAAGTATCGGTACCTCTATGGTAACAAGATTTCTGACATATGTGCTCCTGTGGATCAAATAACTGGCCAAAAACCCCTCAGTCCTGGGACTAAACTTGCCCTTTAACATTTGGGGAATTGTAGACTAGTTTTAACTTGACAAGTAGTGCACAAGATCAGCATGGGACTCTGAGCAACCTGGTCTAGTGGAAGGTGTCCTGCCCACGGGAGGAGGGTTGGAACTAGATGATCTTTGGGATCCCTTCCAACCCAAACTATTCCGTGATTCTATAAGTAAAAGCTGATGGAAAAATTATTCTCAGAGAACAAACAGAACTTATGAAGTTTCACGCTGCTTTAAAGGACCCATGTGAGGATTAGACAGGAGTTTCTAATGTTTTCTCCAATTCTTTTTCATTCCTTTTTATTTTCCCTAAAATAAAAGCAGGATGTATTCCCCCAGTTCCTCTGGTTTTAGACAGCTATAGCTTTCTCTTGGATGTGACAGAGGGAAGAGAACTTGTAATTCATAACATATTGTTGTCAAAATCTTCATGTCATACCTGGCAGATGGCTCGATAAACAAACTAGGAACATCAATAAACAGAGAAAAGAGCTGTTCTTAAAAGGGAGAAGTATGGTCCCAGTCCTTGCTAGTGTACACGGTGCAGCTCTGGCATATGCAGAGGACATCCCTGAGATGCTCTTGCTTGCCCCAGTGAGGAGCTTGGCTTGCTTGTATATCCCTTCACTTTATCAGCTGAGCTGTTCCCAGTGTAGGCAAGGAGAAAACTCTCATGCAAGAGGGATCCTGGGGGGCTTTGAACCCCTATCTTTCCATACAGGAATGTGCTTGTGAAGGATTGGGTCCCACATGGGTCCCTGAAACAGCTGGGGACTCACTGATGTGACTCACACTGCCCCTACTTCCCCAGGCAGCTTCTCTGGATTAACAGGGTTTCTTTGCTTCTCTTTGAGCCCCAACAGCCCCAACCTGTATTGAACTTTAACCATGCAAACTGAGGAAACACTTTTCTCAGCCTCTATGCCAAGCTGCGCAGAAAGAGAGGAAAATGTGCGCCAGTGTCAGCCGGATGGAATGTGAAAAGACCAGGCGATTCTGAAGCGTGGATTTACAATCAGAAAATTCCCTCCTTTTACCCTACATATTAGAGAAAAAAAGAAAATCTGAGAATACAGAAGGAATCATTTCAGCTTTCCTGCACAGAAGGGCAAAAAGCAGCTTTAGCTACCAACTTCATTATTTTTGCAGCCTTCCAAATTATGGCTCAAACAAACTGCTCTCAGTTCTAACATTTGTTTCTGGTTTCAGACTAGTAGAAATCTAATTTCCTTCTCCCCAAGAGCAAATGTCAGCACAAGCGGGATCTGAAATTTGTTGCTTGACACCTGCAGCAAAGAGCTAAATTGAGAGTAATATTTCAAAGAGGTACTTGGGAGGTATGCGCTTAAATTTGGTTAAAAAGCAAGCAGGCTTGGGTACGATCCTCCTGCACACTGCCTCTAAAAATTATGCCCCATCCCCCTGGACTGATCCAAGGCAAAGGAAAGGGAGCTGCTAGAACCTCACTGATTGGAACCATGTGGGCCAAATGTGGTGTTTTAGGAAATTTCATAAGTCTGGCTCAGAAATAAGTATTACGATTTTACACTTCGAAACACACAGGCCAAAACAGCCTGCCCAGTTTGCATACAGAATCAAATGGTTTGGGTTGGAAGGGACCTCGCAGACCATTTGGTTCCAGTTCCCCTGCCATGGGCAGAGACACCTTCCACTAGACCAGGTTACTCAGAGTCCTACCCAACTTGGCCCAGAACACTTGCAGGGATGGGGTAGCCACTACTTCTCACCATCCTACATAATTTGCTGGGTTAACAGTAAAAACAGCTGACAATTAAAATGAGTGTCTGATATTTGTGATTCAGGATCATTCCAAAGTAAAATCCTGATGGTGACACACAGTCAGCATCCTCAGTTCTCCTAGCCTTGCTCTGGTGTCCAGATTTCTATGCAACCTCCCTCTTGAGTTTCCAAGAAGAAATCAGCAGCCAGGCTGTGAGCTACTAAATGCAACCCAGGGATTTCTGGAGAGTTTATGACACTCAGTGCCCTGTAAATAACCATTCAGAAATCCAGTATTTTAATGGGGGAAATCAGAATATACCTGTAGTGATATGTATTGATACTTACTCTAGTTCATCTGCAAAATACACTATTCCAACCCAATGCCTGAGCAGTGCAACACATGAGCTACCTTGTAGTTTAGTAGTCCAAACTGACAGAGAAGGCCAAGTCCTAGCCAGTTGTGATTTCAAGTAACAAAGCTCCCAAATTAACTGTGTTTTACCACTCAGCTGGTATGGCTTGTGCAATCCTCGTGGTTCAATTGCTTGGTATGATTCTGAAGTTTGCAGGGCAGCTTTCTCATTTTGGGAACGGGTCCCCAAGCTTTAAGCCACACTGGCAACTTCTGTTTGAAGAAGTCAAAGTGCATTTTCAGTTGTCACATAAGTCTAAATAGACACGTATTTTATTAATATATAAACAAATGCACAGTCAGACCAACTGAGCCATGGAAATACAACCCGGGAACCAGGTAAGATTAAAAATCAAATGCAAATCAAATTGCCTGCCTTTTTGTCCTCTGCTACAAACACAGGAGTATAAGAATGTATGAAGCATTTCGACTTACTAGAGCAGAAACGATGCAAATTAACATTGCTTCCACAACGCAGAAGGACAAACCAAAACTAAAAGGATGCGACAGATCTTAAATGGATCTAAACTGGCACAGCTCCGCTAAAGTCATGGGGACCAAGGTTGGAATTCAGTCATCTTCCACAGAGAAACAGCAATATTTGGATAGGCTAATAGTTATAAGAAATTCCACTGGCATGGAGTTGCTTTAATCTTCAAGTCAAGCGGTGTCTCAAAGGCGCTAACTGGAAGATTGCCATTACTTTCAGCACCCTCTTCTAAAGCCGCTACAGAACCAATAATTAATGCAAAGGGCAGATTATGCACATGCAGCAGTACAAACATATTAAAAGTTCTGATTTAAGTAAGAGAAAAAAGATTGCCTGTGGCCTGCCACCCACAGGGACCATTCTACTATTTTTAAGTCAATTAGTTCAACTTCTCTCAAAAGTCAGCCCTCTCTATCCTTGTTAATGGTGACAAACACAGTTTAGCACACTTATTATTCCTTTAACAGCTCATTAGAACTGGAATACATCAGTGCCAAAGGATCTAAAGGTCATTTATCATCCATTTCTTGAAATGCAAAACAAAAAACAAAAGCCATTCAAAATATCCAGAAGGATTGCAATTATTGTAAATAGGATACATCAGAAAACTGAGGCAAAACCCCAGTGACATCTGTATTTGTGGATCATTATTACAGAACTAAAAGAAAGGGGGAATCACTTTTTCCTACCTCCAACAGGGAAAAAAACAAATTATATTTTCTTAACTTTCAAAAGGGGAAACACATCCAAAACCCAGTAGGATGATTCTCAGACACTGTATTGATGAGGAGCACTGATGTACCAACAACAGGGAGCATCTGACCCATGGATACTCTGTGATGCAGTACATCCTTATCGAAGAAGCATCATTCAGACAATGCCATATTCACTAACAAATCTGGCTGTTTACTAAGACAGCAACTTCACAGATCTAGTGAATGTCCACAGAAACCATATCGTTCATTATTACTCACTTGTATTTGTCTTTTCCATAAATGTCGTATTATGATAAGAATTATCAGATGCATTTTAGGAAAAACAGTTAAGCTTTCTGCATGAAAAATTAATCATTATGTATAATTACAACATAATAATAGGAATTACCGGATAAATAATCTCATCAATTCCTATAAGGAAAATGCCTCTAGATGCCTTTAGCTGAAACTAATTGAGTTGAACAGGAAAATAGTCTGAAAAGCTGAAGAATTTATCAGAGAATGACAAGCTTTTTATATAGTTTTGAACCATCTTATGATTTCTATCCCATGGGCATAACACTCTGTGCTTCATTTTTTAAAAATACTTCTGCAGAAATATTATCATTACTTCTTATATTTTACGGTAATTTTTCATAAGGAAAACAGTTTCACATTTGGGGAAATATTTAGTACATAAAAAAGACTTAAAAGTGTATGCATTACTCTGGGAAAAAGAAATGAAATGGGCATTTAAAAAACAGGAAAATCAAACCAAATGGAAGTTCTTAAAGACATGGTGCAACAAAAATCCTACCCAAAATGGATCAAGGAAAATTGCCTGTAGCCTGAGATGATAACAACCTGGAAGGCTATTAAAAATATAGATACAATGACTAGAAAAAGACCCTTTTAAATTTTCATGCAGACTAGTTCTAGCCTGGCTTTGCATCAGGAGTCCTGCCAAGGTCAGAAGGGAGAGCGAAGGGAGGAATCCCAAATGCCAGCCCTGAGAGCATCGAGTGCTCCCTGCCCTCAGACAGCCCGAGCAGTGGCAGCTCAAGGTTCACAGCCAGCCTGTGAAAAGCTGGCAGAGGGCTGAAGTGGAGCAGACAGGTGTCCCCTGAGAATTTGGAGACTTTGGAGGGCACCCCTGTGTCCTGCTGAAAGCATCCTCTGCAGGTGAGAGGTGATTTACTACTGAGCTCCTCTCAGTCATAAAACACGATGCTTTTTGCTGAGACTGAGATTTTACAGTTGAGAATTTAAGTTAGAAGCAAAGAAAGGTGATCAAGTTAAGGCAAGTTAATGATTTCCAGCTCCTCACCTGAGCACAGCAACCCATCACTCGCAGCACCAGACATTTATAAGTGAAACACTAACCAGCAGCACAGGAACCCCATAACTTTAATTCAGGCTCACTTATTGTGCATTTAAAATGGAGCACTACGGAAACAGACGCATTTTTTTCTATATGGACAAATTAGATCCATTGACAGGATCTTCTTATTTTACCCGAACCTATGCAGGTCAAAAAGACAGTTTTGTAAAAGCATTAATGGTTTAATGCTCTGAATTAATGTGGAGAAGCCTCAATTAGTCAACTTCTTCCCTTAGGGAAATGTCTCCTCTCTATGTTTATTTTAATTAAATACCAAACGATGTCACTAAAACACATCCCTGGCACTGTGCAAGAAACAACGTAGTTAATCTGATTTTTTTTTCCTCTTTGAGGATATAAAGACAAATGCATTCAGAGGAGGAGATAGCTGCTTTTAAAATGCAGCACTGATATTCCCTACCTAACATAATAAATTGGAAGACGTGAATGCAACTAATGCATATTTATGAAAGGCAGTATTTAACTGCTCTATAATATTCTGAATAAAACACCATGGAAGGTCTGTGAGGTGGTACCACATGTATGCAAGAGCAGAGGTGTAGACACCACAGGTCAGGTGTCAGGCACGAACCAACAAACCTCTCTGCCTGTTATGGAGTAACAATAAAGGACGGCAAAGGTCCCTGTGTGGGCACCTGCTCCTGCATCCACGTGCCCCAGCCCTCTGTGCCCAGCGTCACACACAGATGAGACCATCGGTGTATACAACAACAGGTACATTAAGTTCTTCTGTCCTTCAGTATTCCCTCCAACTTCATAACAAAGTGTGCTTGTTGTTCTCAAAAACGGTTTGAAAAAGCCACTTTTCAAGACAAGTAGCCTGAGACATTTCACAGGGCCCAAGTGTTCGGCATTATTAATGTTCTATAAGCTTTTTCATCATGTTGTTACTAAATAAAACATCAGCTGAACCCTCCTAAAGCTCTACAGATATATGAGGCAGTTGTTAACTATATTTATATGGGACATTTCTGCCTTGCTGCTGTGAACTATTCTGACTACAACAGCTTCTGATTCAGCACTTTCAGGTGTAAAATTCATGCAAAAAGGAGAAAATCTGGTTTGTTTATTTCCTATGGAAACAGTAAGGAAAGTCATGCTTAATTAACTTGGGCATAAACACATTAATATGTAAGAGCACACATCCACACCTGAGAAATAGCTGTGCAGCAGTACCAGCCAATGAAAGGGGGAAAAAAAAAGCCAAAAATCTTTTTCACTAATACATATTATTAGTAATAAGGGTTCCTTGTAATTAAACCAAAATTACTAAAAGAGTTGCAAAGACAGCTACTATTCCCCATATATATGTATATACACTTAAAATGTATATTCTAAATATAAACCAGTATATATCTATATTTAATATATATTTTAATCTTATTTTATATATATTTTATAACAAAATCGTATTTTATATTTATTATTTTATTTTCTATCTATCTATCTGTCTATCTATCTATCTATCTATTACCCATGCCCAGCCTGTCCAGCCACTGCTGAACACTGCATGTGTTTGAGGAAATGAAGATGATGCTTCAGGTTTTTAAACTGAGATTGGACATGGCACTGAGTGCCATGATCTGGTAAAGGG
>JAOXXN010000446.1:6366101-6413249 GCA_026770055.1 Myrmophylax atrothorax | reverse complement strand
CACTGGCAAGCTCCTAAGAGGGTTTAAGTAATCTGCCCATCACTATAAAAAGTATTGTGAAAGCCTAATGCCACTCATTCCCTGATTTTATGATCCATTCCAATCAATATCAGTTCCTGTACAGTTTGCAGGCAGCGCTGTTTTTCATGGAGCAAAGGAGATGGCATCTTGCAGGTGTACACAACCTTTTGGTAGCTGTGTATGTTAAAACAACCTGCTCAGCAGTGCAATTATATTAGTGAAAAATGCTGTCAATCAGAGAACATTTCTATATATGACCTAAGGGCAAGAGGAACAAGGGGGTTTTGGGTACAACTTCTGGCTCCTGTTCAGGAGAGCACTTTAGCAAAGCCCTGAGCTAAGCACTGAGGGTCTTTAAAGCCACTGGACCATAAGCAAATGCTTAATTACAGAATTAACTATGTTCAGAATTGAGTCCAAACAGCTTGATCTTGCAGTAGATAAACACCGTCAGCTGCCATTACACTGAGAGTTGTTAATGCTTGGTGCTGAGGTGACTGAAAAGTTTGGGTGTTCACATATAGCTAGAATCCATCTCCAGCATTATGGAAGAGAGACAGAGCTGTGCTAAGGCTGAAGATCAGATGATCTTCCCTGAAAACAAATTCAGCACTTTGGAACGTGGTACATCCCTTTTTATCCCACGAGTAAAAAGAAATATAAATAACCTCCAGGCTGTATTTATTTATATATATATTGCTTTTCTGTAAACCTACAGAAGGATGAAAAACTCAGGGAGAAATACAAAAAAGAGGGGGAAAAAGTTTAGGATGGCAAAGTAGGTTTGAAAACATTATCCTCTATGCCCAAGGCAGTTTGTCTGGAGTGACTCCTGCAAGCTAAGTGGATTTTAAGTGTTTTAAGTGAATTCTAATGAAAGACTCCTTTTCAGTCCTACTTTGCTTTTAGCAGTATTATTTCATTCTTATTAGCATTCAAGTTTATTAATTGTCCATTGCATGCCTAAAAGTACTTTTGGGGAGTGATAATGGCAGCACATTCGGTGATGGAGGGAAGACACTGTTGGCACTTAAGCACTTGAAACGTGTGAAGTGGTTTGAGAGTGAAGGAACTTCAGCCCTGAGTGAAAGTGTAAGTGGATTCCAGAATATCTGACAAGTGGGATTTAGAGGCACAAGTTTAACAAGTGTACACTAATGCAGCTGAATGTCAAAACAGAAAGAAGATATGCCACCCTCAAAATGGCTTTTCTTTTTTAACTGCCTGAGACTTTAGGAATGCATATTTGATTGCTCATTAAAGTGATTATTGTTACAGAGTTTCTTAAGCGCATAACGCTGCTTCTTCACAAGATTTTCTATTTTCTCTTTGTTTTCTGTTGAAATAACATTTAAATTATTTAACAGACAACTGGCACAGTCTGGTGGCCAAAAGTTCAAAAAAACAAGCAGAACTTCTAATGAATAAATTGTGGAAGTAATTTGAAAATTGCAGGGCTTAAAGAACATCACAAGTCTCATCTGAAGAAAAAAATCTCCTCAAAGAATACTATTTATCATTTCAAACACATTTTCTTGCCTGCTGAGGAAGGAAGGAGGGAAGGAAGGAAGAAGTCTGAGATCTCTAAGACTGAGCAAGTGGATGAGATTTTGTTATAAGAATAGATTGCACAATTGCAGGAGCCCCAGCCTCAGCCTTCAAAGCTCAAACGTTTCCTGTTGACAATTTTTGTACATCACAGAGGCCAAAAACTTAATACACAAGAAACAGGCCCAGAAATCCTTTTTCTTTTTAAAGAGTACATATATGTCTTTCTCTCCTTCTTTATATATATTGATTATGCCACAAATGCATTAACCTGTAAGGAGATGCAATCTCTACCCTAATTGTACCCTAACTGCCTATAGAAATAATGGCACTAATGAGTTACATACCCAAGAACCCCCAAACTAACAGTTTATCTTCCACAGCTTGCCTAAATAGGAATCCTTATAAAAAACTGTCTAACTGTGGAAACCAAACTGTAAGAATTGGGTTCTTCGTGCCTGACACACAGACAAAGTCAAGGGGAAGGTAAGGAACAACTGAAAGCAATCTGAGGATACTAATTTACAGAAGATGGTTTCTCTCTGTTTTCTCTCATGGATTTCTTGTTAATAATTTACAGGAGCTACAGCTGAAGTTCAGTGGGCAGTATATTACACACAGGTCCACCACATCAAAAAAATCTGCTTCCATCATAAGCAATATTAATGAGGCCAGCAAGGGTCGCTCATTTTACATGCAAAGATTAGCGCTCACATTACTGGCAAGCTTCAAAATAGAAGAAGCTTTTGCAATATGTTTACGTCTTCCTTCTAAAAATGCAGAATTACTTTGCCACACAAATGTACTATCTTGAGCACTCCTGTGAAATTCAGCCACGGTGCTGAGATAGCTTTGCTAGTCAAGGAAAGGTTGTAATTTTTAAAAAAATGGCATTCACACAGATGGCAAGAAATAAGAAAACTGCTTTTTGATTCCTAGTTTTTCAATTATATTGAGTACTGCAGACTTGGATTCACAAAGACACTCAGCTTTTTCTAATATTTCCCAAGGATATACTAAACAGGCACCGAGGCAATATTGTTAACACCACCCATCAAAACTTCTGCAATGATAAAGTTTACTGTTTCCTCTGCTTGTACAAACTAATATTACACCAAAAATGTTTATTCAAAACTGTTATTTTCCTCATCAATATACATCTTTTTGGTTTTGAGATTACAGGAAATTCAGTAGTATCTACAGTTCTTTAGGCTGACCAACAGCCACATGCTGAGCATGAATCAAGTGGTCTGTAGTATCTTTCTCAGCCCTTATTCTCAGCAGATCTGTATGGATACAGCTGTAGGAAGACTTATAGAACCTAAGGATTTGTTGCTCACAAATTAATATTTACTTTAAGTTTCTTCAGCTTTTACTACATTATCATTTATAGGTTGGAAAAGAAATCACCATGTAATTAAATGTAGAGACCATAGTCACCCATTCTAGTAGTGTCACTACTACAACCAGAATGACATCATCAGATCAACAGTAAAAGCACTGTATGAAATCTCCAATGTAATTATTTTAAACTATTCATGACTGGAAAGAAAGGGAAGCGAATAAAGCCTTCTATGTCCATGTGCTATCCAGGTCTGTCCCTTTGGTGCTGACAAGCCAAGACACAGACATGACAACTAATGGCACTACGTCCCCATCCTCGTTGTTTCTGCTCTTTTTTGTCTGTGAAACAGCCATGCCATTAACATCAGCCTTTTGTGAGTCTCCTGACTATCCAACTTTGTGTCTTACAGGAGTTATTTATTATTGCTGAGCTAGTCACTGTTGGGGGCAGTGTTCCCCCAAGTCTCCCTGTCTGCCTCCCAGCCCTGTCCTACTCTCTGCAGCCAGACCAGGCGCTGAGCACAGTGAACGGCAGCGAGGAACTGATCCATCACGAGACAGATCCAGCAAAAAACTGTGCTTTCTCAGCTGCCAGGCATGCAAAGCGTCTGTCACAAGAGGCTGTGCTGGCCAAATGGGTTTTCCCTTTGCTTGGAAAGGTGAGCTCTGTGTCCAAAGCTGAGACCTTCTGTGGGGTATTCCCTGCAGAGTGCTGGCAGCTGCACTCAGCCGGCTCTTTCCCTTGGTAATATGTCCAATCTGGGCAGCTGGCTTTGAAGGAATAAAGGAAACTTGCCTAGCTACAATCTGGCCTTTTCTTTCTTTATGCCATGCACTGTACAATAATAGCAGTTTTCACTATCTGCCGCCCTCAGCCAGGGTTTAAACCTTTGCGGAAGCCAGCAAATCTTCCTGAATTTCACTTCCACAGGAACTGCAGCAGCCAGCAATCCTACTAAAGCTCGTTACACATTTCCTGGAAATAACTTATGAACACCATCAGAAGCTGCATGTGTGTGTTGGAAAGGAGCTGCATCCCACTGCCCGCTCGCCACCCAGCTGCCCATGGCATGGCTGGTCCCCACAGGGAGCTCCGTTACCGACCGGACACAGAGCAGGCAGTGGGGCAGAAATAGCACCAATCCACTCCCTCCTTTGCCTCTGTGCAGCTCGTTTCCTTTTCACAGCTGTTAAATTCAAGCAAGGAACAGACTTGTTGAAACTTTGGGTGACTCTGTCAAACAAACTATTTAAAGACTTGTTGCTGTACGGCATGATACCAAATCCATAATTCTCCTCCAGCTCCTGGAATTTACCTGTTTGGGTAAACGAGACAGACTACCCACAGCTTCCCAACACAAATCCCAATCTCTTTCAAAGCCTAGTCTTGGAATGATAAAATACACACATTGTATGTACTGCTCACCTGGGGAAAGCCCCATAGACCTGCTTGCTTGAAGGAACTTGTATTTTAGAACCAGGCAATAATCAACAGTTATCAGAAGTGATGTCTCCTTATTATTGCTCTTTGATGTTTTTTGCAGGCACCTGGGTTTACCTTTTATACGATACCATCAGCTGTAGAGAAAGTCATGGCACTTACAGGCATCTTTACTCTCCCTGGACATGAATACACACTAATAGCTTAAAACCCCTCAGATCCTAGAAAAACCTGAGCCCTTGGAGCATCCTTCTGTGCTCTTATCTATGGTCTATCACATGGCTAAAACCTGCCTCAAAGCAGGTACGACACTTCTCCCTAACAACACTGTCCTGCTGCTTTTAAAAGTGAATTGCGAATTTGGGAATGCGCTGGTAAAGATGGCATGGTGGGGATGGGCAGCTCAGCTCCTTCCCAGAGACTGGGGCTGACCTGGACGGTGCTTTTTGGGAAATCAGCTCTGCTATAACTGCATATCAAGAAATGGAAAGCAATAAAAGCATATTAAAAAACAGGGGAAAAGGTGGCATCTGGAGCAATTCATGGTCTCCCTAACGGTGGCCTCAGTTTACAATTCCAGAAAGGTCACATACAGAGACACAGAACGTGCCAGCCCACAAAGCAGGTTTAAAATGACTTGGGATTCCCCAAAATCCCACCTTTGAACTCCAGCAGCGCTGCCTCAAGCCTTCAGCTCTCTAGGCAGGGCAAATTACAGAGGGGACATTTTAGGGCATGGGGGCTCCTCTCATCCCTCTGGTCCTGCACACTCCAACTAGAAGCAACACTGATTCCTTTTCTCCTGGGTAATTCCAATGAAGACAGAGAAATCATTAAGAGATGAGAGCGATGAGGGGAGTAAATACATGTTATTACCCAACTCTATTTAGCAGTAAAGAGAAAAAGATGAGCAAATCTGAAGGTTTTATGCATCTTTAAAGCCAATATTGGTGTCCTCCAGACTCATAAGCCAACGGTGGTGTTTTAAACACAATTATAATATACTTATATATCATCTCTCTGTCGCTCCATCTGAATCATTAATGTCCCAATGAAAAAAACAGTCTTACTTCCTAGGTAATTACTGTATATCTATTAAAATGAGTTAAGTCACTATTGAAAAGGCTTGTTTGTTCCATATCCATTCTGATAATGTGTATCTTTTCCTTCATTATATCTGGTAAAATGTCAAGCCTGCTATGTTGGGGAAATCAATAATTAAAGAGCTTTACAGTAATTACTCCAATAACACACATTCCTGCCACTTAACAATACAAATTAAATCCACTAAATTAAAATTTACACTCACAACAGACAAAGATGGGCATGTCAAGCACTAGGACCTCAAATAGTATCTACACTGCTCAGAAAGTCATTACACTGAGCGACAAGTTGCCTGCAGAATATTTTATGGAGTATTTTATTTGCTCATTTGTCTTTATCGTCAGCATGTTTCAAGATATGAGAGGCAAGTCAATACAGAACCACGGCAAGCAAGGAAAACAGCATGATTTTCTCATCCAGCACAAACAAATTAGTGTCATTTGCAAGTCATTTCAATGTAACTGACCTGCCTGCATCTGATCCAGTATTGACAGCAAATGCCTACGTGGCCACATATGAATTATGAATACAATTTCTAATATATACATACAAATAAAATATTTTTCTACATTTATTTATAAGTGTATATTCACTGCTTTGATGACATGCATGATCAGATGCGTAAGATAACAGGCATTCTTTATTTCAGGGGGGTTCTTTTAAAATGAACTGAATATTGCTCTGAGAAATAATATTTTGGCATCCTCTAACTGAATAAAACCTACATGTAGATGGGACATATATACACATTCATACCAGATAAAGGTAAATGCTTAAGTTGCAATAGCTGACTTCACATTATTAATCCCCTAATTACAGGGGAGATGGATGGCAAATTTTAATACTATGGGTTCAGGGACACAAGAGTTGCCAGCTAAATTATGAAAGCCTGTCCTCTCTTGCCCACCCCAATCACTTCCCTACTCCTGAGTCACTTGTACCCCAACACAATCTCATTGTAAAATTGATTCGGGATCAGAAAGGTTAATTTTTATCATTCACATTCACCATTTTCCACGGGCTGGAGTGAGGATGAATCACCATCCCTGGAAGTGTTCAAAAGATGTGTGGATGTGGAATTTGGTGTGATGGTTTAGTGGTGAACACTGTGCTGCGTGGTTAATGGTTGGACTCAAAGATCTTAGAGGTCTTCTCCAACATTAATGATTCTATGAAGGATGGGCAGGAGCCAGGAATGAGTATCAAACTGCTGCTTTGCAGGGTGGTAGAGACAGAAATCTTGACCTGACAATCCAAAAGCTCCAGACATTGTGCTTTCCTTTAGGCCAAATTCTCTACCCAAGGAGTAATTTTAACGGCTTAGGCATATCTGCTGAGATATGAACACTTCTTATTTTAGGTTGTTATTTTAGAATAACCAATATTTTGGTCTCACTTACCTCAGGGAAAAGACTTATTTTTTCTACAAAGGGAAAGAAATAAGCAATCTGAAAACCCAACTGAAGCCACGGCATAGGCAAGAATCCTGCAATTACTTAAAAAAAAACAAGAAACCCTGACATGAGTTTGCTATATTCAAACCTACTCTCATTTTAAGTATCACTTCTTCATAGTTTGCAACAGGTGTCTGTGCCCCACATGTGGAGTTAACCAGCAAATCCCAATTGCACTGCAGTATATATTAATATGATCTTCATTTTCCTATTATCATATATATAGCACAATTCCTCACTGAACATCACTACCCAGGCTTGAGCACAGAGGGATGTAGCGGAGACTTCAGGGTCTCTGGCTGGTGCAATGCTGCTCACTGGGAGGCTTTGTGACATGTTCCCACAACAAATTGGAGATCAGGGCCCACAGAGTTATTTAGGCTTTTCTCTCATTCACGGAAAATAGGAGATTCTTTTTTTTTTTCTTTTTTCCTTTTTTTTTCATTCAGCTAAGCCACTGATATTCAATTTTTGCTGAGAAGTTTAAAAAATAATCACTTGACATTTCACAAAATATCACAGGATTCTTCCTTCAAAAATAAGCTTTGCTCATGTCTTAGGCAGAAGAAATGGATGGACTAGACCAGTGACACCAAAAGACCAAAGCCTTCAGTCCATGCACCCTTTGGGGAGGCAACAACAACTCCTTCTAGTCTTATTGACATGACTCCTGGTCTTATTGATTGAACCTTGACCACTGACAATGGAAGTAATTTCAAGGCTCTATTATACAAGCCTATACAGGATTATTTTAGATATTGACATGCAAAATCTTGAAATGAGATCAAGTGGGACACAGAGGGAGCAGGCAGAGGTGCTACCTTATCAAAGAATTATAGAATTCTTTGGGTTGGAAAGGACCTTAAAGAACATCGAGTTCCAACCCCCTTGTCATAGGCAGGGACACCACCCACTGGACCAAGTGACTCAGTCCTATCTAAACTGGCCTTGGGCACTTCCAGGCATCCACGACTTCTCTGTTCCAGTGTCTCACCACCCTCACAGTGAAGAATTTCTTCCTAATATCCAAACTAAAACTATTCTCTTTCAGCTTGAAGCCATCTTGTCACCACCCCAGCTTGGCTATCCTGTATGTTTCTATTTTCACTCTGCATTGGGCTACCATTTAAACTCCCAAAGTGCGTTTTGTCAGCAGGGAAGCGATTTTCTGGGAGAGCCTGAGCTCTGCTGCCACTGAACCTGAAGGAAGTGCTTTGCATTAAGGTGAATGAACTTTAGATGAGGTCATTCCACACACTCAAAGTACTTTCAATATCACATGGGTCAGGAAAGGCTAAGAGGTGTGGAAGAGACCAGAGAAGGAGTGAAGTGCAATCACAGGAAGAAAGGGATGGGGAAAAAACCCAAAAAGGCAGCCAAGGGATCAGCGACATGTCCCGTGAAAAATGCTGCGTTATCTGCTGATGCTCAGCACAGTTACCACACAGACCACTGCTCGCCTCTTTTTTATAATACACGTCCTTTTTTCTTTGGATGCTCCAATTTATATTTAAGACGACCTTTCATTCCCCCTCTCTGCACCCAAATAATAAAATCAAAAAGGAAAGCCCCACTGGGACTCAAATGAGCAGCCAACACTTACACGCTCCTGATGGTAAAGAGACCAACAGCACCATAGACTCTTGACCTACATGGGAAGCACTGCTATTGCGCTGAGGCAGCACAGAAAAAAAAAGATAAAATGCTTTCCCTTGAAACAGCTATGAAATAATGCAGACTTTGCTGTGTGCTAAGTGTACAGCTACTGCTGCTCTGGCAAATGCTGGAGTGTTTTTTCCCCACGCATTGCTTCAGGAAATAAAAATTTAAAAATCCAAGAAAATACTTGAAATAGAGCTGAAGTTGATTTTTTTTCTGCCTTTTCAGTTTTGATGCTAGATACATGTTTGACATCTCCCTTGACTGCATCTGTGTTCCTCTAATCCATTATTCTCACCCAGATTTTAAATTGTACATTAATTAAGAGGATATGGCAGCAGCTTCTGAACTGGTGCCCTGCTTGTATTACAGCTGGGAAATGTGATTGTATCAGCCTTCAAAAAATATAAATAGTGTGTGAGATTTGTAAGTTATGAATTATCCATGGCTACTAAATTAACAACAGATAAATGAAATGTACCCTTTTCATCATATTCATCCAAAACCCTTAAAAAACAAGTGCCAAGCTGCCATCATGGCATGATTTTCAAAACAAAGCCATACTTTCTGGATGTCTCATATTTGTGTCACATCATGCTACTTATAAGCTGTCTGTCATTTTGGGCCACACTCTCCCCAGACTGGAATATCCTTTGCCCTCTCCACACATACTCACTTATTCTCCACAGAATGAATGGTCATTACTTAAGGAGGGCAAGAGTATCTTGTTGAATGTTGTTTGAGCCAAAATAACAGATGTAGTGGTGGACAAGCATTTACAGTAGCAGAGAGCTGATGGTAGAGATTGCCCTGTGCATGTACAGGACAGAACTGATGGTGGGGTTTTGTCCCTTGCAGGATTAATGAGACTCCTGGAATCTTTTTTTTTTTTACCAACTTGAGAACAGTTTACTCAGTCACTGAACTATTTGGTATTTCCCTAATGGACAAAGACAACAATTAGCTCTTTAGATAATGTTAGTTCCAGAGCTGGGAACAAACATGTGTTAGTCGGCCCATTTCCCAGCTTTGTACTCAAATCTCAACCACTATCACTGAGTGCTGGAGACCACAGTGCACCTCCTCTCTTTGGCTGAAAAGAACTTTTTTTAGCACTTTTTAAAAATATTATGAAAGCTATACAAAAAAGGAAGAACATGCCTTGAAATATGAAGCACAGTAGTGAACGTCATATTTCTTTAAAAAAAAAAATTCAGATTTTCTGTGCGTTTAGTTAGGGTATGGATTTTCCAGGTGTCAAACCAAATATTAAATATAAATCATAATTAAACATTGTGATGGTCCTGCAAGACGTAACAAATGCCTGACATGGCATGTTCTCAGTTTTTACATTGGTAAAGAAAACATTCATTTTTTTAATTACACCGTGTCACTTATTTCACTTGCAAAAGAAGAAAAGAATAATGGGTGCTTACAGAAGCACACCAAATTTATACCTTTTCAATTCCTGAGCTGGTGGTTATGGCAGGTTCCCAATAAAGGGGATTTGTGGGGTGACAGCCTCCATAGCCACAACATACAGCTATAAAGACCAATGAAAGAAATCCTTTGTTCAAGCCAGTTCTTAAAAGTAACTATTACAGAAAAGGCAACCTTGCTTTTTATATTATGAAGTGGCCCCTTCAAGCAGTGGGATGGAGCTGTAATTTTTCTAATTAAAATATCATTATTATCCTATGCCTACTGCTTAGAGGAGCTTGAAAATGTCAAGGTTTCTGAAGAGAATTCCTTACTCTTTTTGCCTACTTACATTTTATACCTGCCTACATACCTTTTATATCACCAGTGAATACCCAGAAGTCATTCAGTCCTCGTGAGCAGCAGCCTTACACCGACTGCCCAATTTTTATAGTTAGATGAATATTTGGGTAATAGAGTTTGCCTGAAGCCAAATTAGAAATCAAATAAATGATAATATGACATGCAATAATTTTCAGTGTCTGATACCTTAATAGGAAGGACCCATTTTAATGCTATGCCAACTCCATAATCCCACAAAATTGCATACATCGGAATGCATACCTCCTCTATTATATTTAGTTAGCAACTTGCTAATATTGTTCATCTGTTCCAGTATTTCCATAAAATCCTCTGCTTGGAACAGGGCATTATTTTATGATTGAAAAAATCAGCAAAAATGAAATGAGCAGCTGTTAACCTCAGCAATCACAGACCAGATGCAACTATAAATGCGTAAAGCACTCGTTTTTTAAAAATTACCTTTTTTTTTCATTTCTCTCTGTTTGTTGGAATCCAAGTTTGGATACACCAAGATGTTGCCAATTAATCTAACACATACAGCAGAATGATCACTTAGCTCTAAGCAAATTGTTCATATTGCACATTACATCCCTGCTCATATTTACTGTACAGCTTTACATTTGGCCATAGCCAATAACCTCCTCGGTAGCGTTAATGGCTCTGATATTTATAAATCCAGATCAAGCAGGATGGACTGCAGTGGGAATCCACAGAACCATTGAAAAACCACTGGGCTTCACACTTCTACTATCAAATCCCTGCCAAGAACATTACTTCTAAATGTCGATTACTGAAGAAGGTTTATCCAGTGTCAGAGTCACTGGCACATAAATCATTCTAAAATAACTACTTGGCTCTCGTTTTAAAGAGTGCTAAAAAAAAAAGAAAGAAAGAAAGAAAGAAAGGAAGGAAGGAAAGCATGCTGATGAGAAACTAAAATAGCATGTGGAAAACGGATCCATGAAAGAGGAAGGGGGAGGCAGATCTGTCAGGATGGCAGCTCGGAGATGTGGGCTGGCCTTGCTCTGCATAAAGGTGTAGGCACTCCATGGGTAAATGTAAATTGGGAGAGGAGAAAAGCAGGTGATACAGACTGGTAGCACATGAAAAAGGTGGCTACAAATACGAGGCTGAAGAACAAGACTAGGATTGTGGGTGCAAAGACCATGAAGGGAGTTGGGAAACTCAGAAACAAAGACTTGGCTGAAGTAGGCATCGGGAAAAACAACAGGGTGGGAATAATCATGGGACACCAAAAATGACCAGGTTAGGGGATAGAGCAGTTTCTCCTGCAAGATGCCTGGAGGAAGAGTCACTGTGGCATCTCCCCATGCTTGTCTACCAGCAAACATCCCTGAAAGGCTGTGGTGCCTCAGACAGCAACTTCTGCCACCAGCTCCTCTCTCAGCAAAGTGCAGAGGGCCCTGATGAGTTACAAAAGGCATCAAGTGGATGCCTCATCCCAAGTTCTTATTTTAAAACCGTAGGCAGCTGCAATTCAAGACCTACACAAAAGAACATCAGAAAGGCTGTCATCACCAAAAATTTAAGAAATGCATGACACAAATGGCCCATACAACCTTCCTTCAGCTCCCTCCTCAATACACAGGTGTCGTGGCAAGAACACCAGGGACACAAGGCAGGTGGACTCACACTGGAGAAACACTTTCAGTGTGGCCGTTTCTTAATTTCTAACTGCTTTGCAACCAGAATAAAATTGCTTCTTTCAAACATTGGGTGCCATAATTACGGTGGGGTCCTCTGAATGCCATAATTACAGTGGGGCACGTGCAGGACCACATTCTTTGTACCTGCTCTCTGAGGCCCAGTATCGAAATGGAAGCCCCTTGAGACCTTCAACCTTTTTGTTCAGTGTATGTAATCTTTTCTAATACGAACTTATACGTAGGTTTTGTAGCATAAAATTCCTTCAGGCACACACTAATGCTTTTTCCTCCCGGACTAAACTGTTGGAATGAGCTGCTTTGAAAGCTGTCACGATGACATAAAACACTCTATCTGCCTCTTCCTTCACCGCCAGTGGGCAATATTATTTCATAAACACTCTAGTTCTGGGCTGATGTTGCCCACAGTAAAAGCAAAAAAGCCACAAAGCCAAAAGGTAGTCTTTTCAAAACATACATTTTAAGCATCCCGTAAGGTCTAACCACATGTACAGTGTCACATAAAAATAAATGGGAATATTTTCACACTACAAATGAAGTAGCTGGTGGGAGCAGAGGAGAAACAGTGGCAGAAGAGTTATGGAATCTGGCTAAAGAGGCAGAGGCATTTTCCAGACTTGTGGCAAAAGTTTCTCCCTGCTGACACAGCCATAATGGGCACACATGTCTCTGGCCTCAGGGAAATTGTAGTTTCACCAAGGGAAATGGTCTAATGCCAGCCACCTCAGAGACTTTGACTTTCTGATCAACAATGCAGTCAGGGAGTATTCAGATTTCAGGCAGGACTCATCCTCAAATAGGAAAAACAGTTTCATGCCAAGTCAATGCTTCTCCAAAAAGTAACCACTTTGTAGATATGCTCCACTTTTGTTTTGTGAAAAAGACACTCTTCAGAGAGTGGAAAGAGTTAACCCAAAACAGCCATGGAGCACCGATCACTCCAGAGCCTTGGAAAAGGAGCTGCTCATCATCTCCTGCTCTCAATTTTTTGTGCTCTGGACTCCTAAACCAGAATATAGCAGCCCATTTTTAATAACACATTATTATAATGATAGGCCCATACCATACAGAGACACATGAAGGAAACTTTTAATGAAAAGCATCAGTGAATTTTTGGACACAAAGCCTTTTTCCCTGAGATGTTGACTCTTTTCCCAGAGAAAAGGAAAAAAAAAGAACATAAAACCAAATAATACTATTTGCCATTCACTGAGGTATTTTCCAACTTCAACAACTCTATCATTCTACATTTTCTCAGTAAATTTTACAGATGGATCTTTAACCAGACCATCTAAAATGGTAAATCACAACTGAACTTCCAACTTTTTATGACAATATACCTTTCTTCAACCTCTTGCTCATCAATGTAGTATCTACCTGCCTGCAACTGCACAGAAGCAACTTAAAAAGCCAGTAATATCTTGATCCTGCTTTAGTCAAATGACTGCTGCAATTGAAAGGAAAGCCAGAGGTAGATGAAAACCTATTTTCACTAATGCAATAACAATAATTCTATAAACATATTAACAATTTCCTGCCTCACTCTTAATTTTATTTTCTCTCCATTACATTCATTTAGAAGGATAATGATACCATTTGTTATTCTGTCTAATCTTTGTTGAGCATCCAGGCTAGGAGAAAGACAAATGAGATTGTTGGCATTTAAACAAAAAGGCAGGTACTGTGGGACATAATTTGGGTATAACAAATTATTGGGCAGGTACGTACCTGTAATTGGTACTTAGTTCTGCGAGTTTATTAAAAATGGGGTTGCATTTGTAACGGGTCCACAATGTGCTTCCAGCTATTAGTTGAGAGAGTAAATCTTACTCAGGCAAGTTCAACAGGATTCAAGGCAACTCCTTGAAAGCTCAGAGAAGCCAGTGCTGCACGAGTCAGGATTGATCAATATGTTCAGAGTAATTTATGGGTGGTTTTGTTTGTTTGTTTGTTTGTTTGCTGAGTGGTGTTTGTTTGGTTTGGTTTTTTTTGTTTGCTTGTTTTAACTTTATTACTTCAAATTAAATTTATCTGTAATTTCGTTTGTAAAAATTGGAGACAAACCATTAAACCAGCATGCTTTCAAATAAATCCTAATTATGTACAAATGCAAATGCATCAACGAGGCTTGGACATGCAATTAGATAGCTAATTATTATAAAAAAAAATTACTACTGCAGATGGTAATACACACTGTCAGGTCCTGTGTTCTCAAAATATAGTCTCATCTTTGAGTGGCCTGGGAAGATGCTTTTTCTATTTTTCATGGGATATAAGTGATGGATGGAGTCACCAGGGGGATCAATAGGAGCCTGCACAGTGGGAGGTGGTGATGTGTCACCTCGTGCTTTCCCTTGGCAGGAGCCTACAAGAGGAATGAAAGAACTGGGATGCTGGTTAGAAACATTGCTAAGTTGTGCCTTTCTCCTGGGTGCTGACAGCTGCTCCCGGGCTCCTTTGGGAGTGACAGTGAGATCGTAAGGACAGGGCAAGAAGCACATTTGCCCAGTGCACCATTTCAGTGTTCTCTTGGCCTAGAGATTTGGAATGAGGAGCTCCACTGAAATGAATGTATTTTTACAGTTGTGCTTGTCTTCTCTATGAAATATTTCCTGTATAACTCTCAGTCAGGTCTACTCATAATCCTTTGAAAGTCTCGTGTCTCTCCTTACAGACACATAGAATCGCCCAGCAGCACCACTCCAACAACCACCCAAAGCTGGGACAAAGGGAAACCAAAGCATTCCAGAGTAATTTCCATCCTCAGCCTGCTAAAAGAGCATAGAGCTGACAAAAAGGTAATAAAGAAGAAACCTCCTCTGCATGAGCCACCAATCAGCAGAACATGATTAGACCAAGATCATGATAGAAACAGATTTGCCAAACAAAGGATCTCCAGAAGCAATAACTAACTAAGGTACACCTCACGAGTTGCTCACTTGCTGAATGAGGGGCATCTTAATCATCCTAGAAAAATCAGCAGAGTTTAATAAAAAGCTATGTTTAGAAGTTTTTTAAAGCATTTTCCTGTTGATAATGTCTCCACATTTCCAGATGTTTTTGAGACTTTATATATCACGGCTCTGATAGCAATTAACAGAATGCAACACAAATCCATCTGACATAAGTTATCTTTTTGTGCCAGGGTTTTGCCACATGATATTTCCAGCTGCATTCTTTTTGAATTGCTATTACTGCTTACAGAAATGCAAAACAAATCTGTCATTTACCTTTTTTCCCCCACTGTACCAAACACACAGAAAGAATAAAAAGCCTGAAAGAGTTTTAAAGCATTCCTAATTCGCTTTGCCTGCAAGAAGCTAAAACAGTTTTCCAGATCAGCCCATGAATCGAGCATCAATATGAAATGCAGATGGCAGCACTACTCAGTGTGCATCCATCCACACCAGCCAACTTCCCTGCTGGACCACTCCACTCACTGGCATGAGATTGCTTCAGCTGATGGATTCGGCTCATTCCTCCAGTTACACATAACAGTAAAAAGCCTAAGCAGAGATGGAGGCAGGAGAAGACAGGAGCCAGATGAGCCTTACTTTAAGAGTAAGTTTAGCCTATCAGCCTCAGCAGAGGGAAGACAGGATTTGTCATAAATACCTTTAAATCCCATATGACTGGTGTGAGTGCACTCAGGAGAGAGAAAGGCTAATGCTGGCACCTGACCTAGGTGGCACTTGATGTACCCGACTCTGCTTCTGCCCCCCTGGGATTTTTTTAAAAGCCCTCTACGGGATTTCTCTGCCTATATAAACCCCTCACAACTCACTTGCTTTTTTTGAAGGCTGTGCTTTGAAGCAGCTGCTCAAAATAAATAATACCCTACTGTGTGAGTAGCCCTGTTGTATGAAAGGACACCATACCTAAAGTGAAGCTGATCACAGGGATTAAAGGATTGCAGCACTTTCTCCTTAATCAGCCCTTCCCAGTCCTTTTTCTTTCCAGGTATTCAGTACGATGGTTACTTTAACTACAGACTGAGACACTTTTTCTCTCAACAGCTCCTTTACTTCTGTTTCCCCTTTTTTCTCACACTTTCACATTATTTCTGTTTTCACAAAGCTCAGCTTGGCTATGAGACTAACTTCTGTTCCTATTCCAATATTCTGGGGTGTCATATGATTTTTTGTTTTTCAACAGATGAACAGAGTCAAGTCATACCAATTACAGCCACCAAAAAAACAGACCAGAAAAATGCTTATAGTCGGGATCCACAGGGAAAAAGTTTGAAATGCTATACAGACTGGATATATACACTATATATCCAATGTCCCACCCCTGCTGAAATCTTTGATTGTTTAGGCAGCAGTCTATGTCAAAATCCATTTCAATAATACCCTAACTGGCTCAGCAGCCTCCTCTCATTTAGCAGATTCAATCACTACTTGCTGATGGAAGGCAGAAATCACAGCTAAAAGATGCCATTTACAGTACATTTCTCTCATGACTGTAATGTTTTATCACTTACAATCTTTTGGACAAGATTCCATATCTTGCTCAATGTGTCATGAAAAGGGAAAACAAACGTGAGGCAGCAGCAGCGGCAGCTTTGTCACATCTTTACTGAACTCATTAATCAATGTTTGTACTGTTAGTGAACCAAAAACCAGGCAGGCCACCAAAGCCCCAGAATGCTGCTTGCAGCCTTGGGGCTTTTTTTCCCCTCAATGCAAATAATTTGCCTTTTCATACTCTATTATTCAATTATTCAAAACACTTTGGCATAAGCAATTCATATTTTATGAGCCCAGAGTAAAACCAGGTTAATTGGATTGTGTCAGATTATAAATCTAATCCAGGTACTCCAAGCAATCAGGTCAGATTAGCAGTATTTCACTCCTTTCTCAGAAAAATGCATTACATTGAAAGGTCCTGATCCTGTACAGTTGAAAAGTGTGGGAACACTGTCATTAAACTGAATGAGAACACTTTCAAATAATAAAACCCATCCAATCTTCATTGCAGAAGGAAATAAATTTATATAATCAAGAGTAATTTAAACATCTCACATATCTCTTTTCCTACAAAACAAAATAAAAACTCTGAAAATATTCGGAAAGCGTTCATTTACAAAAGAAAACATTCATTTTGAAAGCCCTTTGGGGTTATATGTATTTCTGGCTGCTTACATAGATTATTGGAACTAATTTTCTTTCCCTGCACATTCTGTACACTGAATTGAGGAGGAGGGAGATCTGGTGGGCTTTTGCAGTAAGAAGCAGTCGCTTGAGAGCGCCCTCAGATGTGTTTATGGCAACATCACTAATGACTATTCATTACATCAAGTGCGCATCTTTACAGATTGCTCCCCAGGTCTGCTGAAAAGATCAACAACAAAGCCATTAGGAAGAGTCTAAAATCATGTAAGTACAACCCCCACTGGAAAGCCCCAAATGACCTAGACTTCCCAGATGGACTCCTTATTTCTCATAGGGAAAAGCCCTGGTTGTCAGAGGTGTTAAATATCTATATATCAGCCAATAAAATTAATGCTGTAGGCTCAAAACTGAGAATGGGTTTTGTAAAACTATTACAAATCCTGTAATATTCAAACTGCAAAGGTTGCTCTTGTTATCTTGTTATATCTTCAATTTCCATGACAAAAATGCAAACAAGACATGAAGAATGGAATAGATTTAGGTCATATCTTCCAAGGACTCTACCTGGCAGTAAAATGCAGAGCTGGATGTTACTTAATTCATGGAGTGTGCACAGTGGCTGGAGTTGGCTTCCTTTGACCTCCCCTCTCCAACTTCATCTCAGCTCTGCTTTCCCCTTTTTGCAGCTGATTTCTCACTTTCCTGTTACACTGCCTATGGCCTTTGCACTAAGGCTGAAGAAGCCCAAAAAGGGGTCTTTTAAAGGAATTGTCTTCAACATTTTCTTGCAAGAAAGATGAGAACTCCCTAATCACTCTGCATAAAGACTGAGTGCTTATTCTGTGAGAGAGTGGAAAGACATTGAAAACTCCCAAGGAAAGATCAGACTCTCATTACTGCTGTGAACTTTATTCAAGCTCAGATTTAGATAAGTAATTAAAACAGAAATAGCAATTATTGCCATCTATTTTTCTACTCACACCTAAAGCAAAACCCATTGGATCACTGATGGTCCTCAGTATCCCCATCTCTTAGCTTGACTCTTTCAATGATTAAATCTATTTGTTCACATCATCAAAACTCTCAGGGAACATTATTTACTACTATTTCATCAACTTTACCTGATTTCTTATCACCTTCCCAGATCAAGTAAACCAAATAATAAGTACTCAACAAAGGCTGATGGTCATGAAGGAACAGCCATTTCCAAACAGAACTCCAGCATCACTTACATTGTTAATTGTCATAAATGAAAATACAACCAAATGCTTGACGTACAGCCACTCTTTCAGAAGGGAAACATAAGGAGGGTCTTGTCATCCCAACATTTTGGTGATGCCAGATGAAAGGGCACAGGCCCCCAGTAACAGCCAACTACACACCCTGTATTTGCCACAAGCAAATAATTGGCGTGCAGATGTGACTTGCTCAAATCAATAAGTGCACCTGTAGGGATTCTGCAATTCCTCCTGCTGTAAGACAGGGCAGCTGCTTATCCACACAGGGTGTGATTACCCAGCAGGAAAAGGAATTTAATGACCTTGCAGTGCCCTCTCTTTGATAAGCACTTGCTCTCTGTGATCAGGAGTACGAGGTTGCATACCACACCACAGAGTTAATAAACAGTTTCTCCAGGAAATCTCTTTCCAAGCACTCAGAGACTACAAATTTTGATGCATACAGTTGACCTTTACATAACACTAAATTCCCCAGGTGGTATCTGAAAATGATGGACCCATCTGTAAGGTCGTTCTTTCCCCAAATTAAATGTTTGACAGCATCCAGCAGATTTAACTTCGGTCTAAACAGAGATATAGTAACTGGCCCTGTTTTCAGCAGGCTGAAATTTGAAGGTGAACACACTGATTAATTATCTCTTTTCTTAAGCCATTGCCATTTTTAAGATAGAGCTTCAGCTATCTAGTGGGGAATATGCCTATAAAGTAAGGATTAAAAAAAGCCTCAGAATTGAGTAGATGCTTTATTTGAGATCAAAAGATAGGCAGGTGTCAAAATTCATCTTTGATAACGCACCATCCATCAACTTGGAGTCTCCTCCTAAAGTTTACATTTTTCTTTCCAGTGCTACCGTAATGACATTTCACACATCATGCTACACTTTATATTCTACTATAAAAGTGATTTTCAGTCTTGTTTCTCAGTTTGTATCCAAGCTTAAACTTTGTATTTTTGATAAAGTAAATCATGTAAAAGGTACCCAATTGGCAAAAATACGTTATTTCCTATTTTAAACTCCCAGTGACTACTAGCAAGAGGCACTGCATACCCCATTAAGAAGTATTATGCTTCTGTATACAAACTTTCCTCCTAATGGCTTGTTCTTTCAGAATAAGATTACCTCATTAGCATGGTGGAATGAGTTCGGGTAAATGAATGGTACCTATGTTGTCAGTAAAGCTGAAGTACTATTACATACATACTTCTCTAGGGACATTCAAGTAAGATTTAAATCAATTCACAGAACATTTTTTATTATATAAAAGGGGGAAGAAAACTGGTACATCTGGTGTGAGCTGACCTTCCCTCAGGACACAAAACTATTGATCCCGTTTTCTCCAGCATCTGTTAGATGTCATGGTAAATGCAATTAAATATGTGGTATGTTGTAATTCTCATTTGTCATGCCTTCCTGCAGGCAGAAAGCACCTTTCCAAATTCTAATATTTTGCCCTTATAATATCTGTGCCCACTGTCAAGTAACAACAGCTGGACCTCACTAATCATGAGGAAAATTCACTTTACATTCCCTTCTGAACTCAGACCTCTGATGTTTCTCTAATGAACAGATGAGAAATTCTTCTCTTCTTCATCATCTGATTTCTTTATCATCTAGAGGGCACTGACCAGCTACACCATCAAGTTCACAAGGGCTATTAGAACAAACTCAAATTAAACCATCTAATACATATAGAACATCACAACAAAGCAATTTAAATAAAAAAAAATCATACTAACACAGAGAAAAAGTTGTTATTAATATGTTGGAGGAATACCTGCATTCACTAACATTTCATAGGCTGCTTTTCTAGATTTAAAATAGACTTGGTATCACAGATCCAAAGGATTTTAAATGCAGACTTTGCTTCTCTAACCATTTCAATGCTGTGTGCATTATACAGATAACAGCGGGTCTTTAATCTGAATTGCAAACTGAGATCATGCTCCAGATAACTTCTTCATTATTAGCCAACAATACTCACACCGAGCTTTCTATCTTTTCTACACAGATGAAAGACTTCAGACCTCTGCTATATATCCATGCCATTCCGAGACCATAACATCCATTAATCCATGCAAAACTCCACTCACTTCTTAGTATTTGGTAGCCATAAAGCCTTGAATGGACTGAAAATCAACCTATATCAGCCACATCATCACCAATTAATAAGCCTTTTATTAAAATGTCTAATTTGGGGGTTTTTTTGGAGGTGCAATTTTGAAGTCATTCACGTAACAGTAGAAAAGAAAGTCAAGAGGAGGATGTTTCCAAAGGGTCACAATCTGGCCAGTTTTTGAAAGAGTTGCTAGTCACTGTGAAGAACTAGAGCTCAGAAAAAATGTGTTCATTTGTTTTCAAATTGAAAAAAGAATGGGTTTTTTGGGGGTCTATGTAACACACATATTGCTCCCACAAGGGTTTAGCAATACCTGTATTGAATTTTGACAGCAGAAATTACAACACAATTACCTTTAGAGGTGACTCGCTTAAGGTTCACGTCTAAAAACATTTCCAACTCCTCCTAGAAGCCCAGAGCCTCCAAAAGTTCTTTCCAGAAGGTCTGTGCTTTGATGCCACCACTGGGTTACAAGCTGAGAAACAGATTCCACACCACTTAACAAAGGATCCCACCTCTGACATTTCATCAGGAACCTCAATCTGCATTTCTGTGAGCACTGGAGCAAAGGTGGAAAAGCCTGGCCATGTAGGTGGCGCATGGAATCTTCCAAAATACACTGACCTGCTCCAGGGCAACCTCCAAGTAAAACACCATAACTCTGTCTTAGCAAGAGCTGTTACTCACAACAGCTTCGTTCAACTTCAGGATGAACTTTCAGAGAGATTTACCTATGGAGAAAATCTGAAGGTTGAAAGAAGCCAGACTTCAACATAAAAATTCCAGTTCCCAAACGCATTGGATTTTAAGATGCACCCTTCCTTCATATTTTAATAGAACCTCAGATAGATTTAATAAATCTCAGACAGATTTCTGAATGACTGCATGTGAAGTAGAGCACCACACAGCAGGAATAAAGCTCTGACACTGAGCGATCTGTAATGTAAAAACTGTCAGACTTTGCAGGTTTTTACTAAATCTTCAGCCTAAATTACTTTGTTCATCACAGCTACAGAGAGATTAATATGGCCTGAGAGCCCTAGAGCAAATGGAATTTGATACTACCAACTGTCCTGTCTAGTTAAATGTTTTTGTGTAGTTCTTTTTCTTTTCCCATCCCTTGCAGATGCTCAGACCACTACGGGAACCTGAGCAGGATTATCACTTCTGTCAATCCAAAGTGCAGAAAATCTTTGCATTTCTTTTGGTGAACATGCAAATCAGAATTCATCATTATTAAGAAGAAATTCTTTATGAAGAGGCTTGTGAGGCACCGGCACTGGTTGCTCATAGAAGCTGTGGATGCCCCATGCCTGGAAATATTTAAGTCCAGGCTGGATTGGGCTTGGAGCAACACCGTCTAGTGGAAGGTGTCCCTGCCCATAGTCAGGGGACTGGAATCAGATGATCTTTAAGGTCCCTTCCAATCCAAACCATTCTATGATTTAAGAAAACATTTCCATCACCCTTGCCCACTTCCCATTATTTTTGGGGCAAAGACACAAAAGTGGGCTAAAATTACTCCTGTAGAAGAGGGATTGCAAATAAAGAATTCTGGTGCTAGGGTAGCTGATTATACCCATCTGACCAGTAAAATGCAATGACCATACATTTAATACATGAGCTACAACTAAATTTCTCATATAAAGAGGCATCCTTCTGTTCTCTCTCCTTTTGCAGAGAAAAGGTTTGGGAACTTGGCACATTTGCAGCACACATTGGAGCAACTTCTTGGCAGTCACACAGGTTATGAGATCCAGCTTGAACATGATGAAGGAGTGGTTGCTGACCCAAGAAAGCACTTACAGGTGCAGCAATCTGAGTAGGTTGGTTTCAGTGAGCTATGACTTTACCACTAAACCCCATCCATTTCAGAATATGCAAAAATACTGGAGGTGCCTTCATGCAGCTCAGCTTTGCTTTGCAAGGAGTTGGGGACTGACTTTTTCCCTTTGGTGATTTCACAGCTGAGGAGAAGGAGGGACACAACTTTGCTTCCTGATTGGAGATGATGACTGGCAACTTTGCACATAGAAAAACACAATTTGCTCTTTGCTGCTCAAAATGAGTTTTCAAAAGAAGTGAAAAGACTGGGAAAAGATGGTTTGGTATGAAACATTAAGGTTTTATTCTCAGTCATCAAGTCAGTTTTTGACAGGAGAGGCAAAGGGTAGTCTAGCAGCCCCAAAAGTGATAAACAAGTGAGAAACTCCTCAGGACAGCTGACTTTCTGTTTAAGTTGAAACACCGGCTCGACTGTAAACTCTGGGGATCCTGATCAAAGCAGGTCACCTGCCTTTGCCAAACAGACCATCTGATCCCCATTTTATATCAGCAATAGATGAACTGACAAACTAGCCACAAGTCTGACATAATAAAGGCAAAAGGCTTTCAGCATACAAAAAACTTACCTTGAGGCTACGAGAATGTCGTCTTTGAATGTTTTCTGGCATTACTTGATCTGTCTCACCCAATTAATACTAATACACTACTCCAGCTAATACAAGGACTTCAAGGATTTGTTGCCTGTCATCATGATGCTAACAAAGCATTCAGCACAAGATAAGAGTAGTAAGGTGGTTTTGTTCTGGTTTTAAAAACATATTCAGTGAAGTAAAATGCCAATATTATGCTGCGATATGCTTTTATTATGTGGAGGTTTGCAAGTTCTTCTCCTGCATTCTGTGGCTCAGAGCTTCTTAAAAATGTTATTAAAAAAATAAACATTCACCTGCCATTCACTCTCAACACCTTTTTTTTTAGGAAACTCAGTTTTAGATACACAGACATATATATCTATGCATACATAAAGGAATACACCTATAAATATTTATCCAATTGGTTTATAATTGCCAGTATTTCTATCAGCACTATCTCAAGGAAAACATTCTGAACAGATTTATTCTGTAAAGAAAAAGACCTTCATTTCTTCTGTATGAGAGAATGTGAGATTTTCAAAGTTCTTCCAGAAACATGCACGCACGAGCAGTCCTTGCTGCATCGGCATGAAGGCTCATTTACCTTGATGAAAACCAGGGCAGGGGAATCTAAGCAGAGTCTCCATACACTTCCAGGGCTAAATAGCTCCTCTAAAGCTTTTATCTACACTGAACTCCCACTGGGAGTGTCAACATACCTTGATCTCTTTGTACTCTATTCCCCATCTATAAAATGAAGATTAGTCAATGCCAAAAAGGGGTTCTGTAATATATTACAGAGTGTCAGGTTCTTCAATCACATGAACCACAAATTCCTAAGTACCACTGCACAAATAAGCTCCCTTCTGAGTCCAGAGCAAAAAGTTTTGGGCTTTAACTCAGCATTATGTTTTAACATCTCTTTTGAAAAACACAAAATCTATCTCCTCTACAGAATCTGATCAAAACCAATTTCCTGAGCTAGCTGCAATCTCAGCACAGTAATTACTACATCTTTTAATATGCTGGTTTTAAAAGGTACACTTACTGAGAAAGGAACTATGTGATCCCCTGTGTTTGGCAGCACCATAAACTGAAAAATAGTGATAAGAAGCCTACAAATGCATTTTATGGCCAGAAAGAAACATAGTCCACAAAAGTTTATCTTATTATTTTGCATATCTCTAGACACTGGATGTGCTCTGTCATAAATGCTCTTACTGCCAGCTAACCTTTGATTTTAACAGGCAGCCCATGCCTGACATTTAATTAGTGACCCAATTAAATCTTTTGCTGTTCTCAGCTTATTTTATCATTTAGAAGCAACAGAAAGAAATCAAGACAGGCTTCCAGGAGGAAGAAATTCCAGCTGTCTTTATTAGCTGTTGGAACAGTCATTCCGGCAGTATAACGAGATAAGGACTTTGACCATTTCCTCGATATTGGAATGTTTGTCTCAGATCCTCAAAACCACTCCCAGGGATCCTTTCACTAGCGGGAACAAGGCAATTGTACAAAATGAAGTATCAACATATTATGTTCTGGCTGTAGTACTACTACAATATTAACACATGGTTCACCTGCCAAGTTATGACAGAAAGTTGTCCATCAGGACAAAGGGCTGTTGTGAATGCAGAGTGAGTACCTAAATGCTGATCTGTAGAGTTCTGTGTCCTCTCTTCAGTTGAATTTTATTCACCCTACAAAGATTTCACCACTAGCCACCTATGCACTGTGGTATCTCCTCAGGCTGGTTTCACTGGGCTTATACAGTTAACTAATAAACCTGCATATCTGCAAAAGTACTAAGCTTCTTTCCCTCTTCTCAGACCAGGAGAGGAAGATTTTTGGTCCAACTGTTCTCTTTTTTGGATACTTTTTCCATGATGTTTTGTTTCTGGAAAGATGCTCAGCTCCCAGAGAGGAAAAGTTTTCTGGAAGTCCTATCTTTTATGGAGAAGTCATGGGAGAAGGTGTCAATGCAATGTCCATGTGAGCAGCAGCAGCCCAAGCTGAATGTCTGCTGCCTGCCTGAACACAAATTTTCTGACAGTCTTGAGACCCACTCTATGCAAATGGATGAACTGAAGCCTAATTCCATGAAATCTCTCAAGTCATTATTGTTTTGTACCATCCTTGCGTATCATCCTTTATACGGATTCCAGCATATTTGCCTGACAGTGGCACCACAGGGTTGGCCCTGAACACAGTGGACACCAAAGACCAAGAACTGAACCCCTCTGCCTTTTCAGGCTAATGGGGGCAAACTGAAAACACCCAAGTCAACTTAGAAGATCCAGCAAGCCACATCACCCAGTTTTACTCATAGTGTGCATTAAATGTGTTCACATGAGAGCTAAAGCAAAGTAGATAACGCTCTGTTCCCACCTTGAATTACTGCACACAGCCATTCCACACAGACCAATCCAATTAAGGCCAACTGAAATCAATCATTCCCCTCTTGCCAGCAGGGATCTGGGATCTGAGACTGATGTGCATCTTCAGCAGGGAGGGAATCTGGGCAGGATTCCCCACTAACTTCAGGTTTTATTTATGCCATTGCATTTATTTAGAAATCAAAAAGAATGTTCTTTTCTTTTTTTTAAATAACTAATTACAGAATTGTTGAGGCAACGGCCAGAAATGTCATCAGTAAAAGTCTGTGGTAAGGGTGTCTTATTAGAAGATCTGTTTATAGATTTTTGAAAATTATTTATCGTTCTTTAAATCAATTTGAAAGTGACTAGCACCCCATAATTTTCTATTTGTACTAATTACAACTAAAGAGCAGTATTAGGATGAGATGGTTATAAATAAAGCTTGTTGAGCAGCATGTTGACATTATTTTATAAAGCTCAAGTTGTGCCAAGTTAATAGATGGAACTTGGAGCACATGTGGAAAGACACAGATTTAGTTAACCCTTGCTGTGCCAGTAGCTGAAGACCATTTCTATTTCGTGAAAAAACGCTGTGCTACACCAATATTTACATCATTCTTTTGATGGTGGTCAAGGAGTTAACCAACATCTGGAATGTGCCTCTGTAAAGATCATGAACACATTCAACCCACTTTCATCTTGGAAGTGATTCCGTGTATCTGATCTACCGCGGGATAAAACTGAAGGGGCTGTCACACACAGCAACTAAATGGTTTGAAGGGAAAAACACTTCCAGCTGTATCATACAACTGTTTCCATATAACTTGAAATACATTTAGTAAATGATCTTTTTCATGAGAAAGGGGATAAGATGTATCACAGAACTGAAGGACAGCCAATGAATATGCACTAAAAGTAGGATTTAAAATTTATTATTGGGGATTTGACAACTGGATTTTCTGAATTATGAGCACTGTCCTCCATTTACTGAACTACTTTTCCTCTCTTTACCATGAGCAGTAATAAAGTTTTGAGTTTGAGTGCAAGGGTTTTGTTCAATTAGTTTTTCTGTCACCTACACCATCTATACTTAACATGCTTTGGGCAGAATCCAACAGGCAACTTGCTGGATGATGGTAAATTCTCAAACCTACCCAAGTTAATAAGATGTGAGAAAAGAACAAGGGGATCCAGCACTGCAATGAGTTGTATGGTGCAGAAATACATCAGTAGACTCACAGCCCTGCAGATCCCTTGAATCACAGCCCAGTGAAGTTCTGGCTGTCAGACTTGCCCGTGGTTAAACACTGCAGACTTTGACAGAGTGTCAATGCATTTTCACTACATATTGATCCATACACATGCTCTCTTTTGCCTACCAGGCATATTTACAATCTACAGCTGAGTTGCAAAACCATAAAGTGATGCTGGGGTATAGGAAGATGGTCCTGTCTCTTGGGGTTGGAGGAATTACCAGCTGCCCACCAGGATGATGTGGAATTTTGCTGAAGCAGATAGTGATAAGCAAACATCTTGCTAGGGAAACACTGGGGTCCTTCTTTTACTTGGGGGCAAAGAGGGGTGACCTACTTGGTGGATTTGTGACACAGCAGGATATCATTGCATCTGCTGTTCACAGTTCATTTAAAAATAAGTAATATTTGTGATATTTTACAATGTACGAAGGAAAGTGTTTTCTGCTGGACTTGGTAATTTTCTCATCTGTGTTTTAGGAAATAAAAAATCTCACTCTGCAATGAAATGAAACTGTAAATAACATGCCACATGGTTTCTGATTGAATACACACATGGACAGAAAAGCTGTGCCCCTTTTATTTTCTTCATATTGACAAATGTAACCTGTGCCCCAAAATACTTCTACCTGAAGCTAATCTGCTTTATTCCCCTGCATAACAACTGCATGTTATTTTCTCCAAAATATTTTAGAACTGCTTACTGCTGGTCATGCAGTATTATGTTATACCTGGAATTAGCAGGTTTGACAGTCCTCTTCCTCTCAGTTTTCAAAACACGACAGCAAAGATTCTTGAAAAGCATTTCACCACCCTGATCCAATATTAGGCAACTGATGCATTTGAGTTTGTCCTCAATGGATAAACTTGCGGAGTTTTCACTAAAAATACTACACAACACCTATTAAGAGGTTTTTGTGATATGGCTTCTTTTGTAAGCCACTTACTCTCCCATGCTGTGTGATGTTACCTGCTGCAAGTCCCCTCTTCAATTGACTGTGCCATATTTCTGCCTATTGATTCTCAGTTTTGTGCAGCTGATGAAACATGTTCATCTTCTGGGATGAAACAGCTTTTTTCTAGTACTTTTTCTATGTGAGGAAAATAAATTATAACTCTGTCACTAGAGACACTCATAACATTCCTTATGACTAATCACTGTGTATTTTCTCCCACTCTTTATTATACACCAAATTATTCCATTATTTATCACTTTTTCCTTCCTTCTAGAGATTACTCCCCTTGATTTGCTGTATTCTTTATTTTCATTGTCCCCTTCTCCCTTCAAATCCCTGTTAATCTGCATATTCACAAGTCCCTGTTGTTCCTTTGTCCTCATCATTTAGTTTCTCACATCTGCACAGTGACACACATCTGTCAGTCCCAGTCCTGCTGCTCAAATTTTCCTCCCTTTCTCAGATACTTCCTGTAGACCAACAGAGCTCACTTATAAATCCAACTCTAAGAGGAAAAATGTCTTCAATTCAAAAATAAGGTACTATACATTAAGTAATTCCTTCTCAGCTATCATCTACTAAGCTCTGAGTTATACTCTTCCAAACTTCTACTTGTTTTCCAGCACATGGAAAATATTCTCAGTGATTTCCTAGAATTTTAGTTCATTTTCCTCCAGACTGCTTCACCTTTCCCTGAAGAGGGAGAGGAAGAGGGGAGCTAGCCTGTCAGCCCCTCCATGCTGGGAAATCATCTGCCACATGCCTTTTTGGTTGCTGGAGCTTTGCTCAGTTAATCAGGCACAGAGTAAGCTCTGAAACCCCAAGATAGCAGCTGCCATATCTAGAGAACATCCTTCTCTGGCTGACATGTAAAACAAGCTGCCAAGTCCACCAGAGCAATGAAAAAGATCTTGAGCAAGTTTTGGCCCATGCCCTCTTGTAATTAAAGTCATGGTGTACTTTCTCATTTGCTCTCCACAGTTATTAAGAAAGCAGCAGAATCATTTGCTGGTTCACAAGGCTGCAAGATGCACAGGAAGGAAATACTAACTCCACTTTACCTGATAACAGCATTTTTACTCTTTATTCCTCGCTAAAGGTGAGGAATATTCTTTTAAACACAAGTTCTCTGCACTCTGTACACACGGAGTTGACATGGAAATGAGGCTGCAACACACTCGAGGTTGGCAGAGCAAAAAGCAGGTCTCTGTTCCCATCAGTCTGCCAACACCAAAAAGAACCTTCCATATTTTAATTTTAAATAAAAACTTTAAATGGTCCACAGGCTTGTTCCAAAACTCTTCTAAAGAAGAGCAAAATTTTATCTTTCAAAGGTTATTTGTTTTTCAAGTCACTCTATAATAACAAAAACTCATTTAAATCTATGCCTGAAATTAAATTTCCCTGACAAAGGAAATAAAAAGAAATAGTTGATTTTTAGAAATGCTCCCATTTCTGGCTGGCCTGATTTCTAAATGGTGCTTGTACCACAGATGCATTTCACTGTCTGAATTTGGACATGAAAAGCTCTCTGGCTGTTTCCAGCAACCAGCTGCCTCACAGGTCTCACAGTGCTCCAATGCATGACTCTTTTACACCCTTGAGAAACATTTCTCAGTTGCCAGATCTCTCCCTTTTCCTGCTAATTATCATGAAGAAACCAATGCTAAGCCAAGGTCCTTCTAATGGTAAGGATCCTTAAAGTTATGATCTGCTACGATAACAAAATATTTGTTGAGGAATCAGCAATGCTGTCACTAATAGACATCTTTAATTACATTTGAAACAACTTAGAGGTACTAAGGAAATTAAAGCTAAATGCAGACAGTGTAAAAATAAGGGTAGAAATGAAAGTAAATTAATATCCAACATAAAATGCCACAGACACAAGATTTACCCAGGAAATGCTTACACTGCAGTTCTTTGGGTCAATTTTGCACCTATATACTATTGACACCATTAACATTAGGAACCAGGCAAAATAAAAATGAGGACAATAAATGTATATTAAAAAATTAAAATTGAAGGGCTTGGATTAAACAGCGTTTTCTAAGCTTGTAAGGATTGATCAAAACCATTTACCATTTCAAGGCAGACAGTGCCAAAAAATACCATTAGTCTCTTTTGGGAAATACTTGATATACAACTTGTCAGATGTCACAATCAATAAGATATGTTTCATTTTAACATGTTACACTAGTGTTTACAAATGTAATCTTTTTACTGACTCTTTGGAAAGAGACTTGACAGAGATAACACTACACTGTAATGCAGAAACTGATATAAACTGGGTCTTGAGATTCAGCTGAAATGAAAACACTGGCAAAAACATCCTTTATAAAAAAAACCCCAAACCAAACAACAATGTGCAAGTCCACCCACAGAATAAATACTCAAATGCCTTATTGTCTTAGAGAGGAACAGCAAGTCTGCATACATAAAGCTAATGAAAGGATTGCTCAATTTATCCGAGCAGAAGTGCCTTTAAAACCTTGATAGAACGTGCAGATACTCATTAAACACTGCGAGCAGCTCACAGGCAAATGGGCAGAACTTTCGCCCATGGGAACAGGCAGCAGATGATCAAAGACAAGCAATGAAGAATAAAACTGGCTAATATGACAGTCAAGGCTGGAAGGATTTGCTGAGATAAGAAATGGTTCTCAGTGTTCTGGCAAGGGTATTGTTGTCAGACGTTCGGCGCTTTCCATTTACACAGAGTTTCATTGCTCTTTTTTATTTCCAGAATTAGCATATCAGAAGATGAAGCCTGAAGCTTTATGGTTTTTTTTTTTGCTTATTAACTAATCAAAAGCATGTGTTTCTATACCTTTTGATTTGGAGTACAAAGAAAAAAAAATGAAGAAAAGAATTCTATCCATCTTTTAAATTTCTTGCTTCCCTGAAAAATACTTACAGGTTACCTTGGCTGAGGAAATGACATAAACCCTGCTCAGGTGATCAGAGAAAGTGGAATGGTGAGCATTAAGTGAATGTAGTTTCACAATTAATATCACACAGTGGATTTGTGATAATTTTCTCAAAGCAGCCATAAATTGTAGGGGCAGTTTCCTCAGAATTTCCAAAAATTGAAAAACTCTGCAAGTTTATACAATGGTAAATTCAGCATTAGATATTAACTGGAAAAATAAAGATAGACTGAGCACATTTCGAAAATCTTGAGTGCCTTCATGGAAACAATCTAGACATGATTATTTTTGTTGTACAAAGAAAATAATCTGTAATAGTTTGAGGCTTTTTAAGAAGAATGATTTCACCAAAACTGAAAATGTTTATGTACTAAGAAGTGAAAAATAAGGAGACTGAGTATGAAATATGTCAGATAATTAAAAACTGTTTAAATACATAACCAAGGGCCTCATAACTCAAAATCAAGAAAGATGGCTATCTATACACAGGGGAAAAAATGGCACAAGGAAGAGGGAAAACAGCTCTCCATGAATAAAGAGACTTGGGTATTCAGAATGACTTCAACAGTGAACAAAAGGTGTGGCCACTAAAATCATGAAGGAAAAAAAAGAGATTTGGTCTGTGGATATGTACAAGCCCTGCATCACTCTCCAGTGTAAAGGAGTGGAGATAAACACAGAAATAAATTCCATTTTTCTACACGATGTATCAGTAAAGCACTTCACAGAGGTGGTGATGCACTGCAAGTAGGAATTAAAGGAGAGGAAGAGAAGACAGAAGAAATTGGCAATTATTAGAGACATGAGTAATAAAAGGATTTTTTTTTTTAAGCTGTGCTAGGAACAAAACGAGTCACAGCAATTTTTCTCGTTGATTAGTGAACAAAAATGATTAGTTGTTAATAATTATGTAAAAGGTAGACTCTCTTCTGTGTCTGGAAAATAAGGCAGAAGACATACCATTTAATGATGATAACATTTATCTTTCGTTCTCAAAGTAATCGAGGGCAAAGTTAAAAAGAAGCTTCTAAAGTTAGACCTTTTAAATGCAGCAGGTCTGCTCAAGCTTCAGGGCAGCACCTTCAAAGACTGCTTTTCAAGGAGTCATTTTTACCATCAACATCAATTTTGAATAACTCTTTGAACACTGAGGAAATTCAAGAGGTTTGGAAAAAAGGTAAACATGCTAATATAGCAAAAAGTAAGTAAGTAGAGACCTGCCACCTGAAATCAGTCCTGGGCAAAATTATGGAACAAGCAACGCAGCTGGTTTTTAAGTAAGTAATTAAAGAAAGTCTATATAAATCAAAAGTGTTTATGGCCTTGTCAATCTAACTGGAGATCTGTGCTGATGACATTACTCAACATAAGGTTAATAAAGTTAAAGGTGCTGAGATGATAAACTTCCCTGAGGTATGCAATTCAGCACTGTGTAGTATTTTGTTTCAGAAATAAGAACACTACAAATTTAATGTAATACATTAAATATATGAAAGATCAGCTAACAGTCAGGTTTTAAAATTGAATTGGATGTTTTCCAAGCAGAGGCCAAAAAGGACCAAACCTCTTACCCAACTGCTACTGAACATAAATCCAGAAACAAAGAAAAAAAGCCCATATTTAAGGAGTAAGGATGTTATGCTAGAAAGCAGCAAGTGAGAAGGACATGCTGCTCACCATGAGTGAGGGTGTTGCTATGGCACCTTCAAAAACTTATGACAACTGTTCCCACCTCCAAGGGAGAGAAGAAGGTCACAAGAAACTACAGGCCAGACAGCCTCACCTCATTTCCTGGGGAAATTATGGAGCAAATCCTCCCCCAGCCATCTCCAAACACAGAAAGGACAAGAAAGGGCCAGGAGAAACCATCAGAGAAGCACCAAGATCAAATCTGGCCTGGCATACCTGGTTGTTTTCTATGACTCAGAGGACAAAGAAGGACTATTAGGATGACTGCTGGCCTCTATGTCAGTAAAGCTTTCAGCACTGGCACTCACTGTAGTATCCTGTATAATAGGATAAATGCTCTTTAATGTGGGATCTTGATCCTTGGAAAGATTCAAAACTCAACTGGACACAGCTTAGAGCAGGGCTTTGAGCAAAGAACTTGGACAGCATGTCCCCAGAGCTCCTTTCCCATCTGAATTACTCTGGTTCTGTTCTATAATCAGCCAAGCTTGAATTCCTAATACTACACTGTAGAGTCTTTAACCTTGCAGATTAAAGCAAATGGGTAAATAAAGAAGTTCACTAAATTCAGGGCTGGGCTAGAAGTAAGAGGCAAAAGTTAACAGCAACATAACTAGAACTTTAGTGCCTTTACCAATGATGGATTTTCTCAGAAGTATTCAAAAATTAAGAATTAAAGTCAGAGTACCTCCGTATCTTGTCTCTTCCAGAAGGCCTATGAGTTCATCATGACCCTCTTCTCCAGCCTTATAATCTGTGCATCTTTGACAAGAAAGCAATATTTTTTCCCCATTCTAATTCTTAGGAGAATTATATTCTTTTATCCCAGTGATAGAAGGAAGAAACAATAAGGAAGGTGAAACAACTGCAGTGCAAATAAACCAAGAGTAATGTTCCAGCATCCCAGAATTCAAACACTGAAATTAGTCCCGGCAGAACATTAAATCACTGCTCCAGGATGCCATCAGAAGTATAAAACTGGGTAAACTATTAGGAACTCTACAATTACAAGTATCACTTGGGGAGAAATTGTGACAAAAAGAAGTGATAGACACATCATGATGTGAATATACAGCATTACTTCTTTAATGTTTATATGCCCGCAGTGTTTTGAAAACAAATGCGTTGTGCATAAAGAGACATAATAAAAATTCTTACTACTTCACGAGACCTCATTTTTTGTGAAAATATTTATCCCAATAAACGTTTGATGTACACATCTGCTAGAGCTTAAAAAGTTAGAAACTTAAAAAAAAAAAAAAGTCATTGGTAGTAAAACCTTCAAAACACACAGAATGTACTCGGGGAGTAAAACTTTGCCTGTTACGTTGATACAGACCCAAAATGACAAGATTTCCAGGATTCCTTTTGTAACCTTCTCCATTGAAAACAATATTTTGGAAATTTTATTTTTAATTATGTTATTCAATGCACTGAAGTGCATGGATGCAATTTTCAAAATAAAATTAATTATGATTGGTCATAGCTACACAGGCAATTTGAAGAAGTTAATTACACATTCAAAGTGCCTCTTTCTCTCTTCAAATTAAAAACAGAACTGACACCAGCATTACTTAACAATTTATATAACATAATTATATCCTTTTATTCATGCATAGACTACATTTTTGTATCACTGATTTTGACCAGTGTGCAAATAAGTTCCTGTGATCAAGACAGTTCCATCATAAGATTCTGATGGAGTTTTTTCCCAAAGAACAGATGCAAAGCTCAATGGATTTGAGCTATAAAAATCCAAGATATTGCCAGATTTTTAGAATAGAGTCATGGAAGCTGATGCAGCATCAGCAGCTCATCCCTGTTTGGATCTGCCCTCTCTGACACTCAACACTTACAAACACAGTTTCCACTTTAAATATAGTTAAAAACTCAACTGCCACTTACACTTATCTTTTATCCCCTCTCTGCTATCGGATCCTCCTTTCATCTCTGGCCACCCACACAGCCTGACAGGTTGGATTTCAAGAGAACAGACATTCTGTAATGTCCACAATATATATAGTTCTTGCCATATGCACTTCTGTTACCACTTCGTAAGGACTTTTCTAACACCACCTCATGACAATAGGCCAAATGTTTCCCCTCCTGCAGAGAAAAAGCAAAGAGGAGATGGGAGAAAAACAGAGCCCAAATCCCCTTCCTTGATGAAATGAAAATGATTTCCCTGTAACAAGTAGCAAATCAGCCAACTGAAGACTGATAAACCCAAAGCAAATGTGGAAACTGTGGCCCAGACATGAAAACATCTGGAATGCCACAGGGAAAAACACACATGCCATTATGCTCTAGGTCCTCACAGGAGGATGTATGAGCACAGCAAAGCACACAGAGTTTGATCCAAGCAGAGTCTTCCACAGGGAAATTCTGCCAAATGTTCTGCCAAAATTCCAAGTTGAGAAACATATTTCCCAGATTTTTTTATTATTTTTTTAAAAATTTCGCTTTCTATCATACTCAAAGAAAAAAATACCAAGCCAACAGAGAGGTAGAGAGCATATTCTACATACCTATTGGATTTTCCTGACTATCATGCAGAAAAAACAACAGTTACTGTGCGGTTGCAATTCCTGAACAATGAGTAAGGAGCCTGACAGTGATCTGGTGTGAGGATATAAAATGCTGCAAGAAAAGATGCAGTAAGAAAATAGCTTGTATATGCATTAGGAGCAATAAAAACGAAGCAAAGCAAAGATACTTTACTTATAAATACTGTAGTAATGGAGAAATAGAGACGCATTCAATGCCTTTTTGCTTCACCCTTCACAAAAATGTTCCACTGTGAGCAAATCCTTAAACATAATCCATTTCAACAAAGAAAAGGGGTGAAAAAAACAGAGAAAGAGTGCATCTAGACATGTGCAAGTAAAAGAACTGACAGTAAAGCCTGCTGAAATCACTCCAGAGAGTCCAGGGGAATATTGACCACTCTCCTGAAAAATTCACGGATGATGGGAGAAATCCCAAAGGATAGGTAGGAAACAAGGAAGGGAAAAATCAAGAGAAGGAGGGGTTAGGTAATTACAGAGCAATACATAAAATTAGAAAGATTGTAATCTAGAAAAGACATTTAAGCATCCCCAAGCAAACATCTAGAGAATAACAAAATGCCTGAGGATGGCCAGCACAGAGCTGCTAAAGACAAACCAACCTAATTTCCTAAAGTGGGCCAGATGGAAAGCATTGAATGGGATCTACCTTGGCTTTAGTCAGGCTCTTGACATATTCCACATGACATGCTCCTAAGCAAACCACAGAAATGTAGGTTAACACGAAACCACAGCAGAACAGATGCAGGACTATCTGAAAACATGCTCCCAGGGACAATTACCAGTGATTTCTGGCAAAACTCAAAAAAATAGATCAACACAGGCATCAGTGGCTGTGTTCTGGTCTCTAATGCCTGACTGTTGATACCGTTAATGATGGAATGAACACACATAAAAAACTGGAGGGTGAAAAAATAGAGAGGAAGAGTAATTTACTTTGAGGATGAAGCTAGAAAACAAATCTTGCTGAACTGGAGGAGCAATCTGAGATCCAAGACAAGCAAGAAGTACTTTACCTACAACAGACAAGTCACAAATACAAATGGTCAGTGTAAGCTTATGAAAACTGGATTTGAGGAACTTAACAAGCATCACGGGAAAAGTGACTAAACAACATTATTCTAGGAATGCACTAAAAGGAGGAATTTGTCATACCCAGAGCAATTTGTCCATTGCAATCACTGGTCCAGCAAAGAGGAGGTCTCAGGTAGAGCACAAGAAAGATAACACCAGGTAAAGTGGTGACAGTCCAGAGAAGAACACAAAGGAAATGTTTAGAAAGGCTTGGATAAATAAATGTTGTCAGCCTATGAAAAGATGACTGAACACGCCTCAGCAATGCCCTGAGACATGGCTGAATGGACAGTGACCATCAGATGTTTTGTGTATCTGCTCTGGGGAAACAGCAGCTCATCAGCTGAACTTGCAGCAACATAAATTGAAGGTACTAGAGCAAATTACCTCACTGTGCATTCAGCTCAGCATTGCAACCTAAAGAAACAGCAGAATCCACATCAGTGGAGCGTTTTTGCAGATCCAGGTTAGATCTGAGTCTCATGATTAAGTGCCATTTCTAGGACTTAGTATTTACTAATAGTCTGCTTTCTGCTTGAAGCTCTGTTACTGGGATTTTCCAGTTTATTCCCCACTTCAATGGGACAAACACATTAATCACAACACACAACTGGCAAGAGCTCAGCATCAACAAGGCTGATCAAAAGAAAAAAGTCTGAAAGGAAGATGTGGGGCTCTCAATGTGAATGTGTGGCACCTTCAGTAAGTACTGGATTGAATTTTTGGGTTGATTTTATTCAGTTTGAGTTACAAATTCAGCCAGCCATATCAGTGTACAGATCTTAGCCTGTCTCCTAAGGGTGAGAGCAGTAAACTCTGCCTGCTTGGGCAAAAGGTAGCAATAGAGAGCCATGTTTCTTTCTGCTCAACTTTTGAAGGCTTTTTTTTTTAAAGATTTCAGAAGTAGGAAGCTAAAATGAGCATGTGCCTAAAGCAAGTACAGAAATAGGATCTCTCAACCAGTAATTTATATCATACCAATCTTCTGCAAGGGATGTAAACAAAATATAAAGTGCTATTTTAGCATACATACAGCCTCTAGGGTTTGTTTGTAAAACGTTCTGGATCAGATTTTCAGTATCAGATGCATAAGTTATGCCAGGGAATATAAAAAACCAGAGTGCAAAGCAGACTTCACTGCATGTAGTTGTCCCTTCCAGGCACGAAGTGGATTCTGCCACACTCAGCGACCTGTCTTCAGAGTGTCATTCTCTATTTCTCACAATTAGCAGGGCATCAGGCCAGGAAAAAACAAAAATATGTCCTTTATCCCATTGCCTTTGTATTTTTAGATATTTGGCTGGTGAACATGAAAATCTGCATGCTTAATTCTAAATGCATGCTGCCATAGATAAACTGGCCAAGGAATAAAATGCAAAGTGAACCCCCCCAAGGCCCAGAAATGACAAAGATGCACACTGACTGTATCCTTCAAACAGAAGAGCAATTGTAATTAATCCTCCTTCCTCCATGAAAAATTATGTTAGAACAGATCTTAAACACCAAACTGCTGATCCTTTGTGAGAGGGGTAAGTATCTCATTTCATTTTATAGAAGCAAGCAGAGACACCTCAAGGTCCAGGCTGGAAGTATTTACTCACCAGAGTCACCACATTGTTTCAGCACTAATTTTGTGAAATAGCTGCTCTGATATGGAAGGAAAGGTTCACAGGTGGGCTTGAAATGATTCTCTTAAGTTCACAGTGCAAACCATTATCAGAAATTCAATTTAATCACCGGAGTTCCCGAGGGTGTTTTATATGCTCAGACCATTACTGTAAGCTACTGTGAGGAACAATGATAAGGTAATAAAGGGGCACCTGAAAAACTTATTAAATGTGCTTTCTGTATTACTGATACCCACGGAGACGACTGAGTTTTTCAAGATCAGCATGGCCTTCTACAGATTGCTTTACACAGACAGGGTCACAAATCTACTTCAGCCCTTTAGCTGAAGGTCTATAAACAATTTGAAGTGAAAAAGTTTCATTCTGGTATTATGGTCATCAGGGACAGGGATATATAGGATGAACACAAGGCCTGCAGAAAGCAAAGGAAAGGGGCACAAGCTGAAAATACAAGGGGAAAGGACTGGCTCCTTTCTAGCTGAAAATACAAGGGGCAAGAGAGCCCGCATTATGTGCATGCCCCATATGGGGTCCATTTGGAAAACAGAGCAGGCAAAAGGAAAGCCAAATTGCAGCAGATGTGGAAAGATACACGAGAAGACTTGTGGCCCAAACAAAATTCTGACAGAATTCTGGTGCTGGCACTGAGATGAGATGTAATGGTTCCTCCTGAGCCAGAAAACCCCGAAGAGGTCAGATGTGCAAAATAGAAAGACCTGTTATATATTCACAAGCAATTGCTTCATATTTTCATAGCCTTCAGAGATGCACATGCCTGAACAACATCCCCAACCTTCAGTGCTACCACCGGGGAGGGCAGCCTCCCTTCTTCTCCCTCTGTAGCTGCATGTGTCATTTTTAACACCATCTTCATATTAATTTCAGCTTATTACACCCTGGCATGTGTTCAGAACGTGGGTAACCAGGCAAGGTAATGGTTCCTGAGAGCCACCTGAATTCCCAAGTTTATATATATATCTATCTTTTTTCACTAGGAAACCTGTTATTTCTTTGGATGCAACTCTTGGCAATTCTCTTTCCAACATTGCTGCACCCAGGAAAAGGGCTTTCATCAGGTTGTGTTGCACTAACCAAATGAAAAAGGTTGCCAACAATTTACTTAGTTTGCACAGCTACCGTAAATTGTGCTTAAAATAATTAGCTACAAAGTTATTAAAAAAATTATCACTACAGCTCAGGCAGAAATAGGGCAGTAGTTTAGGACATGCTATTTCACACCCATCTCAGGGTGCCTATTTTCTGTCAGTGCCACAGGTGTAGATCAACATGTTCGAGAACAGGCCAAGCACTGGAAGTGCCTGGATTTACACAGGTAGTTGGATCTGAGAGGCTGAGTATCCACAAGAGCTAATTTTAGGCATCCAGAGTCTTTTCCAGCAATCTGTACCCAGCTGAGATATTCCCTTGCAGAGAAGACACCCACAGACGAGCTCAGGGCAAGTCCTTGCTCTCAACCACCACAAAAACCTCACTAGCTGCTTAAAAAAAGGTGCCTGGGCAAGGAGGCCCACACCATGGGGCAGTGGAGAATCCATAAATTCACATTTGCAGTCTGACCCTCTTTACACCCTTGGGCAGAAAAATCCATTAGAATAAAATAGTTTTCAGGCAAATAAAAGCCCTTCATAGAGAGAGGATTCATATAAAGAACATTTTTCCCCATGGTCTGATGTCTTACTGACATCATGCTGCCTCGTCTGTGCTGTTATGCCTATCTAAAGGTACCCATAATATTTAAGTCTTGCAATAAGAGCTGTGAAACAGGGATTCCAGATGTTATTATTTCTTAAATCCTCCCCCCAAACATTGGAACAATTCATGCTCAAGTTATGCATGCACTAAAACAACTTAAATCTGTTGTCAGCCATTACAATGCAAAATTACTCTGCACTTTATGATAAATGCTGAGAGGAGATTAAGTAACTGTGCTGCTGTAGCATCACTCCTGCCTGAAAAATCATGGAGAAAACCGTTCATTTATTGTTGTCATTCTAACTAATGTTTATCCATGATGTTCAATAAATTCAATACAAGTTTTGAAGGCAAGCAAAGCCTGTGACTTCTAAATATGACACAAGCTATCAATTAAAATATTGGGGATAAGCTGTTAATTAATAAGTTTTATTGTTACACTCCAAAACCAACTAATTTTTGTCTCTACTGGTCACTTTTAGAGGGAAAGATACAATATATTAGCAATAGGGCATCAAGATGCTGACAAGAAAGCTGTGATTTATGGGCTTTAAATAAGATGAATAATGTGAATTAGCACCAAGATTTAGAACAGTTGGCAATGACAGAGCTTGAAAAATTTAATACCTTTCATTTTAGATGTGCTTATTACAAAATAATGATCTCTTCTGAAAACTTCACCAGAGACAAGTGCCAACAAGCCCCTCCACTACACAAACTCCACTAACACAACCAGGGAAGGCTACACAAGAAAGGTTTCTGACAGTAAAATATGATGAGGAAATGTTTCAGCTTATTGTTTACAGTAACTCAAAACTGTCACGGACAGTGAAGTCTCAGGAGGAATTAATGAGATGTCAGTCCTTGGACTGCAAATGGTAAATGCCAGACAGGCACTTGCAGTTCCTTACAAATTTGTTGCAGGTAAAGCAGACATCTTACAGTTTAGACAACTCCTTTTGCTGTGTTGCTACTAGCAACCCTATATATCTCTATCTATATGTTCTTGAATCCCATCCCACATGAATACAGGAGATTTAGTCAATAAAATTTTATGAATCTGAAAACCTTATGCTGGACATGATGCCACTAAATCTTATGTTGCTCCCTAAACCAGACTATGAGGTACAGTAGTAACTGTTGGGAGTGCCAAGCTGAGAAAATAACATACTTTCTGTTGTTAAAATGTCAAAACCCCAAAGCAGACAACATTCTCCTCCTTCATTTATATAATCAGTCTGCACGAGTCAGGCAGAATGAGATTTTATTAGTTTTCCCTATTTCAGATCCTACTCCCAATAAAACCAGTGCATGTACATGCCTGCAAAAAATTCATTGTCTGTAACAAATCCAGATGATTTTCTGATTATTTTGCATTTTTCTGTATTCACCCATCTTTATTTAAAAGAAAGTAAAGATATAATTTTCAGTCATTATACCCTGGAAATCTCAGGGTGGGAGATGTTGGTTGAAAACATTATTTTCGTGACACAAATCACTGCTGCAAACTGTTGTCAGTTATTTTCCCTCTCCTCCCTTTCTTCAAACTGCAGTTAATCCTCCACATCATTTCCTACATCCATCCATCCCCTCTTCCTGCCCTGAGGATAAATCTCTCAATCTGCTTCTAATCATTCATCATCAAACTCCTTCACTTGGCTATTTTGTACCGAACCATCCCCTACACAAAATGATTTCATCCAATTTTTCACTTTTACTCAAGACTTCATAGACATTAATCTCTGTTTCTCTATTTATATTTTATAACTCTAAGCAAAGCTATGGATGGTCAAAAATTAAATTTTGTTTTGTTTTTAATTTACTACCCAAAACGGTGGGCAGAACTTTGAAATAAGTAAATTCAGTGGGTTGGGGTTTTTTTTTCCCCTCCCTCCATCTTTAACATCTCTGGTGGTGTCAGAAATGGTGGCAGACACCCATGTAATGGGGAAATCAGGGAAAATTGCAAACAGTGCAGCTCTAGAAACAATGATAAGCAATGGCAAGATGAGATCCTACCATTGTACTGAGGTCCTGCTGACCTTTTGAGCTCTGACGTGAACAGTGGGTTGCTGGGGGTAAGGGCACCATTCCACTGGTGCCCTCCTGTCAGCAACGTGGCTGAAGTGGCAAAACCACTTCACTTCCCTCAATCTGCCTCATCTGTCAACAGGCACTTTAGCAAATTCACCTCCAGTTACCTTTCATTCTCCCTTTCAGATACTCAAAAATTATGAAGCAGCTTTAGACAGCAGAGTATTTTCCATATAAACTGTGTCCATGACCACTTAATGGAATTAATACAATCCAGTGACCAATCCTCAGCCCTGCCCAAACTGCAGAAAACAGTAGCAAGACACATGGCCCTATCATGCCATTGATTTTTAAAATGAACTCTCAACTGGAGTCAATAATGAAATATGCTTAAAAATCAATGACATGCCTACTATGTGGTGATTAAATCTGTAAAATGAAGAAAATCCATTAAAACTTTGATACTTAAACACTCCCTAGTCACTCACATCTCTGTTTCTGAAATTCATCTTGATTGCATGCCAAGACAATATATTTGACTCAACTGCAGCAGTAGAAATTCATATTACAACTTGCAAAAAAAGTCCCCCAAAGCAATTTTTTTCCAAAATATGCAACATAGAAAAGCAGTGCCCTAAGTGGCCTCAAAGTGCCTCAAGGCCACCATTCATACTTCAAAAAAACCCCTCTTGTTGCAATGCTAAAATGCAAAGGCAGACGATGTCTGCAATGATTTCTCAGGATGAAACTGTTAACTGATTAATATTAGCTGCACCTCTCTGTCTAATCATCCATTTTTTATTTCTTTATGACAAAAATTCATAGCAACCTTCAGCCTTGCCCCGGGAGGTTGTTGGTACAAATTGTTGATGTCAGACTGAAATGGCACACAAAAACCTTGTAACTGAGATAAAACCTGGTCCTGGCTACACCGCCTGCAGGAAAGCAGCACTAAGAAACATTGGATATTAGCCAAAATTAGGGATGGAGTGATTAGTTTGCCCTGATGTCCCAATGCTTAAAAGAGAAACAATCTTTAGTTTCAGGTTGTGCAGCTGTCAGGGATGAAAGTGAGATAAGCTGGAAAACTGCTTTGGTCCAGATTGCGATCTCTGTTCCTATGGTCTTTGGAACGCCACTAAAAACAATGCTGCATTGTCCTCTTCTTAACAAAAATGTAGGTAAAAAGCATGGCACAACAGTGATTTACTGTACACAAGTGTAGAGCAACCCTCAATTACCATTATCTCTGGTTTTTCCAGGTGTAGCCAGTAGCAAAATGAACCATTTTCAATTATCCACGGATTCTTCCTTAAAAAGTCAAATACCACCACCCAAGTCCCCACCCAGAAATGTGGGAACTGTTGATAACTTCCCCTGAGCAATCTTTATAGGTAACACTTCACTGAATTGTAGGGTTGCTTCATTGAATTGCAGGGTTTAAAACACTGAGAATTCTGCTGGTAGGTGGGAAAGGAAGAACCACGAAAAAAAGAGAGGAAAATTAGTAAGTAATAAATCAGCATAACTCTTTGAAGTGAGTTTCCAGTCCCCAAGGGAACCCGGCAATTGTCTGTAGCTTCAGCTCTCCACCCATGACTTGGGGTGGTTGATGATGCAAAACTTGCCAGTGTCAGTTGCTCTTCACCACTTTTTCCACACCCAGGTGCACATACAGAAGCCAAGACTGTTGGAGGAGCCCAGAATTTAAGAAAATAACTGTGGCTCTAAGGGACGTGCAGCTTGGGCAGGTCCTTTACCATCCCACCTAGGGAAGCAGATACAGGATTGAGCATCCCCTGCCAGAACAATTCAGATACACCTTTATTTGTAGATCTAGCCCTGTAATTCAGAGAATGCTTCAGTATTTTACTATATTTTATCCCAAACTCCAAGCTACATCACCACTTTGTTCTTCCCTGCTGGGCCTGGAAACAGGGGAGTTTCTGGAAAAAAAATGCAACAGGTGAAAGCACTGAAATGGGAGCCCTTGCCACCATGGAAACCACCTTCCATCAAATAGTACGTGTCCTTTTAGTTAGCCATTTGCTTGCCATCTTTCTGGCTTGCAGTGGTTACAGTCATGACCATCCAACCTTGGATCTTGGATCTTCACCTACCAATGACCAATGTCCTCTCTAGGGTCTGTTACTTCTAAAGGATTTTGAATACCAGGAACACCAGAAACTGATTGTGCACTTACAAAGCCATTGAATCCTTTCCAGGTCATAGAAAATTGAAGACGGACAGAAAATTAGGCCCTGGCTTGATTTGCATTCAAACACAACAGATTTGTGTATTTCTATAAGCAGCACACTCTTAGCCAACCAACAGCAGTACTCAAAATATTGCCACCACAGAGCACCATTTGACTTGGCTGCAATGGTTTCTACTCATGTTGTTGGAAAAGGGTGATTATATTTTTAGAGTATTTCTAAGTCTTCACATGGATCCACTGGCTGATTGGGGATTGGAACTAGATGATCTTAAAGGTCCCTTCCAACCCCATCCTCCTCTTCCAGTCACAGCAGGCAGGTCTACTTACTACAAAGTGGCCCTGAAAAGAAAAGTGCCTTTGCAATGTGCCCCCAAGGCCAGTGTAGTAGGTAACAGGAGGTGAATTTTAAATGACATGCTTTACAACGAGCTATTAAAGCACCTGCTCACCATTCACTTCTCCTAACTTAGTTTAAATGATTTGTGGGGTCTCTAATGTTAAAACATATATAAATGTTAGATATTTTAATGTTAAAGCATATATATTTAAAACTCAGTTAGCATCAAACTTGGGGGGTTGTCAGGAATAGTGTGCTTTTCCCTTTGACCACTCTAAAAGTTTGGCACAGATTAATAGTTCAGTTATGCAAATACTGAGCAGAGGTCTTTTTATATTTATGTATTTTATATTCAAGTTAATTTATCTCTGATCTTTGTAACACAGGTATATATTTGGGATGCATCAGCTGACTTGGAAACCACCCAGAGTTCAGAGGTTTTGTTGGCATTAACCAAAAAGATTGGGTAAATTATAGAATCAATAAAACTGCACAGATTTGTACTTTTCCAAACTAGTTGCTGCATTCCTGATTTATTAGTGAGAACTTCAAAGGTTTGTCATAAAGATAAATAAAAGAGCATGAACGGGAGCATAATACACAGACTCGACAGCTCTAAAATACACTGTTTACAGTGAACTGGGAGAGAGCAACATTTCAGGTCATACTTTATACCTTGCAGAGCAAACCATCAGAACTGGTATAACTGATAACTGCTGTAAAGAGTGCAAAACCATTTTCCCCAAGATGGAAAACCTTTAGATACAGCTGACCAGTGTCCAGCTTTAAAATCTAATGTTCGCTGTGATCCCAGACCCTTCACAACAAAAATCGATCGCCCTTTGGGAAGGGCAAGGAAGCAAGATTTCCCTCTTAGAAATACAATGAGCAGAATGTAAAAATGCAAAAAGTAGGACAGCAAAATCATTAGGAATATTAGTGCATTAGAAAAAAAATGCCCCTTGGCCACCATCTTGATAAATTCAGGACAACAAAGACGAGGATACTTTATCCTTCAAAACTCTCTCTCTGTGACCCGCACGCTGCAATAGATAGGACTGACAAAGCTGTGTGAGCAGGGAACAGACACATGGAACAAGAGAAGCAGTTCAGCCAATTCTACTCCACAAAGAACAGAATCAAAGCAGACAGTGGCTCACAAATGACATTCTGGCACCCTGGTAAGGTCAGTGCCAACTCTGCCTTCAATTTGCTGTGGTCAGGCTTTCACCATGTCCCATCACATCGCTTCTTGGCCACACATGCCAAATACTTTTTCACTTTGAGGACCAAGCTGTCATTTTTCACTTTGTTACCCTGCCCTTTAACTGTCACTAAAGTGACACTGATGTATATCCCAGGAAACAGAAGGGCAATTTTTTAAATTATGATGTGCCAGGAACTTGTTCTCTTTTAAATATTACAGTTGCCGAGTTGCTATTGCCTTGTACCTTATTAAGGCTAACACTGACAGTGTTGGCAGGTACACAGTACACTCATTAGCTGGTTTTGCAGTTATCAAGTTTGAAGTTAGTATTTAATTGCCTGGAAACACTGTTTTTGAATTCAAGTTCTTCTCTATTCATACTACTCAGACTTAAAAATTAGTATATCCAGTTTCACAAGAATAAGCTTTTGTTTTGTTTTGTTTGAATCACTATAAGCAATTTACTGGGGATATATAAACCAACACTCAATTTTAAAATTACTGATGAAAAGTGATTTTTCCCCAAACTTAAAAAAAAAAGGCATCACATGAAACACATCTGTGATATAACAGAAAAACTATTGCTAAACACAGTGAAGCCTTGGCCTGCCACAGTTGATTTCTGGATAGAAATAACAAACAATGCTCCTGAAATAATGAAAATCATTGGCTGATAAAATGAATATCAATTAATTTAGGGGATGTTTACCCTTTAAGGGATCAGATTCCAAGCAGGACAGCCTTGTCTTGTGAGCAGAGAGGGGCAGACAGCCTGGATGGGTGGGATGACCAGGGCAGCAGATGTTGGTGGCTGCAGGGGATACTTCTCATCAGCACCTGCACGGAGCTTCCCATTTGCATCCCCACAAACCAAGACTTTCTCCAACTCTTTAAGCTCAATCCCCAGTTAGCCATTCCCTACCAGGTGTGAGACACCATTAATGAAGATGCTAATAAAGCAGCAAAGGTCAGATCCCAGAATTCATGCTCTAGGGGATCTAACCTCTAAACTCCCTGGCACCACACTAGTTATTTTCTTGGAGAGCAGTGCTCCCTACCTGCTTTGATACATCAGAAAAGCCTCCTATACCTTTCACAGAAGGTTAAACAGCTGTCAGTAACTTGGTGGTCTTTCAAAAAACATTTTCATTCTCTCAAAAATCTTTTTGTGCCCTCCATTTTCAAATTGCTACTTGTCCTTTTTCTTAATCTAAAGACAGGACTCTCCAAGATGAGAGGAAAGGGCCTTGTGTTGCTCATGGGGATGTTTAGATTGGATAGCAGGGAAAATTTCCTCACTGCAAGGGTGGTCAGGCATTGAAACAGGCTGCACAGGGAAGTGGTGGAGTCACCATCCCTGTAAGTGTTCAAAAGGTGTGTGGATATGGCACTTTGGGACAGGGTTTGGTGGTGGCCGTGGGTTAACGGTTGGACCTGAGGATCTCAGAGGTCTTTTCCAGCCTTAGCAACTCTATGATTCTGTGACATACCCTCAATACTTAATGCATGGAGAACTTATACACCTGTTGTTGTCATATATCAGTAAACCCCCTGGTGGGGTGGGCTCCTCTCACCAGTGACCACAGAGCTCCTGTGTGTGGCTCAGACCTCCAGCACAGAGAACAGGCTCCAAGCCCTGGTCCTGGGAGGGCCAGTTGCTTTCAGCTCCTCCAGTCATAGCCACGCAATTAGGAAGTGCCCACAGTAATTAGGAACATTCCTGGTGAAATTCAGTCCCTCCCTATACTGCAGGCACCGAAGAGTGACACTCCCTCAGGCTCCCTCCTAATTTCCTCCCCTTCTATCAAGTACATTTGGGCTCTAGAAAGGAAAACCAACCTCCTGGCTCCAACCTATGTTCTAACAGTTCATTTCAACATCGGTTTTGACAATTCACAAGGAGATGTGGAATCCACTTCTGCACACTTCCTATACTCTCCATATTTTACTTCAATGGGGACTTTTTTTTTTAAAGAAGCTTTCAATGGCTCTTTTATTTGAATAACGATGGAAATGGCATATTATGATTCTGGCTAATATTTGGAATGAATAATGGTGTGTTTACTTGGCCAGAATTTCACCACAATCCAGAGATTTGATGTTTTCAAACTTCAGAGCCCATAAATATGCATGGTTTTTCTCAAAGCCTCTAGAGCAGCCAGGTTGAGCTCATGGAGCAAAGTCAAAGCTCAAAAACTTTAATGCAATTGTTCAGACACTAAAAACTCCATCAACCCCC
>JAOXXN010000446.1:6335996-6364843 GCA_026770055.1 Myrmophylax atrothorax | reverse complement strand
TTTTAGAGCAATGCCTCAATTTGAAAAGTTTAGCTGCTGAGAAATTCTATGAAAACTACAACTCGTTCTTCCTTTTCCCTCCTCCTTTCCCTAAATACTTTTTAAAAGTCACTGCTCAGAAAAGCCAACACAGCCCCAGGTTCAGAAATCTGCCCAAAGCCTCTACCAATGCCACCACATTTCAGAGCAAAACCAGCTACCAGACTGTCTGCCCATTTCACCACTGACCTCTGTCAAACCTGTGCAGAAGAGAAACACAAAAAAGCAGCAAAAATAATGTGCCCACTCTCTGACAGACTGTTCACTTCATAAAATTGGCCGGCAACAATATAACAATTTTCTCTAATTTCCTGCTTGCTCTCAAGTTCAAGTGGTTGGGCTAAAGCTTTTAAACTTTTTTAGTTATTTCCCCTGCTTGACTAAGACTAAACATACCATATAAAACAAACTTCTAGGACTCAAAGCTGAATTTAATCTTTGGCCATGATTAAGAAAACAAAACAAATATTTTCAGAATGACCTGATATAGTAAGTGTAATGGTCCCAACTGAACCTTTAATTAAAAGTCTGAAATGTCTCTTTGTAAGTTTTTTTTTTCATGTAACGGTGAACATTCAATGACAAGTTCTTTGCTACAATAAAATTAACACTCTCCAGAACTATTACAATTTTGCTTGTGCCAGCATTCTCACCAGCCTGAGGTGTTCTGTGACATGGAAACGTGTTGCTCCCACCTGAATGCTCTACTGAGGACCACCACAGGCATTTTAGAAAAAGCAGAAAAGGAACCAAATTAAAAAAAGACATCTCCAATTTGAAAACTTATCTTTTTCCACTCAGTTAGACAAAAGGATAACAGAAGATAGTGAGGAAATCCACTGCTGGGAAACCAGGATAAGCAATACCAAAACTGCAGTCACATCTCATCTTCTAATAGACTTTTATCTCTGGTTATGTAGTCCAATATTCTGTAGCTTATTCCACTCAGAAAAGCCAGAAACAGAAGAAATTGAAGAAAAAAAACCCTGTGATAATTGCATAGAAGCCCTATATCATTTTCTCCTGTAGCTTTCTGCTCAGGTAATGAAGTAGGATGACACCACTATGCTTTCCTGCCTGTCTCTATTGCTGAGCAACACGTTGCTCTTCTAATGGCTAATGTGCCTATGTCCCTAAAGATAGTGAATATAGTGACACTCATTGCAGAAATATATATTTTCATGAAATTGAGCCATTTTGCTGTCTCTCAGCCTTACAGGCTGTATCATTAGTTATTTTCAAAGCCACAGGATTTAGAGATTTAGGTAACTTGTAGAAACCTGAACTAGAAGATGATGCATATTTGGAGGAATTGCCCTCTGTGCCGTTCTCCTCTCGGTGAGCAATACTCATCAAAGTTCTACTTCATGACATCTCTAGCACATTCCCTCCAGTAGACTGGAAGATTGAAATCTTTCTAAATACCCAATTCTCAGACAAAAAAATTATATTCTGCCTCGAAGTTAAATGCAGTAAAAATATGATATGAAGACGTTCCGAACATTTATGAATATGTCGCCAGCCAAAGGCACTTGGACTTTGGATCGGCTAAAACCCAGTAAGGTTCACTTGCTGCCTCCTCTGAAGGCAATCCTGCAGCAGTCTGAAATGATGCTACACAGTCAAGAGGCCTATGCAAATTAGCACATCCTAATTGGCAGAAGCTGAGCTTAACTTCTAATGAGCCGATCCCATTGTGTAAATCTGCTGGGATTGAACATTGGAGCTAACAGTGTTTGGAGTTTGGGTGGCTTGTTTGCCTCCCCCTGCCCAGAGAGATTTAAGGTGGCCTCAAAGTAAAAAACCTCAGCTCAATTTGCCTACAAGCTATTTTGTCACTAATCTTGATTTTAGGAATGTTTTATTTGAACACCTTATATTTTGTAAAATATACTAATGCCCTTCTCAAGAATCACTCATACAAATTGTCTGTCTGTCCTTATTCAGGATCTTTCTCATTTTCTCTGAATCAGATCAAAGAAAGCAGCAGAATTTCTGTCTTCTGTGCAATAGCCCACAGTCTAGCCTGGAAGCCTGGAGCACATGGCTTCTGTACCCAATGGCACTGCAGTGAACGAAGCAATTATTATCATTTGCAGCAACTTTGGTCTCTTAACCTGTGTTGACCAGCAGTTATTAATACACAGCTCAGAGTGAGATCAGTCTTCAGCAAAACATTACAACTGCTTTTTCAAAGTGTCCTAAAATAGGAGCATTATACGTAAAAAATGGCTTAATATGTGTATTTATATTTGTACCTATGTTCTATATAAATACATATATAAATCTACACACATATAAAAATAAGACTGACAGAAACAATTCAGAATTTTGATTTTATCCATTTTGGCATAACCCTGCACTGAAGTCTTTGCAAATAAATCCCCAAATCCAACATAAGCGCAGTTACACTGTACAAAGACAAAGGTCTACCAAGGACCCAGATTCACTGCCTGTATCAGCAGCCAGTAATGGATGCTCCTATAAGAGAGGATGAACTCCCACAAAAAATAATGGTACATCCCCTGAACAGCATTTCATTAGCAGCAAAAAAGCATTTCTAAAGACCAACAATCTCGTGGTGATTTGGCAACAGTGGAACGTGCCAGCAGTCAAAGTGGTGACGACTCATCTGTGGAAACGCTCATCTGTAACCACATCTTGACACCATCAAACTTTGATTTCTTCCTTCTGGAACACACTACATGCCACAATCTGCACTCAAATCTTTCCACTAAATAGTATTTTAATGCCTTCCCAGGACCCAAAATGAACCTGTTCCCATGTGCTTCCCCACAAGTGAGAAGGATTTTGCAATCTGCTGGGTGGCACTGCGTCAATCCAAATAACGTCATCTACACAGCACTTGGAAGCTCCACAGCGAAACGAGTCATTCATTCTTTCAGGAAGGAATTTCACACTCAAAAGCTCTGTTTGTTATGAACATTTGCTTTCTGATGCTAAGAATTTGGAATCATGGAAAAGTCAGATTGACTGGTCCCTGGAAGAGGAAAAATGTCTAATGCAACGCTGGTAAATGGACCGTGGGTATGGGTAGAAACATCTGTTACTTGAGCAACTTGGGCTTTATTTTTCTTTCAATGTGGTAATATGAAGCACCAAAGAGAAATGACATCTGGCACAGAATTTCATTGTCAGCGAGACCTTTTGTGACTTGCAAATGCACTTATACTGGGAAAGCAGAAAACAAAACTAACAAATAGTTTCTGGAGTGAAAAGCCCTGAGTGGAAAACAGATTAAGATACAGATATTATTTTACTGTCCTCTTTTTACCCTTTAAAAAGAACAATGTCTTTCTCCTTTCATACTCCAAATGAGGACTTTATTCTGAAAATCAAAACATTCCTGATGAATTTGTTTGTGGAAGCAGAGTAGGCAAACGTCAAGTGACAGCTGGCACCTGAAATTTCGTAGAAAATACCAATACTATCACTCTTCTATATTGTTACTGACCAGATGGTTATTTACAGGCCTTTTGACCTCAATTTCTTTTAAACTGGGAGTAGTAGAGTTGAACAGAATAGAAGATAAGGGTAATTATTTTTAAAGAACTGCAATGTAAAACCAGAGCATTATTTTCTTCCAGACTGACATCAACTTCAATACAAACCAAAGGCAAATTGTCTGGCAGGAAATGAGACCATTTCTACTGCTGATTCCAACTTTTACTTCACATTTTTTATTTCCCCAGGTAGAATATATCAACTGTATAAATCATCACCAAATTTTGCTAGAAATTACCCCAGAGAGTGCTCAGTCTATATAGAGAAGTAAAAGATTTATCTTGGTATTATTTTGAAACCACATGGAAGTGATAATGGTTAAATGTGACTTCTGTTAAAGGTGAGTTTTAAATCACCTCCATGCAATAGATATTCAAATAACAGAATGTAACTATGTTTTCTCATCTAACTAAGGCAGTGTGGAGGTTATAGTACTTCTAAATTCATCTTTTCAGACCCACTCAAAGCCTGGTGCTTTTATAAAAGGAGAAATATTAGTTCAAAATGGATACTAACAAAGCTAGATAGTAAAATCTGACTGGATAGCTTATCTTTTTAAGCAAGAATGGAAAAAACTGGCCCTGAACACACCTTGCCACTAGAATTACAAATATGAACACCTACACAGCTACAGCTCCACTAAGACCACACATATTTTATTAGAAGGAGATGTATCTTATGACATTTCACCTTTTCTTTAGAAGAATTCCAGACTTCACTGTATCCCCTACAGCTTTATCCCAGAGTCTTTTCAGTTGTGTCTACAATGGTATTTTGCTATTTGTTCTGTAAATCCAGGAGAGAAGGCCTGTTAGCTTCCAGCTCCCTGCAGATGTTACTCTGGATGATCATGTTCTTAAAAAAAATTGATGTACATTTATACTGATCACACCCATTCTAAAGGAGGCCAAAACTCTCATTTCTGGTTCATTCTGAGAGAGGAGGGGCTGAAACTGTCTTAATGGTTTCTTGTATCATGTCACAGAACCATAAAATAGTTTGGGTTGGAAAGGACCTTAAAGGGGGGACCTTCCAACCCCACTGCCCCGGGCAGGGATACCACCCACTTGACCAGGTTGCTCAGAGCCCCATCCAGCCTGACTTTGAACATTTCCAGGGATGGGGTATCCACATTTTCTCTGGACAACCTCTTCCAGTGCCTCACCACTGTCACAGCACAGAATTCCTTTCTGATATCTAATCTAAACCTTCCCTCCTTCAGCTTAAAGCCATTCCCTCTTGCCCCATCACTGCGTGCTTTTGTAAAAAGTCCCTCTCCATCTTTCTTGTTTAGTCAAAAGAATTTAGCATTAAGCCCTTTTAAGATGTAGAGAAATGAAAGCTTGATGGATGGAGGCACTGCCTGTGATCTGCACACGTTCACATGTGCCTTTATAGGTCACACACACTCATGTTTGCTGTTGGAAAGCGACAATGTACAACAGCATCCAAAGAGCGTGAATAATTCCATTGGCACTCCTCTCCTACAACCCGCTGGATGAGCAGGAATAGACACATGTGGGAGAAGATACCCAGTATTTCACTCACAGAAGTAACAGTGAAATAGCTAAGGAGGGGATAACACACATTGCCCGTGTCTATGGAGCAATTTGTGGTGGGAATGGGTGCACTGTAGCTGGAATGGCAATTACAGCAAACACAGATCCACTGAAACAACCCAGGACTCTGCCTTATAGTGGCTTCATTCCCTATGTTGTCAGGGAGAGAAAAGCTACTCCATCTGACATGCCATAAAGAAGAGGACACAACATGAGGAAACAGGGCCTATAAATAAGCGTCCCTCAAAATTTTGTCAGCACTGCAAAAACCCTATTGAATGCAAACATGAAATGGAATCACAGAGATATGGATAAAACAAGGGAAAGTTGTTGGTATGATAAGTAATAATACCAACTTCCAGAGGCAGAAAGGATAGACGTGAAAGAAACACAGCAACAAAGAAAAAAAAAGCCCAATATAAGACCACAAATTCTTGCTCCCCCATAAAACTGCCATGGCTAACTTTATCATGTTTACATGGGATGTTGGCTGGAGTTTAAAGGAAGCATTCACTATACTATATATAGCTGGCAAGAAAAAGGGTTTTCTCCAAAGCTTCTGGGAGCATATGTTTTCCTGAATACAGGGAATAAAAGTAGTGATTTGTACCATTAGAATATATATTCTTTTAAAATGTGCCTGCATGGCTCAATCAGATTTCTTCATTTAAAAATATAATGCAATGTAATTTTATTCAACTTTTTAGAAGTGAAACACAACCCATGAATAACCCCTTTCAAATCTCTGCCATGAGAGCAAGTTCTCTAAATGTTATTCTGAAGCACCAGATAATGACTCCCAGCATCTAAACCCCAAACCACTTGTGAAAATTCAGCCTTTCAAAGTGCTCTAACTCTATTACTTCCAGCTGCTTGCATCTGCCCAAATGTACTGAATCTCACACACAAAGCCTGTAAATCAAAGGAGGAAAGTGGTGGAAAACGAGAGTAACAGAACTCTAAAAGACACGGACTGCAAAATAATTTGCTGCTATTAGGGTCTACTGAATTGGACATATTTTCAAAAACACCACCAGCACTGAAGTTCCTAGACAGCTCTTACCACAAAAGAAGCCATTTCAATCTTAAATGTGCCTGATACTTCAAAGTAATTTTTCCTCTAAAACCTGCCCATTACCACAGTCAAGAATGATTCTCAGAGAGATCTCACAGTAAACATATATCCTCATGTGCGACGTTTTAAATGTCTTTATATAGAGAGCAAGTAGCATAAGACACCTGAAACTCTTTTACACTGCAAGACAATATGCTTTATAAAAGAACCTAAAATACTTATAGAGCCAGTTCCAGTAATCTGCACGATCCTGGTCAGATTCAAAGAGCTCAGTGAAAATTAATGTCAGGTTTTGGTAACTTTGAAGACAAATAGCTTAACAAATGGGTGCGAGTTCTGACGCTTCGTGATTTTAAGTATCACACAACAGACTGGCAAATGCTTGTGAATCTGTTAAAACATTTAACAAAGGTTTTTTGAAATGTTACAGCAGTCTTGGTTTCTTTTCTTTAAAATATTTTTCTAGCCCTCCTGCTTATTTGGAACACAAGAAATTGGGATGGCAGGATTTCTTCACTCCCTTTCATTGTATTTGTTTTAAACAAGTATGTAATGGAGACAAAGCTCATAGATGGAATCACCAACCAGGTCACCAGAACTGGACTCTTTACATTTTACCTCTAAAACATTGGCATGTCCATCACCAGAGCTAAAAGCCACTTGTTCCATGAGGCAATAATAGCAGTATCTTACCCTTGGCCACTGGAGAACAACCTTATTCACACATTAGAGCTCAACATGCCTCTCCCTACCACCAAACTGTGCAGTCCTTTTGGTACATCTTTTCGGTTTTTCAGGGGAATTTCATCTCGGACTTGTCTCAAAGGAAAACCTCGACTGCAGTAAAATGCAAGGCTGGAAAGAGCTTTTTAAGGTAAGTATCTCATAGGTCCGATTTTAAAAATCTTAATTGTACCATTTACTAAATCAAATTAATTAGCCATTTTAATTATATAACTATCTTCAGGTGGGAGGCATGTATGTCCATTATCTAGATAAATCATACACATGGCCTAGTTTCCCCCTAGTACTTTTAATTTCCCTATATTTTGCCAAATCTGGCACAATGCTTTGAAGCACAGCTAAACACAGGAAATAAAACCACAGTTTCACTGAAACCAGCAAATTCTCTATAAAACTCAATGGGAATAAGATTTCAGTTTAAGGGCAGGCCTTGAACCAAGAACAAATTAAAACCACAGACTAAACCAAGTTGAAAACAAAACAGAATATGCTTCAAATGACCAACCTCCTTTTAAAATACACCACCAGACTTTGCCAGACCTCACTGCTGCAGCTTCTGTGTCTCTGTCTACAGTGTGTACACATGAGCACAGTATCTCTTTCAGATGCTCATCCTGGTTAGGAATAGGATCATTTCACTCACAAAAGGTGATTGGTGAGGGGAGGGGCTTTTATGGTGGGATTTGTAATAAAAAATTAGTGTCTCATCTAGGTAGACTAGACAGTAAAGCCAAAGTAATTTAGACTGAGGTGAAAACAAAGTTTCAAAGAAGCATTTTGACTGTGTGCAATCCACATTGACTTAAATAACTGAATCAGCACTCGACTAGTTTTGAAAAAAGTTGACATATTTAAGCTTAAGAATTTTTTCCTCTTAAAAGGTGCATTTGGTCTTGTCAAGTGGTGTCTTACCCTTGCTAACATTCAAAAAATAGAGAAGTCCAGTCTAAAAAAAAAAGACAAATGGCATCAAACGAAGCCTAAAATGTCAGTGTGAAAAACAAAATCAGCTTCTTCTTCACACAACTTTGACCATGTCAACATTTGCAAAACTTGCTGTTTCCAATAAAAAAAAAAAAAAAAGAAGGATTAGAGCCACAAGATAGCCAGCTAAATTCCTGCACTTGCAATCTGCTTCTCTGCTCGGAATCTCAGGCTTCAAGCGCCTACGTGGGCAACATAAACAAGCTCCTACAGGGAGGGAAATGCCCACATTGCACTGCAGAGTGTGATAAGAAAATGTTCCTTATTTAGCTTCAAATGTAAGGCAGATAAATATTTACGAGATGAACTCAGCACAGTTAGCACAAGACTTGCAGAATTTTTTTTAAATTTAAAGTTACAGTCGTCACTCTGGATAAGGAATTCCTGAAGTGGAGGAGAATTAAGAGCGTGTTCTCACTCTCCATTAGCAGATTTCATCATGTGCTTAAGTGCTTTAAGTTTTGGATTTGTTCTAAGAGTTAAACTACTGCTTTATTCAGACTTTATTCAGCCTCTAAAATCCTTTTCAACCATATACATATGCAGCCAAACATCTAATTATATTTTGCCATACAAAGTAGAATGAAATAAACACTCACTTTAAATGTCATTATCTTAATTATGGTAATGGCTTCAGGAGAAACCCACAGAATTATGGCTGATGATATTAGTCTGCTTAGTCTTAGAAAATAATACACACCCAACAGCTACATAAATCTCATAATGACAAGAAACAGCAGAGCAGAAAGGTAACTGTGGCTGAAACCATGCTAACAATTTAGTGAATGCTGCTAAAATCAGTGGATAAAGATGCCCTGTTTTCAAAGGAATCAGAGTTCGGCCAAGCTTTTCAAGTTAGGCCAAGAGAAGAATTCTCACTTTCATCATGATAATAGTAATGTTGGTTTTCCTGCTCTTAACATGCTCCCTGCCTGATCAGCATAGCTCAGTAAGGAATGAAGCAGACTCCAAGAGAATAGAAATCCAGAAATGTTTTCCAACCGATACACAACAGGCTGCACTCCACCATGAAAGATGATGGGGAGGGGGAAACAAAAACAGGAGAGGCAGGAGATGCAAAGATGGTGTGGTGATAAACATAAAGGATCTATGACTAGAGAAAAGAGAAGAGAAAAAGAGCTTTAGGAATGCCTTTACTCCGTGTTGATGCTGTTGCTTTGCCCCTAATTTAGTGCCATTGTACTGTGCCTCTGGCAAATGTCCCCTTGGCATAACAAAGCATAAACACCAAGAATGATGCAACCACATCTTGTTTTAGACTCCAGTTTAAGACTTGATGTAAGAACTACAACAGAATGGGCTGCAGAAATAGGTCTTAATAAACCAGTTCCAGTTCACTTTAAATTCCTGATGGTTTCTTTGCTGCAGTGATACAGGAACCACTGTCTGTGTCCTGTGCACCAGTGAGGGACATGCACTGGACAGCAGGACATGTCCAGCCCTGTTGTTCCACACCTGTTGAGTAAATCTGATTTCCTCAGGATGCCTCTGAGGAACTGTACAGTTCATGCAAAACTCCCTCGAGTGTGTGCTGCTATTGGGAATTAATGAAAATATGCAGATGTGGTTCTTCCTAGTAAATGGAAAAGGCTTTTGGTCATAGTGTACAAACGGATGGCACTGTTGTCACATCTCAGAGAAAGACATCAGCAGCTCTGGTGCCATACAGCTTTCTGAATCTGAGAGAATCATCACTTCCCTGTAAATACCTTGATTTTGGTGTCACCTGCAACTGCTAAATGCCTGCTTAGCATTAAAAGAGCACAACAGCTGCTAAATACACCTAAAAATTGCGGGGTTTTGTTTACACAATGATGATTATCCCCTAAAACCACACTTCTTCCTTCTCTTCCTTCCAAGGACTTACACTGAAATGCACAGAGCAGATTAGACTGTGCCTCGTATAGTTAATGATGAGATTTGATACTTCCAGCAGCACATCTCTGCCTGTTGTTCTCAGAAAGAAGAACAGCTGTTTATCTACGAGGTGTACTTTGTGGATTGCCAGGGATGTTATGTATAGTATGCTCCAGCAAAGCATAAGGAGATACAGTCTTCTCACCATCTGGGAGCCTCCCTCTGGTGCCATTTAAAAACAGGTTACACAAAGGGGGTGCTAAGGGCAAAGACCTGATAACAATGCACAGGGAGAAACCCCTTCAGTTATCAACAGCCTGTCTGGCCCCGACAACAGAGGTCACTGCAATGGGCAAGGCTCGCTTAAGAAATATTGTGTGAACTCAGAAAAAAAAAAATAGCCCTGAATTTTACAGCCTCATTACACAAGACAACAGATGGATGCAGGGAGATGTCAACCACTTTGCGAGTATTATGCCAAAGGATATTTTAAGGAAGGACTTCAAGGGTTTAACAAATTTTAACAAATGTTTTCAGGCAGAACAAGGGAAATAATTCGCAGGGTGCACAAAAGGTCTTATCTCAGAATATAACTGAGAGGCTGGCCCAGCTGAGGAGGTGACTTCCCAGCCTGGAATCATAAGGAAAAAATGCCACAGAAGGGAACACATCCATCTGTTGTGCTAGGAAAAGACAGTACAAAGCAAAATAAGAAAAAACTTAAAAAGGAGTAAGATGGCCAAGGCAAGAGATAAGGATATGACCTTTACAGTAGCATCCCAAACAGATAAGAAGAGGCCACAACTGAATTTGTGAGATCCACAATAAAAAAATAAAGGTAGCTGGAAAAAAAAACCGAGATGATGTTGGACTGGAGTTTCAGCTCTGTGCCCAGCTGAGGGGCAGCAATTTAGGCTGCAGTGACCAGTGAAGGAGACAGAGGGAAATACTTTGGGAAATGTGACTGTTTAGGAGCTAAGACAAGGACTGAGAAACAGTTAAAGCTCTTGCTTGGGTAAGAGAGCTCACCCTCAGTTCTGAAGTATGTGATTTAAACAGGTTTCTCAGTAACAGACAGAAATCACCCAACCTCAAAACAGTAGAAAGCTGCTGCTCCCTCTCCCTCAAAAACTAATTGGGCTGACAGCACTGGTGCAGCTTCGTAACTAGGCAGAATTCTAATAGTTTATTGCTAGGAGAAATGGTTTCCTGAAAGAAACTCCCTGAATGCATTAAGCCTTATGTGTTTCAATCATAAAGATGCACAAAGACCGTGAGGGGAGAGCAATGTATTTTAGGCAATTAGACACGAGATGACATCGCTGTCATTGCTCATTGACTGCCTTTGACAATATCTACTGTGAATGACACAGATCCCTATGGAAGTCTTTCAAAAGCTCACAGTATTTAATCTGCAGGCATTTTAATTAGAAATAAAAGTGATATTTTCTTCAAACAGTCTGAGAACAGGGTGAACAACAACGATTCAGACAGCCTTAAAGCACTGGAGGATAAGGTGATACACTTTGTGCACGCTCACAAGCTGTGCACATAGCTAGAATTTCAGAAGAGTGAATGGGAAGATCAGGAATAAGCCTCTAATGGCATGAGAAGGGGGTGTTGTTTGATTCATTCTCCAAAGAATCTGAATATCTTGTTTAGCTCAGAGATAAAAAACAGAGGAGGGGGAAAAAAATCATCTGAAAAACTCCAAACCAAAAAACTACTCTGTTCCAGGACATGTCTAGAACAAGAAGTCCTGTCTGGCACATGTTAAGGCGTGTTATTGAGCAGAAACACGCTGTGCCCACATGCTGCTTACAGAGATGACCCAACCAGTAATTTTGGAGTAATTTTGCCATCCTGTGGAAGAGCTCTGAGAAATCAGCTTTGAGCGAACATCTAACAGGAGGGGAGGATGGAAACAACAGAGAGAAAGCTCTAACCTACAGCCCTTGGTACTCAGTAAGCAGGTTTTCTAGGCTGAGGATGAAACAAACCCTCATCTTCCTCCCACACCAGTAGCCACAGTCCAGCGCTGTGGTGTTGATGACACAGAGCACAAGCCTTGGGTGTTCAGCTTTCTGCTCAGTCAGCCCTCCCGCCTGCAGAAATCAGCTGCCAGGACTTCAAAGAGGGATGTCCTGATTGTGTTCCATTTCCACATTCATCCAGGTTTTCCTTATCCAGGCTACCCCATCCCGCTACCCCTGGAGAGCACAGTGGTGATTGTCTTGGGTGTATTCTCCAAACAACTCTCAGCTTGGACATCAGCTGGTTATTGCCAGCCCAGCAGCATCAAAGAGGGTGCTGCTCCGTCATACTCTTTAGCATCACTTGCCATATTCCCCCCATTTTGTAACAAATTCCAGACAAATTCCAAATTCCGTCTCAGGCAGAGATACAATTTACAAAAGTCACTCTGTTTATTCCAGCTGTGCCTCCTCTAGGGAAGGAAATTCCTTGCTTCTGAGCAAGGCATCAAACACTGAGCCCCTGAGAGTGTCTGGGTTATGGAAGCAAACAACATGCATAAACATGCATGGAAACAGGAGGGTATTGTCATACTGATTCGGAAACAAATTTCCATCTGGAATCAACTGAGTGCTGGAGGATGAACCAAGAGAACCACACAGTTTTCATAAAGAGGGGATTTTCAATAAAGCCACAAGGCTGCTGCCCCTCCTATGGTTTAGGACTTCAAGATACAACTTCTGACATAGGCTTTTCATAGTTAAGCAATCCTTTCATAACTTACATATTGAGAAAATGAGGCACATGGATAAGCCAAAGTCCAAGCAGATGAGAAGCTTTGTGGTAGACTAGAACTTAAATTAAAAAATGACCAGGATTTCCCATAACAGGCCCAGGTGTCAAATTTTTGCAGACTCTACTTCTAGCATAGCAAAATATTAATTTCTAACAGAAAGGCACTGCAGTGAGGGATGCAGGCTGGGCAGCAGAATCGCAGGCACAGCAGAAATCTTTGGGATTTGTTTTTGTCTTAAGCCCAGTAGAGGTTCTGCTTCTCCAACAATTTTCAGTTCACCACTCTATGCTGTGTTTCTGAGCAGCACAAGCCTCAAGATTTTTCCTCTGGAGAAATCTTGCACAGATTGCTCGTACCAGTCCAGCCACAGGCTGAGCAATCTGTTCTGGGTTTTTGTTTTGTTCTGTTTTTTTCTTTCTTGGCTTTATAGCAATGAGCTCTTTAAAGGTACCACAAGCTGTTTCCTTCTACAGCAGGGAAAAAAAAATAAATTGTCCTGAAATTTTAAGTTCACCCTTTGAATTTTTATGTTTCCCACCAAGAAATACATGCTCTAAGTGGAAGTTTAGCTAAGCAGAAATACACTAGCAAACATAGATTGCTACCAGCCATTTGAGCATTTATCATTTTTGACACAAGACCTTGCAGAAGTTACAGCCATACGAGAGTGTAATTTTGATAATAAATTGCAAAGTGAATTTCTAAAAACATCTTTTCCCCGTTATAGACCTCAGGCATTTTAGCAGTTTTAGGAACTTGCACCAGGAATCTTCATGCAATCCAATGACAAGTATGCAGGTATTCATGTATTTTCCCAGATCCACCAACACAAGTCTGGTAGTCTCTTGGTACTGCTGAGGGAGCAACAAAGAGGTTTGCCCTCCTGCAGCAGTCCAAATTACTGGCCCATGGCATGACATGGGATGCAGAGAACTACCCAGTCATTCCCATAAAAGGGTGTCAAAAACCGCCTTGGAGACTTCTAGAAAAGAAGACTTTAAACTCGATGCATCCCAGTTTTCTGATGGATGATCGACACAACAGTGATGAGAGAGGAAAGGATTCTGAACACCTCTGGTTTGTCCAAGTGTATACTATGTTCCTACTTTACAGACAATGATTATTTCATTTAGAAACCCCAACAAATCTGAGAGTCGGAAAGGACCTGAGCCTGCTGGCATCACTGCCCCACACACTGACCATGAACATTCTCCTGTCATCACCTGCTGTTCCTCAGGACTGAGCTCTTCACACACAGTCACAGAATCCTTTGTCATGCCTCATAAAATGCAAATTGTTTTTTTCAGGGATTACCTGCTCTTAAAAAATGTAAGGATGAAAAACTAGGGAGCAAGAGAACAAACAACATTTCTAAGTATAGATGGCTTGTTCCTAATCCCATGTTCCATAGGACAATCTAACACTGATCCATGCCAAATGCAGGGAGGAAGCTGTTCCACTTTTGCTAACAATAAGCATGCACTGGTTTTCCATACAATAGTTTGGGTTCAAGGGGGCCTTTAAGGCCACCTACTTCCAACCCCCTGCCATGGACACGGACATCTTCCACCAATCCAGGCTGGTCAAAGCCCTGGCCTCCAGTTTTTAATGTAGAACCACAGAGGGGGGAAAAAGGGAGTAGTCTTAACTAAATTAGATTAACTTCAGATAACAACATGTGCTCATCAGGCAATCTTCAAAGCCACAAATAACAGTCTTCTCTAATTCTTTATATGTTTATTGATACATCTGAGCATGCAGTTCAGCACTTTTCATGTCCTATGTTGTAAATGGGACATTACCTCACAAGAAAAAATTTATTTCTTTCTCTCATGTGAGAGGGCAGGGACGGTGATCAACCATCATCCCAGATCAGAAAGATAAGTTATAAAGCTTATTTGTAAAAAGGGGTTTTCTTGGTGGGGTTTTTTGGGTGGCTTTTTATTATTTTTGCTCCCTCCTTGAGGCACAAAAATATATGCTTTTAATGGAAATGAAATGAAAGTGAACATGGATTTAATAATGGGAGAGAGTAGAGGGAGAAATTCACATAATTCAAAACTCATTTTGTGATATCCAAAACGTTTGGAACATGTTTTATCTGCATTACAGAACTTCAAGCTGTACTAAGTTCCCTATCCCTAACTCCAATTGTTAGTTGACTAAATATTTTCCCAGAAGGAATATGAATTAAACATTAAAGGAAAAATTCCACTAAATACAGCCTAGAGAAAGCAGGTGCAGCTCTTAGAGAAGTGCCTGGCCCCAGTTCAACTCAATGGTGTAAATTACATCTCCAACATCCACGTTGTTGGCATTAAAGTAAATTACGAGTGGATTCTACGAAACCTAAAAAGTTTGCTGATGTAAAAACACGATAAGAGAAGTAGAGCTGGGAGTGGGGAAAGAATGATGAGAAAAAGTGAATGAGCATGGTAGAGTAACCTGATGTATATGAACAAACAAAACCAGTATGAGTTATAGGCTCCATTAATTCCTTTCCTGCCTATATTTACTTTTTTTTGCCTAGAGGGAATGTAACATAAAGGAGAACTCCTTGTTTCAGATTGTGCTTCTACTATCCAAAACAAAATTTCCAGAACCAACGTGAGTCTGGAGACTTCAGTAATTGGACCCATACATCACAACGGGTTGTCAAAACAAACTTTCATTCTGCTTTGCGGAGCTGGTTGTTTCAGAAGTGAAGACCTAGGAAGGGACCGATGGTAAACAGTGCTGAATGCCCCCCTGCAAGGTGCTAAGTGCCTCGAATGTCCATTAAACAAGTGTGAATTGAGAACAGCCCGCGATTCACAAGAGATGCTAAAACGCTTTGCAACACCAAGCTACGAATATGTCAGATCCTGAAAGCTTTTTTTTGTTGGCAGTTTGTTTGGGTTTTTTGTCCTTCCTAACAAGGTCTGCATGATGCCACTTTCATCCGTGTTCTTTAGAGGTGAAGACAGCACTGGAAATGTACTTGAAAACAGCACTTTGGCATCTCATATCCCCTCTGGTTTAGTTCTAACTGGTGTGCAGGAGCAGGGCTCCCATTTCGGCACCACATGCACCCGGAGCGAGTTTAACCTCTATTCTCCCCAGGGGCAGTGTTTTGGCCTTTTAGAATGAGCTCAGGCGCATTTCTTGGCTCCCAAATTCCAGCGGGTGCATAAGACATCCCACAGGAGCCAAGGGCACCTTCCACGCTGCAAATGGCACCTGCCACAGTCTCTCCCAGCACAAGCTGCGAGTGGCCCTGACCTGCTGCCTCCATCCATCGGTTCCAGGCTGAAGGGAACTTCGTTGGAACACATCTGGGACATATCCATCCTATGTGCACAACGGCCAACAGCATGGGAAGGGAGATCTGCATTAAATCCCAGATATCCAGGCACATCCAACAAGGGAGTAAGTCCCTATTTGGGACATGGGATAACTTCAATTGCTGGATGGTGACAGTCACCAGTCCAAACATACAAACCACCAAATACATGAATTTGTTTTAATCTGACATTTCAAAATGCCTAACTATGATGGAGTGGGGGATTTTTCCAAGGAAATGCAGAAACAGACATTGGCTGTGCTGGATGGCATAATACAGGGCACTTTCATCTTGTATTATCACAGCTTGTCACATTAACAGAAGTACTTATTTCAATTTCCATGGTTTGGAGCAGCCAAAGGGAAACTTGCAGCTGATCTAAACCCATGAAGCAGCCTGAGTAGCTTCAGAACAGGCACAGCATTTTCAAAAACTAAGTACAAGTGTTTTCTGTGAATAGAAAAAAGGACACTGTTGTGACATGACAGACCCAATCCTTAATTGCCTCTGTTCAGGACATGAGTGTTTGTCTGACATCAGGAACATCAGGAATAAAGCAAAGAGGAGATCCTGTGAAACCAGGGGTAGGCACAAAAACTGCTTCAATGGACTCTGAACAATTTCTTGCCCACTGCTATTACAACAATCAATTAGACATTCCCTGTAGGATGCTGTAATACACAAAACAAACAGCAGCAGTCAGGCTCACTAAAAGAAACAGACATTTCAAAAAAGAACGGACACAATCCATTCCCTGAAAACACAGGAGAAGGAGGGAGAAGGAAGAGAAAGGAAGGGGAAAAGAGAATGATCTCTCTTCATTTTGACATCTTATTTACATCAAGTTAGATCTAAGGCAAATGTAGAATGGGATGATTTCAGCATGTGATTCCAAATCATAAGCTGCCTGATATAACGTGATGGGACACTGAAAATATCCCTTTCTAAAGCACTGGTTCTAATTAATTGACTTCCCTTTAGTGCTTGCTGACACAAAGCTTTCTGAAATCTTTTCTCCCTTCAAACATCTGTCAAGGAACAGAAATCTGCTCTTATGCTTTTGTTTCTCTAGAAACTATCCGACTTAGAGTAGAAAACGGGAATTGGTGAGAGAAGTGCAAAAATAATTGGGACCTGCATGATCTCTGTTGGTATAAACATCCCAAACCACAACTCAGACATTAATAATGTAAACTGCAAGGTTTGGGAGGCTGAGAGCATCTCCTAGGATACACCCTGGCATACAGTCATGACCATTTCAGAGATGAGCACCACCGGGAACATCTGCTTTTGGGAGTGCTACGAGCATGAGGTTGCTTGAGATTGCGAGTGACGTGAGGCAAGCGGAAACTTGCAAAGAGAAAAAGATGGTGCAAACGGAGAGAAGCTGAACAGGATTGGATGGGAACAGGTTGATAATGCCTGACTGTCTTAGTAAAAACACATACCAGAAAAAGGGGTGGTTAAAACAAAGACACTGAACATTCATTGTAAGGCTGGAACGAGATGATCTATTATAGCATTATATTATTTGATAACCAGGTTTTAAATAGCTGGAATGTAATCGCCTACAACACCTCAACCCTATTGGTTTACCTACGATGCTCTATTCAAAGTCCTAACATTCATTTAAAAACACTTATCTACTAAAATTAATTCCCTGCATCTCTTAAAGTCAGAATTTGGCACCTGGCATCACACCTGTAAAGGTGATCACACCTGTAATGGGACTGTGAACTCTTGGAAAGGCAGGTGCAGCTCTGCAGCACAACTTGGCTAATGTTACTCCTTTCTTGCTGTGTGGATAGGCACAGCTCTCTAAACCTACACTATCAGATTAAATTAAAGCTCTAGAGGGCAATTCAGCAGCCAGATTCTGGCCAAGCAGTTGGAGATGGACAGATGATGGGGGAAAAAAAGGCCCCAACCTTACTGCCTGACTTTTTCCACGAACGCAAAGCAGGATGGGGAGAGTTCCAATAAATAAAACAAAAATGAGAGAAATTATCTAGCTGTATGGTAGTAAAAAATGTATTTTACAGAGTGCTCAGTCTGCTTTACAGCAGCCTTGAGCAGTGGGAGCTGAAGAAACAGGAAGGATTTGCAGGAGTAAACACAGTGCCATGCTGTGGAAGAGGAGGAGGCATTCTGCAAACCTGGTGGCATTACCTGTGGCTTTAAGGATAACTACTAAGCAGATGCCTAAACAGTGGATCATGTCCCATCTCAGTCATAATGCAGCACAAGAAAAAAAAACTTCTCTCATACGCTGAAGAAGAACTAATACAAATAAAAGCACAAACCCCCTCTGTGATTTATTTTTAATCACTATAAAGGCAGGCTACCTACAGGTGTGTGAAAATAAAATCCAGGTATAAGACACACTGAAGGCAGGATGAGTGTATGGAGCCCTCCACACACTGAGTCTGTTTATGATAAATAGTGTAAGAAAAAAGCATTTTAAGCAATTGCTGCCATACCCAAGTCAATCAAAGACTGCATTTACTGTCACAAAGCAGGTGTCCTCATATCAGCACGGTAGACATGAAGTTGTGACCACATGTGTACACCAGAAGCACAAACATTTCTACATACTGGTATAGAATTATTGAAATTACAATGTTATACAGGGGTTTTACAGCACAGGATGCTACTAGTCAAGGCAACAAAAATAGCAAAGGTTAAGACATAAATCCTGACCTAAGGAAGCCACTGACACCATTCCCAGTGGAGGCAGCAGAGCTGGAGTCAGCCTAAAATCCCTTCTGGAAACAGCTTTCAAATTTAGATTCTTAGCAACAGCAGAGATAGAGCAGCATAACAATGGTTGGACAGTCAGATGAGTTGAATGCAAAATACATCTGCATAAAACAATGGGAAGCTAAATAGACTGAACTCACAATTTTTAGAGTACTAGCATTTTATAAATCTTCCAGGTGAGTCAAGCTCAATGGGTATATTTTTACCTCCTAAGCAAGGAAAGATAAGTAAGGGATTATGATGATATAAGAGATTTTCAATTCACTTCAGTTCTTCGTGTGATAAGGTTAAAGAAAGAGTTCAATTACAGTGCAACATTCAAGTTAACATGGAGATAACAATGGGCAGGGACTTGTTACCTGATTAGCTGAACAAAAGAAAAATGAGTATTTGCAAGGGGGGGGAAGAAAGGATTTGGTAAAAAATAATTAATCTTGAATACCTACACAAGCGTAGGTGACACTTGATAAGCTTAGTCATTAGAATTGAAGAAACATTCTATTTTAAGGAATTTACCAGGATTTCTAGACTCACACATTCCTTATTCTCCCTTTCCCTTAAAAGAAATGTGAGATTTTTCCTAACAATCTGCTCAGTAATGAGAATTTAATGATTTAATATTATTTGTTTTCTGAGACTGCTCTAGTAAAGTGAAAGATAGCAGTGAATATAGTGTAGAAAATAGCTGATAAATTCTTTTGCATGTTCCCTGTCAGTCTTTCCACTTTGATCAGTAGGAAATAAGGAAATGTAATTAATTCTCGCAATCTATACCTACATATAAATGACATATTGCCTAAGGGCAGATAGAGAAAGAATTTATAGGGGGAGTTTGTATTTCCCTGATCATGCAGAAGGCAAATGTCTCATTGCAGAATGGCCATGCAGCAGTAAAACAGAGTAATCACTACTATTTACCACAAAAAACCAGAAATACCTCTGACATAGAATCACATTGTTCCAAATGAATAGTAGTTTCATTTCTCAAGTAAGTGCAGGAGTGTGTCCCATTCTGTTGGGTACTTAAGGAAATGTATGTGACGTGCCAACAAACCCACTGTTGATAAATACGATTCAACAGGAAAGGGTATTTCTAGAAAAATGTTTTACTCAAATTATTGTCTCTCACTGTAGACCTGACTGGGAGATAATACTGATCATGCAGTATAATTTAAGCTTTTTAGCAGAGGAATGCTACAAAACCAGCATAGTAGCCTTCAATCCAGTACTCAGGTTCCTGAAAAGCTCAACATATTCCCACAGTTACAAGTTACTGGATTCTTAAAATTGGATGCTCTTGTCAGGTGACAATATCAGGTGACTTAAAACTCACTCAGGCAGAGCTGGGGAGCAGGAAACTGTGCCAACCATTGGCTTATCATCAGAGGGAAAAATCTTGTGTGTCCTGTTCACAGAGAGCAACATTGGCCATCGCCTGTGCAGGTTTTTGTCAGGCTTAAAACTTGTTACAGATCTCCAGCATTCATTTACAACAATCTTCCTCCTTAAAAAGCAGGACAATAAAATTCTAGCATCAGGCATCACCCACCAACACATTTTTTAAAATGGCAGTTTCAGTACCTGCTGTTTCTGGGGGTGACACCAAAGATCACAATTCCCGAAATACATCCGAGTTTTCCATTCTCTACACTTTGGGTGTCAGAGTGCTGCCTTGCAAAAACTCAGGGATTCAAGAGTCTCTGACGACTTAGCAGCCACTAAAACCTCCATTTCTATGTGCTTCACCTCTATTTGCTAAATTTTGGGGTAGAACAATAAGGATAGAATATCAATCACGTTTATTGTTGCCTCCCTTCATCAGCAGAGGAAAACCAGCTAATAAAAGAAGGTCACTTCTAATGGCTTGACTTTGAAAAGATTTCCTCAAGGGCAGTGGCCCTGTACTGATGTAAAACACCTTCAATATTAAGGGTCTATCCTGAATAAATACCTAGGAAGCCATTCCAGCTCAAGTGATATGACACTCAGCTGAAATTTATTTGATATTATCTTCTCAGTTCTTGGTGTTGCTAAGGGTGCCCGTGATGGGATCTGCTGAGCTAACCCTGCTCACAAAATTAACTGATAATTCCAAACATGGGTAGGATAGAGAGCTAATTGGAAAGTCCCCCAGCATTAAATAATTCCCATCTGTCTTCAAAAGCATAGTATCAATCACAGCGACTGCCGCACTGGCCTTCCTTTTCTGGCATTCTCCAAAGAGGAAATGGGAAAAGTACAGAACGTATAAATCATTTTGATATAAAAAGAAAAGTGCTTAGGCAGCCATGTAATGAATCCCAAGCACTGTCATCTAGGTTAAAGGCCATGAAAAGTTTTGTAAGGTCTTGAGTATAAACAGCATAGAATAATGGAAAACTGGTTTACAGCTTCACAGAGCAATATGAAACTCTATCTTAAGCAAACACACAAGCTGAAATATAAATAAACCCATAAACCAATAACCAAGGTAAGATAAGGACTAAGCTGTATGTCTTATTCAGAATCTTACTTTGGTTTTTACATTTTAGCAGCAAATATTGGATTGCCTCTCAGATTAGCCATTTGTGATTATTTCTGTATTTTGAAAGATGCCTGGGTTGTTTTCAAATAGTCCTTCTTGCTTTCCCACTTATTAGAAAGCAGCAACTCAAGCATTCAGTGGAACTCAGAATCCAAAGGTGATGCTATCTCCCCCAGTACAGGACTGCAGGTTAGCATTAATCATGGAAACCATACAGAACAATTATCAGATAAAGAATGAAATGGCTTGTGCCTTCTTCAGAACAAAAGCATGCTCCTCCCTGCTAATAAAATAAAACAAAATAAAAAGCAGGTAGGGCTGTTTTTAGAAATGGAACAGATTTTCTCCATCCTACTCAACACATGCCATCCTGGACAACTTCTGAGTTGTTTGCTGTGGACTCTGCGATGCACCGTCTGTGTGTTCCATCACATCCCGATTATTTGTGTTTGGGCTGTTTGTGGTTTCTATACTTATGTTTATCTAGAACCAGCACCTTTTAATGTGAACTTAGAGATGACACATACACTAAAATACACTTGCCCCTCAAGAAAAAAAAATTCCAAAGAAGTTTTGTTTGAGGCTTGGGTGATGAAAAAGAGCTGCTGTCAAATGGGGTTCTGAAGGGATGTGTAGATTCCAGGTGGGTTGTGCCATCCCATCTGCAGCCCCCCTGCTATTCCTGCCCCCAGGGACTAAAGAAATGGGCATCTTCATCTGCCCGTTCTGGTGGCTTACCCTGTATGCATCAAGCTGGATATATGGCCGGGGTGTGTGTGGAATGGATGGTGTTTAAGGTCCCTTCCCACCAAAACCATTTTATGATAATGAGATATATTCATATATTTGCACCTATGATGTCCTCAGTAATAATGGTTTGATATTTGCCAATTAGATTAAAATGTAAGTTTGCACATTAGTAATAAAAGTAACATAAAAGAATATTTGGATGTTGGCTTTTAGGACCCCAAAGTATGATGCAAACAATAGACAATTTCAATAAGCATGAATATATTAAGGAGAGCATTTTAAAAGATACAAGAATTTGACTTTACATAAAATTATCATGAGAGTAAGTACTGATTAATTTTTTAAATTCAATATAACGATGCTGATTTCTAATATACTTTCCATCAAGCTGATAAATATTCATGTTACTTTAACGCTGTCACACAGAGACGAACGAACATGACATACAGCTCACCAAGATGCAAAGTCTGAGCATTAAATGTATGCATTAGAGAAAGGGCATTCAACTATGACTGTATAACTCTCAGCTCCATTTAGTGTGGTTTAAGAAGAGATAGGCAAAGAGCCAAGGATATTTAATAACAACATTAACAAGGGCAACAAATTTTATTTCTGTTTCCTGCAACCTAGCAGCCAATTCCATATTTTAGAAGTTATAAAGATCCCTCTGTCTAAGCTGTGGCCATCAGTGGAGTGCTTACAAACCTGCACATTACTTACATCAGCTTGTAAACTTACATTTTCATCAGTCCTTCTGAAATTATAGATATTTTTATGTACCTGCTATTCTCTCCTGATTCCTCCCTGCAGGATTTTCAGTGATTGACCTTTAGCATATTCAAGGATACTTTCATAATACACTAAGTGGATTTCTGCAGCACTTCAGGAACTTTGCTACTTTGTCAGACAAGTGAAAATAGCCTTAAATCATTTCTGCTACTGACACCATGTTGACATTCAAGTGGGACAATCTGATTCAGTTCCTGGGACACAAATAAAATAATACCAGTAATGAGGGATTAGAAACTGATGGACTTTGGAATCTGAGAATATCCTGAGTTGGATAGTTGTTGGGTAGACAGATCCCTGAGACCTGTGGGATAAATAATACAGAAAGTCCCACACAGCATTAAGTTAGGAAAGTCTCCAACTCCATGATGCAAAGATTAACTGAAATAAATTTAGTCCACAAGATCCCACTAGTTAAAAAAAATGTTATGGATTAACAGTTCCACAGAAGGCATTAAGCTGTATTAAGAATTTGCTGTGTTTTCACCTTCATTCCTAATAATTTAAGATACCATAAGCTCCACATCACATGCTTCAGGTAATTTGATCATAAGTCTACACCAGACCAGATAAAATCTGTACTTCTATCTGATGCAGTAATGCACAGATCTAACATTTACAGGCATAAAATTGTGGTCCGAATTTAGTTCTAATTGTTATTCACCATTTAAATCTAGTTCCAATAGTTATTTATCCAGGCAGCAATTTCTCTTTTTTTTTCCTTATTTTTTTCAGAATTATGTTGATAATTCCCATCCACATCATCAAAGATGATTCTGAGCTCCATCAAATGTTAATGTAACACAGGTGTCCACACAGTCAGCCTCAGGAAGGCTCAGTGCCAGGTAATCCTTCAATATAGGTCCCAAAGATGCTCAGAGGGCTGGAGCACCTACCCTATGAAGAGAGGCTGTGAGAGCTGGGATTATTCAGCCTGGAGAAGAGAAAGCTCCTGAGAGACCTTACAACAGCCTTCTAGCACCTAAAGAGGGCTTATAAAAACATGGAGAGTGACTTTTTACATGATCAGATAGCAACAGGACAAGGGGGGAATGGTTAAAACTTAGAAGAGGAGAGATTCATACTAGATGTTAGGAAGAAATTCTTTACTCCAAGAGTAGAGAGGCACTGGCACAGGTTTGCTGGAGAAGCTGTGGGTGCCACATCCCTGGAAGTGTCCAGGGCCAGGCTGGATGGGACCCTGGGCAATCCGGTCTAGTGGAAGGTGTCCCTGCCCATGGCAGTGGGGCTGGAACTAGACGGGACTTTAAAGCCCTTCCAACCCAAACCATTCTCTAGTGCCGTAACTATGGACAGACAGGTCTGCATAGAAATCTTTTTCTAAAATCTCAGGCTGAGGGACACTGAACTAAAGGCACATTAAGTACATGGGAGATTTGAGTATTTAAGATAATTTTCAGTAGGCTGGTTTAAAATTAACACACAGCATGCCTTTCAAAGGCATAGGCCAAAAATACTGTATCTCACTTGGAGGGAACTACCTAAAGAATGAGCAATAACTTTTACTATTAAATGAAACCTCTAGTCTATAAAGCTTTTGTTATACCTTTCAAAATGTAATTTTTCTATGAGTGCACTGCATCAGCAGTTATTCATTGTTGTGGTTCCTTTCACCTAGCTCAAAGTGGTACTGCCCTTCTCTGCCAGTATTAAAGGCATCACAGTAATTGCTGTAGCTACCTGGGATAAACATGACAATTGTCCTCAATTTTTATTGCCTCTTACTTGCATTCACTTTTAAATTTGGCTTTTGATCACAGCATCGCTAACTATCATTTTCACTGCTGCTAGAATCTTAAAATTACTATGTTTTCTTTTATTTTCATTCTAATTTCCACTATGAAATTTAAATTTCAAGATTGATGAGACTTAAAAAGAAGCAGTCCCAATCTTGGAATTGCTCGATTGAGGTGAACAGAAGTGGTAATACAGTAGCAGTTCAGGGATACATTTCAGTGTGTACATGCTTGTGGACTGTGATGGTTTCACTCACTGGGGCATTTGACTGGTCAGGAAAGAAAAACAGACTTAGGACTGTCACAAGGAGTTGTTATTCTTCCCCTGATACTCAGGATCCCAGTAAAGAGACCAGGTGAAAGGAGACAAGCACAAAGGCTTGTAAGTCCCCTGAGCAATCATCAGTCTTTACCTGCTGTTGACAACGTTGAGGGCAAACTGGAGATTGGAACTGGCTGGCTGTGGTTGTAGGGCCCATGAACAATTTTTGCAGAAAAAGAGGTGTCTTGTCCCAAAGCAAGGAAGGTATTTCACATTCTTCTTATGACAAAAGACATCACACAGGGCAAGTAAGCTTCATGTGCACTCACAGCTCAAGAGGAAAGGGGAAACTAAAGGAAAGAGGGCTTAGAGCAGCCAGGAGTCAAAAGTCAGAGGTAAAAGAGAGCAGTGCTGGTTGTCTAACTTTTTCCTCAAGAAAAGTACCAGAGAACTCAGTTTCTCTCCATTACAGAGTATGTACTAAGCCCTTCCAAGCCCTGCAGAGCACAAAGCTCATGCCAAGTTATGGCCATGTAATATCCAATCAGGCCTGACATTTAATCCCACATGAGAGACTTGTGTAAGCCTCCACCTGAGTGCCCAAACCAGCGGTGCCGAAACATCTGGCTCAGCGTGGCTGATGTTACTGCAATGCACACAAACCAGAGCAAAGCTCGGTTCATTTGGGTCAGAGGGTCACTGGCATTTGGCAAACACTACACTGAGCGTTATTGATCATACACAGGGAAAGTGGTACAACACAGGGGTGATGAAAACCAGTTTGGCAACCTGACAAATGCACTGTTTTATTTGAGTTGGGCCCCTCATCCATATGTGACATCTACACACACCAATACCTGAAGGCAGGATGGCAACAGCCTTGTAAAGAATAATACCAATATTTTTGCCAGACCTTTTCTTTCTCAAAGAAGAAAAAAGATCTTCTCTTTCTCAAAAACCATATAAAACACACAAGAGAACTTGAAACTACAATTACTGCACTAAAAGCCTACAAATTCCTACTGTATAGAGCCTTTGGCACCATTTCTCATGTTTTATCTGTTACTGTAACTAATTTAAAACCCATGTTTAAAATACTCTGAAACAGGCAATCAGCACTCTGCATTTCAGTTGTCCAAGCGAATGTGTTACCTGAAGAATGTCCTCCTACTTATATTGTTCATCTTTGTGCCAGCTGTGAGAAAAAACCAGCATTGACAGCTTATTTTAAGATTTAGAGGTTTGGTACAAAATGAAGCTGGGTTTAGAAAGAGATAAAATTATGGGAAAAGTTTATAAATTATGCATTAGGAATTATTAAACAAGCAATTTCTGTTTGCGATAGTACTTCTGATAATAATCTGGAATATGGGAAAACCTCCTGAAACCATGAAAAGTCATGAAATTGTCATTGTGCCATAAATCCCTGTTCTCAAGTAAGTTTTTCAATTGCCAGCTTTGCCAAGTGGAAGATATATTATTTCTTCTCACAGCAGGATTAGAAAGCTATATCAAAACACTTATTATCTGTGGGGTTTCTTATCCACATTCTTTTACTGTACCTTAAAACATCATCTTATACCAAATGGTTGTTGCTTAAAACTAAATTATTGTGTGTCACGACAATTTCAGGTTTCTTGTTGCTGGCTAGAAATTCAGATCCTGTTGCTGTAAACCCACAGGTGAACTGAAAATACTGAGATTAATCAGAATCATTAAAAGTAAGCTTGGAAATAATGAGGGGCATTCACCAAATCTTGAATCTTCATTGGTTTGGAATCTACAAGGGAAGAATGATCTAAGATTCATTTTGTATGCACAGTGCTTTGAAGACTAATGTGGTTTACACACATCTGAGAACTGCACATACTCCAAGGCACTGCTTGATGCTTATGTAGTCATCAAATCTGAGCTATCTTACATTTGCAAAAATGGTCAGAAAGATTTTTAAATTTCATCATGTATCTCCCACTGAACAAGATTAGTAGCTTCATATGAGTTTTATTGCAAAAACACGATTACAGGGATACTTTTTATTCAAAAAATGCACTGACATGCCAAAAATTCTCACAGCACTGTGTTAGCTCTGTGCTCCTTAACAGATGCACATAGTTCTATACCACATCTGTTGCACAAGTGTAGCTTTAAGTCACTTGATCCACCACAGAGTTACAGTCACGCAGGTAACTTAGCAAAGCCCTGGTAGGTACAACATGGCAGGGTCAGCCTGCCCCTCTCTTGCCCTTGGTATTCAGATTTGTTGGCCCTAAAAGTAACTCTCTGGCCTTCAGTGAGGTTCCCAGGGCTGGCAGCAGCAGACAGTGCCCATGAGCCATGGTCCATAACAGCACAGAGATAACATCCCAGAATCGTGAAGGCTGGAAAAGACCTCTAAGATGGTTGAGTCCGACCATGCGCTGAAGAGGCACTACTATTTCAGTAAACCCAACTGGAGCAAAGGGGGAAGGTTTTCTTCTCCAATTCATTGAGGGCAAATCGCACTTTTGTTTCTCCACTTGGCTGTTGACACGACAGAGGGAGTGTTATAAGAGGAACAGCACGTGTGAAGTGCCTTCTATCAGTAGAGGAGAAACAGCAGAGACCTCCTGAAGAAAAATGCTTTTCTTCTCAGTAATGAAGATGGTGACAGAACTAGCACAGTATAGCTCGGCAGCTTCTCTAGAGCAGCTTCAGGAGTCCTGCTGCCATAGAAATCAGGGCACAAATCAATCTTGGGAATGACAGGACAAAAGTCCCATCAGGACATGTATTTAACAGCAGCTGTAAATATCAGAGATGCTCTTTCTAACACAGAGAAGATTAAAACAAGCCTATGCTATCAATCTGCCTGGAGAGACCCAACGTGAGAGAACTGGGTGGTGCTGTCTCACTGCATGAGATGATGACAATCTGCAAAGACAACCTGGACATAAGTATCTTAAAATAAAATAAAATTAAAAAAAAATTCTTCCTCTTAAACAGACAGGGAGATGAGGAACACCAGACTAATTCCACAAGGAACTCCAGCTACTTGGTTCTGCCCTTGTGCCCTTTTCCTGCAGGAAAGACTGATGGACCCACATGCCCTGGCACTGGGACGCAGGACAATCCACTGCAGCTCCCAAATCCTGCCCTGAGCTCAATGAAACTGCTAAACTGTCACAGATGTAGCAGGACAAAAAGAAGAAGTTTTGTCCTTTCCTCATCCTGTTTTTTCCCTTTTTAAAATTGGAACCTCCAGGACAGGGTTTATGTTATCGAGACTGTTTGGGCAGTACCTGATGCTTTTGGGAGGAAGTGCAAGTACTACTGTAAACTAAATAATAAGAAATTACATAAATATACCCTTAGAAATGCTATACCCTAGCTTGCTGATTTGGCCCTGAGGATTCAAAATCCATTACAAAACTTCCTCTTCTTTTGCCTTGCAAGCACCCATTTAACAGTAGTCACAATCTAATTTTTACTGTAAAAATAGACCAGCAAAATTTGTCATGGATTCAACTGAGAACCATGTTTTAATATGAATCATACTTTTTCTAATCCCCCCCACCTTAAATTATTCTCTGGGTAACAAATCAGACATTCTTTTATTAGCATATTTCATTTCTAAGCCTTTCAATACATAGAAATAATATTTTTTAGCAAAAGACAGCTCTTAGACAATGAAAAGATATTAAATTGTAGATTTAAAAATTCCCTTTTAACTGAAAGTCCATATATATATTGAGAGGGTAACAGAACAATTGTGCTACCTCAAGATTCATTAACTGCTGATCTCGCTCACAGGCGGGCAAGAGAGAAAACGAGGAAGGGAACCTTTTGAATATTTCATTAACTCTGATATTCAATTATTATAACAATGCCACTCAGGAGGGCCTGCACTGAATTTCTGTTAGAGATGGGGATTTTAAGAAAATGATAACTGACCAATTTGAAGACTCACCAAATTGTTTTTCGGTTTCATTAATAACATATATTACTCATCCTCCCTTCAGAAACCAGGAAAAAAAATGTTTAGATTGCATTAAAATCTGTACAATTTGAAGCAAGGTCACTTCAAAACAAAAATGGAAACTTCCCTGTTTTGACATGAATAATGACAGATG
>JAOXXN010000446.1:6325168-6335969 GCA_026770055.1 Myrmophylax atrothorax | reverse complement strand
TGACAGATGCGTATACAATTTCTGTAGTTTTCCGTAATGGAATTTATATGAAAAAAGGACTAAAATTTTTTCTTTCTTTCTTTAACCTTACCAGAACCTACTTAGATGATACAGTGGATTTTTTCATGTTGTTCTTATTATTCACATTATTGTATTTCTTCTCAACATTTCTGACATTCTCAACTATTATCCTGTAGATTTTGGCAGCTTACAGCAAGTCTTTTAATTATTAACAGGCTCATTTTTATTTTTCATAAACCAGGCATCTACAATATAAGCAGGTTCTAGGACATGCTTGCCATGTCATTAAAAGCCCTTGGCAGAAGTCAACTTTAAATGGCTCTTGTATAGTGATGCTGCATTGTTTCTCCTGCTCTACTTCCCACCCTCCTTAATATCTAGAACTTCAAAGGAAAAAATGTTGGTTTAATGCCTTTCCATTGAGCTAATTAAAAGAAGAACTGTTAATGAATGTAAATTAAGAATAACAGCTAAACAATAGACCCAAAGAAAGAAATCCTGTATCTCAGCTGATAGAAAAGCACTTGTTAGTCAGAGGCAGAGCAACTGAGTTGGAAAAAAATTACACTTTCATTTCTCTGAGTATCAGTAAGGGCTTCCCAAAGCATGGGAATGCCTAATATCCACTGGAATCCACAGCTGTTTGGCACAGGACTTTGAGCAACCTGGTCTAGTGGGAGATGTCCCTGCCCACGGCAGGGGGATTGGAACTGGATGATCTTCAAGGTCCCTCCCCACCCAAGCCATTCTATGATTTTAGGAATACTCTAAAGCTTGTCACATTTACATTTCCACAGTTACACTCAGAGTTTAATGTGCATATGAGAAAAGACAGGAGGTTGGTGTTCTCCACATTAATCTTTACATCTCAAATGCTAATTATTCTGCGGTCTCGTATCACATCTTTGATAAAAAGATCAGATGTCACAGCCACAAGTGCTGGTTATCCAATTACACACAAAGCACATCTCTCTCTATTTGGAAAAACACAGTTAATGCACATATTTCACTCGCTGAAAGTCAATCCCCCTCCATTTCACTGACTTCAGCAACAGTGCATGAGAGAAACTGTCCCTAAAGCTCAAGCAGACAAAACCAGCCCAAGACAATGCTTTTATCTGCAGCTAACAATTATGTGCCATTAATGTCCTCTGAAAAAAATTCACTCAAATCCCACGCTGAAGCTCACGTAAGACACAATTAGGTTCAGCAGACGTGAACCCACATATGAAAAATGTCTCTCTCCTGCACACAGCTCTAACTTGAGCCCAGGCTGCCACTTGTGAAATTGCTGCTAACATTTAAAAGGGTTTAGAACAAGCTTTATTCCAACATTCTGAAAATACTCCTGAAGTCTGTCCAAAAAACCCTATCCCAAACAAAAGAAAACCAACCCAGGCAGAGGTGAGTTCAGATGCTCAGACAGCTTTAAGCAAAGTCTTAAGCTCTCCATTTGTAAATCTAAGATGATAACATCCATGTCACCTACCAGGGCTGTCAGAAATCCCTTGGCTAGTATTTGTGAAGAGCCAAGTGCCAAAGTTGCCCTTTGATGATGATTTTGTCAACATTCTTACTGTCCAAGGCCACAGCCCAATAAGGCTTTGGAACAAACTGCCCATTACCAGACAGGACACAATGTGACAGACTGCACTTGAAAAACAGCTTTAAAGAAACTTTTACATTTGCAGGTAACAGGATTTCTCTCCATAGAATGATTGTGCTTAATTCCTGTTAATGTAATAGACATATACAGAAAGAATTAAACCAATAGATATAATTTAATCTGCTTTTGTCACAGAAAAGGGTTTTTCATATGACATTGAAAAAGACTATTTTTTTCCTCAACACTGTTATTGGAAAAGGTATTTAGTGCAAAAATTAGATACCTATTCCAATTTTTCTCCCAATAGATAGAACCAATACACAAACCTATAAATTCCCTTTACTTTATTTTCAATATAACCCTTTTACTTCAGCTAAAAACATGTTTATTAAAGGTTCAATGATTGAAGATAAACCAATCTTTAACTACTGTTGACAAACGATTGCTCAGGGACTCCTGCTCATCTAATAAAGTGAATCTGCGTTCCCCACATTTCTCCTTGCCATCGCACCATAAACCATCTTTATAGCATCTCCTATGCAATGCATCACCAGGCACTTTACATTATAAGACTAATCAGCAGATAAAACACCACTGGAGCTTATAACACTGGCATAAAATTCAACATCGAGTAAAGGCTAAATCAAAAAGATAAGTTTTCTGCATTGATTTGTGAACTAAGAGAAACAAGCACTGCTTGCACTTGAGGATGGGAGAGAAGTCCAGGGATGTGGAGCAGGGCAGTTCAAAGCTTGCATTCCTAACAGATTGCACCCAAGAACTTAGAAGTTACTTTGAGAGATTTCAAAGAGCTCAGCTCACAAAGAATGAAGGTGTTGGATGCCAAGCCCATGTAATGCACATTCAGCACCCTAAGAACACAGGTTTTACATGTGCATTAGAGCCTTAGCCAAAAGAAATTACAGTTCTTTCAAAACTGCTTGACAATTGCTCATATTTTCTCTGTTTTGGAAAGTAATATGCAGCTGTTTCTCTCACTACAGGAGTGGACAAACTATTTTATTGAACCCCTGAGACGGCAGAGAGGTAAAAATGGTTTGGAAGGTGAATTTCACTTAGCAGAACCTGATGAGAAACAAAACTATTCAACCCTTAAGGTGTCTTGAAAATAACAATCTATTGTCATGGTTTATTTCAGAAATATTTATCAGGTTCCAAGTATTCCCATCCTCACTTATCAGGATTTGTGTAATTACACAGTCAAACCAATCATAGATATCAGTGAAGTATAGAGAAAAAAAATAACCTGTGTCAACTTACAGTAGAAAGAGATTGCAATACTTGTCTCAGGGTCAGTAAAAATCCTCATCTATAGGAATAGCACTCCTGAAGTAGTGATTACCAGCCAGGTTATATGGGCAGAATTAAAACCACATATCAATCAATCTTTAGCTTATTTCGGGGAAGAAGGACCTTTAAAAGCTCATGAGCAATAAAATAAAAGTCAGGACTTGTGAAAGTCCAAGACACAAAACAACTCTATTCCATAGTTGAGAAAAGAAGAGACCTTTAGCTAAAATACCCTGAACTATACAAGATTTCAAAAAAAACAGTAGCAAAAGATTCACTTCATGTTGAAAAACACCAGCGTAGCAAGTTTCCTAGTGTGGGATGAGGATACATCACAGGCATCATCACAGGACTTTATATAGAGCAAACACCATTAGGTGGGCTGGATGTGTTAACAAAACCAGCCTGGAGAGTTTCCATGCAAATTGGCACATGGGAATATTTTTAACTTGCAAAGTCAAAAGAAAAGACTTCCCCCACAGGAACAAGTAATAAAGGATCAGAGAGGAAGAAGGGATTTGAGACAGTGTAGTTAAAGGATGGCCAAGCTTATTTCCAGTGATAGAGCCTGCAATAATAAACCAAGAACTTATGAGGTCTACCTTCAATTCTAATTTATTAAGCCACTGAGAAGGCAGAAAGGGAACAATAGTTTTGAAGGCAAATTAACTCAGCCAAAACCTGATGTGAAACATAATTATTCAATAAACAATTATTTGTATTTTAATAATAATTATCGAATTATTCATCAACCTGATATTTATAATTAAATAAAATTATTCCATTATTAAAGTATTATAACTGAATTACAATTCAACAAGTCAACATCTATTCAGTGATACACTGCAAAATTATAATTTTATACTATAAATTTTATTCTTCATAATTTTATAATTATAATACAATTTTATTCTTCTAAATCCAGCTAACAAGTTGCAGGTACCAGTCAGTCCCAGTGCAGTAAGGGTTTGTAATTACTGCAGTCACTGTAGTGCTTGGTTTATAATAAATCCCAAACTATACTTTCAATACAAACCAAACCAAAAATGTATTAGCCCATCTAATACACATACATCTCACTAGAATTTAAAAAGCAGAAATTTTTGCACAAAAACTAGTCTGCCTTGACTGTGCTTCTCATTCCTCTGGTGGAAAGTGGTGATACAGTGAAAAACAGGATTCTGCAGCGAGCAAGGGAAGATGAAACTCCACAGTAATGTTTGAGCATTTGACCCTATTCTGGGCAGCTACTCCGTAAGTGCACTTTGAAATGAAAACCAAGAAAGTCTCAATAAAAAAAAAGTATGCCTTGATATGTGGTTTAAAATCCTTGCAAAATAATCCCCAGTCCTTTTATATTTCCCAGATTTAATCCATACCAATAACATGGACAACAACATCAAGGGAGTAACCTTGGATGTGGCCAAACGATCTTGCAAGACACAGCAACGATATTCCCACTGCTGCTTATAACCTTGAGAGGTCAAAAATAAATGAAGCAAAAAAAAATGCTTCAAGGTATGGCTCTGCACCAATCTTGAACAATGGAGGCAGCAGACACGGCGACTGCAGCATCATCTGCAACAGATGGGGTGCACTGGATTGCTGGGACAAGTTTCCTCATAAAGAGCCAAAATAGGGCTGTGAATAATTATAGGGGAACAAGTCACTATTAGAAGAAGCGTGGCCTGGAAGTTGAACACCAGCAACAAAGAGCTAGATTGCAAGGCTTTGTGCTCAAGAGCGACTCAAAACCCCTGCCTGCTCGGGGAACATGGTTTGAAAAGCTCTGCCTGAATTGGCCCGAAATTTGCATGATGATCAAAGGTAAAATGAGCTGAAGAATAGCAGAGACCTGCTTCCATTTTTATAGGCAGGGTGGGAATGGGAGGCACACTGCAGGCAAAATGACGGGAAGCAGCCAGGGTGTTGCAAATCAGGGTTGAGATATTTGTCATTGGATCAAACATTCAGCTGCACTTAAGGTTCTTATTGATATGCACGTGTTCGGTCACTGTCACATCAAGGCTTGGGATGTCAAGCAATGACAGGACATGACAGGACTGTGGTCGTGACCCTTATACAGAGGATACAGGATGCAGAGGCAGCAGGAGAGCCCAACTGGAGATCCCACTTACAGAACTGGAGGGCGATGGGTCCTGAGAGTACTTCTTCTGCACAACTCTCTGAATTATTGCCAAAAAAATTTTACTTAATTGGTGCTTAAACAGCACAAATACAGAGAGCTGTACATGCACAGACATGTGGGTGTGAAGAGTCTGAAACAGCTGCTCCAACATCAGCCACTCCTGCCCCACTCCTCTCCACAGTCAGGACTCGCCTTGCTCTGCTCAGTAGGACATTGCTAATTAATGGGCAGAGATATCACATTCAAGAATTCACTGTACTTTCCACCAAACAAAGAGACCAGAATCCTAATACCTCAGGGACAGCCTCAACCCTTAAGCATTTCCTTGGTAATGCAGAATGAAAACAAGACTCTGTTGCTGACATAGACCTGGTTGTCTTTTACATATTCCAGGTCCCATGTTCACTAATTAATTAAGTGCTGAACTTTCATTAAAGCTGGTGTTCAGTTGTTAGGTTAACTAGGAATAGGTGGTCACTCAGCTCACCCATGCTCAATAAACTGAACACCAGCAGAACGTGGAACAGATATACACAACCACGTGGCAAGAATATACATGGAAGGCTTTAATGGCTTTGGGAGAGGCAGGAGGGTGCCAAGAGATTGTCCTAAACTCAGTGTCCTTGAACAGCTTTCCATTAGAAGGCCTTAAATGACTTTACAAGTGCAAATAATAAATCATCACATATCTGAGGAGCAGAAGTAACTAAACACACTCGCTTCCTTAATTATGATCTAGTCAGAGAAGTACATTTTTATGTATCAAAAAAAGTCTATAATGAGGAGAATCATTATCCAGAAGTGCACTGGGAAATGGGAGGTGGCAGCCAATAGCTACATGCATAATTCAAATTGAGAGCTGGGATTACTCACTGGTTCACATCCTCCTGGGCCCGAAACATTCTCTCCAACAGCCATCAAAATGGCAATGGAACAATACAAGTTGATGAACTCACAAAGGAAAATCATCTCACAACTGTGAATAGCCATTTACTAATAATAAAACATAAAGAAATGTAAACTCAGGACAGTGTTAAGTCTAAAATTTCTAGGGAACATAGATGTGGGAGAGGAAGTATCTCCAACAATTCTGTTCTCAGAGACAAAAAGTTCCTTGACGAAGGTTGTTTCTAGTTTCAGCTGCTACCTTGTTCCCAGTATTTGGCACACTGAGCAGATGATGAGGAGCAGACATTCAGCCCTAGGTCAGTACTGAAGAATACAGCAGTTACAAAAGTTCCACATTCTCTGCAAAACCCAGTTATTTCTGCTTGCAAACCTGCAACGTTTCTGACGGAGTGAAAAATGTCTTTCCAGTGTAGATGGAGGAGCTCTGACCTATGACTATCAAATACAACATTTCTCTACTCTGACAAAGACAGCAGAGTGGAAAACATGAAATTAGATTCTGATTTCAGTCGCAAGACTAAAACCAGAACAATTCCACCAATGTACACTTGTCACAGATAGTGTTTGGTCCTTTGAGTACAGAAATAAAACCTGACAACAGAGTAGCATCCTTCTGAAAATCACAGTCTCAGTCTCTTTTTAAATGAGCCAATGCTGAGTGAAGCCAAAGAGGATCAGCGGTTATAGCAGATTTTCTGATGGAATCTGATGGAAATGTGATGCACCTAATGGGAATTCCTCTACTTGTGTGTGTGACATCCATACAGACAGTAACATGCTGTCCCTGTTTGTGTTTCAGTTAATACTCTTTTTCAGCTAATGGCTTTAAATTGAAAGAGAGTAGGTTTACACTAGGTATTAAGAAGAAAGTCTTTACTGTGAGGGTGGTGAGGCAGTGGAACAGGTTGCCCAGAGAAGTTGTGGATGTCCCATTTCTGGAAGTGTTCAAGGCCATGTTGGATGGGGCTGTGAGCAACGTGGGACAGCGGAAGGTGTCCGTGCCAACGGCAGGGGGGTTGGAACTGGATGATCTTTACCAGTCCCTTCCAGCTGAAGCAGTTCTATGATTGTATGCTTTGCAAGGCGTTTGGGTTCTCAGAATTACTTAGACTAAGAAAGAATAGTAGAAAGCTCTAAAAGATGACATGGAAAACAGAGTGCACTCTTAGTGAAAGAGCAGAACCAATATTTAAAGCAACTGAGAGTGAGCAGTTAGTAAAAAAAGAAGCAGTGAAGAGAAATCCAAATTAAAGCATTCAGTGCAACGTGAGCTGCCTCTCAGCTGGATTGGAAGGCTATAAAGAAGAGGACTCAAGTTCCAAATTGCAATGCAACTATTTCACCAGGTTCTTTCACAGAAAAGATAATTTTACTCTTGCAAATACAGAAGGGACGTCTAAAAAAACCTGAACTGTGGTGTTTCAAGAAACATTTCTTAGTCCAAACAATCTACAGGCAAGGCCACCTTCATCTGAGATCAGAGAAATATTTACAGGCAAGGAAAAGGAAAAAAAAAATCTCATATTATCAAACCCCTGATTCAACTAACATTTCATTTTAAGAGCATGGAGTTTAATTACATGCTAGGCTGAAGAAAGTTTAAAATAAGTTATTGTATGAACTTAATGAAGAAAACAAGCCTGGTTTGATGAGAAGATGGAAATCTGGAAGGTTGGCTAACTGTTATATCATGAACAACTAAATTCTTCCATGCCCTTCAGCTGCATTTGCCAGCAATAAAAATAATCTCATTCCAGATTTTAAGCATGACATCCTGGAGAGCTTGATCTGTCCCTCACAAGAAGTTAGAGGCCACTAACTGCATCATGTATGCAACATTAGGCAAAATGCAGGAGGGGAAAAAAATGCAGACTTAGGGTAGTTCACAACTCCTTTAGCTTCAGATGCTTCCAAGCTGAAATGATGCAAATAATTTAAAAAAAAAAGTCCTATGTCAATTCAGAGGATCATGTTTTTAAAGTCATGTCTTTCACTCCTTCCGTGACTTGAGGCATATGTCGACACTTTCCTGTAAAATCCACTTAAAAATCCATGCTCTGCACCCAAAACCTGCCAGAGGTTAGGGAAAGTAATCTTCAGAAAATAATTTTAAAAATAGGCTCCCTCTGTAGAACTCTTTGTAAAAGAAAACAGACTGAAAAATGAATTTGTGAGATCTCCCTTAAAAAGTAGGGAAATTAGGGTCTTTCATTACTTCAGCCTTTGCTCCTTCACAGGCTTTCTGCACTGTTAGTCTTTGCTGCCTTGGGGAATGGTAACCATGATTATACAGTGCAAAATAACTAGCATTAGCCACAAGGTCAGCTGGAACACCTAAAAATTTCTGACTCCTTTCAGGGTTATGAAAATGTACACTGACTTTCCCACTCCTCCCTTAATAAAATGAGTAAGCTGTGCCTGAGGCCACTTGAGTTCCAAGCAGCTTAACTAAGGAGCCTCGGTACAAGTGCCATTACCCATTGGCTTCTCCTGGATGGCCATTTTGAGTTGCTCTGTACATAACAAATATGCCCTAAAAACGTGCATGTGTTGTTGGTTCTTCCAATAAACCTGCCTTTAAGCTCACACTGCAACAGTGCAGGTGCTAATTTGTCAGGCTACATCACATTTTGGGGGGAAAAGTGACCTTTTCTATTTTTCAAATCTCTCCATTACCCTCCAAGAAGGAAAAACCAAACAGACAGACATCCAAAAACAACCAACCAAACAACATCCCAAATCAGTACCCAAACTCCATCCCATCTTTCAGGATCACAGAATATGCGGAGAGGACCCACCATGTGGAAGGGACACACAAAGATCATTGGGTCCAACTCCTGGCCCTGCACAGGAACTAGCAGTGTAAATCTATGGAATAATGAATGCTGGCTGTCCTTTTAAAAAATGAAACATGGAGAAGCAAAGGAAGACTTAATGATAGGTTTGACTGCACAGGTTGGTAAAAGATTAATATTATAAAGAAACAATAGGAGTTGCCCAAAATCCTACTAATTTGGTGTAAATGCTGTGTGTGTATCGATCTATGTAAGTGGTTTTGGCAGACACTTATTGCTGTAACAAAAAAAAAAAAGTGTTACTGTCTCCTCCTACAACTTAATATCACACTGCAGGAGCATCTGCACAGTGGAAGCCCAAATCCTGATCTGTTTTACTGCCAGAAAAGACAGTTTTAGCAGAGGAGGTTCATCAGTTATCTCATCCATACCTGGTCCAAACCTAAAGATGCATGGTGCAATGAGGACAAGAGATACTTGCAAGTCCCATCATAGGTTTGGCACATCCACAGACACCTGGTAACATTTCTCAGCTTCTTTGGATATTCTATATTATGCACCTAAATAAATACATGAGGACGATCCACAGCATTCACTTAACACTGTGTGTAATGCATGTATTATTTTACAGAGCCACTAATTTTAATTTAAATTAAGCATTGGTTTCAATGATACTTCTCTTTGCCCTAGGGAGGAAACTTGCAACATTTTAGGAGGTTATCAGAATAAGCAAAAATGAAATATTTGACAGGCAATTATTACAAACACTTTTTTCAGTAAAACTAAAAATGCCCTGTAAGTAAAGAAGAAAACATTTTTTTATCACATTAATTCTTACAGCTTCACAAGATAGTGCTCAGATCAATGGAGGAACAGTGTAAATTTTGGCTAATACTGATAAAATGAGGAAAGGGCAGCTGGTTTTGGCAAACCTGAGAAAGCAAGTAAGGCTTGCAGATCCTGAAAGCTTTGAACAGAAAGCCATCACACACACACACACAGAGTGAGCTCTGACAAGGCAAGAGTGGAAAACAATCAGCAGCTTGTCTCAGCCTCTCTAGGCTGGATGAATTCAAACAGAAAACAGCACAATAAGATTCTACCCATGTATATATTTTTCACTTCAAGGTCCTACCAAACCCTCTCTAACAAACTGTGAATTGTAGGTTATGGCTCTCTCAGTGGAACAAGGCTCCCAGGTAAAAGCAGAGCTTGCCTTTTACTACATTCAATTCAAAGTTCTGTAATGAAACTATAATAGAATCAGGCCAAAAGCTCAGTCCATTTAATCATCTTTAAGTCACACTTGCTGGAACCAAATCCAGATAAATCACAGAATATCCCTCAGCTCAGTGGTTTGGCCATACTGTGCTCTCAAAGTACAAGAAAAAGATGAGTAAAATAACATTTAGACTAGCAGCATGTGCAACATGCTCCCTGAAGGCTTTGGATTCGTGCAGACACCCTGATATTTTACCAATATGTGCCAGGCTCATCTTGTGACAGTCCTTTCTCTCCTGACCCCTGTGGTGCCAAGCTTTCCCATCTGCCTCATGGAGCTAAAATGGTGCTCCAGTTTGAGGACAATTTAACACAAACAAAAATAAAGCATTTTATTTAGAATATCCAAAATAAGCAGCACAGTTACACAAGTCTATAAAAGACAAAGGTAAAGAAATGAAAGCAATGCTTTAATAATTCTGTCTCCTTTATACATCTCTCTGCTCACTGCACAGCTCCACTCTCTGTGCATAGTTTATCCCTGAGGTTGTATCTGATACACAGTGCCTACACCTGAGTTTTGTCAGAAAATTTCCCTGTAAGGGATCGTTCCCCATGGAGAGCTTCCAATAAAAGAAAACCCTTGGAAGCACCTGTCAGAGTTCAACCTCATGTGACTCCATCTTCCCTTCAAACTTTTACAGCAAATCTCTCCTTTGAAGTTTCCCAGGTGTCAAGACGGATCTGATCTTCATTCCAAAATGCACTCTAATCTCTCCTTAACCAGAA